>OY754986.1:2173436-2813265 GCA_963576475.1 Molanna angustata
TGTGATTTTTACGTATTTTTTAAGTTTTATGTTTCACTATTTCCAATGTGTTAGCTATAGGACTCATTTTAATTTATTTTTTCACAAACTGATAGCGCCCACGAGGTGACCACGGTTGTCACTAAACGGCGCTTTATAAATTGTCCTGATTATTATTATTATTCCACTTTTTTCGATTATCATAATTTTGGGTTGTTCCATTAAGAGCCGGGTAATCGAAAATACAACAGGCAACAATAACATCGCACATAGTTCAGCAACGAGATTCACCATACATTATTAATGTAGTGCCTTTATAGGTGAGACGAGATTGGTGTGTGGGTATACACGCATGCGTTGTGCTCCCTTTCATGAGGTTATCTACACCGCGCACAACTGTCGCTGGTTACCCCATATTGTGGGATATGCCGTGATGGCATGAATGAATGAATGAAAAACATAAAAATGTGACTTTATTTAAACTCGATACAAATTGTCCTAGTCTTCTGCTTCATTTTTTTAACCCCTTTTAATCCACTGTTGGATATAGGCCTCTTCCTAAGTTTTCCATTTCTCTCTATCCTGGGCACTCTGCTTCCACCCATGTCCCACCATCTCCTCTGAAGAGATGAAGTCCTAGTGAAGTTTTCAATTAATTTATTTGCTAATTCACGGTGCAAATTGCCTTTAAAATAGTAAATAAATAATAAATACTTCCTTGCACCCTGTGCAAGTGGCGATTTTATTGCCATTTGGCAATTCTTCCAAATAACCAGTGTTTCCATCCCAGAGAAGCAATGTTATTTGCGTCAGAAATAAATTAGGTACGTATGTAATTATAGGCACCAAGGCTTTATTATACAGAATTATAATGTCGAATATTGAACGAGATATATCGCATGACAGGAAAAATTTCAGTGACCTCGTTGCTCATTGGCTGTAGCATAATGGTAGAGAAGGATCTGCTTCGGTATTCTTGGATCTTGAGATAGACGTTTAAGGTTTTCATCCTGGTTGTCGTTGTCCTGTGTGGATGGAATATGTGAAGAAAAAAGCAAAACTTGTGATTGTAGATTAGCCATAGCAATTTTAAGGGGCCTTATAAACCAAAACCCCTCAATTTCAAATCAAATCCCTCAAATATGTTCCCTCAAACAGTGTGTTTCTAAAAAAAATTGTATACGTCTTTTCAACATTTCTGTATTGAATGTTCGTCACACAATTTAAAATTCAGCCTAAATTTCCATAAAAAAAATATTAAAAATATCCTTTTTTACAGCATTTTGTTTAAATTACTCCATAACTATGTGTCGTCGAGAAATAAATATTTTATATGCTTAAAAAGTGCATAAAATCAAGGTAAATGATAAAGTTTTTTCATTTCAACTAAGGTATGTTCTTAAAATGCAAAAAATCAATAAATTTGGGATTCCCGATAGTTTAAATCACGTATAAACCCTTGTTAACGCACGCGATATTTACCCTTACTAACACGTAACTTCATAGTGCATTAGGCGGTTTTAATATATATTATGTTTTCAGTCACTAAGTTTAGCGTTATATGTCCTCTTAAACTAGTACTGCCTCAGAACAAACTATGTCTAGGGAGCCAGTGAAATTTCCAAATGTGTAAAAAAATTGTAATTAATTGTAATTAGGTATAAATTGAATTGTAATTTTGTTCCTATGTAATATTTATAGTATTGGAAATATATTATTTATTCATTCATTCATTCATTCATGTGTGTGCTATGTGCTTATTCTACTTTATCGAATAAAGACTAAAGTACCTACTCATTCAATTTTGAAAATTTTTATATCTAATATTCGCTTAAACACCATTAAATTTTGAAGGATCAGCGCTTCTCAAATTGAAGAATGTCAAATTTGGGACACCCTGTAAATATAAATTTCTTTCTACCCATACAATGGCACCTTTATATGCACATACACCACCGAATATACCTACCTAATGTACAGGGTGTCCCACCCTCGCATAGGATCAGTAAACGACTTACGCTAGTATCATTTGGGGAAAATGAAAGAAAATATTATTTTTCATACATACCTTATCATAAATTCTATATTTATTTTTATTTTCTAAGACAAAGAAATGAGTTAGGCATCTATAAATATTTTTTCGACCCCTTTTACTGCGTGCTTTCAAACAATATTGTACTAAAATTAATAATGCTAACAACATTACTTTCTCTATGAATTCTCATGATAATACCCGTTAGAAAATTGTCACAGTGGCATAGTGAAAATCAGGCACAAATCTTGCTTCTCTGGTAAATCCATAAAATAAACTCATCATTTGCAAGAACGTTCATATCTGTGACAGCTTCTGAGTCTAACCAAGAACAGATTGAGAAGCTAAGGATAGGTACATTATGAGATTGCCACAGAATACTATGATAAAAGAACGATGGACATAGAGGCGGGGCCCAGAAGATCAGGTAGACTTTTGACCACTTGGAGATCTCAAGGAGGCAAGGCTACGTTCGGAGGACTTGGAGAATAAGGACTAGGGGAACCGACCTTAAGAAAATGGGACATAGATCCGAATGCAGAGTCCGTCCTACATACTAACCATGTTTTCATTGCACAGTCGCTCACTTACATAAGTTAGAAGATCACGTGGCTTCCTAACTGGAGGATGCTACGATGTTTTTGTATGAGAATTGCATTGAAGAGACATAATATCTAAATACTTTGCGCATGCGCGTCGGCGTAAATTATACTGGCGGTGAACTGTCAAAAAGTAAGGTTGATCGCGAGGAACCTTACGAGTGGTTTAATAGGTAGGTACTAAAATACGAGATGTTTTCGATGGATGATGATTTTAGCGACTTTGTCAAATATGTATTTAGTAATTCTGTCAAATCCAATACCAAACAGGGTATACCTACGAGATGCGGAAATCGTCACATCGAGCTGTCAGTGTGACCTTGATTAAGTGGGTGATCGACGTACGAGCCTATACTGCGGTTTTGTGAGATGACGAGCCACGAGCCAGGCTCATCAACTCACAAAACCGCGGTATTGCAATGATACACCGATGAGCCATAAGACCGCGGTTTTACTCTCTCGTCGATCAGGGCCTTTACATGTACCTATTTGTGTTGTTATGACATTAAAAAACAATCTATCTCTTTTCTTGATACGCAATAATGTGTAACGCGATTTCATTCACCTACAACACAAGCATTTATGCTTATTTAATTTAGGGAATGAATTAGAATGTACATGTACTTGTTTCAAGGTATGTATGTACCTATATCATGAAATGTATGTATTGAACATATGTATAATATAAATCGATAAAAATACATGGAGGTATGTAATACGCAAGGGAAAGTCATACGACTTTTTATTGTGATTTCTCTGAATTACCTATTAAAACTTAATACCAGTTGACTTTTGTTATAAATTATTTGTTTTTCATTAAATTTTGATAAAAATACTCGTGCTACATATAAAAAATTTAATTTGACTGCGTCGATTTAAAAAAAAAAAAATTCTTAACTGTCAAAATTGATAGAGCCGGATAATGGAAGATGGAGAGAATAGGATAGAATGCAGAAATGGATAGGATAAGGAATTGGATAGAGCCAATAAAGCGGCTTACTTTGATTTTGGTTTCAGTGTGAACGGATCTATCATATGGAACTAATTGCATGTAACACATGATATCCAATTGTCGATAGCGATAGTATGTATAGTAAGTACCAAACTATAAACTCATAAATACAAATTATTGAATATTTTAAGATATTTTGTTTTCTATACAACACATGTAGATATGTATGTCAAGATAGGACAGTATGGGGGTCAGTCCTTTTTTCTTACCCAGAATATGAAAACAGCACGATGGTATGTATGTATGTTTGGAGATTAAGTATCAAACTATTAAGTCTTCTTACATAGATTGTGTATAGGCGACTGCCAAACAAATTGTATGAAGCGATGTCGTCACTAAATTCAATTTTGAAACAAATTCAAAATTCTGAGTAAAAAATTTTTGTAGGCTTATAACTATTTATAAATTCTGAAATTTTGGGCTCTGTAAATTGAGCTGATCAAAAGTTATAAGGGACGGACGGACACACAGACACACAGACACAAGAAATGTTCTACTCCGAATTCTGAGTAAATCCGTATATAGAACGTATATGCTGCGAAGTCTCTAAGTTGGTGTTTTTTGAATTCAAAGTTGGAAAAGTCGTGAAAAATGTAGACCGTGTATACAAATATCGCGTATCCTGGCTTGAAACATTGTCGATTAGTTAAGAGAACAAAGTTCTCTTGAAAAAATCGACAGTTGGAATATAATGTTTGTTAGTAAGTATGGTTGTATGTACGGTATGGGCTCCTAAACCGTTCATCCGATTGCAATGAAACTTTAATGAATTGTCGAGCGTGTGCCCGGGACGGTTTCTAGCTGTAACTTTTTTCTTCTTCTTCTTCATTGTATATTAGGTCATTTGACCTGTGCAGGTGGACTATCATGGGAGAAAGAGGTTCAACTGGCCTGCCATCTCTTCGCAGGTTCGCAGGTCTTCTGGGTAATCATTCCTGGGTATTCTGTATTTACAATTTTGACAATTCGACTGTCGTCCATGCTTTCGTAGTGGTCTCTCCAATGCGTTCGAACCGAACAATGAACTTAACCTTTTTTATTTATTTAACATCTCACAAAGGCATTTATGGAAAAAGATCGCCATTTGACATTGACCCTGAAGGGATAGATGAGACGGGAGAAACTGAAGAGTGGAAGGAGGCACTAAACGGACGGGAGGCACTAAAGAGATTGGAGGTGGTGAGGGGATGGGAAGCACTTAAGGGACTGAAGGGACGGGAGGTACCGAAGGGCCGGACTTATAATTATAAATTTCACATAATAAATACGAAGATCAACCATTTTAATTATACATTGACAGCACAAGGGCTGTCGGGTTTCACTAGTAACTTATATAACGCGTGAAAAAAAAATAAAAAAGGACTAACTGAATTAAAAGTTGCACAAGTCAACTGGGCTATGTGTTTATCTAGACTTTTATACAATTTTGTTTTCTCTTTTCCGTAGGTATATTTTATTTTCTAGTCCATTCTTTTTTATATCTCCTTTGTCTATTCTTTTTAATGACATTTTGTCTATGGTCTATGGCCGCACCGCCATTTGTCCTTTTTACTTTATGGATATGATTTATTTTACGGCCTCGGCTTTGTTTTTCATATCCAATCTTATTTATTTTCTTCCTTTTACTCTTTGGTATCAGCCATATTACATAACTATATTTATATTACGAAATACATAATATTACACGGCTATATCTACACATATCTACCAAATCCTACATCAATACATCAGATATTTTTAATAAATTTGTACACATGTCTGTCTATATTAGGTTCCTACTGAAAATTTACGAAACAATTCGATTCTATATATGTACCTATTAATTTCATCGAGCATGTCGTTAGATAGGTATTTGATCCAACGAGGGGTACGTGGACATAACCAGTTAGGTTATCACAAAAATGGCGCTATAAAATACATTCTAGTTTATGTTGTCTTGAAAATGTCATTGAAGGACAACATAGCTTTTATTTGCTACTGCACAATGTCTTCTAAATATTTATTGATAAAATTTACATGTATCTCAATAGAGACAAAGTTGGAATATATATTTATGGGAGAACCGAATCAGAAACCTACAGGGTTTATGACCTATCATCGGCTGGTATCCATGATGATCAATTTAAGCGCAACCTTCACCAATAATCAACTATATTTAAATGTCAATAAATTCTTCTCTATATCTTTCTGCAGGAAAAAACAACCGATTGTCTACAACTATACCATCAACAATACTTCCTTTACAACAAAACTCCAAGCAAGGGACCTGGGTGTTATCATTGACAGTCAACTCTCATTCATTCCTCACATTGATAGCATTGTGAACAAGAGCTTTAGGAATCTGGGCTTTATACTTAGATGTACGAAATCCTTTAAACGCACTAGTTCCCTTATTCTTCTTTATAATGCTTTTGTTAGAAGCCACCTAGAGTTCGCTTCAACCGTGTGGAGCCCTAACTACAATATACATATAAATCGTATCGAAAAAATCCAATGGAAGTTTGTCAAATCCCTTAACTTCCGTAAACAAATATACAATTACACATACGATCAATCCTTAAGGGAGCACAAATCACTTTCTTTGGAAAAACGAAGGAAAAATACAGATAAAACATTAAATAATCTGGTCGATAGTCCTTATCTTGTTGGAAAAATACCTTTTAACTGCCCTTCTAGAACATCGCGTCACCATAATCTATTCTACACACCTTTGTCAAGAACTAATTACGATCAAAACAATTTTATCAACCGCTGCTGTAATTACTATAATAATCTTAGCCCCCAGCCAGATCTATTTAATCTATATCCCTACAAGCATTTAAGCAAATTCTTAATGCGCCTACAAGCATCGGTTAGGGAAACTGTCCTTTCCCTCTCTTCCTTCTCCCATTTCATTCCTCAATTCCCAGTTTCCTAACCATACCCCATTCCTAAACCCTTCATGATCAATTAGACGTAAATGTATTTGTATACTCTGTGAAACATTATAATAGGCTTCTTATTAATTAATTATTAACTGTATTATATTTTATATACAAAAGCTGTTATGTTTCCAAATAAAGTAAAATAAAATAAAATAAAATAAAATAAAATAAAATAAAATAAAATAAAATAAAATAAAATAAAATAAAATAAAATAAAATAAAATAAAATAAAATAAAATAAAATAAAATAAAATAAAATAAAATAAAATAAAATAAAATAAAATAAAATAAAATAAAATAAAATAAAATAAAATAAAATAAAATAAAATAAAATAAAATAAAATAAAATAAAATAAAATAAAATAAAATAAAATAAAATAAAATAAAATAAAATAAAATAAAATAAAATAAAATAAAATAAAATAAAATAAAATAAAATAAAATAAAATAAAATAAAATAAAATAAAATAAAATAAAATAAAATAAAATAAAATAAAATAAAATAAAATAAAATAAAATAAAATAAAATAAAATAAAATAAAATAAAATAAAATAAAATAAAATAAAATAAAATAAAATAAAATAAAATAAAATAAAATAAAATAAAATAAAATAAAATAAAATAAAATAAAATAAAATAAAATAAAATAAAATAAAATAAAATAAAATAAAATAAAATAAAATAAAATAAAATAAAATAAAATAAAATAAAATAAAATAAAATAAAATAAAATAAAATAAAATAAAATAAAATAAAATAAAATAAAATAAAATAAAATAAAATAAAATAAAATAAAATAAAATAAAATAAAATAAAATAAAATAAAATAAAATAAAATAAAATAAAATAAAATAAAATAAAATAAAATAAAATAAAATAAAATAAAATAAAATAAAATAAAATAAAATAAAATAAATAATGCCTTTTTATTGAGTTCCCTTATCAATACAAATTTTTGAAGGTTCTAAATATTATGTTGTGTAGCATTATTAAAACGCTAGAAAATTAGGTAAAAACACAATCGCCATCTATGGATTGACGATAAAACTTTAAATAGGTACGTTTATTTTTCATTATTATTAATATTTTTTTGATAGTATTTGCATAATATGTACTTACTAGCATATTTCTATAACATGTACCAAAATCGCATTCTCTAAATTTCTCAGCTCTTCGTTCGAAGTAGGTAGGTACACTCAGCTAGATTATGGAATAGCCTAAGTCCGGATATTGCGTCGTCTAACTCGCTTTGTATTTTCAAGAAAAATCTAAAGAAGGAATATTTATCCCTGTACACCTGATCCCGATTTCCCCTCCTTGTCCTTACCATATCTTTTTTGTTGCTATATGAAGTATTTTTTTTGTTTTAATTGTATCTTAGTGATATATTTATATTATCTTTTTTTTTTTGCTCTGCGCGCCGCATGACAGTTCTGTGAAATTATATACCTATATGTTATACTTTTGGACACGCGATATTTTTGTTTGAATATAACGTAAATAAATAATTCTAATGAATTAAATAGCTTTTTATATGTTTTTCTCATATACCTATTATGTTAAAAAAAGCTTTCAAAATTATTAAAACGGATCATAACTTAATAAATGTCAAGTTAAACCAATGTTAAACTGCCCCTGTCCACGGTTCAATTTGACATTTGCTTACATTATATAGGACATTTGATTTCAATGGTTGAATCCATGGTTAGATCTTAGATCCACAGTTAGATCCATGTTTATAAATAAGAAAATTGATCAAATTGGGGTTCAAACATAACACTGTTATTGTTTTATATTTCTTATTAAATATTAATTTTTGTGGGTATGTTAACACTGAGTTTGAAAAAACATACATTTAAAATTAACTGTATAGCAGATGTATAAAAATATCGTTACGCGAACGGTCTGTTGTCTGTCTGCATAATAATATAAAGAATATATTTGAGAAAGAAAACTAACTAAATTTGATTAAGTCCTGTTTTGGGTGTAAGAAGAGTTGACGGAAGGGGTGGTGTTGGAGGTATAATAATGTGGTGGTGCTGCCATTATTATTATTATTATTATTATTTATATTATAGATACAACACACATTAAAAAACACAATCATATTATGATACAGAAAATGATACACAAAAAAACATATTTCCCTTTACCAAAGGAGATATTTTAAACTAAAGAAACAAAAATTTATAAATCCAGAATTATTGCTATATAAAATGTAAATAGGTTTAAATAAATATAATTTACAAATCATCTATTTTAGTTTTTTTTTCTTTTGAAATTATTAGATTCAGTTGTCAGTCTCATATTCAATATGTATTAAGTTGGTTGAACCCAAAGACCTTATAATAATGTAGTTGAACCACACCACCCCAATGGACGCGTAGTAGTTTTGTGAATTTGTATGTGTTAACGGTATGTATATGTGTTAATTCAATTATTTTTTTATTTATTAACACAGAACGGTGTTCCGTTGAAGTAATTAAAAAAAATCACACTGTATCATCTAATATTCACAAAAAAATTAGTTCACTGAAAAAAAAATGATCTTATAATTAACCAAACTATAGTGACTACATAGCATTTGGTTTTGTGCAACTAAATGTTTTGTGCACACAGCCAATAAACCATAGTTTGTTTGTCATAGAATTATAATGTACAGAAGCCGCGTGTAGTACAAATTTCGAATTCAAATGTATGCCAAGTTTTTTTTACATGTGTGTGTGTGAGGCGGTAGATCGGTTGGTCTACGTTTTATGTAGGTGTGCGTATCGGTAGGTGTACGTATACTAGAAATTCGTCTGTTTCCTCGTAGTTTTAGTTGGCATACATTCATTGCGCTGATTAGGTATCTGTATCATATATAATCTAAGTTGGTTGTAATAGTATTTTTGCAGTCATCATCATCATCAGTCATTATTCGTCCAGTGTTGGACATAGGCCTCCCCTCTCGACATCTTTGCTTCCCTATCCCTCGCCACCCTGTGCCATTGACCTCCTGCCACTCGTTTTATGTCTTCAGACCATCTTGTTTGCGGTCTGCCCGGGTTTCTGCGTCCAGTTCTCGGTCGCCACTCCAGGGTGCGTTTGGTCCATCGATCATCTGCTGTCCTTACTACATGGCCAACCCAATTCCATTTTAAGGAAGCTACCTTGTATGCAACATCGGTAACTTTTTTCCTTTCTCTGATCCATTCGTTGCATTTTCGATCACGAAGACTAATGTTTAGCATCCTCCTCTCCATTACTCGTTGCGTTACTCGGAGTTTCTGCACTGTACGTTTTGTAAAAATAACAGTTTCAAAACCATATGTCAGTACTGGGAGGATACACATTTTATCAGAGTTGGTTACTAATTTTATTATTGATTATTTTATTTACGAACACTTCCTTGCACCCTGCGCAAGTGGAAAAATACCAATTTATTCCAATAAATAACTGTCTACACCCTAGCAAAGCGACGACTGCGTGAAAAATAATTAGACATATTTTTTTTCTCCTGCTGGAAATCAAACCCTGGATGTCAGCACAAAAGTCAAAAGTCACTATGGTGGTCGAAGACCTGTTTAATTAACTTGCTAATCCAAGTAGTTCTGTCTCACTCTGACGTTTTCAAAATATCTCTTCGCGCTCTTTAGTCAACACCCGTCGTAGTTTTGCTAATAATTAACAATGATAGTTAAAATGTTGGGTTAATGTAGCGCCGTTCAATGATCCAAGATCTTTCTAAGGTGATTTAAACTTGTAACCCAGTAACACAGTTACACAATAAAATACACGTGTTTTTTTATACGCAAGTCAAACTGTATTCAATCCAATACAATACTTCAAGGTGTTTTCATTGTGTTCAATTTTATAAGGTATCTTTGCAGCTTTTTTAAAAGGCATTTTTTACATACAAAACACGCAAGTTTAGGATTTTAGCACTGACAATTCCATTCACTTTCGATATTTTAACGGCTACACAAAAGACATTTGGGAGCGTTCTCGGAAAAAGCATAAAAACCTCAACAAAGAATGATTGGACAAAAAAAAACCTGGGTAGTTTCAGAAGCAATTGATACTAATGATAGATTAGCTGTGTTAGGCGATCCTGTATTGTGTGTGTGTTTTTTTAAAGTTTTTAGTGTACAAAGCAAATATTTGACTGCAAAACCCGTATTTGCTTGAATAAAATCCTGCAGGTTCAGTTTTTTTAGTGTATGTTAGCCTATATTTTATTTACAACTAGTTGCATGTAATACATGAGATTCAACTGTCGATGGCGATAGTATGTATAGTTGAAGAATACATACCAAACTATAACCCTCGAATCCAAATTATTGGATATTTAGAGAAATTTTATTTTATTTTTATAAACTTTCAATTGGGAATAATTCACCCATAGAGATACTTAATATATCAAAGGATTAGGATCTGAGGAGGTCTCTATACTACCTATCAACCCTTCTGATTCCCGAATATTAACGTTTTAAGCGATTTACGATTCTACATGAAACGATAACGTTTACTATTCTACATGTATTCATTATTACCGTTTTTTTGCATTTTTATTACTAGTTGCATGTAACACATGAGATCCAACTGTCGATAGTGATAGTATGTACCTATAGTTGAAGAATTAGTACCAAACTATAATCCCATAAACACAAATCATTTAATATTTTAAGATATTTGATTTTCTATACAACACTTGTACCTATATATGTATGTCAAGATAGGATAGTATGGAGGTCAGTCCTTTGATCCTACGCAGAATATGAAAACAGCATGATGGTATGTATGTATGTTTGGAGATTAGTATCAAATAATTAGGTTTTCTTAGATATTGTGTGTAGGCGATTGCCATACAAATTGTATGAAGAAATGTCGTCACTAAATTCAATTTTTATAAAAATTGTTAAAAAAAGTTTGAGATGTGCTAATACATCTTGTATATTTTTTATAGAAAATTAAATTATCTAGTTGGGGTGTTTCGGCTTTTTTCGATATTTTTAAAATATTTGGAAATATAGGCAGTTAAACTCATAAATTTATCATAAAAAAAATATTTTTCTTAATAAAAAATGTTTGAGAAACCCTGGAATTTTTTTGAAAAAATCAAATTGAGATTTTGTATTTTTCTATGTTTATACCAATTTTCAGCGTTCTAGCTTTTATGGTTTCTGAGATATATGGAAAAATAAAGTAAAAATTCAAAAGTTGATAACCCCTGACTCAAACAAAAATTCGAAATTCTGAGTACAAAAGTTTTGTAAGCCTATAACTGTTTATATATTCTGAAATTTTGGGCTCTGTAAATTGAGCGGATCAAAAGTTATAAGTGGGGGACGGACACACACACACACACACACACACACACACACAGACATACACACACACACACACACACACACACACACACACACAGACACACACACAGACACACGAAATGTTCTACTCCGAATTCTGAGTAAATCCGTGTATGGAACATATATGCTGCGAAGCCTCTAAGTTGGTGTTTTTTGACTTCAAAGTTGGAAAAGCCGTGAAAAAAGTAGACCTCTCCATACAATTCTCGCGTATTCTGGCTTGATACATTGTCGATATGTTAAGAGAACAAAGTTCTCCTGAACAAATCGACAGTTGGATTTAGTTTGCCGATAAATCTATAATTTCTAAATTACGGATTAACGATTTTGTAATAATGCCAGTGGCTGAAATAATGAACGGTGATATTATTATTTTACGAGAATGCCAGTCTTTTAATCTCGTTACCTAAAGCGGCGTATTATTTATTTTATTTATATTTTATTTTCTTATTTTTATTCTTTTTTTTATTTTCTTCGGAAAACATACAGCATACATAATAAAAACAAAAAAAATGATACATACAATTTCATGCCTAAAAAACATGTTTTCACTTATATAACAAGTAGTAATAACTAAATGTATTTTTTATTTATTTTATTTACCTATTAATTTTTTCTTTCTTTATCATTGGGCGGGTACGGGAATATTCGAGAATTGTTGAGGAAATACATATTGCAGCTTACAACCAGGAGCGTAGCCACACATTCCTCTTTTCTCCGAGGCTCATACCGACAATCTTCCTTATAAAAGAGGAAGATTGTAAGGGCCTTAACTGATAAATAAAGGTTTATAAACCCATTATATATCGAATCTTAATTATTTTTTAGTAGGTACCAACCTATAAAGTAAATATATATAATGTTTTGTTTTTTATCAGGTAAATTATTAATCAAAATTGAATTTTGATTAATAATTGATTTGGTCATGCCATCCCTTTCTGGGGAGGTCTCTACTATTCATTACATATCATTGCGAAAACGGCCTTTTCAGTCCACTGTGCGACGGCGGCGTCACACATTGGACTCACAAGGTAGATTTTGTAAATATGCTGACTTTACAACGTAGGTATTTCTTTCTCGTTTACTCAAAATAAAAATAACTATCGACAATTCCATATAAATATATTAGTTATAGAATAAATATACAGCATTAAATTATATATTCCACCATCTATTCTGAATGTAGTGCCTTTTTAGATGTGACTAGACTGGTGTGTGGTGATACACGCACGTGTTATTCAATTCACATGTCTACGTGCGTGCGCCACCACCTCCCCCCCCCTCTTACTGTCTCCATTTTCCTTTTCTCATTCAGATTTTTTCTTGTACATGTTTAGTTTCAATTTTTACGATTTGTCATTTTTAATGTACATGAGCCAGGTAGCGTATTTACGTTTTCGTGTTGATTAGAAGGCAAGTACTGCCTCGAATAAGGCACTGGTTTGTAGCGCTAATGCACTTAAAAACTCGTGTTTATATATAAAATAAAATAAAAATGATAACTTTCTCACTTAATGTATTCTGTCGTGTATACTCTGTCTTGGTAATATTGTAAGAATTCGATAAACTGTACCATTTTTGTAGAGCGTTTTGTTCTCATATAACGTGTCTATATATAAAATGTCATTGTATGTATGAGATATCGAATTATTACGTTTATAATCCTTTTTCACACATTTCTGCGAATTGGGTTCACTGTTATAAATATAATGTGCTATTTCACAAATACAGAAAAAGTGTTTTGTTGTGTTAGGTAAAGAGAGGGTCACATTACACAATGGATATGGTCAAATTTATTGACACCCAATGATTGTTAGGGGTCATTTTTATTTGTCACAAGAGTCTCTATGGTTAATCTTTCAATTGTATTTCACACACTGTATTCCGTGACCGATTCCAAAATCGCCATTGTGAAAAGGCTTCTAGGTCAGGGATCGACAATTGGTCGGGGCACAGTGATAGTTCTAATGACAACCACCCCGAATAATTACACAATACCCCCTATTCAGTAACTATTGTATTCGGAATAGGAACGTACCTATATTGGCCGGAACGTTCTTAAAAAGTTTGTGAATTTGGCGTATTTTGAATAATTATGAAAATTTCATAGTATTCATAATTATTCATAATACGTCTGATTCAGGAACTTTTTAAGAACGTTCCGGCCAATATAGGTACGTTTCTATTCCATTTAGTCCAAATTTATATTATATAACGCTGAAATATGACCGTAAATCTAAAATCTACAATTTTAGAACGTTCCTATTTTAGTTACAACAGTTACTGAATAGGGGGTAATGTTAGTTGGAAGACGTCATTCGCCACTTGCACAGGGTGTAAGGAAGTGTTTATATTAAGAGGCTATAGTACGCTATATAGTATATTTTGAAAATATTTTCCCTAATTCCCTCAAAAGATACGTCATTAAAATAAGGTACAGTTTATTTATTGCATGAGTTTTTTTGAATTTTTAATATATTTAATACTTTTCTTTTATAATTAGTTTAAGTAAAACCCTTTTTAGTTATTTTTTTATTGTAAGTAACTAAAAAAACTACAAGGCCTATGAAGTAGATTTTACTTTAATCGAAAGAGAATATGAAAATCTACCGGCTGATTTTTTTTATTGTTATAATATTTTAATAACTATTCTTGCTATTTAAAAAAAAACTCTAAATTTTACCTTTTCTGCACGAGAAAATATTGTATATCACATATCAGGTGATATACAATATTTGATCGTGTTTCATACATTAGAAGGTAATTTAGTGTGCATTTTTGCGTAGGTATATCCGCATAACCAGGGTATACTAGGGCCTTAAGTATTTATTTTTTGGTTGATAGAGAGTTATACAGACTACACAATTTATAAAACAGACAATGTTGCATAATTTTACTAGTGGACCAGTGAAAACTCTATGCTTCATTCAATAAAATAATTAATAGGGATAACAAAAATTTACACATAATACATAATTATTTACCTAGTAAATAAAAAATATACTAAAATAATACAGCTGATAAAATGAAAATACTAGGAAAGATAGGAGGAGACAGCTACATTATTTATTTCTAAGGAAGTTTTTGACATTGCTCAATGATATCATATTGAACAATGTTATTGTTCCTTTTACAATAGGCGAGTTTAATGTCAAATGGTAATTTCCATTTTTTTTTGCAAATGGCAAATTTTGTATTTTATATTACCAAATGACAATTACCGACCGCCGTGGCATAATTGGTAAGCCGTTTGGTATCTATACGGGCGTCCTGGGCTCAATCCCCAGCAGAGGAGAAATTTATTTAAATTGATTTATCACGTTACTTCACTGGGCCGGAAACACTGGTCAGTTGGAAGAAATTGGCGTATGGCAATAAACTCGCCAAGTATTCATTGTTATTACTATTTTTTATTGCCAAATGGAAATTTCTGTTTTTTTTGTTGCCCAATGGTAAAGAATTAATTAAAAAATAATATTTTCTTTTCCTTTAACGTTTGGCATTTCCTTAGTGAATTTTTTCGAAGTACATATCTTTTTAGGTACCTACCTGTAAATTATTTGTAGGTATAAACAAATGTGAAAATTTCGACAGATATCCTAAAAAAATTAACGGTTTTCTATAGAAAACCAATTAATTTTTTTACGACGCTGGCCGATTTACTAATGATATTAATTAAGCACTACAAATAATAACACTCAATTATTATTATTACCATTATACACAATGCATTTAAGTAAATGCATTTTACACTAAATTATCATTTATATTAAAATTTCATCTTAATTATACGAAATTTTATAATGCTTATTTGTGGAAAAAATCAATTCGGAAATTATCTCTCATAATATTTACAGTAAATTATACACCGAAAAAAATAAAAAAAAACAGTTAAGAATAAAGATTTTTTAATTGGAATAATTGTTCAAAAATCACAATATTTAAGAAATTTACACAGGGAACGAAAAAATATTACATTTTTTATTTTAAAAAATTTGTACCTCGTTTCACATGCCGTTGGTATCCAACTCCTGTCCTTTAGTATTATTATAATGTCCACCGAAACGAAATGGACGCCGCCGTTCGATTTTTAAAATAAATGGCAGAGGCTTGATTTATTATCGTCACTTCCGAATTTGAAAAATCGAATAATGGAACAGCTTTCAAAAATCGACACTGAATCAGAGAAAAAATGTCGTTAGAGGAATCTACGTAGGTACTTACTTATTATATAACTAACCTATTTTTGGCGAAATACATTATGGTTTTTCTATGGCGTAGGTACCTTGCCATAGACAAATAACGGTCTATTTTTATAAAAGGAAGATTTAGATTTTAAAGAAATGTCAATTTATATTTTTATAACGCTTAAGACCCTATTATTATATTTTGAAATAACAGTGGAGTTCAGATTTTAAAAACAATCAAAAAGACCTATTTGCACCCTGCGCAAGTGGCGAATTTAACCAGTGTTTCCTGCCCGAGGAAAAGCAACAACTGCGTGAAAAATAATTTAAAATAAATTTCGCTTTTGCTGGAGATCAAATCCATGACGCTCGCCTAGAAGCCAAACAGCTTACCAAAATATGCCATTGCCGCGGTCGATTTATATGTTTAAACGTACCTATAACCGTAGGTATAGGTACGTTATTTAATATTGTCCTGGAAAGAGCTGTTAGAGACTCAGGCATAGAGACAATAGGAACAATTTTCAGAAAGTCGAGTCAATTACTTGCATATGCAGACGATATCGATATTATATCTAGAACGTTGGCTTGCATGAAGGATAACTTCTTGAGACTTGAGTCTGCAGCCAATAACATGGGTCTAAAGATCAACGCTTCAAAGACAAAATACATGGCAAGAAGAAAAGCATAACTGAATAGCATCACCGTAAGAAACGAATCAATATCAGCGGGAACCCATCAGCTAGAAGCCGTTGAATCATTCACATACATGGGATCTCTTGTTACAGCGGACAACAACACCAGTGCGGAAATAAAGGCAAGACTTGCCGCGGCAAATAGATGCTATTATGGCCTGCCAAAGCACTTAAGGTCACGACTCATCTCTCGTAAAACAAAAAACCTCATTTACAAAACTCTTTTTAGACCGGTCATGACATATGCATCAGAATGCTGGACATTGACCAAGAAGGACGCAAATGCATTGTTGGTGTTCGAAAGGAAAATACTTCGCAAAATATTTGGTCCTACCTGTGAAGGAGGATCTTGGAGGATCCGGTTTAACCACGAGCTAGAAATAATGTATGGCGAACCAAACGTTGTCCAATACATCAAAATACAACGTCTACGTTGGCTCGTACACGTTTGTAGAATGGAGGATAACCAGGTCCCAAAGAAAGTATTGGACACCTGTCCTGAAGGAAGAAGAAGCAGATGGAGACCTAGACGACATCGAGGGCAATATAAGAGCGATCGGACAGACAAACTGGAGGAGACTTGCTGTCGACAGGGCGGGATGGAGGCAGTTTCTTGAGGAGGCCAAGGCTCGCACCGGGCTGTAGCGCCATTGCTGATGATGATAACCGTACGTATAATATTCCTGAGGAAATAGCGAACAACTGTCCTTGATTTCTTTGTCATCATATTATTTTTTTGTAGCTAAATAGTAGTAATGTCTTTGTCCGAATGTCGTGTTTATCTTTGGAGTCATGAGTCGATGCAGCTATGTGTCATCTCGTAATTGTGTTGCGGTGTAATATTATGATTAATTTTGTCATTATAAAAATGCGTACATATAATTTTTATATATAATTGTTTTATGTTGAAAACTGAAAAATCTTTAAACAAATAAACTGTCGGATATGTAAATGGTTTTTAGTTCTCACCAACCCAAGGAGATATAGTGGGGAGGTAATAATTCGCAATTTTCAAGGCTATAATGTTTTTTGAAAGTTTCATCACAATGTATCTGTTTTTGTGCTGTGTACTATGAGCTATGTGCTGTGTGCTATGTACGGCGTGTTTATTCGATTAGCACTCATTCGATTATTTTTAAATTTTCATATTTGTATATCTAATACTCCCTTAGACTCCAATAGAATAATAGTGCTTCTTAATTTTTTTAACTGTCAAATATTTCAATGTGACCCCGAGCTCAGGAAACTCGAAATTCGTTATTTTTATTTACAAATTGATAAAAAGGCACATCACCTTCATAAAATGGCATTTAAGAATAAGTTTTTATAGTAAAATATTTAAATAAAAAATAATTTAACAAACTCGTTTCATGAAAATGTTGTAACTTTGTGGAATGACTTGGTAGTGAGGAGTTTAGCGTTGGCCACAACCCACTCGTTTTATTAAGATATTGATATTGTTTTCAATTGAATTATTTTATATATTTAAAAATTATCATATCATCCTAGTGATCTATCATTTGTAATAAGTACAAAATGACGTAGGTAGGTACTCACAATATTTTTCTGAATCATTATTTATGATAATTTTGTAAATTTAGACTATGAATAACAAATATATTTTTGTTGTTGGTATGTTGCTATTTGTTTTACGATAACATATTATAAAGATGTTAATTTTATATCTTTTGTTTTGTTTGTTTGATAGAAAATTTCCATTCAGTAATCTAAAGTTGGTTTAAAATTTTTCTAAGAAATTTTTATCTGTTTATAAATAGACCATTATGGTATTTAATTTGTTGAACAATTGATACTGGAAAATACTAGATTTTTTATCATGTTACCATGCTGGTATACAAGAAAATATTCCTTAGAAAATTTTAAGAATTCATGTTCCTTTTCATGATTATTAAGGCCCTAGTTAACGCCTATGACCTTGGGCATATGGATGTACATTATGCACACTAAATTACCTTCTAATGTATGATACACGGAAATATATTATAAATGTATTATTATATATTATCTGTGGTATACAATTTTTTTTTTCTTGTCCTTATGGATGGCGCAAAGGAGTTCACAATTGATGAAACACGAATTGACATCGGAGGTGGCCCAGAACCGAAGAGTGTACAGCTTGAGGACGAGGAGAGCTGACCCCATCAGTCTCCATCGACGATAAGTAGGGAAGAGGCCAGGAAGAAGAAGAAGAAGAGAACAAATAGGTTAAATAAGGATAAGGAGGGAATCCCGCATATTTCAGGAGTACATTTGGAATTATTTTTATAGAGAGAATATATTAAGATTCTGGTGTATATAGCGGCGAATGAAATCCCACATCTGGCCGCCCCCTACCCGGAAGAACACCCAAAAGATGGAAGGATAGTTGGACTTCGTTGGTCAGAAACTATCCCAGGAGGCATAGTTTCTGACCAACTAGGTCTACTAAACGAAGAAGAAGAAGATTCTGGAACTGTCAAGCAGTAGACAATTCTATTTTTTATCCCTGTCTTTAGTTGAGATGATAATGTTAGCGTTCGCTGAGCAAATAAGGAAACGCCAATGTAACTAATCGCATTTGAGTGCTTGTGCGGCCTTAAAATTACTGAACATTGATGTCTGAATAATGCTATAGGAAGACGATACCCTGGACTATGTGTTTTTTTGAATGCCCAATCCACACCGAATATGATTTGTAACTACTATACACTTAATACTCCACTATCAATTTATATTTCACATCTTCTTTCATTAAATTCCATACATATTTATTTCCACATAGCAAAATTTCTTATATTTCTGAAATTCAATATCCCAACTCTCAAAATAATTTAATAATATTTTTATACTGGCAGAAATCATCATAATTATTGAGTGGAATGCCACATAAGAAGAAGAATGCTATTTGGGATTGTGCTTTAAGACCCTTATATACCCTAGGTATACGAATGTACACAAAAATGCACGCTAAGTTACCTTCTAATGTATGAAAAACGAAACAATATTGTATATCACCTAATATGTAATATACAATTTTTTTTTCGTGAAAAAAAGGTAAAATTTAGATGTTTTTTTAAATACCTAGAATAGTGATTAAAATATTATAATATTGAAAAAGTCAGGCGGTAAAATATTTTCAAATTCTCTTTCGATTAAAGTAAAAATCTACTTCATAGACCTTGTTGTTTTTTAGTTACTTAGGTACCTACAATAAAAAGGGTTTTACTAAAACCAATTTTACAAGAAAACTATAAAACAAATTCAAATTTCAAAAACTCATGCATTAGAATAAAGAAGTAAATAGAATATTTTTTATTTCAAATACGTATTTTTTATGGTACCTATACTGTGGAAATTATTTTCTAAATATACTATACAGTCTACTATAGCCTCTTAACGCATTTAAATAAATTAATTTATATTTTAGTCTCGTGTTAAGAACCAGTATTTCTATTGGTCAAACTGATTTCACCGTATAGAATAAAGATAGTGCATGTAGGTATGCTGGTCATATGTGTAAGATAGAGTATAGAATAGGACAATAGAGTAGAACTATAAATCACTCAATACACATGGTAAAAATGCACTGAAAACAACAATTACACTTATAATCGTATATTACATAGGAGTGGCTCTTTCTAATAATATTATATACATACAGATTGGGTGGTTCATAATCAAACACTATTTTGTACTCTTCGTATGTACCTACCTGTTATTAAATATTGCTTAGAGACGACCCTCAACAAGCAGCTGCTGACCAGAGGGGCAAGTCTGGTCAACCGTCGAAATCAAAACTATCCATGTTTACCCATATCATGGATATAATTATCACATGGAGTATAATCTATGTTAGGATATTAAATAACTCCATATGATATTTATATCCATGATATGGTTAATCATGAGGGTTTTGATTTCGACGTTTAACCAGACTTGCCCCCCTGGATGTCGATTTGAACACCAAATTAATGATCTTTGAGAAATTTTTGGTGTTAAATACTATTTCATGTATGTATGTTTTTGTTATTTTGTAAGCATATTTCCTTGAACTTTTCTCTTTTGGGAGATCTCTTACTGTGTTATTTATAAAAAAATCCTTGAATCGTGGTTGAATCACGGTTTAATTGAACTCGGTTCAAAGTCTTATTCCACATTCAACAGAAACCTAATTAATCAAAACATTTAAACCTCAGTTCAGTTAAAATCGATTTTGAGCTCTAATTCATGCAAGCTTTGTCAGGTTTAAGAGGGAGGCCAAGTTATGCGATTCAAGTACCTGGGCGCTGAAATATCAAGCAGCAGTGACCTTTACGAAGAAGTCAGGGAACAAACGAATAAGGCTGCCGTAGTAGCGGGGTGCTTGCGAACTATTGTATGGAGAAACCAACACATGTTGAAAGAAAGCAAAATGAAGATATATAAGACCTGCGTAAGGCCAATAATGTCATATGGTATCGAAACCAGAGCCGACACCACGAGAACAAAGAGTCTCTTGCGAACCACCGAGATGAAAACTCTCCGCCCCATCGCAGGTTTAACCATCCGAGACAGAGTACGAAACTCCGAAATTCGGAGGATCTGCGATGCCGAGGATGTCGTGCGATGGGGTAGAAACAGAAGATGTTACTGGAGAGATCACGTCGAAAGAGCGGATTCAGTGAGAGTGGTGAAAATAGCATCAGACGAGATACCGTCAACCAGCAGACCCCCTGGATGACCGCCAAAGAGATGGAAGGACAGCTGGACATCCACGTCCCAGGAGTGAATCCGAGAATAAACAGTACCCAGTACTAGAACAAGCAGAAGAAGAAGAAGAAGAAGAAGAGGGAGGCGATGTTGTATTAGATTATGTTTTATAGTTATGTATAATATTGTTTTAATATAAGTATTTTTTGTATTGTAATAAAAAAAACCCACTTTACTATTTTTCAGGAAATATATGTAGTATCTACCTATAAATTTGTTTTGTTTATGAGAATAAAGAGAAAAAAAATATTTTTGACATAGTACTTGATATACCCGAAACGACCATTCACATAATGTACACAGATAAAAATTGTAAAGGGCTTCAGTTTACCCCCACGGACAATAATTTAGTTTATTTTTTCCATGGATTTTAATGACAGATGCGGGTCGCATTGGTCAGCCGAGGGTCACACAGTTCCAATGTTTTAAACTTGGGGTCGCAATCCTAGGGGTAAAGGTGCGCCCTACATACAATAGCCCTCTGTTGTCCGGAGAATTAATGTTTCCAAATAAAACGCATTAGGCGCCTTCCGCACAATTTTATATTATATTATGGGAAAATCGATTTTTTTTCACAATGGCTACATTTCTGCAGTTTGAATTCGGAATCATCCTTTTCCCGCATAATGCACGGACAGAGCCGTAGCAAGAAAAAAAATCTCGGTCAAAAACAGCATTATTTGCACCCTATAAAATTAGTAAAATTATATTTCATACATTCATACCACCATGAAATATCCCACAATGTGGGGTAACCAGCGACAGGTGCGCGAGAATGTATTACTTTAAAAAGAAAGCGCGACATATGCGTATATACCCACAAATATGGCACGTCTCACCTTAAAAGGCACTACATTCAGAATGTGTGGTGGTGAACCTCATTGCTGAACTATATGAGATGTTATTGTTGTCTGATGTATTTTAGACTACCCGGCTCTTACGGGACACCCGAAAATGATAATTTTATTTGTTTTATTTTGTGTAGCTTCTCGAGCAACGCACCCAATAACAAGTTGCCACATTCTGAAGACTTACAATATTAATCGTCTCACAGATCCAGATTAAACACAATTAAAAACTGGGTCTCCACCGGGAATCGAATCGAATTCGTGGTTGAGTTGACCTTCGTGACTCGGTAATATCTGACTATCAAAGAATGTCCCGGGTTCAATTTCCGGTGAAGACACAGATTTTCATTGTCAAACAATTTTAAGTCTGAATTTGTGAGACAATTAACATGATTAGTTTTTTTTTTTTTTTTAACATGTCTACGTAGGGGACGCCAGCTATTAGGATTTGGGTCCATTTTACTCTTCCGAAGAAGCGCACTACGTAGCGTTGGGAGGGGTTTGCAATCTAGAAAAGAGTTTATTAATTCGGATTTTAAAAAGACCCGGGTTGTACGAAGATGGAAACACAGAATTCGGAAGATCGTTCCACAGTCGGGCTGCTGTGTTAATAAAGGAGTTCGAGAAGCGACTTGTTCGTATATGTTGAAGGTAGTCCTCAAATTGTGGCAACTTGTTGTTGTAAACAAAAGCAAATTGATTATTGTTGAATTATATTTGATTTTTTTATAGCTGACTTCTTTGTTTCAAAATATTCACATCGTTTGCATTAGATACCTTGTTAGGTATTTACTTTGAAGAAGTGTGTGAGTCGGCTTGAGCATATAATTTTTTTTTATAATGTTACCATTTGTAATGTCAGCTACTGGAATTGTTCTAAAACAGTTTAATAGTAATTTAAAAACAATCTTCTTATATCTACCCTTCTATAAATCTGTCATCAGACCTACCATGACTTATGCCGCCGAGTGCTGGTCTGTAAAAAAGAGCCACCGACAGAGCCTCCACACAGCTGAAATGAGAAGGCTGAGGTGGGCGGGGAAGCTTTGATGCGCCCATGACCAAAGAAGCTTTGATGCGCCTCCGATCACCGATAAGTTGCTCGAGAGCTAATTGACACGGTATGGACACATAGTCATAAGGCGACCAGAAGACAACACAATCCCCAATGCGATGGACATCCAAATGCAGGCCAAAAGACCAGGCAGACCGCTGACAACGTGGGACACCACAATCAGAAGAGAGTTGCTGGAGATAGACTGACGCGGAGAGGCACACGAGTGAAAGACTTGGTGAATTAGGACGAGGAGGACCGAATCCACACAATGGGAATAAATGGCCAGGGTGAAGAAGAATTTACTTAATCCATTCTCTTCTCTTTGCCTACCCCAATAGTGGCATGGCTTTAATATTTTATGTATGAAAATAATAAATTAATCTGATAATATAACTTTTTCTTTTAATCTCCCTTAACTCATTTCGGCTCTGCGTCTTACGTCACATTTAAATTCAAAATTGGAACGATTCTATTCTAATCGATTGTTATGGACGGCGTTGATTGAAAATTTTTGTTGCCATTGTGATAAAATAATGATTTATTTCATTTTATTAAGAGCACATTTTCAAATTATATTACTTTATGTTGCGAATGCATATTATTTTATTTAAACGTTGCGAAATAATTTAATGTACTTAAATAATATTTGACCTTCGTGGGTTATTTCGGTTGATCTCTGACTCCTAACGCCACAGGTTTTAAGTTTGATTTTAGATTTTATTTGGTACATGATGAGTTATCTTCGTGACGAAACCAATATTTTATGATTACATGAAAATTCTTCGAAAAACAATTGTTCGAATGCGCAATTGTACGAATAACATTTTTTCGAAAATCAGTTATCAGAATGACAAATGTCCGAAAGCAAATTATTCGAACAAACATTTGTTGGAAAACCAATTGACCGAATTTAATATATTTTTGTGTCATTATGTTGCCTCCTTTGACATATTTGTTGCCAGTAAAATTTCGATGAAGACTATTATTACTTGTTGTATTATTGTTGGGTACGTATGTTTGCACATTTTTAATAACTGATGTTTGACAGCGCGGTGCGTCGCCATGTTGTTTATTTCATAGATTTTTATTATACATAATATACTATGTAGATGTAGTACTTCGTGTAAAAAGTGAGTCATGGAATATCGCGCGTTTGACGTTTTGGTTGGTAACATATTTCAGTTTTCACATTACATTTCAACACATCCTAAATAACTTTTCTCTGAATCTAAATAAACAAAGTGTTTTTTTTAAGACAAATAAATCCGAAAACAATTCACTATGGAAAAACGATGAACTAAAACGCCAAAAATCCCCCGGAAAAATGCCTCACTTCGAATCATACAAAATTTGCTAACTATGACATCTAGTATATTATAATAAAAATCTATGGTTTATTCCTCTCACGATACTACCAACGTGACGTCATAAAAATTCGAACAATTGTAATTTTTGATAATTGTGTGTTCCGAAAATTGTTTTTCGAAAAAATGTGATTCGAATAATTGCCATTCGTAAAATTGAATTGAAGGAAGTATACTGAAAGTTTACTTCCATATTATCTGTGCATAAAGGCGATATTTAGCTATTGGTGACGATTATTTTAATCTTTATGTGACGTTTGGTTCTCTCTATGGGAAGTATTCCTATCTCGTATTAAAAATATTCTCTCTCTTTTGCCGACAGCCGGATTCATTGTATTTTTTTTTTTAAATAATAAAATATAGTATATTGCAAAAAATAAACAATGTTTGTGAGTCACGCCAAGTCTAATTTTTGGACTTGTCAGCGTGTTTTCAAGACAATATCATAATATTACGAAGTATATTTTTTATTTTACAAATTATGAATGATCGCGACATATCAAAGGATGCCAAATTTGCTATTCGTAACGCCATCGTAGTGTCAACTTGACGTATGCAAGTTTTTTTTTTATTTAGTCATTTCCATAATACAATACAAAATATAACATAACATGAAATATATAAATGGAATTTATTACCTCACTAGGCAAAGCCTGTTCTGAGGTAATACTAGGCAATAAGTACGCAGAAATTTTAGCTACGTGAATTCTTAACATATTCTAAGGCACAAAAAATATAAAAAGTACAAATTATAAAGTACAAAAGTACACATTCTAAGACATAAAAAAAATATAAAAAAGTACATATAGAATACAATAGTAGGTACATGAAAAATTAATCAAGTGTTTTTGTGTTTTTGTTAACGTGAGGGTGTGTTTGCGTGTGTGTATATGTGTAAAAGGGTGCATGTAAGAAAAACCTGGTAAGTGAAACCTGGACATGGCAGAAGACGCATGAAAGCAGAATAAATGCAGTTGAAATGAGATCGTTAAGAGGCTATAGTAGGCTATAGTAGTATATTTTGAAAATAATTTCCCTAATACCCTCAAAAGATACGTCTTTGAAATAAGGAACATTTTGTATGTACATCTTTGATCTATTGCATGATTTTTTTGAATTTGTTTAATACTTTTCTTGTAAAATTAGTTTTAGTAAAACACTTTTTTATTTTTTTACTGTAAGTAACTAAAAAACTACAAGGCCTATGAAGTATATTTTTACTTTATTCGATAGAGAATATGAAAATCTACCGGATGAGTTTTTTATTATTATAAAATTTCAATAACTCTTCTTGCTATTTAAAAAAAACCTCTAAATTTTACCATTTTCGCACGATAAAATGTTGTATATCACATATCAGGTGATATACCTACAATATTTTCTCGTGTTTCATACATTAGAAGATAATTTAGTGAGCATTTTTGCGTACATCCGTATACCCAGGGCCTTAAGAAGAATTTATAATAGAACGATGTATGGCCGGGTAAGAAATGAGGACATAAGGAAAGAATGTAATAAGATGAAGAAATATGTCATTACTAGAATGAAAGTGAACACATTGAGATGGTTTAGTCACATGGGGAGAATGAATGAGGAGTGCCCGACGAAGAAAATATACATTGCGGACAGGAATGGAATGAGAGGTCGGGGACGCCCAAGAAAGGGATGGCACGACCATATGAACGATATTTTGAAAGACGGAAATGTTAGAAGTGTGAGCAATAGACGAATATGTATGAGACGATGCATGAATGCGGACGAGACGATGGATGCGTGCCAGGATAGAAAAATGTGGCGTTCGGTTCTCCCTGCCTACCCCGCAAGGGACATGACGTGATGGTATGTATGTATGTATATTTTTTATTTTATTAATTACTATCAATCAATACACATTATCACAGTAAAAAGAAGAAGAAAACACACCTTTACCTTCTGTTTATTTGTTATAATCCACCTTACTATTTTTACCCTGTTCCGAGGTGGCAGGGTATATATATTATACCTACAACAAAACGAAGAACTTAAAAATTAGTCCTGATTCAGTTTCAACCATTATTTTCCGTCAGTCGACAATTCCCGCCAAAACGTCACAAAGACCGCCAAAGGTTGACAGTCGAAAATCCAACATGGCGGCGGCCGGCTATATAAAATTAATGGACAAGAGTCATAAGTCAACATTACTTGACACGTTGGTGGTTGGTACCTACCGGCACCTACGTGACGATGTTGCCAGCTAACAAAATAAATAGATTTTTTATTGAGAATAGGATAGCGTCCAAACTGTGCCTTTTCTTTCAATATTTCCACTTTCACTGTGTATAAGTGTATTGATCAAGACAAAATTCACAGTAAAGTCACGACAATTCTTAATTCTGCTTCTCCTGTGGGGCCATGTGCCCATGTTGATTCTCTTATATGTATAAATGTTATTTAGGTATTTATTTGTTTTGATGTAAATAACTTAAATGTTGTAACTTAATCAGCCCATCTTTGATTTCATCTTACGTGTACTCACTGCTGGTAACAAAACAATTACCTAGTTATTCCTGTCTAATGTATTTCCTGAAAAGATTTCTGGACATACAGAATATATCCACGCACCAGCCACCAAAAAATAAGTAATTTTTAATTACAAAAATTAAAAATTACTTATGAAGTTGATTACAATTAGATTAAGATTAGCTTCAGTCTCTAGCAATATTTGAGGTTAAATAAATTGAATAATGGTCCTAATTCGAGGATGGGTGGTGGCAGAGCGGTTAGCGCACTGGGTTTGTAATCCAGAGGTCTCGAGTTCGAATCCTGTCACGACCGATTTCGTTCACCTATAGTACAAGCATTTAGGGAATGTATGAGGATGTATATGTAATTGCTACAACAAAGACAAAAAAATATGACAATTTCATACTAAACTTCAATCTTAAGGGGGGGACTGCTGCCAACGTACCTATTTTAAATTTGGATATAGCATCATTATTTCTTATCAAATCGTTCTGAAAAAAAAAAATTAGATTGTTTGGGTATTAATAAAGAAAAATATATCTTTACTTTTTGATAATGTTCTCTATAAATTCTTGTAGAAAAATAATGGCATATCCCGATTTTCAACGTTTATCTTATATTTTTAATAAAATATAAGGCGTAGTGAAACATATTTTTTTAATTAAAGAAGACAAAAATATCTAGAAAAATATGATGTGACGTTGCATTAATGCTTCAGGTTTAGTAAATAAACCTTAAAAACATTTATTTTCCATTCAGCGCCATTGCGAAATAAAAGTTTTGTTGGTTTATTAACTTAACCTGAGGCATTAATGCAACGTTACATCGTATTTTTCCAGATATTTTGATCTTCTTTAATTTATAAAAAAATATAATGCTCTATACCTTATAGTTTTTTTAGAAATTTAAGATAAATGTCAAAAATCGGGGTATGCTTATTATTTTTCTACAAGAATATATACTGATCATAATTAAAAAGTTAAGGTATATTTTTCTTGATTAATATCCAAACTAGTTTATTTTTTTTTAAATGATTCGTTTTGTAGTAATGATGCAAATTCAAATTGAAAAAATAGGTACGTTGGCAGCTGTCACCCTCTTAAATTTTTCTTAGAGTAATATTATGATTAGATTATGATCGAATACTGGGGGTAAGTCTGGTCCAACCGGAGAAATCAGAACCATCACTATTACCCATATCATGAATATAATTATCACATGGAGTTCTATAATATATTTAGATGTCATTTAGAGAGAACATAGGCTCTAGTGAAGCTATGGCAAAACTAACCAGTTGTAAGTGAAGCACTTGATGAGGGTAAAAAATGTCTTGGTGTGTTCGTTGACCTTCGGAAAGCCTTTGACAGTGTAAGCCATAGTAAACTAATACAAAAATTGAAGAATATAGGAATGTCGGGTTGCACAGTTGAGTGGGTGTGTAGTTATTAAGATGGCCGTAGACAGCACGTGAAATTGAAAAAAAGTGATTAGTGAACCAGTTTCATCGCGTTTTGGAGTTCCGCAGGGAACGGTATTAGGTCCTGTTTTGTTTTTAATATATGTTAATGGACTACTAGAATTGGACTTAAAATCCAAAATAATATCTTTTGCTGATGACACGGTCATGATTACTGCGGCTAATTCATGGGATGAAGCTACCGAAATAGCTAGTTTTGAAATAAATATTGTAAAGTCATGGTTCGATCGATATCTGTTGTCTCTCAACGCAACTAAGACTAGCGTTGTTCCTTTCGCAATAACTAGGAAACTTATTCCGGAGGAAATATTAATTAAAATACATTCAAGTAACTGTCCCGGATCTGATAAATGTAATGAAGATAAATGTATCTCTCCGCCTAATGAAAAAAACATAAAATATTTGGGTATTAATGTTGACAGAGAAAATAAGTGGAAAGAGCAAATAAGTAATACGATTGGTAAAATGAGGAAGTTATTTTATGTATTCTATCGATTGAGGACTTTCTTGGACATTGCTGCGATGAAAAATATATATTTTGCACTTGCTCAATCTGTCATGCAATATAGGATTATAGCGTGGGGTGGTGCTTATAAAACTAACCTCGAACCCCTTTATATCATCCAGCGGAGTATCTTAAAAATAATTTTAAATAAACCCAGAGACTACCCCACGACTAGCCTCTTTACCGAGGCAAATGTCCCATCACTGCATGCTATATATAAGAGAAATGCATTGAAGCAGATTTACAGGGGTATTTCGTCGATAGAGTACATGCTTCGGATTGTATAAGAGCCACTCATCGATTTAATGTGATACTAAATATACAAAAAAAAAAAACGGCCTACGCACAAAACCACTATACGTATCTTGGCGTTAAGTGGTTTAACGAACTGTCTGAGCAGAGACATACGAATATTATTGATCTAAAGAAATTTTATGTAGATATAAAGAGTGTTTGTGTATAAAAACTGGTTTTATTTATTCATTGTTGTTATATAGGTATGTAGATATTATGCACTTATTTTATTAATCGTAATTGATATTTAAATGTTGTTTTTTTTAATATAGCGTCTATTTTTAAGTATGTTTTTTGTTACCTATGATTATTTTGTTACTTTGTTTTTGTTCTATATTATGTAAATAGTTGCAACTCCCTTCAAAACACGAGTATATCTCTTTTTGAAGGAAGTCATATTATGAAGTGTTTTAATTTCTTTTTGCTATGTATTTTTTTTTATGTAAAATATGTCTTTTTGTAATAAATAAATAAATAAATAAAATAAAAAAAAAATAAAAATATAATAATTATATCCGTGATATGGGTATATAATCGCGAGGGTTTTGATTTCGCCGGTTGGACCAGACTTTCCCCCCTGATTTATACATTTTTAAGATTAAGGCAAGGTAATAAGAATGTGTAGCCCCCTGGTCCTAGGTAAGGCAGCGGTACAGTAGCGAATTCTGGGTGACGTAAGTGATTTTTTTTGTCTAAAAAGAACGTTGAGGTTTGCCTAGTTCGTCTGTTTGGTATGTTTAAATTAATAATTTTCAGAAGGTCTGTACAGTCAATATTGAAGTTTATTATGTCATAAAGGTACATTAAGTCTGAGGTCCTTCGTCTTGTCTGTAAAGTCTCCAATTCATGTTTGTAGTTATTACCAAATTTGCAGGTACTTTACGTGTCTCATAAATAATATGTAATGAATTGGTTCTATATTAATATTAAATTGTGGATTCCAGATAACTGACGCATGTTCCAATAATTGACTTCCAACGATTATGAAATATAGTAAGCTAAATGTTTTCACTTGAGTATTAAATAAACAAATAGTGATGGTGTCAATTTGTTGACAATCCCTCAACGCATTTTTATTAAGTAGGTACGATTCAATTGCATAGGTAATTTTTTAAACAATGTTCTAGAACGTAAGAACAATTTCAAAACTTTGACATGTGAAATCATAGAGAAGATATGGAAGGATGTCAATTTTATTGGTTATATATTGTTATGAAATTAAGTACTATTTCTATTTAAATTGAAAATTTAAATAGAAATATTTTGAAAATAAGAACCCAAGAAAAATGAAAACAAAAGATTTGAGTAGTGAGTTAAAAAAACTAGACAAACCTTGTAAAAATATAAATTGTAGAAATATAAATTGTAAAAATAAATAAGACTTTGAACCATAATAAAATAAATAAATATAAATTTCGGCACATTTGGTGTCAGGTGTGGGGTATAAAAATACCCAAGTATTTTTTGTGTAAGAAAAAAATAAAATAGTTATTTATAAAGACATTTATTATGGCATCAAAAAAAATAACTCTTTTAGAGTTGAAAGTGGTTGATTTAAAACATGAGTTGGAGGAGAGAGACGCTGATACATCAGGAAATAAAAATGCACTTCAACTACGATTGAGAAAAGTGATGCAAGAAGTAGGTGAGGATCCAGACACATACCTTTTTGAAATGCCTTGCTCTAACAACGATCTTTGTCAAGTCTTAAAAGAACATTCCAGAGACATAGAAGAGAAGTTTCAAGAACATTCCAGAGATATAAAAGGAGAAATTAAAGAAATCAAAGGAGAAGTAGCGATGCTTCAAAAGCATTCAAATACTATAGAAAAGAAATTCCAGAATTATTCTATGACCTTTGATGAGAAGATAAATGAATTAACTAAACAGATGAAAGTTTTGGAGAATCAAGTGCTTCCTTCAATCACGCCAATGAATTCCGAGCAAAATTCAGCTGTAGATACAAATTTTAAGTGTGTAGAAGATACAAGAGTACCAACAGTGGAGTGCGTGCGAAATGATATGCCAACCTTTGATGGAAAATGCCCCTGGGAAGAATATTTAACATTGTTCGAGACAGTGGCCATGATAAATGGCTGGTCCATGACAAGAAAGGCCTCAGTGTTGAGTGTAAAGCTAGTTGGTAACCAAAGGGGTTACCAATCGAAAGTAGTTAATAACCAAAGTGGTTACTATTAAATATATGTGGTAACCAGAGGGGTTACCAGTAAAGAGAGTTTACTATATCCCAAGTGGATATGATTTGAAATAAGAACACAAGGACAGTGGTTGAGAGAGAAGAAGAAAGAATGGTCAAAAGTAACAATGAGTATATTGATCACAATTAATAGTTTGCTTAAGGGTAAATTTACAATTGATGAAATAACTTACAAAGGAACTTTTCTCACGATGAGTAGGTATAACGAGCGAGTTAGCGGGTGTGTTCGAAGTGTCCGAATCTTTGCATGGTGAAGTACCATCGTGCTCGCAGGGTCGAGAGATGACCGGTGGTCGAGTGACGAAGTGTCGGCGAGACGGCGTGGTCGAGAACGGCGGCGTGATGTGACAAATCGAAGTGACGGAAATACGGAAATGAAGTGACGACGTGTAGAGGTGTAGACTCCCTTAAATAGTGCTGCGCTGGGGGTAGCAAGTTCAATGTCCTCGAACTTTCTAGACTTATTTATTTGAAGTGTCATACCCAGTTGAGGAGTATTGTCACTTGTTTGACGTTGCGGGCGATGAACTCGGCCTAGCGATAAACAAATGTACTTGCCGTCGCTAGGCGCGCGCTCGAAAGAAATTTCGAGATGTGGCCTGCCACAAGTGTATCATTACGAGGTGATGCTTTAAAAGTTTTGGAGACAATTCCTCTAGCTGAGCGACGAGATTTAAAATTGTTGATTGAGAGACTTGAGATGCGATTTGGACATAATGGCGAAATATGGATTCCAGTTGGATCTAAAGAGGCGATCTTTGAAAATTGGAGATGAAGATGTTCTCGTGCAAGAGCGTGAGGAATTTTCTACACGTGTTCTCTCAGCGGATGTTGTAACTATTCCAAAACAAAGTGAGATGTTAGTACGAGTCAATTTAGACTGTGTTATCCCGAATGGACATGTTTTGGTTGTGGAGTCCAACGCCAACAATGAAGCAGGAAAAGGAGTATTAATTGCAAGAGCACTGATTCAAAACCAAAAGGAAATTTTAGTCAGATTAATGAACATAAATGAATATCCAGTAACTGTCAAAAAAGGAGCTTATTTAAGTGTGTGTTCATCAGTTTCATCAGTAACACAAAATGCCTGCATCGCACAAGTTTCTTCAGAGGATGTACCAAAACATCTTGAAGACTTTGTAAAAGATGCTTGTAAGGAACTTACCAAAGAACAAAGCAAACAAATTAGATACCTCATTGCTCATTATCAAGATGTTTTTGAGAATGCGAGTCTTTCTAAAGGAAGAACCAATGTTGTTCAACATCAAATAGATACGGGTGACGCAAGGCCTATCCGCCAATTACCTAGAAGGCTACCATTAGCAAAGCGGGCGGAAGCAGATCAAATTATTCAAGACATGGAAAGGGATAGCGTTATTGAACCATCAAGCAGCCCATGGTGTTCACCAGTAGTGTTAGTTAAAAAAAAAGATGGCTCAACTCGGTTCTGTGTGAACTTTCGCTTATTGAATAATGTAACTAAGAAGGATAGTTATCCACTGCCTCGAATCGATGACACCCTAGATACATTGGCTGGTTGTAAGATCTTCTCAACTTTGGATCTAAAGAGTGGTTATTGGCAGGTTGGATTGGAACCCAAGGATAGAGAAAAAACGGCGTTTTCTGTTGGAAGTGGATTGTGGCAATTCAAAGTGATGCCATTTGGACTTTGCAATGCACCGGCTACGTTTGAACGACTAATGGAAAGTGTGCTAAGAGGATTATCGTGGGAGACCTGTTTGGTATACTTAGATGACATCATCGTACTTGGGAAGCGTTTTGAAGAACATTTAGGAAATTTGGAACAGGTATTTTCACGATTGAGGTTGGCCAACCTTAAACTCAATTGCAAGAAATGTATATTGTTCCGAAAGCAAGTCAACTATCTAGGTCATGTTGTCTCTGAGGAGGGAGTAGCAGTAGATCCTGAGAAGATTAAAGCTGTTCGAGATTGGCCAGTACTTAAAGACAAACATGAAGTAAGAAGCTTTTTGGGTCTGAGTACCTACTATCGACGATTTGTTCCAGGCTTTGCTGACATCGCAAAGCCACTGACAAAACTCACGGAGGAAAGCAGTGAATTCATATGGGATTTCAAGTGCCAACATGCATTTGAAGAATTAAAACAGGTTCTAATTAATTCTCCGGTTTTGAGTTATCCTCGAGCTGAAGGAATGTTTATTCTGGATACAGATGCAAGTAACGTTGGTATCGGAAGTGTGCTCTCCCAAGTACAAGATGGGGCAGAACGCGTGATTGCTTACTTCAGTAAAGTATTGTCGAAACCAGAACGCAATTACTGTGTAACACGAAGAGAATTGCTTGCTGTTATCAAGTCAGTTGAGCACTTTCGCAAGTATTTATATGGACGGAAATTTCTTTCAAGGACAGATCACTCGGCACTTGTGTGGCTTTTGCGATTCAAGAATCCTGAAGGTCAAGTGGCAAGATGGATAGAGAGATTGCAAGAATATGACTATGATTCTGAACATCGAGCCGGACTTCATCATAGAAATGCCGATGCACTGTCAAGGCGACCATGTCCAGAGGATTGCCAGCACTGTAATAAGGCTGAGGAAAAGTTTTTTATAGCTTGTAGAACCACGGTCGTTGACAATTTTTGGCAAGATGATGAAATACGAGCAGACCAATTGGAAGACCCAGATCTCAAGTTTGTAATGCAGTGGAAGGAAAATGATCAAAGACCTTTATGGGAAGAAATAGCTTCACTATCTCCAAATATTAAGTCATACTGGGCTCAGTGGCAATCCATTGTCGTAGAAAATGGGTTGTTAAAGCGTGTATTGGAGAATGAAGATGGAACACAGCAGAGACAACAACTATTGATTCCAAGGAAGAGAATTCCTGAAGTTCTTAAACTGCTTCACAATGATGTGTCTGGGGGACACTTGGGAGTTAAAAAAACCACAGAAAAAATTCGTCAACGTTTTTATTGGGTCAATTACAATGGAGATGTAAAAGATTGGTGTAGAAGATGTGTAACTTGTGCCACTTCAAACGGACCTCAGAAACGAAGGGGTGCGCCAATGAGGCAGTATAATGTTGGTAGCCCATTTGAAAGGATAGCCATTGACATAGCGGGGCCGTTTCCCACAACGGAAAGAGGGAATAAATATATTCTGGTAGCAATGGACTATTTTAGTAAATGGACAGAAGCCTATGCACTACCGAATCAAGAAGCTACCACTGTTGCTGAAGTCTTGGTAAGGGAACTGATAAGTCGTTTTGGAGTACCATTGGAGTTACACTCGGACCAGGGAAGAAACTTTGAATCAGCCGTATTCCAGGGAATTTGTGAAGCATTAGGAATTCGAAAGACGAGAACAACTGCTTTGCATCCACAGTCGGATGGAATGGTGGAGCGAATGAATCGAACAATTGGAAGATTTTTGTCAAAAGCAGTGTCCGATCACCAGAAGGATTGGGACGAATACATCCACTTGTTCATATTAGCTTATCGAGCAGCAATTCATGAGACAACAGGGCAAACACCGGCAAGTGTGATTTTTGGCCGTGAGTTACGGTTACCTTGCGACCTGCAGTATGGATCTAAGCCTGGAGAAGATCTAGTTGGAGAAGATTATGTGTCAGATCTTCGGAGGAAAATGAATGCTATACATGACCGTGTACGGTCCAATATTCAAGTAGCTAGTGACAAGATGAAGGAGCGATACGACATTAAAGCTGTGGAAGGTGGTTATCAGGCTGGAGACTTGGTTTGGTTATTTAATCCACAACGACGACGAGGCTACTCACCAAAGCTTCAGAAATCCTGGGAAGGACCGTATGAAGTGATCAAAAGGATTAATGATGTGGTTTATCGTATACGAAGAAAACCAAATGGGAAGCCAAGAGTGGTACATTTCAATCGCCTGGCTCCCTTTTTAGGTGATAACAAGGATGAGAAAAAAAATCCAGTTGCTCAAGTTTGCAATGTCCAAAGTGAAGAAAAGACCTTCGAGGAATTCATGATGACTCCTTATCGACGCACTCGACATGGTGTGACTGTGGAAATTGAGCAAGACCTCTTCGATATCCCAGAAGATAATGTTTTAGCTTACTGTGTGGCTCAAGACATGAAGATGACTAGTGGTATAGCCAAAGTTATCATGAGAAAGTATGGGATGTTATATGAGCTAAAAGCCAAGAATCTGAAGATTGGAGAAGCGGTCCATTCACAGCATGGAAAACAGCATTTATTCTACATGACGAATAAGGAAACGTCTGAGGAACGAGCAGAGTATGCTCAGATGTGGAACTGTCTACGAAGTATGCGGGATCAAATGTTACAGTTGAATCTTATGAAGCTCGGCATTCCAAAGATCAGTGATGGTATGGATTGGAAAGTGGTTCGGAATATGATAGAAGAGATTTTTCATAATACTGGAATTAATGTTCTAGTTTGCTGCTATAATCCAAGATACAGTAAAAATATAAAAAAAAAGTGTACCATGTTACTTTTTCAAAGCATCTCACTGTAGAGAAGGTTCAAAATGCCGATTTATTCATCTAGAGAATTCTGTTCGGGACGAACTGAACTAAGAGGGAGGCAGTGTTATGAAATTAAGTACTATTTCTATTTAAATTGAAAATTTAAATAGAAATATTTTGAAAATAAGAACCCAAGAAAAATGAAAACAAAAGATTTGAGTAGTGAGTTAAAAAAACTAGACAAACCTTGTAAAAATATAAATTGTAGAAATATAAATTGTAAAAATAAATAAGACTTTGAACCATAATAAAATAAATAAATATAAATTTCGGTACAATATATTGGTCATGTATAGGTTAATAACTACCAATATGGCTTTTTACATTGCTATTGGTAACCAACTACATTTTAACAGTTTTCAATTGTTAGATAATAACCAAGTGCAACTTTGTTATTTTTAATCATATATTGGTTAATAACTACCAATATGACTTTTTACATTGCTATTGGTAACCAACTACATGTTAACAGTATTCAATTGTTAGATAATAGCCAAGTGCAACATTGTTATTTTTAATCATATATTGGTTAATAACTACCAATATGACATTAACCGAGCCAAAAAGGTATCTACTTTGCTAACTTTAGATTTTTTCAGTGCAGGCAATTGATACAATTATTTTGGTCATTATATCAAAATAAATAAAAATTAAATCATACACCATTACATACGCCAAATTTAGATTGTCAAGTGCATTTTTAGTTTTCGTTTTAAAACTTTTATCTTCTTTAATTCATTTGGGAGGCAATTGCAACCTTTTGTTTATTTAACTATATAATAACAAAAATTACATAGTTATTAGTTACATATATCTTAACATAAAAGTATAAACCGATATAGTAAATTTTGACATGTCATTACTCTAGTCTTATTATATTTATCATAATATGCTCACCCGTGGTTGTCAATTTGTTATGTAGCAGTTAAAATTATTGTTCTATGGTCTGGACTGGACCATCGTACATACTCAGTTTATAATAATAATATTGGACTTGAGTCACAAATCAAGTGAAATATAAAAACAAGATTTCTCTATGTAATAATAATAAATAATAAACACTTCCTTGCACCCTGCACAAGTGGCGAGTTTATTGCCGAATGGCAATTTCTTCCAACTAACCAGTGTTTCCAACCCAGAGAAGCAATATTAGCGTGAGAAATAAATTTAAATAAATTTCTCCTCTGCTGGGAATCGAACCCAGGACGCCCGCACAGAAACCAAACGGCTTACCAACTGTGCCACGGCGGTCGGCACGTAATATGTATTTTTATTTAATATTCTTCTATAGGCTTCCGGAACAGATCACTCGTAGTCGTCACAAATGCCACCACCGATTTCGTTCTCCTATAGCACAAGCATTTATGCTTAATTTAGGGAATGTATGAAGATGTATACCTATATACTTGTTTCAAAGATATATTCATTCTTATGAAATAAAAAAAAATGATTCTTAAGTTTTTGTGTTAACAGAGTGGAAATCCATTTTAAAATTAATGAACAAATATACTCCATCCACACAGGTGACAACGCTGTAAATGTTGTAGTGTAGGATGATTTTTGTATAAATTGGTTAGTTTCATTTTAGACCTTGATAATGCCGAGTAACTGTAATCGATTTTTGTGGAATAATACTTTGCTACATTTGTTAATTAATTTTATAATAAGTAGTTGGAACCAGAAATAAAACATTTATGAACAAAAAAAAATATGTTAAAAAAATTAATAATCTTCACTATTCCATAGTAAATAATGAACGGTAAAGATTAGGTAGGTATATCTTTTATATACAGAACACAGAACCCACAGGGATTATGTAAATGTTTACTGTTTATTGAAAGTTATACCAAAATATACGACTTTATATTGTAGCTATGTGAGGCTTCATTTCATGTTGAATATTTGTGAAATGATAGAAAATTACCTAACTAATATTTTGACACCATAATATCTCTACATATATTTGATGTATAACCATAGATATGGCAGGTCTGTACCATTAATTTCGTTAAAGGGCTGTATTATTGGATAAAACAAGTGTCAAAAAAATTAGGACGCCATTTTAAAAGTTTTTTTGCGTTGAAATGACGATTGATATACAGTCTGCAGATATCAATGCGTTTCAAACCAATTAGAAGATTTATATGAAATATAAAATTGCTCAATTTAACAATTGAATCAAGCTAAAAACAGTTTTAATATGCACTGTCTTCGTGACAACTGTCACTTCCATACATTGAGCTATCTTTTCTTGAGGTAAATGACATGTTGTCTAGAGGGGCACGTCCTAATTCGAAATTTCCACCATAATACCTGTCATCAATCCAATCTCTGGCGCGATTTTTCATTTTAGAACCATAGAAAAGAGACTAGACTTTACGATTAGTATTTCAAAATTTCGTAGATGTAAAGCCATAGAAATGAAATGAAACGATGTCAATGGAAAACTGATCAATCAATCAATTCTTCCGTTAAAAAAATTCAAAATTCACTCATATTCTTGAAAATTAACATTTTTAACTAATATTGCTTACAATAATTATGGGCCCATTTAAATGCATTTAGCAATTGTCGACTTTTCAACGAGAAAATAGTTAATAATTAATATACAATATACATAGTGGAGAATTTTATACTGGCCACTTTTTTAATTGTTTTATTATTTTTGGGGTTACTTCTGTAATTTTAAGGGCCGTATTTGTTTACGGTCCAGGCTATTCCCAGCTCTGCCATGTGATTATAATCAGTCTCTCTTTTTGGGAAAAAAGAAATTAGAAGCCGCAGATGACATAATAATTAGAGCTGTCTTATTGCACACTTTCAAAAGTGTTTAATAATCTTTTGTAAGTCAAAGAAAGTAAGAAGTAATGAGGCCTTAGAGTTTTATCGGCTGATGAAAAAACTTTGTTCTTGAAAAATAATTTACAAGCTTTGGAACCCACTATGCAAGAAAATAAGTTTTTCAATATTATTTAACCATATGGAAAGAATTTCGAAGTCATTCGAGAAAGAGATGAAAAGGACGATATTCTGAAAGATGGAAATGTAAGAAGTTTGAACTACAGACGAACATGTACTAGAGGATGTATGAATGTAGGGTGTGTGTCTAAAATGATACTGATCGTTTTTCTATACCCATCCCGTTAAAAAAATGACGTGATGGTAGGTATGTATGTTTAATTAAAAAATGTAAAATTTCGGCTAAATCTCCAGAAAATTTAATATTTACCGAGATTCGTATAGAATTTTCCGAAAAAGAAAGAAAATTTCCCGTAAATTCTTCAGAGGATCATATTTGTTAAGATTGGTATAGAATTTTGAATAGAATATTCTTGCAAATTCTTCAAAAAAGATCATATTTATCAAGATTCGTATAGAATTGTATAGGAAATGTCCCGCAAATTCTTCAAGTAAGTTCATATTTATCGAGATTCGTATAGAATTGTGTATAGAAACATTCCCGCATATTCTTCAGAAAAGATCATTTATTTATTTATTTAACATCCTTTTTTTGTTTAACAATATTACAAATACATTTTTAAAATACGTAACGATATTTACTGAAGTAAAATTGCATTATCTTTATCGTTATTATATATTACATTGCCTCATCAAAATCATGTGTCGAATAAAAGTAGAGAGTGAATTGCTTGAACAAGTCGACGAGTATGTATATCTGGGTAGTATGTTCCAACGGAATGGACGGCCTGATAAGGATATTGAAAGAAGAGTTATGGCAGGAAACAGAGTGAATGGAGCACTTAGACCAGTTATGAATGATCGCAACATATCAAAAGATGCTAAAGTTGCCATTCATAACGCAATCGTTGTGCCAACCCTGACGTATGCAAGTGAGACCTGGACATGGCAGAAGTCGCACGAAAGCAGAATAAATGCAGTTGAAATGAGATCGCTTAGAAGAATTTGTAACAGAACGATGTACAACAGAGTTCTAAATGAAGATACAAGGAAATAATGTAAGATGAAGAAAGATGTAATTAACAGAATGAAAGTTAACACATTGAGATGGTTTGGCCACTTGGAGAGAATGAATGAAGAACGCCTGACGAAGAAAATATACAAAGCTGACAGGAATGGAATAAGAGGTCGGGGGCGCCCAAGAAAAGAATGGCACGACCATGTAAACGATATTCTGAAACATGGAAATGTAAGAAGCGTGATCAACAGACGAACGTGTATAAGACGATGTATGAATGTTGATGAGGCGATGAATGTGTGTCAAGATAGAAAAATGTGGCGTTCGGTTCTCTCTGCCTACCCCGTGAGGGACATGGCGTGATGGTATGTATGAATGTATGGATTACATGAAAATTCTTCGAAACACAATTGTTCGAATGCGCAATTGTACGAATAACAATTTTTCGAAAATCAGTTATCAGAATGACAATTGTCCGAAAGCAAATTATTCGAACTAACATTTGTTGGAAAACCAATTGACCGAATTTAATATATTTTTGTGTCATTATGTTGCCTCCTTTGACATATTTGTTGCCAGTAAAATATATTCGATGAAGACTATTATTACTTGTTGTATTATTGTTGGGTACGTATGCTTGCACATTTTTAATAACTGACGTTTGACAGCGCGGGATAGCCTAGTTTGTACACCAGTTTATGTTTATCTAGTATTCACACCAATTTAGTTATTTTATTTTAATATTATAGTTACTATTTTAAATATACAATGCAACTGGCTCACGCCAGTCGCAATTATAACTACAAATAAACCTAACCAACCTATTTTAACCAAAGTTTTGTAGGTTTAGGTTTAAAAAATAGGTGTTGTTTATTCCATAGATTTTTATTAAACATAGTATACTATGTAGATGTAGTACTCCGTACAAAAAGTGAGTCATTTGTTTTCGATTCATACAAAATTTACTAACTACGACATCTAGTATATTATAATAAAAATCTATGGTTTATTCCTCTCACAATACTACCAACATGACGTCATAAAAATTCGAACAATTGTAAATTCTGATAATTGTGTGTTCGGAAAATTGTTTTCCGAAAAAATGTGATTCGAATAATTGCCATTCGTAAAATTGATTTTCGTAAAATTGAGCATTCGAATAATTGTTTTTCGAATAATTTTCCTGTCACCGTATGTATGTATGCCTCATCAAAAAGATTAAAACCTTGTGCTTGATGAGGAAATCATTTTATATTAGATAATACAATAAACACATAGTAATACAATGGTGAAAAAAAACTATGCACAAACAAAAAACAATCATATTTAGCAAGATTCCGCAATTTAGTAAGGTTTTCACTGTAAAACCAATAGGCTCAAGAAGGTAAGGGGACAGTATATTAAAATATGCAGTATTTTATTTAGATATAAATTACCGCTGAGTAAAACAACTAAGTGAGATACCACATGATTTCAAATGTAAATCATTCATTCACGCAAAAAAATCTCCATATGGCAATACCAAATCACGCCAAACTCATATTTTTTCTAACCTGAATTTTGCAACATAAAAAATGTAAACATGATATGGGGCTTCTGCGTATATATTTGTGTCATATATTTTTTTTTAGTTTGGTTTATTTTTTTATCCATTACCGGGAACTGAACCTGTTTCCTGCATTCTGAAATTCCTCTGAGGCGGAACAAAAAGTTTGAGGGGACAAAAAAGTGAGCCCTGTGGCACACCACATAAGTATAACATTTTTGCTGATTAATGAACGCGTTAGCGAACATCTCTATCTGTTAATGCGGAACATATACCGAGAAATGGGGCAAAAAATAACGGTGTCAGGATTATTATAATGATGTTCGATCGAAAATTTATTGAGTTTACAGTTTTTTATGAGAAAAAAACTTAAATAAACATGCTACATTATATTGATATAATCAACATAGATTTAATACCAAAGACCCTATAATAATGAATAGTATTAGTATTGGTCTTTGTTTGATTCTCATGCTGACTAGTTATGAAACAATTTAGCAATGGACATTAAAACTGCCCCAATACTTTCAATCTTCAAATTTCGCCGTAAACCCTCACTCTTCCTCTGTATTCCCTAACCAACGTACATCCCATCCCACACACCATCCCTTTTGATCACTCCTAATCCTCTCCATCTTTCCTTCTTTTGAACAGAAAGTTGTTTTTGGTAAAGTGCAGATATATTTGAATAAGTGTTTATACATTATATCAACAGAATGTATCATTGATATCTTTTTATCCACTGTAGTTGTATGTGCATCATACTATTTAAATGTCTGCATGCGTGAATGTATGAATGTATGTAAGCTATAATTCTCTATTTTGTACAGGTTTAGTTATGTTTATATATTGCCGAAACTTCATTGTCATGTTCCTTTATCTCAGATGGTTGACTGGAAGAAATTGCCTCCAGGCAATAAGTCCGCCATTTGTACAATGTTAAAATATATGTATGTACAAAAGAGTGTTATTCCACAAATATTTACCCTCTTTCTATGTGACGGTCGTTTTCGTTACAACATTTATTTGACGGTGTTTTCAACGACCTAGCATCACAATACATTCAAGAGCTGTGTCAGAGAAAAGAGCCATCTGGGAGGCATCTCACACTGTACTCACGATGCTTTGATGTAAGTTGTCCTATTAAGTGGAATGCACTGTCTCCAGATGTCCGCAGTGCTCAAAGCAAGAGCATTTTCACTAAAGGACTGAAATTAACTTTGTTTCGTAGAGCAGCACAAAACTGAACTATCAGCGCCCTTGGAATGATTTCGAATCATTAAACGTCGCTATAAAATTCCACTACTATTATTATTCTCCAAAATGTGACAACTAATTATTGGGTTCGCGTTGAATAATATTTGCCATAGTATATTGATACCTGTTCCGGGTAGGTATGTGTAAACGTAATAGTAGATAATTTGAATGTACGCAGTCGACTGGTAAGTTCTAAATGAAAATTTGAAATTGAAATCGGATTTGAGTTTCAAGAGTAATATTACAGCAAGGCCCAAACTGCGATGTATCCATACTGAAAATTAGAAACAAGAAAACGAAGACTTCAGAAAGCCGAGAACGGAAGAGACTGCTGGATTCAGCCAAGGCCAACCCAGGACTGTCGAGCTTATGATGAAACGAGAACTGTATATCTATACAAAGGAGTCTGGCGTTCGTTTCTCTCTGCCTATCCGAAGTAGGAAATTGGTGTGCTGATATAAGGTATTCAAAAAAAATAAATGTAGGTTTATCCATATTTGACTCATTACCAGTTGTTTTTAGACTCGTCAAAACTATTTGTGGTGAATAATGGGCGTGCAGTTTCATTGATTGACAAAGGTTGAAGTCGAGGGCGCTGATTCGAAGACACGAACTTGTCATCTTCTAGTCATATTTTTTATACTCGAATACTCATCCATTTTAGGAAGGAATAGCTAATTGGCAAAATGTTTTAAAACATATAGGTAGGAATATCTAAAGTAGGTAACAACATATTTGACTTTATTTTATTATTTTTTTACTTCAACATCAACAGCTATGTATTTAAATAAATCCAATATAATTATAGACAAACACATTTTTTTATTATAATAATTGAAAATACTGAAGTTGAAAAGGCTGATCTATTAGCTAAAACAGCTTCTGAGCATCATAATATTCTCAATAACTTTTATATTCCGAACTCAGACATATTGTTGATAACCAAACAAATTTTATACAATAATTGGCTGAAATTTTGGATTAACTCATCCAAATTTAAGGGAAAACACTACGCTGCAATTCGAAATGTAATTCCAAATATCCCAAATTATGACAAGGATGAACAATATGAACATGACATGTATGTACATTTGATCAATATCTGTAGTACATAATAAATCAATGCAATCTCTCGCTGTTGCATTCAAATACAGATGAAATATTTTTGATAACGTTATCGTTAATTCCTTTTAGAGTCGAAACGAGCTATTGATATCATAATATTGTATCGCTTACAAATAAACTTTATTGTCAATAAAAAGAAAGAATTAAGAAAGATATTTTTACAACCATGGCGATAAAATTATTAATAATAATAATGAAAAAAAAATATTTAGATGTAAAAACATATATAAAAATTAATACATCTAGTATATACAAAAATATAATATATAAAAATCTTTTTTTAAACAATACAATATATGGTAAGAGTATGACAATCTATATATATAAAAATGCATTTACGTATATTTGTATGTGTCCTATGAACTCCCAAACCAACCATCCGATTGCGATGAAACTTTGGGAATTTATTCATAATTTATTTATTTATTCGATATCTCACAAAAAAATTTAAAAAAAAGTTGGTATTGAATTGATACTTAGTGGGTTTGTTCAGCAAAAATCCTATATACCTACCCATACATAAAATGGTAGGTATGTTTTATAAAACTGGAATAATGTACCTATATTTGTTTGAATAATTAAATAAAATTATAAATAAATGAATGAATAGGGACGGAAGAGACTGTAGGGATGGAAGGGAAAAAAATACGGAATTATAATTAGCGAATCTTGATACGAATGTTAAGTGATAAAAAGGAAACATTCCGAACAACCATTTTTATATATTTGGAGGTAAATAATTAAACAGGCAGGACAACGTCTGCCGGGTTTTACTAGTTAACTATAAAAACATGTAAAACTATGATAGTTTAGTTAACTTAAATAGTTTTTAACTTTGTATTCAGCACCTAGCCTACGAAAGGTGACAAGACTTGTGGATTCTTTATGTTCAGTGGCAAACTATTATACATTTTGAGACCTTTATGGTAGGTATAAACTATTTTGTGTACATGTTAATCTCATTTTTGGAAGTACCTCAAGTACGTCTATTGCAATGTAGGTAGATAAAGTCTGATTTTTTTTAAAGTGCCAATTCTATACATAAACAAAAAAAATGCATAGTATTTACGCATGTAAATGTATTAGTAGAATCGTGGTTGCTGATTGGTTTACACCATTTGTGCCCGATTTCCCCAAGGCTCCTTAACTTAAAAAATCACATTTATGAACCACTTAGCGCAAAATTGCATTTCACCAAACAATCTTAGCCTCGCTTAGCGACGTCGGCGCATAAAATTTTAAGTGGCGGTCTCTAGTGGATTAACCGTCATAAGCGTCACTTAACGCGTTTGACAGATAGATATTTGGGTTACGATTTCGTCGCAGAGTAGTTTTATTATTGAATTTATCTTTTTTTTTTGTAAAATTTAAGTTATACTTTGTTTATTATCATCTTGGAAGCGTAGAATTATATAATTCTATGCTTGAAAGATGGCTGGATTCGTGAAATCGTTGAATTGGCAGAATTGGTCGATGAAATAGACATGCTCCATCCGTTTGTTTTGAAGTAATTGCCGTGTTTTTTTAAACAAATTCAATTAATTTAGTTTTTTCACTGGGGGTAAAATTTGTAGAACGTTTCCTTGGTTTATCCATAATTATACTCTGCTAAATATTATACTCTGATAAATATGCGCGTCCCGTGTCGAACAATCTCAACAATCAACAAGTGCGAAGCGAATAAATAGCCATGACAGCGAGTATATCCTAGGATGTACACCGATTTTTTAAACCAAACCTACAAGTTTGGTAAAAATAGATTGGTTAGGTTTGTCTGTAGTTATAATTGCGGCTGACATGAGCCAGTTGCATTATATATTAAAAAAAGTTACAAATATTAAAATAAAATAACTAAATTGGTGTGAATACTAAATAAACTGTCTGTACATGATGTGTCAAAAACAAAAACTGGTATACAAACAAGGCTACCCTGACAGCGAGCGCCGCTAGCGCCATCTGTTGGCGCCAGCGGCAATTACCTATACTCATGAGATCAAAGTAGTACTTTTTTATAATTAATTTATATATAGAGTAAAAATCGTGAAATTCACACGTTAGAATATTTTAATGATATTTTTATAGTTTATTATGTATTTCTTATTTGCATATTTTTTAAAGTAACGTTATCTTGAGTCCATATTCATGTTCACCGGATACATAACAAAAAATAATCCTGACATCAGCTTAGTGTGGGTGTTATTTGTTGGTGAAATGCAAATTTATTAAGGAAGCCACTTAAGGATTTAAGTTTCGAATGGGTACTTAGCTGATGTTCTGTTTTGAGGGACCTTGGAGAAAGCGGCCGTTGGTGTCCTTAACAACAAACATCAACAAACCCGACAGTACGTATCTATCTCTCGAAGTGCGCGCATGTTTGATTTTTTATGGTGACCATGTGTTCTAAATTAGGAACTGTTTTCATTGATTTTTTATTTCTAACTTATGTATTTTATTTTTAGTTTAATATCGATATATGTATAATTGTTATTATAAACATGTGGTATCACCGTCTTAGTAAAGAATAAGTGTCCATTATTTATTTGTATTAGTTACAAAGTTATATTATTTATGTATGTGTGTTTGCCTTAATTAACTATTATTTAAATATTTTGTATAGTATAATTTATTATTTTGTAAAATAATATGTAACTGTTTATTATTATAAGGATTAATTACTTCATAATGTATTATTTTTATATTCCTAATAAAAAGTATCAAATAAATATTTTGTTTAAATATTACTTTCCCAGGAGATGCCCATTAACATTTGCAGAAAATACCTAATAATTTAGACCCATTAAAGCCGCATGGTACCGGGGTAAGTATAGGTATGAGTAGATTTGAAGGTTTTGATGATATATGCGTGTGCAAGTAACAACCGTTTTATATCATGAAATGATAAAAAAATCCCATAATATTTTTTTTCTTTTACACCATGGTCACCTTATGAGCTTGGGAACTTTTAAAAAAATCAGACTTTACCTCATGTTTTATTTGGAAAATACGGGTTGGAAAACGAAAGTATTTTTTTTTCAGGTTGGGTAATACATAAATGTGTATGTCGGAATTTCCCTAATTTAGTCTGATGTAGGTAACTATCTATATTTTACACTCGGCACACAATGACTCCATGCGCCACTATAATTGGTTTGTTTTCACACAGTGCCATTAAAATGCAATTAGGTACTTGCAGTGTACATTCAGATAGAAGGCCTGAGGTAGTTTTGAACCCTCCAGGTAGAAATTCCAAGAATGACAACCAAAAACCGTACGGAACAAAAGCATTTTGCCACCATTCCTAGTGTTTTGTCGGACTGTAGATATATTTTTTTTAAATAGTGAATATTTATTTGTTTATTTATTTATAAACGGCATAAAATGCCTTTTACATACATAGATAAAAACACATATTGATGATAATAATAGATAAAATAAAAAAGCAATTAAATATACACTTGGCAAAAAAAAAACTTTAGCCTAAACAGTAAGACAAAAATAAAAAAATACATGTTAGCAAACATAAAAAAAGATATAAGTACATAAGGATCCAAAAAAAAAACAAAACAGTAAATTCAAAAATAAAAAAAAACATTAAATTCAAAAAACAAAAATCAATAGACGTATGCAAACATAAAAAACGATGTACATATGGACTCAAAATCAACCAAAACATTAAATAAAAAAGTAAATATGTCCTTGTAACAAGTAGATACATATATTAAGCATAAATACGTTCCCTATATTAAGCATAAATGCTTGTGCTATAGATAAGTATTTATAATATGACTATAGTAACAAATATATACTGGATACATAGTCGATGGGACTCTGCAGTGCTCTAAAGCAAAAATATATATCTGATAAAACCTGATTTCTTCTTTCACTCGTTATCGTTTTGTTTTTCTTCTACGCCTTATATTTTATTAGAAACTAGCTTTTATGTCCCGCCGTTGGCCAAGAATGTAAATTAGTGAAGGAATAAGCATTCGTTTATATAATATTGTCATAAAAAATATTTGCTAATTCGTAGTATGAAAAAGTTGTTTGAAATTTAATTGAGTTTAAGCGATGTAAAATGTTCAAGTGATGGCCACAACCCATTTGTTTTTATATATAAGTAGGTACATACAATTTCTGCACGCATGGACTATGGTCAATGGTTTTAAATATGACTGATTATAAAGAGACAACGTTGTAAAGAGTTTGGATTTGGCCACAACCCCTATTTTTATATATTGTCATCGAACGCAAATGTGTTTTAAATATTTAGTAATTTTGGATGATGAGAAATGGCTTAAAAATTAAATAAACAAAAGTACTGAAAAGATTCTAGTGTTGGTCACATCCCATTCGTTTTTATATTTTTCGTCAAGTGTGCATACCTATAGATTATTATATTTTTGCACAATAAAACTGATCTACATTACAGAAGAAGACTTAAATAGTTTTTAATTTGAATATAAACGTTGTGAAGAGTCCAGTAATGGCCACAACCCCGATTTTTTATTATATTGTCATCAAAATCAAATATGTAGTTATTGAAAATTAAGCAATATATGATGATATAATAAATGGTGTAAATTTCGATTGAAAAAAAGTATTGAGAAGATTCTAGTGATGGTCACATCCCATTCGTTTTATGTATTTTCGTCAAGTGTGCATGTTGTTTATAATATTTCTATACAATAGACTATAAGACTTAAAACTAACCCAAAAGACTAAATGAAAAAAAAAGAATAAGTATAAGACTATAACAAATAGTTTGTAATAAAAACTGACCCAATGGTCTACATAAAAGATCCAATAGAAGAATTACACAATAGTAAATGTATTATATAAAAAACTGACCAAATGGTCTTCATAAAAGAAGAAGAAGATGAATTGAAATATTGGAAATATTTTATATAAAATTCACCCAACGTCTACATTAAATAAGAAAACGAAGAATTAGACTAAAGGAAATAGTTTGTATAAAAACTAACCAAAAGATCTACAAAAAATAAGAAAAAGAAGAATTAGACTATAGAAAGTAGTTAATATAAAAACTGACCCAAAGGTCTACATATTAGAAGAATAATTATACGTCAGGAAATAGATTGTATAAAAACTAACGCAGGAAATAGATTGTATAAAAACTAACGCAGGAAATAGATTGTATAAAAACTAACGCAAAGGTAAAACATAAAAGAAGACGAAGAAGAATTAGACTTAAGGAAAAGTTTGCATGAAAACTCTCCCTTGGTCTACATAAAAGAGGAAAAATAAGACTATAGGAAGTTAGTTTATACAAAATTCAACAAAGGTCTACATAAAATTAGAAAAAGAAGAAATACGTTAAAAGAAATAGTTGGTATCAAAACTGGCCCAGAGGTCTACATAAAATAAGACGAAGAAGAATTAGACTAAAGGAAAAGTTTGCATGAAAACTCTCCCTTGGTCTACATAAAAGAGGAAAAATAAGACTATAGGAAGTTAGTTTATACAAAATTCAACAAAGGTCTACATAAAATTAGAAAAAGAAGAAATACGTTAAAAGAAATAGTTGGTATCAAAACTGGCCCAGAGGTCTACATAAAATAAGACGAAGAAGAATTAGACTAAAGGAAAAGTTTGCATGAAAACTCTCCCTTGGTCTACATAAAAGAGGAAAAATAAGACTATAGGAAGTTAGTTTATACAAAATTCAACAAAGGTCTACATAAAATTAGAAAAAGAAGAAATACGTTAAAAGAAATAGTTGGTATCAAAACTGGCCCAGAGGTCTACATAAAATAAGAAGAAAAAGAATTAGATAATAGGAATAAGTTTGTATAAAAACTCACCCAAAGGGCTACATAAAAGAAGAGGAAGAAGATGAATTAGACTATAGGAAATAGTTTGTATAAAAACTCACCCAAGGTCTACATAAATTAAGAAAAAGAAAAATTAGACTATAGGAAATAGTTTATTTATGAACTGTCCCAAATGACTTCACAAAAGAAGAGGAAGAAGAATTAAACTCCAAGAAATAGTTTGTATAAAAAATCACCCAAAGGTCTACTTAAATAAAAGAAGAATTTCACTATAGGAAATAGTTTGTAGATTGAATGACATGTGTATTGTAGTTAACCTAAGATAGTTTAATAATTTTCCTATACGAACTTAGTATATTGTTGGTTTTCAAGTAGTATTAGGTATGTAGGTACCTACCTACAATGATGTTCTAAATTAATTCGAATTCGATTTATAACAAATTTTATTTGAATATCAGAATGTGTCCGTTACCATAGTAACCATAGAACATGTAAAAAATATCAAATGGTTTGTAGACATTTTTTGAATAATATGTATGTAGGTACCTACATTGGTTTGTTCGATGCCATAAAAATAAAAATTGTCCGGAATATCAAATATTATATACAAATTATGCAATTTTATTATGCCTATATCTTTACTAATAATTAACAGACTTTTACAATATACGTCTTAAAACTTGCTGTAATGTCTTGTGTTTCATTTTATTATTTCATAATTTTATTTATTTCAAAGGTTTATTATTTTCAAGAACATATTCATTCGGTAGGAAAATGTAATATTGTATGAAAAGATATTAAAATGGCGGCATTTATGTACAAAACGCTTACTTTAAAAATAAGTTAAACATTATAATTATACAAAATATTCACCATGTTTTTCACTTAAACGCTAAGTTATACTTGAAAGTAAAATTTTTTCGTGTAAATACGTACTTCTAACTTTTAAACTAACAGATATTTGCGTGCAAAATGTACACTTCTTGACAGATACGACTTGGAAAATTTTGTATGAAAAAAATAATTATTGAAATATTTTTAAAATTCAGCATTTTAATCGCATTATTTTTAGCCTGACACTGCATCAGGTATACAGGTACACGTTCCCTTAAGTACCTCCCGTCCCTTCAGGCCCTTCAGTACCTCCCGTCCCTTCAATTCCTCATTACGTCCCTTCCCTTCATTACATCCCGTCTCTTCAGTCGGTTAAGAAAAGTTTCATTCCAGAAACCATCCTGGAAGAACCGCGAAGAGATGAAAAGACATTCTTTTCCCAGGATACTCCACCTTCATAGGTAAAATGACTAAATACACGAAGAAGAAGAAGAAAATAGTTCAAATCCAGATACCTGCGAAGATATGGAAGGAAAATTGGACTTTCTTCTCCCAGGATAGTCCACCTTCATAGGTAAAATGACCAAATGCACGATGAAGAAAAAGAAGAAGAAAAAAGTTTATATCCAGAAACCGTCTTGGAAGACCTGCGAAGAGATGGAAGGACAGTTGGACCTTCTTCTCCCAGGATACTCCCCCTTCATAGGTTAAATGACCAAATACACGAAGAAAAAGAAGAATAAGAAAAAAGTTTAAATCCAGAAACCATCCCGGGCACACGCTCGACAATTCACCAAAGTTTCATTGTAATCGGACAAACGGTTTAGGAGCACATCGCATACAATTTTCCGATAGGAAATCAGTATATTGTTGATTTGTAAGTAAATAGTAATAGGTAGGTACCTACCTACAACAATATTCTAAAGAAATTCTATTCATAACAAATTTAATTTGAATATCAGAATCTTTCCGTTACCATAGTAACCATTCCAATACTTTAAAAATATCAAATGGTTTGAGACTTTTTTGAATATGTAGGTACCTACATTGGTTTGTTCGATGCCATAAAAATGAAAATTGTCAGAAAAATCAAATATTATTTACAAATTATGCAATTTTATTATGCCTACATCTTAACTAATAATAAACACATTTTTACAATATATGTCTTAAAACTTGCCGTAATGTCTTGTGTTTCATTTTATTATTTCATAATTACATTTATTTCAAAGGTTTATTATTTTCAAGAACATATTCATTCCGTGGGAAAATGAAATATTGTATGAAAAGATATTAAAATGGCGGCGTTTATGTACAAAACGCTTACTTTAAAAATAAGTTTAACATTATAATTATACCAAATATTCACCATGTTTTTCACTTAAACGCTAAGTTATACTTCAAAATATATTTTTTTTGTGTAAATACCTACTTCTAACTTTTAAACTAACAGATATTTGCGTGCAAAATGTACACTTTTTTGACAGATATGACTTGGAAAATTTTGTATGAAAAAAATAATTATTTAAATATTTTTAAAATTCAGCATTTTTATCGCATTCTTTTTAGCGTGACACTGCATCAGGTATACTGGTACATGTTCGCACTTAAATTAGATTTTTAGATGCTCTTGGTTTTTCAGAAGGCGTGAGACAAACACACACACACACACACACATACACACACACATACACTAACATTTTGATTGCTTTATTACTTTAGATATAATATAAATGATATAAATAAGGTAATGTTAATTAATTTTCTACAAGAATATATATAGAACACAATTAAAAAGTAAAGGAATATTTTCTTCATTTATATCCAATCTTATATTATATATTTATTTATTTATTTTATTTTACCTTTTATCACACCATATTTATAATGACAACAATAAGTAGATTACTGCTGCCCAACTAGGAAATCCTGTTCTAGGGCTAGCAATTTACAATTTTTATTGACAATTATATACAATTATGAACCAGGTGATTTTTCCCGTTCCACAATAAATATGTACACAATCTCAACTTTCTGCAATCACAATCATTACCTCAACAAACATAATATTATGGGCTCACACAAAATAGATTTACCAAGGTCCTAATGTCCGCCATAATACCTGTCATAAATCCAATCTCTGACGCAATTTTTATTTCAAAACCATAGTTAGAGACTAGTTAACTATGTTGGTGTAGGTAGATAATATGAATTCCTGAAATTGCTAGCCCTAGAACAGGATTTCCTAGTTGGGCAGCAGTAATCTACTTATTGTTGTCATTATAAATATGGTGTGATAAAAGGTAAAATAAAATAAAATAAATAATATAAGATTGGATATAAATGAAGAAAATATTCCTTTACTTTTTAATTGTGTTCTATATATATTCTTGTAGAAAATTAATTAGCATTACCTTAATTATAACATTTATCTTATATTTCTAATAAAATATAAGGCGTAGAGGAAAAACAAAACGATAAGGAGGACTTTTTCTGGTGAGGTGACGAGACTTCATGTGCCTCTGCAACCCATACCTAGTAGGACCGATTTGCGGACACTATTCGGCGTTTAATTTCGGTTGAGACATTGTTGTCACTTGTCACCAGTCACCATAGTACCGAGGTACACAAAATCGCTAATGCGACGTCCTACGTAGGCGATTCAAAGCGAATGCGAAGCGGCGCGGCGCGACTCGAAAATAACAAACAGTCGGTAACTATGGTAGTGTCCTACGTTACCGACCGTGAGTTGGTTTCGATGGGGCGCGGCGCGATGCGAAGCAAACGCGATCAGTTGGTTTGATATTTTCGCGCGAATTGATAGCGGCGCCATTGTTTTTTGACATGTCAGAAACAGAAATTTTAATTTCTGTCCATGAACGTCCCATATTATGGGACAAATTATTATCGAACCGCGAATTTTAGGATTTGGCAAAAATAAATGGGACTACAAGTAAACACATTTATTAATTATTGCTATTTTACAATAGGATGTTGTTCAAAACACACAAAGTTTTCTCTCGCTTGCACGAATGTCAAATTTTGATATGTTTCCCGGAAAGATGTAAATTCAGTCTCATTTATTAATTCAAGATCACGTAATTCTTCATACAAATCGTGATATCCCCCATAAATATGCCTCTCTAAATACACAATATTAGTTTCACTTCTCTGCCGTATACTTCTTGAGTATTTTATATACGTACATCCATGACAGTAGCTGGCGGCAGAGGGAACGATTCGCGCACACGTAGGACAGAGCCGCCGCGTCGCACCGCATCGCATTGAATTCGCTTGTATCCGCACCGCATCGCTTTGCAATCGCGTTCGCTTTGAATCGCCTACGTAGGACGTAGCGTAACAGTTTCGAATGTGTAATCGTCAACTCGCAAATCTGGCGGTTTTCGGCGTTCATGCACTGGCATATACTTTGTAATAAGGTATTATCAGATATATATTTATGCTTTAGAGCACTGCAGAGTCCTTTTGATAATGTATCCAATAAATATTTTATTTGATTTGGGAAGCATGTGATTCATATTATCTACACCAACATAGTTAACTGGTCTCTTTCTATGGTTCTGAAATAAAAATCGCGTCAGAGATTGGATTTATGGCAGGTACTATGGCGGACATTAGGACCTAGTTAATCTATTTTGTGTGAGCCCATATGTTTGTTGAGGTAATAGTTGTGATTACAGAAAGTTATAAGATTCCTATTCGGCCATTACTATCATATGGATCAGAATGTTGGGCAATTGCTAAATCTGATGAAAGAGCCCTTGAAAATTTTGAGAGGAAAGTTCTGAGAAGAATCTACGGCCCGACTTGTGACAATGGAGAGTGGCGTATCAGGCACAACCATGAATTGTATGATCTGTACAAGGAGCCTACCATACTGACAGAAATAAGATTAGTAAGACTCAGATGGGTTGGACACGTCCAAAGAATGAGCGAGGAGGACGTCCCAAGACGAATCATGAATGGTGCACTGGGGGGACGAAGAAAAGTTGGAAGGCCGAAGCTTCGATGGCTGGACGGAGTGGTAAAGAATGCGAACAGCATTGGCGTCCATAACTGGCGCAATGCGTCGCAGGATCGACAGTCATGGAGGTGGGCTCTGCAGGAGGCTAAGACCCGACCTGGGTTGTGGAACCACTGATGAATACCTTATTTCTTCTTCCTCTTCTTATCGTTTTGTTTTTCCTCTACGCCTTATCTATATTTTATTAGAAATATAAAATAAATGTTATAAATAAGGTTATGCTAATTTATTTTCTACAAGAATATATACAGAACACAAATAAAAATTTAAGGAATATTTTTCTTCATTAATATCCAATCTATCTAAGTCATTTTTTTAAATGATTCGATTTATAGTAATGATGGAATATCAAATTGAAAAATAGGTAAGTAGGTACCTAAGCTGGCAGCATGATCCCTCTTAATTGACTTTTAAATAACTTTCAAAACTATTTCACAACTATACCTATGTATAAGTAAGAGAAAACACACATTTTGTAAGTAATTATATAATGAGCACATATAAGTTTCTTTACAATTGATTACTATAGGTACCTACGTCATTAGGATGACGATTGTGGAATTGACATTAGTCACAGAGAAATATATTATCTGATAAACATTAGGTATGACAAATAGTGAAAATAACAATTATGTGAAATTTCACTAATAATCTGGTGAGTACAATCAATTTGTAAATAAATAAATGACAAACAACAAAAATTGTATGACGAAATATAAATATTTATTACAAATGGACTTGGATGTTTTTGGGTGTGTGGCATACATAATATTATCAATTATCATACTTCAGCTAATTGGGCAGGCAGAGAGAACAGGAAGTCAAATAATTGAGTAGGTACTAATAATTTAAATCTTGAAAAAAAAATCATATTCTATATTATGTAAATTTAACTTCTTATAACGCTAAATAATAATTTGTGCCTCCGTCGACCACAGTAGAATAGTGGCTAATACTCGTCGACTACAGTAGAATAGTGGCTAATACTCGTCGACTACAGTAGAATAGTGGCTAATACTCGTCGACTACAGTAGAATAGTGGCTAATACTCGTCGACTACAGTAGAATAGTGGCTAATACTCGTCGACTACAGTAGAATAGTGGCTAATACTCGTCGACTACAGTAGAATAGTGGCTAATACTCGTCGACCACAGTAGAATAGTGGCTAATACTCGTCGACCACATTAGAATAGTGGCTAATACTCGTCAACTACAGTAGAATAGTGGCTAATACTCGTCGACTACAGTAGAATAGTGGCTAATACTCGTCGACCACAGTAGAATAGTGGCTAATACTCGTCGACCACATTAGAATAGTGGCTAATACTCGTCGACCACAGTTGAATAGTGGCTAATACTCCTCGACCACAGTAAAATAGTGGTTAATACACGTCGACCACAGTAGAATAGTGGCTAACACTCGTCAACGACAGTTGAATAGTGGCTAATACTCGTCGACCACAGTAGAATAGTGGCTAATACTCGTCGACCACAGTAGAATAGTGGCGAATACTCGTCGACTACAGTAGAATAGTGGCTAATACTCGTCGACCACAGTAGAATAGTGGCTAATACTCGTCGACCACATTAGAATAGTGGCTAATACTCGTCGACCACAGTTGAATAGTGGCTAATACTCCTCGACCACAGTAAAATAGTGGCTAATACACGTCGACCACAGTAGAATAGTGGCTAATACTCGTCAACGACAGTTGAATAGTGGCTAACACTCGTCGACCACAGTAGAATAGTGGCTAATACTCGTCGACCACAGTAGAATAGTGGCTAATACTCGTCGACTACAGTAGAATAGTGGCTAATACTCGTCGACCACAGTAGAATATTGGCTAATAATCGGATGTCATAGGTTCAATCCCCAGAAAAGGTAAAATTATATTTAGGTACCTAATTCATTCCTCGAGCAAATTTTGCTTCTCTGGGCTGAATAAAACTGGTTAGTTGGAACAAGTTGTTAATTAATCATAATCTCGCCACTTGTGCCGGGTGAACGGATGTGTTTAATATTAATATTTTAATTCCCTTACCTCATTGTTGTAATGTGTAATCAGTTTGTTGTAATTAAATACTACATAATAAATTAATTTATAAATTTAATTATTAATAAATTATTTTTTGATTAATTTATTGAATATTTATGTAAATTTTTTTTATCATTATTATTATCTATTTAGCATTTTATTTATTTAAACGGCTCAAAGTCTTTAACATTGATAAAATACATGTATTAAGCAATACAAAATATAGATAAACCATAGAAATAAATACATAAATAAAGATCAACAGACTTCTGCAACAAACAGAAACACGATTGAGAGAAATTATTGAAGAATACGAGGTATATAATAGGGAGTTATGCCAGGGGCGAACCAAGAACCTTCAGACTTTGCAAACCCTGAAAAAAATGGGGAAACGTCGAAAATTTAATGTTTTTTTAGCATCGTTGTCCATTTTAGTGGCCATGAAATTTTTTATTTAAATCACATTCCTAAATAATGTTTAAATTTGTGGCCCTGTAAAGCATCGTATCTAGGTACATACGGTTCAATTTTTAATCTTGTAGTATGGTTGCAATAAAATAAATTATAAATATTAGTTCCTGAATTTCTTAACATTATATTCACAGGCAAGCCAAGATTTTCTGCTTCTATAAGCAATTCCTCTACCGGGTTATGCTACATTGTATTCAATAAATACATAAATAAATAAAAATATACATGTTTCTGTTGTTTCGAAAAATAATATGTAACTAATATTGTATCTACCGATTTCTATCTACCGAATATTGTATCTATCTAATATTGTATCTACCGAGTATTGTATCTACTGAATATTGTATCTACTGAAAATACTATACACTATTGTATCTACCGAATTGTATTACCAAATATTGTATATATTGTATCTATCTTTGAATTTAAGGCTCTAACGAGCTTCATAGACGCAGCCTTTTCTGGGCGCAGAAGAGCCTAGCCATTCGAAAAGTATGTATCTACTGAAAATACTGTACACTATAGTATCTACTGAAAAATACTACATACTATTGTATCTACCGAATATCGAAAAATACTATAGATACACTATTGGATCTTCCGAAAAATACTATAGACTATTGTATCTACCGAATTCTATCTACCGAATATTGTATGTACCGAATGTTGTATCTACCGAATATTGTATCTACCGAATATTGTATCTACTGAATGTTGTATGTACCGAATATTGTATCTACCGAATGTTGTATCTACCGAATGTTGTATCTACCGAATATTGTATCTACCGAATATTGTATCTACCGAATGTTGTATCTACCGAATGTTGTATCTACCGAATGTTGTATCTACCGAATATTGTATCTAGGTACTGAAAATACTGTACACTATAGTATCAACCGAAAAATTCTACACACTATTTTATCTATCGAATATCGAAAAATACTATACACTATTGTATTTACTGTATATTGTATCTACCGAAAAATACTATACACTATTATATCAACCGAATTCACTGAACGTAATACCTAACCAGTTAGTGATTGCTTTATAAAAATAAACACACCTTTTTTGTACATAAAATACAACCCCTCTTACAACCCCAAATAAAAAATAAATAACATAATATCTAGTATAATTTAATATACATATATTTGGGGTCAGATATTTATTTATACGAATTATTGCATTTTTTGTGAACACACTTTTTTTAAATTCAATACTTCAATCCGCGTCAAGTATTTTTTCTATGATGCACTTGCTTTATTGTGTCTAAAAAAATGCAGAAAAAACTCCCCTAATCTTATTTCTGGGGTTGTTTTTTCCCCTCACCCGATTCATAAGTACAAATGTGGATATCATTGAATGCATTTTTTTAGATGCAGGTTGTTTTTTGTCGGATCTAACCCAGTTCTTTTGAGTTGAACCTGCCTATGAGGGGTGCATCATTGAATTTTGTTACTGGGGTAGATTATCAGTTTTTAGTACCTACCCCTGCATGATCGGGGATAGTATAAAACACGCATTTGAAATCCGTTTTTTTTTTTACATATTATTAACTTAATCAGATGTTTCTTTTTTTTCAATGTAGACTGTACATCAATAGATAAAAAATTAAATCTTTCGATAATAAATATTTAATATTTCAATGATACTTCCGGAAAATCATTGACCTACAGGGCTTACGACCTGGGACCCTATTCTCCAATCTCGCACTATCGATGTCGTATGCGACATATTATTACTTTCGCACGATTTCTAGAATATGCTATTCTTGAGTCTCACATGCGACATAGTCGAATGAAAATCATTCGAGATTTTGACGAGTGGTATAGGACCACTCGACATTCAATGTCGCATGCAAGTCGCATGATTTTATCTGTCAAAAATGGTCGCCATATTGCATTTAGGTACATACGGCAAGCGTCTCGTCTGTATCAACAAGTATTTTCGTTATTTTATAGTCACAGTGGCAATTCGACGAATAAGTTATTTTATCTATTTAACAGTACCTACATATAAAAATACATTTGAAAACATTGGATTCTTTCACTTTGTTAATATATCTCCATTAATAAGTTTTGTAAATGTTCCTATTTTGTAACGAACTCCAAAAAACAAGTTTTGTTTAATGTCCTTGTTTACTTATCACATATTTCTCCATTAATATGTTTTGTATTTATTTGCTATTGAATATTTCAATATAGGTACACAATATTTCTTTATATTTGTCTAGTTTGTATGCTTGTGTTCTTTATTTGCAAATAATTTTTCTCTTACGTGTAAAAGTAAGAGACAAATTATTTGATTATTTGACAAATTACCAAAGTAAATTAATTTTTTATAGTTGTTTTCTGATATTTTTTTATAATATTAATGACTAATTGTTCGAGAATTCAGGAAGCGTCACAATGAACAATATGTTAAGTGCTTAGAAATCAATCATATAATTGCATAGAAAAGGCTGTGTTTTGACAACCATAGAAAAAAACGGCAAAAATATGCAATAAATGCTCAAAAAAATATTTCAAACGCATCCCAAATGCTATGTTGCCTAATTCTTTCATGTGACATTTCAATGTCGAACGATTTTAATGACGAATGATTTCAAGAATAGGCTAAAAGCCTACCATACGACATTTTTTAGGCGACATAGTCGAATACGACATTTACTGTGCGAGGTTGGAGAATATATACCCTGTCTTCTGATTCTTAAACGACGTAAAATTGCGATGTAGCATACCTATAGGTATATAGGTAGCCGACCGCCGCGGCACAGTTGGTAAACCGTTTGGTTTCTGTGCGGGCGTCCTGGGTTCGATCCCCAGCAGAGGAGAACTGCAGTTCCATAGCACTTTACCAATCCACAAAGATGTTCCATCCAGCGGCGACTCTATATGAAGTGCGTTGGATCAATTGCACTACCAATTTTTTAATGGTATATTCTAAAAATTAATATTAAAATATGTTTTTAATATATTTTTACGCTTTAATTTATTACTGTTATTTTTCTAAACCAATTGATTATTATATATACCCTCGCAATCGACATCATATTATAATGAAATCTACCGCAATACAAATATTATCATTATGTAATGTATGGCGTGCGATATCCATATTGCACCAAAATTGATTTCTTTTTAATACATCGTATGTATGAAGAGAAAGAGATAGTCCTCTGGCAGATGAAATAGCGATACTTGTACTGAACTCATAAGGCAGACTCGTGTAGGCTCGTGCGCTGCACTGAACTTATCATATCTTAGATGTAATTAGTATGTATACCTCTATCTCGCTCTCTAATTGATTAGCCATTCGTATTGAAAGAGATGAGTGCCACGTATACATGACATACAGCCGATTCCGCGACTAAAATACGAGTGTCACATATTGACACACAACTTTAGACCTAATTACTTAGTATATTAATACTTGATTGAGAGGAAAATTGTATGAATAATACTCCCATACATTTGTCTTCACGATATCTGTTGATAAATCAGTGAAACAATATTGTAAAATAACAATATCACTTATAAAAGAGAACGCTGGCGCGGTTTTTAAAATTATTTGAAAACAAATACTGTGACTTTAATACATTTTTTTAAATATCCTATATTGTATTTATGGTTTAAATACCTATTAATTTATTATTAATTCAGGAAAAAATTGCACTACCAAAAATGATCAAAAATACAATCGACCAGTCGCCACTGATTCCATCTGAGGGTCAGCAAAGACTGTCTTCAAAAAATCCAGCAGCAAAACTCGGACGTGAGACTCGGACACCCTCATTGGAGAGGGTTTCAGCCATTATTTTATACTAGTTGCATGTAACACATGAGATCCAACTGTCGATAGCGATAGTATGTATAGTTGAAGAATATGTACCAAACTATAAACCCATAGATACAAATTATTGAATATTTTCAGATATTTTGTTTTCTATACAACATATGTAGGTATGTATGTCAAGATAGGATAGTATGGAGGAAGATCCTTTTTCCTACCCAGAATATGCAAATTGCATGATGGTATGTATGTATGTTTGGAGATGAAGTAACAAACTATTAAGTCTTCTTACATATTGTGTATAGGCGACTGCCATACAAAATGTATGAAGCGATGTCGTCACTAAATTAAATTTTTAAAAAAATTGATAAAAAAAAATTGAGATCTTCTACTACAATGTTAATATTTTTTATAAAAAATTAAATTATCTAGTTGGGGTGTTTCGGCTTTTTTCGATAATTGTAAAAGTTTTGGAAATATAGGCAGTTAAACTCATAAATTTATCATAAAAAAAATATTTTTCTTAATAAAAAATGTTTGAGAAACCCTGGAATTTTTTTGAAAAAACTAATTTGAGATTTTGTATTTGTCTATGTTTGTACCAATTTTCAGCGTTCTACCGTTTATGGTTTCTGAGATATATGGAAAAATAAAATAAAAATTCAAAAGTTGATAACCCCTGACTGAAACAAAAATTCAAAATTCCGAGTATAAAAGTTTTGTAGGCCTGTAACTGTTTATATATTCTGAAATTTTAGGCTCTGTAAATTGAGCGGATCAAAAGTTATAAGGGGGGGGGGACACACAGACACACAGACACACACACACACAGACACACACACACACAGACACACACACACACAGACACACGAAATGTTCTACTCCGAATTCTGAGTAAATCCGTGTATGGAACATATATGCTGCGAAGCCTCTAAGTTGGTGTTTTTTGACTTCAAAGTTGGAAAATCCATGAAAAAAGTAGACCTCTCCATACAATTCTCGCGTATTCTGGCTTGATACATTGTCGATATGTTAAGAGAACAAAGTTCTCCTGAACAAATCGACAGTTGGATTAATTTGATTCATTCATTCATTCATACCATCACGGCATATCCCACAATGTGGGGTAACCAGCGAAAGGTGTGCGGGTGTGCATTTCCTTATAAAAGGGAGCACAACACATATGTGTATACCCACACACCAGTCTCGTCTCACCTAAAAGGCACTACATTCAGAATGGGTGGTGAACCTCATTGCTGAACTATGTCAGATGTTATTGTTGCCTGTTGTATTTTCGATTACCCGGCTCTTACGGGACACTCGAAAACAGTAATAGAAAAGAGTGGAAGCACTATTCTAAGCCGGTGCCTCACAGCTAAATAATTTTATACTAACCATAAATTCAATTCAAGTCAAAATGAGACCGAGGTTTGCATAAATCGAAATACCTAATTGATATCCCTACTGACATAAAATACACCACGACAAACACAGGCTTCACTATATTATATATTTTTTTTTTTTATCATAAAATCTAGTAATAATTATTATATTCACTCGCCTATTCTGAGATTACATAGACTTGTTAATGAGCTTGGCTCAGTTGACGTCTCTGTGGTGATATATGAATATAAAGAGAGACCTTCAAAGATTGCACAAATTCTGGGTTCTTCCTCTCTTTTTCTTTAAATTTTTTTTTTTGTTTCCGCTTAAACCTCCGCTTGTTCTTCCTCAATTCCATTTCTACTGTACCTCACCGCCTATACATTTTGCAAACTTACAAATTATATTCCTTTCTTGATATTTTTCTTTGCTGCTATATATAGGTACCCACCCATAATTATGCATGTATGCACTTTGCTTCGCGGTTCACAAACATATGCTTCAACAATTTGTAATTGTGTATACGAAAACCCATTTAGGACGTTTATATAAGTAAATAAATAAATAAATATTCCAAAATAAGATCGATGTTCGATGTAAATAACTTATATTAAAATCCTGTTGGTGGACATCCCTGTCAAACTAACCGCATTCATGCATAACTCGAGATACCTACTAACTGCACTCAAGCAGAGGGCCAAAACCTTTGGATTCGAAGCCAAATAACCTATCCTATTTCTGAAATAAAATATCACATTTAAACTACTTTAATGAATCTATATCTTAAATCGTTTGATTTCGGGGCAACATAGTTAAAATATGTCTACATTAAGCATACTCTGCACCGAATAGATCCTACCCCATCTCAACAATCCTAAATAAATATATAAATAAATAGACACTTCCTTGCACCCAATGCAAGTGGCGTATTTATTGCTGTATGGCAATCTCTTCTGACTAACTAACATTTTAGGCCCAGAGAAGCAACCTTTGCTCCTCTACTGGGAGTCGAACCCAGGACGCTCACTCAGAAACTCAACTACTTCTACTTCACCCTTGTTAAATTTTACCCTAGTTAAATTTCCACTCCCTCCAAAACTCGATACGCGACCTATGTAGCAGAATATTGTTTATTTATTTATTTTCTTGCCCTACATTTCCTACTACCATAATTCAAACGAGATTCGACCTACCTACATTGAATTAATTTTAAATCTAAAGAAACCACAAACTAACCTAAACTAATTTTTGTTCAGGAAGCTTGTCTACGAGATTAATATCCTGGTCACTACTGCACCATTTGACACGAATCGCCTCTTCGTCGAGGGAATTCATACCCTCAACGCACGAACGCACGCGAACCGACGGTTGTCGATCGATGACACCCGACTTCCCGAGCCGCTTCAGGACACATCTGTATGCAACCTAAGGAGGAGGAAAACGACACAATTCCGAAACCACCGTGCATGCGAGAAAACAAAATTACTCACCCCCGCCGACTGCATCATCTCACCTGTCCTCCTCCTCCTCTCATAGCGATGTCCAAGCCTCCTACTCGTCATTACCCGAAACGACTCAAATACGCGAGTATTCTACGGTAAATATTTGGCCAGATCGTCCAGTCTCGCATAGGACTCTCGCTGTGCTCCGCAACATCCCAGATTCGCGAACCCCGGCTTCCTTGAACAACCCACCCACCGTACCAGTTTCCCAACACCTTCCCTGTCACCCAACACGGCCCCAACCTACAACGACTGAGGCACACGGATTTCGTGTTCCAACAATAAATCGCAAAGCAAAGATGTACACAAACATATATTCAGAAGAAATGAACGAGACAATGACATAGGAATCAACATTTATATAATATATGAATTCATAATAACTCGAACATAGGTATACTAGATACAATCCAATCATGCATTCCTATGCTAAATATTGGCCTTGATAAGGAAACCGCCTTAAGGGCGGTGGTACGAGCTCACACACCTCGCCGCTCGCCCCCGTCCAGGCCGTCCCTCCACTCTAACCCAGCCCGACCCTGCTCTTCCACATCCTGGAACAATCGCAAGGACTTAGCAATGATCACGCTTCGCAACTCGTGTCAATCCACCCCGTGCCTCCACCTCCTCCCTTCCCTTGGGTGACACCGATGTGCTCCCCTAGGAGCTTTAGGCCCTCGCAGCTCGCATCGAGCCTGCGGCCTATTCTCCACAATACCAACGAGACATACGCTCGACCAGGTTGCGATCTGGGGAACGTACACTACGTTGGTAGAACGAGCATCCACAAACCACCGTCTATCACCAGCCACATCCGCTAACAGGCGGTTAGTAAAGGATGCAAATCCAACTCGGCCACAAGCGCGTGCACTTGTGTACAAAACCGAACATCCAGCTCAAATCCTTCTCTCATTCGCGCCTGTTTCAGAGACAGAAGGTCTAGTATCCACTCATTCATCCCCTCGTCCGCCTTCTCTCCTCAATCAATAGGTCACACTTTGGACAAGGAGGCTAGAGTGCAAGGATGGTCCAATTCTACAATGGGCCGTGCAATGTGCGCGCACTTAGGCCAGACACAGACTGGCCCCTTCTGTATCCCGGCTAGAGCGCGCTGCACGTGTACGTATGAGTGTGTGTAATTGGGACCTCCCACAGTGTACCGAAAGCGCGCCAATTCAGGGACACGAGAAATATCGAGAGCAAGAAAGACTCCGGCGCGGTTGGCCGCTCCACACCCAGCCTCCCCGTCTCCCGACGTCCTCACGAAATGGGTAGGATGGGTGGTCCTCCTCTGTCTTCCACTTCGACCCGCACCACCACAAGAGCGCCACCGGCTCCCGACCCAGCGGGCATTTAGTCCCCCTATCCGAAGATAAATGCTGAACAAGGAGTGATCGGCAGGACCTCGCTGGCCAATGACCGAATACCATTTCATTCCAATTTCATTAGTCAACTGCTATAGGAACAGTTGACTTTGTGGGATATGCAAACCGCTGTGTACATACCAGAAACATGCATTCTCTCACTCAGCACCCACTCACAGCTGCTTGAATGGAATCGTCGTTCTGGGAAAAGTTCAAAAGCTCGGCACGATACAACATCAAATGTGGACAGCAAACAACAAACCTAATACCTTGACAAATCCATTCCGCACAACCCCACACAACAAAAACAAATAATGCATCCTATCTTACAACCCATATCTACCACTTGCTCCACTAATAAGCAAATAAACAAATAAATCAAATATATGAATAATTAAAATGAGAATAAGATGCTTGTGTAGCAAACAATAAACAGGCAAACAAAATAAATCAATGAACTCAGCTGAATTTTCCGGCGTTGTAGGCAGCTCCCGAGCTAGGCACGCAAATTCGCAATCTCCCGCGATCGCGACGAGCGGCCTAGCTCCATTCCACACAACATCTCCAGTGCAACACCCAGTCTCCGGACTCAACCATCGTTCGGAACACCCATCACCAAAACCACAGCACAGCTCGTCCCATTCAAAATCTCGCGTTTAAAAACAATACCGCTCGTTTCGCCCGCGCCCAAACGACCACCTCGACCGTCGTCCCTCCCAGCGCCGCGCTGACCTGGATTTTTAACCATCACTAATAAATATTAGCTATATCTACACGATTTTTATACGTAAACCTCGTTTCTTAAATAGAAACATATTCAAATCAATACATATTTTATACATTTTAAATCAATATAATGATGTTCTTTGTCAAACTATCGTACGCCTCACTCAAAAGTATAATATTACCCAATATTACCTACGGATATTAATGTCAACTTTGACAGCTCACCCGACACTCAAAAATGAGCTGTGCGCTTTCCAAGCTCTAGTACACTTTGTCGATGGCTTCTCTACCATCAGGGTTTGGGCGTGATAAGTAGCTACCTCTGTGGTCGTTATACAGCGGCGCCACAAACACATGTACCTAGGTATGTATGTCAAGATAGGCCAGTATGGAGGTCAGTCCTTTGATCCTACCCAGAATATGAAAACAGCATGATGGTATGTATGTATGTTTGGAGATCTAAGAAGATATTGTGTGTGGGCGACTGCCATACAAATTGTATGAAGCAATGTCGTCACTAAATTAATTTCTTTTATAAAAATTGTTAAAAAAATTTCGAGATGTGCTAATACAATGTTAATATTTTTTATAGAAAATTAAATTATCTAGTTGGGGTGTTTCGGCTTTCTTCGATATTTTAAAAAAAAATGGAAATATAGGCAGTTAATAGTTGGGAGGAAAGATTGCAGTTTTTGTCCAAACCGAGAGAAGGGCATGTATCGGGTATGAATTTTGTTGCGAGATATGGTATTTTATAGTAAGGGATCTCCCTTATGCGAACAATTGACAAGTATTTTTGATTTAAGAAGGGTGTAACTCTTACATAGTATTGGAGTGGAAGATTTTGACAAATATCGTTTTAATTGACATAAATGTGTTTTATTTATTTAATATTGCTTCTCGGGCAACTAACAGGTACTATGTCAAATATTACTTTAACACACACCCAATAACAAGTTGCCACATTCTGGAGACTTGCGATATTAATCGTCTCACAGATCCAGACTGAAAACACAATTAAAAACTGTGTCTCCACCGGGAATCGAACCCGGGACCTTTGGATCAGCAGTTAGTTACCCAACCAACTGAGCCACGAAGGCCAACAATGTTATTGTAGATAGCTTTGATATAAGTGGGTGAGAGTTAAGGGAAAGTCGTTTTAGAACAAATTTGTCTGAAAAATATTGACGTCTCAAGTGAAGTGGGGAATCTAAACCCTCCACCTGAAGTGCATTAATCGGTGAAAATCCCATTGCTCCGATTATCAGTCGTAGACACTTAGACTGTATTCTATCTAATTTAGATTCAAGGTATTTAGGAAGAGGATCAAATAAATAACAACCATAATCCAGGTGACTGCGAACTATAGCATTATATAGCAATTTAATTGTTGATGTATGAGAACCCCACCAGACTCTCGATACAGTTCTCAAAGGATTAATGTTTTTTTCGCATTTAGATACAATTGAGTTGACACGAGAGTTCCACGATAGTTTTCGATTAATGATTACACCCAAAAAATTAATTTCGTCCTTTATAGAGTTTATAGCAATGTTTGTACCATCGATATTTACAGAAATGTCCGGAAGTTTATGTTTACGTGAAAAGGCGACTACTTGGCATTTTTGGAGCAAAAGTTCCAAACCATTAGATTAGATTAGATTAGATTCAAGCCATTTGTTTATTCGATTTAATGTCTTTGACAATTTTTTTGCAGCAATTTGTGCGTTTTTGTGGGAGACATACATATACGACAATATAGTCGACAAATTGTAATATAGAGCATATACATATCCTCTATTACGGTAACAAGACCTTGACAATATATATTAAATAAAATAGGTCTTAATACCGAGCCTTAAGCTAAGCTTTCCAAACTATTCTATCAATCGACAGTTAGATTAATTTGATTTTAATGTATAGGTAGGTATTGTAAATTTACTATGTCATACGATAGATAAATAGAGCTAATATGGCAGTAATATTGCTTTTGTAATGATCTTAAATCACTAAACGGAGCTATAATTCTATTTTTTATTAATAGTAGTGGGGGGCCCTGACTTAGAATAGTGTTTCCATTATTTTTTATTATCATCGTTTTCGGGTGAAATTGAAAATACAAGAGACAAAATGAATTAGATAAGTTGGTAGAGCGGTTAGCGTGATGGATTAGTAATCCAGTGGTCGCGAGTTCGAATCCTGCCACGACCGATTTCGTTCACCTATAGCACAAGCATATGCTTAATTTAGGGAATTTATGAGGATATATTATCTATATGTTACCAGGCCATATTCATACTTAAAAAAAAATAACAATTAGCATATTTCAGAAATAATGTTCATCACGCATTCTGAATGTAGTGCCTATTAATGTGAGACGAGACTGGTGTGTGGGATTGACACACGCATAAATCGGGCTTCCTTTAATAAGACAACGCACACCCGCACACCTGTCGCTGGCTACCCCACAAAGTGCGATATGCCGTGATGGAATGTATGAAAGAACGGATATATTTTTTTAGAATTGTGACTCATTTTTTTTTTGCTTTCAATTATTTTTTTTTAAATTTACTACACTAAATAAATATTACATATAGGTATATGATATAATATTTATATGTAATATTTATTTTAACGCCAAACTAAGTAAAAGCCTGTTCAGCGACTCTTATTTTTACACAATAGAGTATTTTTTTCATTTATAATATTCATAAGTTATGAAGATACGTATACACGAAGAACAATAATACGTTTACTCGTAAATGAAGAGTAAACTGAATATATAAAATGAATTATACAAAAACACTAAAAAAAATTACATTGTTTGTATTAAATATTAGAAATATAAACAAGTAGATGAGTCGGCGGCAGAGCAATTAGCGCGCTGGGCTAGTAATCCAATGGTCGCGATTTCGAATCCTGCCTCGACCGATTTCGTTCACCTATAGCACAAGCATTTATGCTTAATTTAGGGAACGTAGGAAGATGTATATGTACTTATTTATCAAGGACATATTCATTTTTTATTAAAAAAAGTATTTAAATAGAAAAATAATCTGAAAAATTAAATTTAAATAGTATTAAGCGTGCCTAATTCACATAAGAATAAAATAATTCATACCTAGATTTTTAAAATGGTAGGACTTGAACAAAAAAATATATGAATCACTAAACATACTAAATGAGATCCCCCATAGATGACCGGATGACCGGAAATATTATAAAATTGATAAAATCATAATAATAGATTTTTTTTATCAAAATCGACGATTATGCAGGCAGTAAAGAATCAGGGTTGGCAGAAAAAATTCAATTACATTTATTTTATTTTATTTTATTTATATTTTCGGTGTTAAATTAGGGGAACATTTAAAATAATTTATTTTGTTCTTTTATTATAAAAAAAAAATCAAGAAGACAGGAACGGAATAAGATGTCGAGGGCGCCCAAGAAAAGGATGATACGACCATGTGAACGATATTCTGAAGGACGGAAATGTAAGAGGCATGAACAGCAGACTAACACGTATGAGACGATGTATGATTGTTGACGAGGCGATAAATGTGTGTCAAGATAGAAAAATGTGACGCACGGTTCTCTCAGCCTACCCCGTGAGGGACATGACGTGATGGTATATTCGTATGTATGCATTTATAACTCTTTAAAAATTATAATATTCTTCCTTTTTTCATAGCTATGATCAGTATAGTACTGAATTTTATTGAGGCTTTACGTTGCTCGCGTTGGTTGAAAGAGGTTGCATTCAGGCAACTAAAAACCGTCTGTGTAATCTTGAATTAACTTAGGTATGTAAGTTAAATACACTAATGATGGGTAGGGTGGCAGTTCTTAAGGAGGGTCAATTGGCCTTTTGTGAAACCACACATGTTGCTGTCCTCCCACTTCCTTGACTACCCTGACCCATCCTGAATGCTTATGAATGTCAGAACGTCTCTGATGTCAGAAGACGCTGTTTCCATTTCTTCCATTAGTAGAGAGAGCAGGACAGTGACAGAGGAAGTGGACCACAGTCTCTTCTTCCTCTTCATTTTGACATGGTCTGCAGTGATGGTGGGTATGCCTTCAACTCTAGCCCTCTGACATGCTTCACTATGAGGAAGTGTTCCTTTAGTACCGACATGACTAGCGGGTCTCTTCTGAACGGGAGCATCACTCTAATTCTTCTGATATCATATTTTGGCTATGTTGTTTGTTTGGCACTGGAGCAATTATTCTTCTTTTGGTAGACCTATGATCTGTTTCTACAGGTCCTGGGACGAGGATGTCCAGCTGCCCTTCCATCTCTTTGATGGTCTTCCTGGTGGTCGGCGTCCCTCTGGTATCTCGCACATCGCAATCTTTGGCAGCCTTTCTGGATTCATCCTCTTTACATGATCTCTCCGGTATCGTCATCTCTGCCTGCTCCACCTTACAATATCCTCCACATTGCAGGTTTCCTCATTGGGAATTCTGTCTCTGAGGGTTCTGCCCAAGATAGCTAGGTCTTAGTGTTTCCATCTCTGTTATTCTGAGTACCTATTTTGTTTTCACCATGTCTGCCTTTGCTTTAACTCCATGGGTCATTATGTGTATGATACATGTTTTATAATATTCGGACTTTTTTCTCTACTTGCATATGTTGATTGTCCCAAACAGTGTCTCTTATGCATCCGGAGATAACTGCAGCTTTATGAGTCTGTTCTTTGACTTCATTAAATCCTCAGACCACCTTTGGTTCAAATAATTTCTTTTAATCTTAAAATTTAAGTGTCGCTGTGGGAACCCTTCCTGAATAATTAAATGTTTTGCTGGTACCGAAGTATCTCGATATTTATTTCCTGTGTCATTTCTCAGAACTAGTAGGAAGTGAAAGAAAGAAAGGTGAGTGTTTTAAATATAAATGATTTGGTAATAATTATTTGACAATGGTGTTTAGTACTCAGCCATACTTGGATATAATGACAAATGTTTAGTCAACAAGGAAACTGTTGAGTAAATAATGACTCATGAGGGTCATTAGTTAACTTGCAATAGGTACTTGTGTCAAATTTGCAAACTTAGGATAATTACCTAAACATGTCCATTCTTAAATAGAAAGGTGACTTTTTGCTACTAATTAGGTAGGTACTTCGCTTTTCATAAAATTTTTACCGGCAGGTACCTACATATTACATAATAAATACATATCATAATATTGACTAGTTGCATGTAACACATGAGATCCATTTGTCAATGACAATGATAGTATTTATAGTTGAAGAATACATACCACACACTATAAAATGCTTCATTCATACCATCACGGCATACCTATCCCACAATATGAGGTAACCAGCCAAAGGTGTGCGGGTGTGCATTGCCATATAAGAGGAAGCACAACACATCTGTGTATTCCGGCACACCAGCAAAGTCTCACCTAAAAAGGCAAAAAAATCCTAAAAAATAAAATTATTGGATATATTAAGATATTTTGTATTCTATACAAAACATGTATGTCAGGATAGGATAGTGTGGAGGTCAGTCCTTTTTTTCTTACCCCGAATATGTAAACAGCTTGATGGTATGTATGTATGGAGATTAAGTATCAATATATTGAGAGTCCCCGGAGATATTATGTATTCTGCTATTCAAATTTTTTTTTTTTGATAAAAAATGAATTGTTAAACAAGTACATATACATCTTCCTGCATTCAATCATAAATGTTTGAGCTATTATAGGTGTATGAAGCGTTGTCGTCATTAAATTCAATTTTTACAAAAGTGCTAAAAAAAGTTTGAGATATAGGTACCTACTACTATAGTGTATGTATTTTTTTATAGAAAATTTATTTAAAATCTAGGTGAGGCAAAAAATGTATGTCAAAATAGAAGAATCTGACGTTCGGTTCTCTCTGTCTACCCCAAATAGAGAAACGGTGTTATTAATAGTAGGTATCTCTCACCTAAAAATGCGCTACATTCAGAATGTGTGATGGTGAACCTCATTGCTGAACTATGTGATATGGTATTGTTGCCTGTTGTATTTTCGATTACCTGGCTCTTACGGGACATCCAAAAACGTTGATAATAGAAAATAGTGGAAGGACTATTCTAAGCCGGTGCCGCACAGAAAATATTAATTTATAAATTCAACTATCAAAGTAGGTGGGTACCTAGTACCTACCTATGTACCTGTACCTATATAGAAAAATTATGCACTTAAAATTACTAATTTCTTGTTAATTATTGAAAGCCAATTTGGCTTCGGGCAAATAATTTAGAAGCGAGTGAAACTTTCGATTTGTAAAAATGATTATAGAAGTTATTGTGTCTCTTATATATGTTTAACGTATCACACTTCCTATTCCCGTTCACTCGACCGAATTATTCAGCGAACTCGCGACCACTGTATTACTAACTCAGCGCGCTCCTCTGTCACCTTCTTCTTCTTCTTCTTCTCAGCCTAATCCCGTCCACTCCTGGAGGAAGGCCTCCTCCATCTCCTTCCACGCCACTGTATCTTGTGCTCTGAGCAACCAATTGACACCAGCATGACGGCTGATGTCATCTCTACATCTCTTCCAACACCTCTGACTGTCGTTCTCGGTCTCCAAGCCAACATTATCTTTGGCCATCGGTTTGGCTCTGTCACCACCCATCTATTATTAAACAATTTTTAATTACACCTGTACATAAATTATATAAATAAATAAATAATACAGGACAATATTTCATAACCTCACCTCAAGGGCGGTCAAAATCAATGAAAATGTAAAATTTAGAGATTTTTTTTAAATAGCAAGAATAGCAATTAAAATATTATAATAGTAAAAAACTCAGTCGGTAGATTTTCATATTCTCTTTCGATTGAAGTATAAATCTACTTCATAGGCTTCGTAGTTTTTCAGTTATTTACAATTAAAAAAATAAGAAAAAGTTTTTACAAAAAACAATTTTACAAAAAAATATGAAATTACAATAAAAGGGGTCGCAAACAACGGAGTTACCTACGATGTCAAATATTACGCACGCACACCCAATAACAAGTTGCCACATTTTGGAGACTTACGATATTAATCGTCTGACAGATCCAGAGTGAAAACATAATAAACTCTGTCTTCACCGGGAATCGAACCCGGGACCTTTTGGATCAGCAGTCAGATACTGAACCAACTGAGCCACAAAGGCCGACGTATGCTGTTTTAAGTGTTGAAAACATCGTCTGTCTAAGGTGCCCTTTATTTAGGGACAAGGCCTGATGGTATTTATTTCAAAGATGAATACACGTGACACAACGGCAAGCAATCGAAGGCAATTAGCCAGACAAAAAGGTACTATCTTATTATCGTTTATAAATGAAATCCCTATTAAGAAATTATCCAAAAAATATAAGTATTTGAAAATATTAGAAATTGAATAAAGCAATTAGTGGCATTATATTAAATTTCTATATCACAAAAACATTTTATAAGCGTTTGTGATATTATATATTTCATATAGATATAGTACCTACAGAGGCTGGCAATATTATTAGACTCATTGAATCATCAGCACAAGTCTTATTTTTTATTTCTAATAACTTCTCGGGCAACTAACAGGTACAATCTCAAATATTAATTTGACACGCACCCAATAATAAGTTGCCATTATACTATAGGTTTTTAATATCTGTCGTCTCACAGATCCAGATTGAAAACACAATTTAAAATTGTGTCCCCACCGGGAATCGATCCCGAGAGCGAAGACTTAATATTATAATATTTTCAGTGTATCAATTTTCTGTCGTTTTTTCGTTATTATGGTCTTATTTTGTTTATGATTATGAGTCATAACCTTGGTATGACGCATCATAAAAAAATGCGAAACATTATTGACACACGTTGATATTTTTACTCTCCACTACTATGGAATAGTGGAGAGTCATGATTTTGCAAAATTTAAGCGTATTTTTTTAATAACAAATTTATTTAAAATATGTATTATTAACATGCAAAACATGTCATGTTTACATTTATTTATTTATAATTGCAAAATCCAGTACAAAAACATTGGTAAGGTACGACAATTTGAAAAAACAAAAAAATATATAAAATGCTTAAGTCATTGGTAATCAAATAAAGATTAATGTTAAGGGTTTATATTTTGTTTCATGGCTTATTTTTTAACTGTTTTTTATGTTTCATTCTTTTTTAATGACACTTTTGAATTTACTTTATACCTAGGTATATAATTTATTTATGCTATTTATTTTGTTTCTTTTTGTTATTGATATTATTTCTTTAAAAATGTTTAGATATAATATGAAAAAAATATCCTGATAGGTATTTCGTACATATACATCTCTTTTTGTTCTATTTTTTTTTTTTTATGGCGCTGGCCGATTTACTAATGATATTAATAACAATTAAGCACTACAAATAATAACACTCAATTATTATTATTACCATTATACACTTCCTCAGAATAATTAGCAGAACAATGCGTAAATTGTAAATTATTTAAAAGAGCAAAATAAAATGCAACAAACGCATCATCAAGCTTTCAATAATTGGGAATAGTTCACCCATCCAGATACTTAACATATCAAAGGATTAGGCTCTGAGGAGGTCTCTATACTACCTAACAACCCTACTGATTCCCGAATATTAACGTTTAAAAAATCTTTAACGATTCTACATGTATTCATTATTACCATTTTTTGCATTTTTATTATTAAGTTTTTCGATAAATCTATAATTTCTAAATTACGGATTAACGATTTTGGAATAATGCCAGTGGCTGAAATAATGAACGGTAATATTATTATTTTACGAGAATGCCAATATTATTGTATGTATTAAACATGTTTGTACCTACTATTTATTTTTTTATATACTTGTAAAAGGCTATTTAGCCGTTGATGGAAATAATAAATAAATAAATAAATATAAATGTAATTATATGAGTTTCTAGAAAAAATACCATAAGTGTATTCAACATTTCTCTTTTGAATGTTCGTTACACAATTTTAAAATTCAGCATTAGGTACTACCGCTAAAAATATCTTTTTTTATGGTATTTTTTTAGGTACTCCATAACCATACGATGTAGAGAAAAAAAGTAAATATGTTCTTAAGAGGACATATAACGCTAAAATTAGTGACTGAAAACATGCTATATTAAAACCGCCCAATGCACTATGAAGTTACGTGTTAGTAAGGGTAAATATCGCATGCGTTAAAAAAGGTTTACGTGATTTAAATTATCGGAAACCCCAAATTTGTTGATTTTTTGCATTTTAAGAGCAAACTTTACATAAAATGAAAAAAACTTTATCGGTCATTCACTTTGATTTTATGCACTCTTTAAGCATATAAAATATTTATTTCTCTACGACACATGGTTATGGAGTTATTTAAAAAAATGCTGTAAAAAAAGGATATTTTTAATCATTTATTTATGGGAATTTAGGTTCAATTTTAAAATTGTGTGACGAACATTCACTAGAGAAATAGTGAAAAGACTTATACTATTTTTTCTAGAAACACACTGTTTAACATATTTGAGGGATTTGGTTTGAAATTGAGGTGTTTAGGTTTATATGGCCCCTTAAAGAGTGCATAAAACCAAAGTGAACGATTAAGATTTTTAATTTTAAGTCAGGCTTTTTCGAAAAATTCAATAACCGCATTTTTAATTTTCGATATTTTGAAAAAGATCTAGTCACTATTCATGGGTACGCGATATTAACCCTTGTGGACACGGAGCTACATATAACATATTTTTGCGATGAATCATATCAAAGTCAAGCGTGGACGTCTTATACAAATAAAAGATAAAAGATAATTAAATATACATTTTTACATATATACCATCATGCCGTGTCCCTTAGGGGGGTAAGCAGAGAGAACCGAATGCCATACTCCTCTATTTTTCCACACATTCCTGGCTTCCTTTACATCCACGCATTGTCTCATGCATTCTCATCGATTGTTCATGCTCGTTTCCTTTTTTCCAAATATCATTCATATGGTCATGTCAAACCTTTCTGGGGCTCGGGCAGCCCCTGCCATTCACTCCATCTCTTACACCCATGTATATAATCGTTCATTCATTCAATATGCCCAAACCATCTCAGAGCATTCACTTTCATTTTATTTATAATATCCATTATCTTACATTCTCTTCTTATTTCTTGATTTTTTATTTTATCATATATCGTTCTATTACATACTCCTTAGTGATCTCATTTCTACAGCATTTATTCTACTTTCATGCGTCTTTTGACACGTCCATGTTTCACTGCCATACGTCAAAGTAGGCGCTACATTTGCATTATGTACGGCAATTTTGGTTTTCTTTGAGATGCTTGGATCGAACATTACTCGTATAAGTGCTCCGTTTATTCTGTTACCTACTATAACTCTTCTTTCAATGTCTTTGTCAGGTCTTCCCAAGTATAATTATTCCTCTATTTGTTCTTGTAGTGCAATATTTTTTCAACAAGTCTAATAAGATGGCAGACCTCTGTATTTTCATATCTGGTGTCAAAAAGTATTTTATCTTAGTGTTTATAATAGACAATGCGTCCATTACTAGGTCGAATCGGTAAACAAAATTAAACAATATCGTAATAAACAATCCTTCCTGGCACGACCAGAAATGTTGACACAATGATACCGATGTTAAAAACGTTTGATAAGACAAAGTGGGACCAGAACAAAGGTCGCAGAAGAAGGCATTTGGAAGATATAAGCACAATATAAGCAATAAAGATATTATGAACTTAGAGATAAGTTTTTGCGTCTTAGACAATGTACATACCTACAAATAAATAAACTAGTTGCATGTAACACATGAGATCCAACTGTCGATAGCGATAGTACTTATGTATAGTTGAAGAATAAGTACCAAACTATAATCTCATAAATACAAATTATTTAATATTTTAAGATATTTGATTTTCTATACAACACATGTACCTACATATGTATGTATGTCAAGATAGGATAGTATGGAGGTCAGTCCTTTGATCCTACCCAGAATATGAAAACAGAATGATGGTATGTATGTATGTTTGGAGATTAGTATCAAACAATTAAGTCTTCTTAGATATTGTGTGTAGGCGATTGCCATACAAATTGTATGAAGCAATGTCGTCACTAAATTCAATTTTTATAAAAATTATTAAAAAAAATTTGAGATGTGCTAATACAATGTTAATATTTTTTATATAAAATTAAATTGTCTAGTTGGGGTGTTTTGGCTTTTTTTGATATTTTTAAAAAAATTGGAAATATAGGCAGTTAAACTCATAAATTTATCATCAAAAAAAAATTTTTCTTAATAAAAAATGTTTGAGAAACCCTGGATTTTTTTTTAAATAACTTATTTGAGATTTTGTATTTGTCTATGTTTATAACAAATTTCAGCGTTTTAGCTTTTATGGTTTCTGAGATATATGGAAAAATAAACCAAAATTTCAAAAGTTGATAACCCCTGACTGAAACAATAATTCACACTTCTGTGTATAAAAGTTTTGTAGGCCTATAACTGTTTATATGTTCTAAAAATTTGGGCTCTGTAAATTGAGCGGATCAAAAGTTATAAGGGGGGGACGGATACACAGACAGACACACACACACACAGACACACACACACACACACACACACACACACACACACACACACACACACACACACACACACACACACACACACACACACACACACACACACACACAAAACTCACATAAAATGTTCTACTCCGAATTCTGAGTAAATCCATGTATGGGAACATATATGCTGCGAGGCCTCTAGTTGGTGTTATTAGCTTGCAAAAAGTCCACTACACCATTCAAAATTTTCCTTCGTACACGCATCTTGGCTTAATAATGTCGATTCATTAAGAGAATTGAATTCTCATGAAAGAATCGACAGTTGGATAATTTATTTGTAGGTACCTATCTATAGTTCATTATGAATATCTTGTTAATAGTTCAAACGAGCAAATGTAAAGCCCAAATCGGATGTTCATGGTCTTTCACAGATGTGATCTTGTAGTCTTTCAAAAATGTGGTTTTGCAAACCTATTCTTTGTTTGCAAGAAAAGGTAGCAAAATAGCTACCTACTTTGAGGATTGATTTAATTAATAAACTTTATTTATACCTGGAAAACTGTAACAGTCATAATGTTGATATTAAGCTGCACCAAAAAGCAAATAGTGTATGACAAATTTTTAACATCTCAATAGAGACGAAGATGGAACCAGGAATAGGAGAACCAGGAACTAAAGGCACTAAGAGGTCGCCCTAGAGGCAGTAACATGGACCAGGTGCAGATCCGCGATGTGCGCTGTAGCAGCTATCAAGAGATCAAAAGGCTGGCGGACAACAGAAATATAATCCCTAATCACGGCATATCCCACAATATGGACTAACCAGCGACGAATTTGCGGGTGTGCATTAGGTACTTTATAAAAGGAACCACGACACTTAAGACAGTGAATGACAGTTTCGGCTCACCTAAAAATGCACTACATTCAGAATGGGTGCAACGATGGTGAACCTCAATATTGTTTAAATATGTGAGACTTTACTTTGTATTTTCGATTACCACGATAATAGAAAAGAGTTGAAGCACTATTCTAAGCCGGTGCCTCACAGCAAAGCAATTCTTACAAACATTTTACCATCTTAATAGAGACGAAGTTGGAATATTATAGAAGAACCAGGAACTCAAGGCACCTACAGGGCTTACGACCTGTCGTCAACTGGTTTACGTTGAGTTTCCTTATCAATGCAATTTTGAACGTTCTATACCTATATAATTTGAATAATGAGTAACTGATCACTAGAAAATAGGACATTATTACTATTGCCATCTATGAAGTAACGAAGAAACCTTTTTTGTACATATGCATTTAAAAAATTTTTTTTTTTATTTTTCGATAGAGAGTTATATGTACAGTCTACACAATTTATAAAATAGACAATGTAAATTGCTTTATTAGTGGACCAGTGAAAACTCCATGCATTATTCAATAGGATAATTAATATTGATTACAAAAAATTACAAATAATATATAATTGTTTTACCAGTACAAATAAAAAAACCACCAAAATAAGACAGCTGATTAAGTCAAAGTACTAGGAAAGATAGAAGGAGACAGCTGTCCCAAAGACACTAAGAGAGCTCGCAGATATGTCGAGTGTATTAAAGAAAGTATTGTACACCCTGCAACATGGTAAACAAAAGCATTCTGGGTGTAGTTGTTATTACAATTAGGAATATAAAAAGTGCTGGGATATCTTATTGTTCTGCTCGGACAGTGAAAGCAAAATTTTTTCAACAAGTCTGGGGAATCCACAAAATTGTTGACCACCTTAAACAAATATATAATATCAATTAGGGTCCTGCGGTTTGCCAGAGTTATCAAATTATAGTGATCGATTGCTGATTAAATATATATATTTAATCGATAAGCTATAAATCTTTACAAAACTAGTTTCTGGTTTTCTTTATACAGATTAATGCCATGCCCCATGTAGGTATATATTATATTCTTGGATACTTTCTATGCTTCTCGCTACTCTCACCTCCACCCGTTCTACATTATGGGGACTGTAAACGGCCCCTTCACAGAACGCTAAATGAGCGACAAAAAAATGCATAGCACGAAAAGTAGCTCATGGAGTCCTCTAGATTAGCGATCTCGGCACCATAGTGCAAAAACAACAATCGATGAATGTGAATAGATTATTCACACTCGTGGACTGTCATCGACTTCGGATCTTTTTAAATGTAAAACACTAAAGATGTGACTAAGATCTCTTTAAATAAATAAACTTAATGGGAATCTTCTAATAGTAAGGCACCATAACTATGACAGAACTTCTTGATATAGAGAACACTTTCTATAATATTGTTGCCCTCAACCCAAATCTGGAAGTCTTTTGTGCCATTTATCTCTAGCAATATTTCGGTCAGCTTTTGAGGGTTGTTTCTGGAATGGAAATGACAAGTGGACAAAAAGTGTGGTAACTTGGAGATAACGTACGGCAAAGAGAGGTGTGGAACGACCGCAGCTGAGGTGGAGGGATGTTATATATTTTTTTTATTTCCAAATAAAAAAGAATAAGGTACATAAGCTATAATTACATAACAATATTAATAAACTAGTTGAATGTAACACATGAGATCTAACTGTCGATAGCGATAGTATGTATAGTTGAAGAATAAGAATCAAACTATAAACCCATAAATACAAATTATTGAAAATTTTAACACATGTTGGTATGTATGTCAAGATAGAACAGTATGGAGATCAGTCATCTTTTCCTACCCGGAATATCAAAACAGCATGATGGTTCTGTATGTACGTTTGGATATTAAGTACCTGTCAAACTATTAAGTCTTCTTACATATTATTGTGTATAAGCGACTGCCATACAAATTGTATGAAGCAATGTCGTCACTAAATTCAATTTTTATAAAAATTGTTTAAAAAATTTTGAGATGAGCTAATACAATGCTAATATTTTTTATAGAAAATTAAATTATCTAGTTGGGGTGTTTCGGATTTTTTCAATATTTTTGAAAAATTTGGAAATATAAGCAGTTAAACTCATAAATTTATCATAAAAAAAAATATTTTTCTTAGTAAAAAATGTTTGAGAAACCCTTGAATTTTTTCGAAAAAACTAATTTGAGATTTTGTATTTTTCTATATTTGCACCAATTTTCAGCGTTCTAGCTTTTATGGTTTCTGAGGTATATGGAAAAATAAAGTAAAAGTTCAAAAGTTGATAACCCCTAACTGAAACAAAAATTCAAAATTCTGAGTATAAAAGTTTTGTAGGCCTATAACTGTTTATATATTCTGAAATTTTGGGCTATGTAAATTGAGCGGATCAAAAGTTATAAGGGACACACACACACACACACACACACACACACACACACACACACACACACACACACACAGACACACAGACACACAGACACACACACACACACACTCCCTCACACACAGACACACACACACACACACACACACACACACACACACACACACACACACACCGTGAAAAGCCGTGAAAAAAGTAGACCTCTGCATACAATTCTCGCGTATCCTGGCTTGAAACATTGTCGATATGTTAAGAGAACAAGGTTCTCCTGAACAAATCGACAGTTGGATCAATGTTAGGTACTTGGATATATTGCCTCACTAGGCAAAAAAGCCTGTTCCGAGGCAATACCTATTCAAAATGAGTAGCTGTGCAAGTATTTAGTCAGTCAAAATTTAGTCCGTACGTATTGTATGTACATGTATTGGTTGATATTAGGATATGAGTGAGATCCGTCATTTCAAAACATGTGTAACATCCCTCTCACACTCTTCTCTGCCCCTGTCCATTGTTACTGCCACATTGTTACTAATTTGTTAATATTACTATTGTTTGGTAGGAGTAATTGAAGTAAGTCGGGTAGGTATTATTTTATTAGTTATATGTATATGTACAAAATTAGTATGTACATACAGTTTTGTGTTTAACGTCAGTGTGTGTTGTGATAAGTATTTTGATGGATCGTTATGCATTATATTAATAATTGTCTTAATATACATACAATTGTCGTATGTCCAGCACTCCAAATTCTTTAGAAAGTTGATTAGAGGGATATCTTTATGGTTTACGTGAAATAACTTATAATAAAGATTTTTGAGCCACTGTGATTGCATGGGGATTGGTCTTTGCCATGCCACCCCAATAAACTATACTGTAGGTTTTCTATATGTATCTTTCACTTTAGACAGTCATCCATAATCACACATAGGTATTTGCACTATGTAGTATTTGTAAGCTTCGAACAAGTACATGTTATACCTTGTGTGTTACAATTGTGTACAATAATGTTACAGTAATTTATTTCAGTTTGCTGTCTTTTGTCAAGTGTGAAAGTCATGTATTTCGTTTTTTCAACGGTATGCTATGACGTCCTTGATGCAAACTGCTTAGAACAGGACGACGTGGAGTCAAAAATGGAGGAGACCTTCGTTCAGCAATGGACAGAAATATGCTGTGGAATAATTAAATGTTGTTATGCCTTTTACCTTACCGTTTCCAACGTCTTTTTTGTTCTCCATCTCTATTGAGATATCAATACCTATAGCTCAATGGGTACATTGATATATTTCACAACATCTAATTCATATTATGTATATTGACATATATTTTAAATATAAAAATTTGTGTTGATTGCTCACATATAATTTACGACACATTTATTTGCATTTGATAAGACAGTACTTTGTAATTGATAACAAGAGTACATATTTTTATATAAATATTGTTTACTTTTCTTTGCTGAAATCTTTTGTTATATTTTCATAATTAATTTGATATTTTCCTTCTTCAAGCTTTAGATGTATAGGTAAATAAAAATATACTTACCTACATATTTTACATATCTTTCCTCAAAACAGGCTTGCCTAGTGAGGTTATGAATTCCATTATATTTATATTATTTTGACAAACTTTTTAACATCTCAATAGAGACGAAGTTGGAATATTATAGAAGAACCAGGAATTCAAGGCACCTACAGGGCTTACGACCTGTCATCGGCTGGTTTACCTAATCACTTTATGCCCTTGCGCAACGTTCACCAATTATGCCTTCTTCCAAGTTCCCTTACCTATCAATGCAATTTTTGAAAGTTCTATATAATTATTTTAATAATGACTAACAGATCACCTGAAAATAGGACACTACTACTATTGTCATCTGTGAAGTAACATAATTGGTGAACGTTGCACAAGCGCATAAAGTGATAACTTAAACCAGACGATGGCAGGTCGTAAGCCCTGTAGGTGTCTTGAGTTTTATTTTATTTTATTTATTTTTTTATTTAAGAAACACTCACAGAGAAATTGACATTAAAAAATACAAAATATATAGTTAAATACAAAATAACATGTAAGGTCAACTCTCCAATTACGAGTGCCTGCACCATGTTATATTAAGATACCTATGATAGGATGGTAGGAGGAGAAAAAGGAGACAAATTCAAGGACCACAGTTGATTCTAGGATTGCTCCTGCGAATATATTATAATATCTTTACTCAATTGCTTAAATTTTGCATATTTTAAATTAAAAATGTCCAAGTCAGTCAAAAGTCTATTGTAGTCATCACAAATTCTACGGATTATTTCATTCTTGCCAAGGTTTGTACGAAATGTTGAAATTGCAAATACAGTATGTTGTCTACTATTAAACGATTGTACTCTAAAATTTATTAATTCAAGTAAGTCAGGACAGTCTATTAAATTATGTAAGATTTTGTACAGAAATAAAATTCCACTGAGAGTTCTACGATCACTTAAAGAACCAATTTTATAATGCATAGCGGCTATGTTGTAATTTAAAAACCTATTATATGTTCTATAATTTAAGAACTTTAAAAACTTGTTCTGAATCCGTTCAATACGATGAATATGAATATTATAAGATGGACTCCATATTATTGATCCAAATTCTAATATACTTCGTACAAAAGCTGTATATACATAGAACTTTAAGAACACATTCGTCTCTGAACGGTTTAGACACTCTAATAATAAAACCTAACATTTTATACGCTTTTGCTGTAATGTAATTAATGTGACTAATGTAGTTCAGCTTACTATCCAGCAAGACACCCAAATCCCGGATTTCATTCACGTTTCCTATATAGGTATCATGTTAATTTTGTAAGTAAAATTAATTTTTCGTAATTTACGAGTGAAGGATATAAGGAAGGAGTTCCTGACTCTTCCATAAGATTCCAACTTCGTATCTATTGAGATATTTAAAAGTTTGTAAAAAAAATATCACATGACTTCCGATGAAGAAAAAATCTAATGTTTAAGTACATATACCTACCTATGCACTTAAAAAAATATTCGATATAATATTTATTTTTTTGTTATATTGAATTTATTGTAGGTACATACTCTATTACGAAAATGAATAAACAAAAAATACAAATTTTACTACCCGTTAAGAAATGACAGTGAAACATGGACGTGGCAAAAGACGTATGAAAGTAGTATAAATGCTGTAGAAATGAGATCATTAAGAAGAGTAGGTATATGATATAACGATATATGATATAAAGCGATGTCGACCTTAATAGCTCAGTTAGATGGGTATCTGACTGCTGATCCAAAGTTCCCGGGTTCGATTCCCGGTAGAGACACAGAGAGTACCTACTTAAAAGAATAGGAAATTCAAACGAACGTTTTGAGCATTGGTATAGGTACCTATATACGTTGCTCACGCCTTTAAAATGGTCACGTAAATCAGTCAATGACAGGTCGAAGGCTATGTAGGTGCTTGATATCCTGGTTCTCCAAAAAAAAAAATATTTATCGTCTCTATTGAAATATTACGTTTGTCAAAAAAATTATTAGAGATATTATTAACGTTTTCTGATTTTCTTCATAGGTTAGGTACTACATAGACAAACTATGAACGCAGTATGAAATAAAAAGTTTAAAATGATTTTCTCAATCTGGAGTTCAGATCTCTCTTCCTAACCCAAAAAGGGAAACAGCTTTACGGTTTGGTTATTTTCTCAATATAAAATATTATATGACATGAAAGTTCTGGTAATATTTGGTAATTCCTAAAGGATTTTACCTGGGGCTTAATACAATCACAAAAATTACTTTAAAATTGTTCATTGATAAATTTTATGAATAAAATAAGATAAAGGGGATGGTATGAAGATTATAAACAACCCTTAGTATAACAATATATTATATATATCACAAGATTAAACAATACAAAAAAAAACAAATATTTTTACACTTCTCTACAAAATACCGTTATAGTAGATAAAATATATGGTTTATTGCCTTGATTTGTCCAAAAATAAAATCAGTTTTAAATAATACATACTTAGATAACCACATTTTGGTAAATCCCATAACGTGTTAGGAATTTTTAAAATATGGATAAGAATAACAAAATATACTACCCCCTATTCAGTAACTATTGTAACTAAAATAGGATACATACATACATACCATCACGCCGTTTCCCTATTTGGGGTAGGCAGAGAGAACCGAACGCCAGACTCTTCTATCTTGACATACCTGTTTTGCCTCATTTACATTCATACATCGCGTCATACATGCTCTCCTATTGTTCTGACTTCGTATGTTCCCCTCTTTCAAAATCTCATTTATATGATCATGCCAGCTCTTTCTAGGTCGACCCTTACATCTCATTCCACTCTTTTCAGCCTTGTATACTTTCTTTGTCAGTCGTTCATCGTTCATTCTCTCTACATGTCCGAACCATCGCAAAGCATTTATCTTCATTCTACTCAAAATATCTCTTTCAATCTTACATTCTCTTCTGATATCTTGATTCCTTATCCTATCATAAATTGTTTTACCACACATTCGTCTTAGGGACCTCATTTCCCTAAAATAGGAACGTACTAAAATTGTAGATTTTAGATTTACGGTCTTACTTCAGCGATCAACTTGAACTAAATGGAATAGTAACTTACCTATTTTGGCCGGAACGTGCTTAAAAAGTTACTGAATCAGACGTATTATGAATAATTATGAAAATTATGAAATTCTCATCATTTTCATAATTATTCAAAATACGTCTAATTCAGGAACTTTTTAAGAACATTCCGGCCAATATAGGTTCGTTCCTATTCTATTTAATCGTTGAATCGTTAAAGTTGATATTTTATAACGTTGAAATAAGACAGTAAATCTAAAATCTACAATTTTAGAACGTTCCAATTGTTAATGAATAGGGGGTAATGTATACCGTTATGTAATCCAAAATGTACCTATATTTTGAAAGAAGGAATCATAAAAAGCTATGAGACGAATCATGGATGAATAGGAAGCTAGGGATGTGTGCAAAAAGAGTAGAAGTGTGTGGCGCTCGGTTTTCTTTGCCTACCCCGTTCATCGTCTCACAGATCCAGGCTGAAAACGCAATTGAAAACTGTGTCTCCATCAGGAATAGATACAGGGGACCCTTGGATCAGCAGTCAGATACCTACTGAACCAACTGAGCCACAAAAGCCGACTTTTGAGCCGGTTTATTTTTGTATATTTTGTACGTATTTACTTATATTTTATGTGATATATACAGGCTATTTATATTCGATTATATTGCAGGCCAGAGAAGCAATGATTTTTTCCTCTTTTGGGAAACAAACCCAGAGTGTCGGCGCACAATCCAAAGCGCCGTTTGGTGATGCAAGATAACCCCAAGGGCGCTACAGCTTATTTGTTGGCTCACAGAAATATACCAGTCTTAAGTAGTCTATCGAAGGAGTCAATGCTCTGAGCTCCACGTATGTTAAGAGAAATTGTGAACACACTGAAATTGTGATCTTAGCCGCCTTATTGACTCTGTCCAATTCTTTTAAAGAATTGGTACTCTGTGATCCAGATGATCTCAATGTAATCTGTCTTCCCGATGGCACATTCTTTTGACTCAGTTCTTTAATGTAGTGTGAATTCAATTAGTTCTTAAGAGGATATATTATAACGCTAAACTTAGTGACTGAAGACATGATATAAATACATATATTAAAACCGCCCAATGCAGTTACGTGTTAGTAAGGGTAACTATCGCGTGCGTTAAAAAAGGTTTATACGTGATTTAAATGATCAGAAACCACAAATTAGTTGATTTTTTGAATTTTAAGAATAAACCTTACTTGATTTGAAAAACTTTATCGGTCATTCACTTTAATTTTATGCACTCTCTAAGCACATAAAAGATTTATTCAAAGTTATGGAGTAATTTAAAAAAAAATGCTGTAAAAAAGGATATTTTTAATATTTTTTTTAATTGGAATTTAGGCTGAATTATAAAAATTGTGTGACGAACATTCAGTAGAGAAATGTTGAAAAGACTTATACTACTTTTTCTAGAAACACACTGTTTAACATATTTGAGGGATTTGATTTGAAATTGAGGTGTTTAGGTTTATATGGTCCCTTGCCCTTGTATACCCTGGGTCTACGGATATACACAAATATGCACACTAAATCCTATGTATGAATAACGAAAAAATATTGTAAGTATATCATCTAATATGTGATATACAACATTTTTCGTGCAGAAAAGGTAAAATTTAGAGTTTTTTTTTTAAATATAAGAATATTTATTAAAATATTATATTAATAAAAAACTTAGCCGGTAGATTTTCATATTCTCTTTCGATTGAAATAAAAATCTACTTCATAGGCCTTGTAGTTTTAATAGTTATACAATAAAAAAAAAGGCTTTACTAAACCTAATTTGAAAAAAAAAGAACAAAAGAAAAGTAGGTATTAAAGAAAATCAAATTTCAAAAAACTCATGCAATAGAATAAGGATGTAAATACAAACTGATACTGGGGAAATTATTTATTTATTTATTTATTACATACACGGCCTCTTGGCCATTATAAAAATATGGTAAAAATAAAACAAAAATCGTATTAAACAAAAGAAAAACAACACAATAATTCACAAAAATACAAAATCTATCACACAATTCAAAATATTCATAATATTATGTCCCACTCCGATTTGTCTAAATTTATCCGTCTGAATTATATGAGTATATGAGTAATGTCAAAAAGTAGACTGCAATTATACGGAACTCATTACGTCAACTCATTATATTCAATATATACTAAATAGCCTACTGTAGCGTCTTAAACACCATCAGACATACCTTATAGTGTACTCGTTCTGGATATTTCAACCAGTGTAATTCGTTAAGATGTGTTATAATAGGTTTGACATACTTTGTCAGCTCCATATATCAACCTCGCAGCTGCGTTGAATAACTTCTATTTGTGATTTACCAAGATGATACTTATAAAAACCAGCATTAATAGTAACTATTGTTTTTTTTTAACATGTCCACGTAGGGGACGCCAGCTATTAGGATTTGGGTCCATTTTACTCTTCCGAAGAAGCGCACTACGTAGCGTTTGTAACTAAAATTGGAACATACTAAAATTGTAGATATTATATTTACGGTCTTATTTCAGTGTTATAAAATATCAACTTGAACTAAATTGAATAAGAACGTACCTACCTATTTTGGCCGGAACGTTCTTAAAAAGTTCCTGAATCAGACGTATTTTGAATAATTATGAAAATTTCATAATTATTCATAATACGTTTGATTCAGTAAATTTTTAAGAACGTTCCGGCCAATATAGGTTCGTTCCTATTCAATTTAATCCAAGTTGATATTTTATAACGCTGAAATAAGACCGTAAATCTAAAATCTACAATTTTAGTATGTTCCTATTTTAGTTACAATAGTTACTAAATAGGGGGTATTATTATATCTGAATTTATTAATATAAATCATATAATTAAATAAATATATAATAAAAAATGAAATAATGTTGAATAATATTTGTCACGTGCCATATATATAATGAATAGGTGTATGTGTGTGTGTGTGTGTGTATTAATGTTCATAGGTATACGATGATATCAGATTGTATATGTGTTTGTGAATATAAAAATATTCCAGTTTTAGGTGGGGGCGGGGCATACATATCTCTCTGATCGACATATATACATGCCTGCACCAAAAGTTATGTACGCTAAGAATGTATCTGCTAAAAAACAATGTTTAATCTCAAATACGTTACAATACAGCAAACAGTAAATTATAGACCGCATCAATTTATGATGCTATTTGAGGAAGAAAATGGTTAAAGAAGAATTGTATCCTGCGTCCATTGAATTACAAATTTAGCGCACTAACCACTTGCCCATCTAATTTTGATTGTATGTATTAAAATAATCAGTAGGAACGATTTCATATTTATTGTGACGATGTGCCTTGCATGGGATGCGTCATTAATGAAAGAAAAACAAACAAATCTTTACGTAATAAATAAAAATAAAAAAAAATAAAAATAACATAATATAAAAATAAATTATAATATTTCTTATCACAAAATTAATTCATTACCAATCAAAAATATTAAAATATTGTATTTGATGATGGAATATATACATATATAAACAAACAACTTATATGTACATATACAAAAAAAAACATTAAAAACAATTTTCTTCATTATATCAAAATAAATTTAAAAAAATAGACCATACATCGGTAGGCACACACTACATACACCAAATTTAGGTTATAAAATATATTTTCAATTTTTCTCTTAATTTTTTAAAGTAATTTATTTGTTTTAATTCATGTGGGAGGCAATTGAAATATTTTATTCGAAAAACGAAGGCCGATAAATACTTAAGTAATAATTAAATATTTTTGAGTTTACACAGTTGAAGTTCATAATTACAAATTAAATTATTTATAAAATTAAATAAAAACACAGTTATAATCCACAAATGAGAACGACTTTAGTGAAGTAGCGTCTAGCCCCTGAGTTTCTTGTCTGCATTCTTAGGTTAGGTTTAAGTTTGTGTATAATAATAATAGCGACTCGCGTGAGCGAGTTGCTTTATAAATTGAATTATAAATTAAATATATAATATTCTTTTAATTTTTCGCATTTAATATAAAATTTCGCAGCTCATTTGACTTAATACTACGAGATCTCAACCAATCAGAGAGCCAACCGGAAACAGAATGCAAACGGGTAGATTCAGATTGTAGACTCTAGTCTTTAGTGATACTTGGCGTTTTCACCGAACACAGCTGGCTTCCTCAGAGGCAAGAATCAAAATAATCAGTAATACGCAGATCACAAATAAATTTTCGATCGAAAATCTAAATTAACTATGCTCGCATTTTTTGCTTAAAAACGACGCATTTAGAAATTTGGTGACATGCTATAAAGAAAGAAGCGTTTTAATAATATATTATTTAAAAACTTATATGAAATTAAATATTAATTACACATAAATCCTTCGACGTTCATCTAAACAGACAAAAGATTTTTACAACAGACATAAAAAGTTTTGAAAAAATAACGAATACATTAAAATAATCCAAATGTGCATTTCAAGATACAAGTAGTTATTAGACTACAAGAAAAAAAAAACAATTCATAGAAGCGACAAATTCATAGAAAGGATTATGGTAAAATAGTCTTTTACAAAAATAAATAATTTATGTTTTTTTTATCTTGGTAAAAGAACAATAGCGCAATGCTGTACCATTGTTATATTTTTATTAAAGAACCTACTTGAAGTTTAATAAGTAGTTTCATTGCCTTGTTTTTCAATATCCATTATTCGGGAAAATTTGAATAACTGGGTTTTTACTCGAATTAACCCACTTCAAACGAATTAGGGAGAGATTTAGCGTCACGCTAAAACAAACTATTCGAAGAAATCGGAATTTATGATACTTTTCCCACTTGATAAAGTGTTTTTTTATAAATCAAAATAAATATTTTTAAAATATTTATTTTTTATAAAATAATTACCTTAAAAAATATTATTTTTTCAATATTGCATCTTTGGACCTTACTAGTCAATCATTTTCTTATCGTGTTTTGTCTTTATTTTTCATTCATTTCTACCATCACGGCATATCCCCGCAATGTGGGGTAACCAGCTTCAGGTGCGTGGGTGTGCATAACCCTATCAAAGGAAACACGACGCATGCGTTTATACCCACACATCAGTCTCGTTTCACCTAAAAAAATGTTTAGATTGGGCTGTGAACTTCATTGCTGAACCATGTGAGATGTTATTTTGGCTGTTGTTATTTCGACACCCGAAAAGAATGATTATAGAAAATAGTGGAAGCACTATTCAAAGGCGGTTTTATTTAGACTTGTTAAGTCTAATTTGGATCTATGAGACGATAATTAATGTATGTCTCTAGAATGTGACAACTTATTATTGGATATACGTTAAAGTAATATTAATTTAACATTGTACCTGTAAGTAGCCCGAGAAGGAATATAAATAATAATGTTTGATCTTTAAGTTGAGAAATAATTACCTTCGAATTTCTGCTCTACATAAAATATATCCATACATACCATCGCGTCATGTCCCTATAATTGGAGAAGGCAGATGGAACCGACCGCCACACAGGTCTGTCTTTGCAAACATTCATCGACTCACTTACATTTATGCTCCTCTATTTATCATTTATAACTTTTCCACAAAATTCAACTCTTTGATTAATGTAAATATTTTTTAATTAAATAATTTAATTTAAAAATCATTATACACCCTCATATAAGTGTATATCAAATTATATATGTTTTCATTTTTTTTGTACTAAACTCATCATATTATTTATCGTCAAAACTTCGGATGCTGACAATAAGAGTGCGACAGTGATTTTGAATGCGATAGAGTGAGACAGGTGCAATTTGATAATCTCCATTTTTTCATATCGCATTATTTTCGAATAAATAAAATAAATGAAATAATGAATAAATAAAAAAAAAACAAAAAATACGCAATTTTTTTCTTGCAATTTTTTATAAAAGTAAAAACGTGTAACTTAGGCATGAAATTGTATAATTTTTGTTTTCATTATTATTATGAATGCTGTAAGTTTTCCGAATAAAATAAAATAAAATAAAATAAAATAAAATAAAATAAAATAAAATAAAATAAAATAAAATAAAATAAAATAAAATAAAATAAAATAAAATAAAATAAAATAAAATAAAATAAAATAAAATAAAATAAAATAAAATAAAATAAAATAAAATAAAATAAAATAAAATAAAATAAAATAAAATAAAATAAAATAAAATAAAATAAAATAAAATAAAATAAAATAAAATAAAATAAAATAAAATAAAATAAAATAAAATAAAATAAAATAAAATAAAATAAAATAAAATAAAATAAAATAAAATAAAATAAAATAAAATAAAATAAAATAAAATAAAATAAAATAAAATAAAATAATTACTATTGAGTACCTACCTAACCGATAGAATATTTCATCATCTACATAATATTTTCAATCTTTCTTTCAATGTTTGAAAGAAATATCGTAAGTAAGATGAAAATAAATGCCCTAAGGTAGTTCGGCCACATAGAAAGAATGAGTGATGACCGTCTGACAAAAAAAGTGTACAATTCTGATAAAAGAGGAACGAAAAGTAGAGGTCGGCCAAGAAAAAGTTGGCACGATCACATAAATGGGATTTTGAAAGATGGTGATGTTAGAAGTAAGAATAATAGAAGAGCGTGTATGAGACGATGTATGGACGTGAATGAAGCGAGGAATGTGTGTCAAGAGAGATGAGTCTGGCGTTCGGTTCTCTCTGCCTACCCCAAATAGGGAAATGGTGTGATGGTATGGTATGGTATAATATTTTATTATTTGCAAATTTACGGGAAAGCTTTGACGAGAAATGTTATCAAAAACACGAATTAAAATAATATTTATTTTTTTAATGAAAGTAAAATTCGTTTTATATCTGAGAATATTTCACAAGTTGCAACTGATGATTTTTAATTATAATCGATTCGTAATAAATAAATAAAATCATTTTAAAGTATGCACATTACTAACTCGCTCGCTGTATCTTCATTTTTAAACAAGGTGGCCGGTCTGGGCAACTGGTGGTAGGGGAAGGTTGGCGAGCGAGCGAGACGCGCGTATCCGAGACTAGCCGGGTTCCGCTCGCACTCGGGCGGGGGAGGTGCGAGGAATGGAAAACATGAAAATATTTCAGGAGTAAAATTGATATAGATTTTTTTTCAGTCGATTGTCAGCCGTCAAAGGGGAGAGACGCATAGCTCCGCTCTTAAGACATTCACAAAAAGGGTTGGCGAAGTAATTAATTTGAAAAAAAAAATCAAATTACTATTGTGTTATTTTAAAAGAACTTTTTATACGGACATATTTAACGCGTTGTGTGGATACGAGTGTACTTTTATAAAGACATTTTTTTAATATCTATATCTATATGTTTTTAGTGTTTTTTAAAAACAAGTAACAGTGTTGTGTAATTGATGTTTATTTTCGCAATCGGAAATTCATATAATTTATGTGTTTGAGGATATGTCAAGGTAAGATTTTATTTTGATTTTTTTTTAACAATTTCTTATTGAATGAAAAATTTAAATATTGTATACACAAACACGTTTTTTTTTTATAAAATATTAATTTAACTTTTTTTTTGAGATTTTTTCTCATTGGCGAGGCAGAATCATAGATACCTAAATATTTTTTTGATATTTGAAATAATTTTGTATCGTGATAATATAGTTTTTTACAGGCGGTGTCAAGCGAATTTTTTTAGGACATATTTTTTTAATTTATTTCTACATTTATGTATTTATTAATTGAATTTGTAATTGGTACTAACCTATAGGTACATAATATACCAATTTTTATTATCAATAACAATTTAATTTGTTTCAAAATATAATGCATTTTACAATTTGAAGTCATACAACATAGTTCATACCTATTTTTATAAATTTAAATATGATGGAATTTTTATAGGTACCTATATCTATAAATATGTTTAATTTTATTTTACTTTTATAATTCACCTGTAATATATATCTAACAGTTTTAATTATTGTATAACAACTATAAATATGTTGTATATTGATTATTTTTGAATTGTATGCAGCAATAATGTAACTTTGTGGGTAGCCGTAGTTATTAATTTTTATATTTTTTGATAATGTTGGTTCGGTTCTGCTTTTTTAAGCGCATTATATGAAGGTATAGGAATGCCGGCTTATTAAATACATACATTTATTTATTTATTTATCGTATGATACTAGTGAATACATACATTGATATTACAGGGTGATGTGCATTATGTTAGTTATTTATAAACGAGAATTTTGCCATAATTTAAATTAAAGACAAATGGGCTTAATGGAGATATTTGGTTTGTTGAGTCTTTCGCAAGACTAATAATGCATTGGTATCACAACTTCCTTTCATTTCTTTAAATTAATTGTATATTTAACAAAACAGAAAAAATTATCGCAATTTTTGTGTAAACGGACCTCACATACGCTTTGATTTACCGCTGTAGTGCATAGTAATAATAATCTTGGTTCTGTGACGAAGGTCCGGGTTCGATCGCCGTCAAAAAATATTTCTATTATTTAAGAGGCTATAGTAAGCTAAATAGTAATTTTTCAAGGTCCGGATTCGATCGCCGTCAAAAAATATTTCTATTATTTAAGAGGCTATAGTAAGCTAAATAGTAATTTTTCAAGGTCCGGGTTCAATCGCCGTCAAAAAATATTTCTATTATTTAAGAGGCTAAATAGTAATTTTTCAAGGTCCGGGTTCAATCGCCGTCATAAAATATTTCTATTATTTAAGAGGCTATAGTAAGCTAAATAGTATTTTTTCAAAATCTTTTCCCCAGTAGGTATATACCCTCAAAAGATACATCATTATTCTATTGCGTGATTTTTTTTTAAATATTTTAATTTATTTAATAATAATCTTGTAAAAAAGTATCTTGAAGACTACAAGCCATATATGAAGTAGATTTTTACTTCAATCGAAAGATAATATGAAAGTTTACCGGTTGAGTTTTTTTTTATTTAAATATTTTAATAACTATTCTTACTATTTAAAAAAACTTTTACCTTTTGTTTAAGAAAAAATACTTTTTATCACAGATTTGGTGATATACAATATTTTTTCGTATTTCATTTATTAGAAGGTAGTTTAGTGTGCATATTAATGTAAATCCGTATTCTCGAAGATACCTATACAAGGGCATTTAGATCTTAAATCTCGCTTCTCTGGGCTAGAAACACTGGGCTAGTAAGTTTGGAAGAAACTGCCGTTTGGCATTAAACTTTGTGGAAAATTTTATTTTACAATATTTTTATTTTATCTATCTATAATGAGTCCAATTCAAAGCATAATTTACTAAATATAACAAAATACATATTTCAGATACGCTGAAATCTGAAACACATGTTTTAAGAAGACAAAACTCCAAATAATTACATAATGGTTTCGTTTTTCATTCATTTAAAAACATTGTACATTACAACTATTTGTTATTTACAATATTTCGTTTATTCATAAATGACAATTTATGTAAGTAGTATGTAACGTTTGTTTTCCGGTAATGCTAATGCGCAACACGTGTTTTATAATTGTCTAAAAAAATGTAAAAAAATCTACAATTTTGGAAATTTTGCAAAGTTTTCATATTTGCATTGTCCGATATGCAAATGTGTCATTGTTCAGATCCTCATAGAAAGAAAAAGCATATTTTGCAAGGGGTTTTTTGGCCTTGTAAATTATCTTGCAGTTTACGACTACCACACTAGAGTCGTAAATCAAGTCTGCCACTTTCGTTTTTGCGAAGACTTTTTGTGCTTTTTTTGCAAAAAGAGCGTAATTTCTGCATTTTTATTGTTCGTGACTTATGGACGCACCAAACCGCCCGGAGTTAAGGCTGTCTTGGACAATGCTACAAAGATATTGTCAGGGGTGCGCAATTTTTACCTAACCCTGAATATAAAAAAAGTCACATGAATGCTGAATATTTTACATACTGGCACACGCCATCACGTCAACTCCCTATGTAGGATAGGCAGGGTGCTTCCAGTATTTTCTACGATTGTTTTCGAGTAGGTACCTCATAAAAGCCGGGTAATCGAAAATACAACAGGCAACAATAACATCTCACATAGTTCAGCAATGGGGTTCCCCACCCATACTGGGGGCAAGTTTGGTCAACCGTCGAAATCAAAACCATCCATGATATGGGTAATTATGAGTGTTTTGATTTCGACGGTTGACCAGACTTGCCTTTTTAAGTGACACGAGGCTGGTGTGTGGTGATACACGCACGTGTCGTGCCCCCCTTTACAAGGCAATGCGCACCGCACACCTGTCGCTGATTACCTCACACTGTGGGATATTCCGTGATGGTATGAATGAGGATATGAAGAGAGAATTGAACGCCACACAATTATATCTCGATATACATTTTAGATTCTTTCATATTATTCATACATGTTTTTTTTATTATTCTGACGTCATTATTCTTCCATTAAAATATCATTTATATGATAGTGTCGATCTTTGCTAAACCAACCCCTATCAACAACTCATCCCATTTGTTTCAACTTTGAATGTATATGTAGGTAGGTACCTACTTGCTTTGTCAAAAATTAGAAAATAATTCATACTGAATGTGAGCATGAAATATTATTTATTTCCATTCATTATACCATTACCATATACCTATCCCATAATATGTGGTACCTAACCAGTTACAGGTTTGCGGGTGTGTTTTGCAATATAAATTGAATAAATGTAAATATGGATAGGAATGGAATGAGAGGTCGGGGTCGCCCAAGAAAAGGATGGCACGACCACGTAAACGATATTCTGTGGAAATGTAAGAAACGTGAACAACAGACAAACATGTATAAGACGATGTTCGAATATTGACGAGCCTATGAATGTGTGTCAAGATAGAAAAATGTGGCGTTCAGCTATCTCTGCCTATTCCGTGAGGAACATGGCGTGATGGCATGTATGTATGTATGTACCTACTTGATACAAGAAAATGAGTTCCTACGTAAGTTATTGTAATAAAAATGAACAACTTCGAAATTATTCTTTTCGTGTGGAACTCGTAATACCTAACTATGTTACATAATCTTTACATGATACCCGTTGAAAAATATATTTTAAAAAATACCTATAAAATAGTAAAATTTCTATTTTCCACTATTAGATAATTATGTAATAGTTTAGAGTAAAAAGTTATTTATATTTATGTCTGTTTGTTGGTTGACTTTCCCTGAAATCCGAGTAAACCGAAGTATTTTTATGAGCGTGTCCGTTTTTATGGTCCACTCTACCCTTTGTACAAGTAGCCGTGGACGACTATTCCCTGTATAAGACAATGTGTATCGGCTGGCCCGAGATAATGGTTCTAGAGCAAGGACACGCACATTATTTATTGTTATTCAAATTTTTTACCGATATTTTACAAAATGCTTTTTTTTTTCATTTGCATACAGTCTCCGGGAGTTTTTGTTGGAGTGGGTTGGTAGACATCTCTGTCCCATTCGGAGTCACTTTCACCTTTTTTTTTCGAGATATTTTCAGAGAATTTCAAAATGCTTTTTTTCGTTTTGTAATATGTTGACGACAATAGATTATGCGTTACTCAAATTCAACCTTGTAGCGGATAAAATAAAGCGACGAAAAGAGTAGAATAGGTATGTAGCTACGATAATAAAATAGTATGAAGTGTGAATAATAGGAGAGCTTGTATAAGGCGATGTAAGTCCAAAAACCTATCAATGTTGAATTTTAAAAGAATAAAAAAAAGAGTTTCCTCAGAAGAATATGGTCACGATTCTTATGTTGGTTGGAAGAGAGGAAGATATATGGCAATAAATCAAGAAAATTAATGAATTCATATTATTTATTTTTATGTTGGAATAGTATTTATAAATGAATTTATAAATGAAAGATGATGTAAATAATAATAATAAATAATATGAGTAAGCTGATTGCAAACACTTAAATTAAACGAGTGGGTTGTGGCCAACGCTAAACTCCTCACTAACAAGTCATTCTATAAAGTATTCAAATTTTGTATGGAAAATTTCCAACATTTTCATGAAATGAGTTTGTTAAATTATTTTTTATTTAAATATTTTATTATGAAAACTTGATAACTATTCAATGCCATTTTATGAAAGTGGTGTGCCTTTTTACAAATTTGAAAAGAAAAATTTCAAATTTTAAGTTTCCTGAGCTTGGGGTCACATTGAAATATTTGACAGTTAAAAAAATTGAGAAGCACTATTCATATATCGTTCAAAATCTAATGGGATCTAATCGAGTATTAGATATACATATTTGCAAAATTTGAATAGAATCGAATGAGTACTTTAGTCTATAATCGATAAAGTAAAAAATGAACACGCCGTACATAGCACACACACACAGATACATTGTGATGAAACTTTCAGAATACAATCTCAGCATGATACTAGTTGATAATCTGCAAAAAAAAAAATACCCTTAAAAATTGCGAAATCATAACTCCCCACTATATCACCTTGTGTTAGTGAGGAGTAAAAAAATAATGGCACCTTTTAAAGTTTTCTTCGCGTTGAAATAAAGACCGAGTGATGTTTAAGATAACTAAAATCAATCCAATAACGATATAAATAACGCCTGATTATTATGCAATATGTATAGCAAACACGATTCAAGTTCAGAGGTACAAAATTGTTATATTATATCAAAATACATACAAAATTAATCGTCATCGTAAATACACAAATAGTAAAAGTTTCAGAGCTCTAATTGGTGTGAAAGATTGTTAAAATCGATCGCATGATTCCAGTACGTACAGACAGACAAGTTAAGTTTATTAAAATGATGTAAAAATGTATTCAATGGTATTTATACTCTGGATTTCTTTAACGATAAATATTATGAGATTCCAGAATGTGGCATCTTTTAATTGAGTGCATGTTAAATTAATAACCGCCATGGTTCCTTTCAGTTGCCAAAGAAGCAATGCAAAATCCCTAAAAAACTTGAAATCTCTGCTTTAAATAAAATTAACAATGCATGTTTTTTATCGTTCTCCGCTTTCTTCCTGCGTTTCTTTCACAACCTCATTTATTTGGTTATTTTCATCCTATTGTTGAAAATATTTCAAAGGGTTCTGGGTACCTTAATACATTTTTTTTGCAATTTCTCCGTGTAACAATAGTTTCGTCATATTTTATTCTCGTGTAACTTCTACAGTTTCCAGGTAACTTCTGTTTTTTGCAACGGTACAGTTAAATAAATTTAAACCCTTTTTTGCGACTCGAACAAAAAGTGGGGTCTCAAAATACCTCTCGGAACAGGTGAGGTGGTAAAAACCAACCCTTTTTGTTTGTTATGTTACCCCGTATTCAGTAACTATTGTAGGAACATACTAAAATTGTAGATTTTAGATTTACGGTCTTACGGTCGATGAAAATTTCATAATTTTTCATAATTATTCATAATACGTCTGATTCAGTAACTTTTTAAGAACGTTTTGGCCAAAATAGGTACGTTCCTATTCCATTTAGTCCAAGTTTATATTTTATAACGCTGAAATAAGACCGTAAATCTAATATCTACAATTTTAGAACGTTCCTAATTTAGTTCCAATAGATACTGAATACGGGGTATTGCCTAGTTAAAATAATGTAATTTTAAATAAATATATTTGTAATAAAAAAATAAAAATACCTATTTATGGTACTTTAGAAATTTGTGAAAACCTCCTTACTATACATCTTGCAGATATTTTGTTGTTAGACTCGCTTTTCGTATGCAATAAAAGAAAGAGCCTCGGTTTTTTATCAAACTTCATTTGTACCTAGTATAGATGTCGCCAAATAACTTGAAATTTTAGCCGAGAAGAGGGGCGTTTTGCACGTATACCAACGGAGCAAAAAGACACAAATTTGCGCTCTGCTCAACCGGAAGCTCGTTCAAGATATTTGGCGAAAATTATATTTCATGTTATTTTTCATCATTTGGTGCTTTAAAATATTTTTATAAATATCATCAAGTTATCTCCATAACACAAAATTGTATAGTACGAATTATTCATATCGAATACCGAGTTATGTTATTAGGTATATTTAATATACCTACTTACTCATATTATATTATGATAAATAGTATATTTTCTTTCAATACATATTCTCAATATTAAATAAATTTATAAGGATTCTATAAGTAGGGGTATAATAATGATAATAATGTTCCCATTTTCATAAAAGAAAATGTCTTTCTTATGTTACATACCTAATTAGTTCTATACGAATTCATATTTCAACTTTCGTCTATACCCAAACATACAAGATACTAATCTAATATTATATTATATTTTTTGTAATATTATTTAGTTATTTTCATAAATGAAAGAAAAATGTATAAGGTCAAATAGTACCTACATACATTTTGTAAATCTTTTCCTCAGAACCCTCAAATTATAGGTATGGCTTTAAAATAAAAAATAAAATTGTTTATAAGACATTATTCTATGGAATAGGTTTTTCGAAAGTCAAATTTGTTTATACTATCTATTGAATATTAGTTATAACAAAACGCTTTTATTGTTTTTTTGTAAATAATTAAAAAAATCTACTTATGAGGCCTACAAAGCAGAATATTTTTAATTTAAACGAAGGAGAGTATGAAAATCTATTGAGTAATATATGTTTTTTACAACCCCGCACACACAGATTTGTCAACACTGTAAATAATTGCACCTAGTGTTATATTCGTCTCGTCAAAATTAGTTTCATTTCAATTTAGACCAGTCTTTCCCAACCGATGGTCCGCGAGAGCCTCGGTGGTCCGGTTAAAATATATTTTTGTTTTGCCTACGTTCTGAAAATTACCAAAAAATGTTATAGGTACTTAATCACCTTTGAATTTGGTGAAAACTGTTAATGTAAGTATATGTAATATTGATCTAGATGGGTGGTGGCAGAGCGGTTAACGCGCTGGGTTAGTAAATCCAGGGGTCGCGAGTTCGAATCCTGCCACGATCGATTTCGTTCGTCTATAGTACAGCATACCTATGCTTTATTCAGGGAAAGTATGAAGACGTATATGAGGAAGTACTTTTTACAGTGTAGACATTTTAAAATAAATATTTTTTACAGTGTAGACATTATTCAATAAGTACGTTTTACAGTGTAGACATTTTTAAATAAGTACTTTTTACAGTGTAGACATTTTTAAATAAGTACTTTTTACAGTGTGCAGTGCACATTCTTAAATAAGTACTTTTTACAGTGTAGACATTCTTAAAGAAGTACTTTTTACAGTGTAGACATTTTTTAAATAAGTACTTTTTACAGTGTGCAGTGCACATTCTTAGATAAGTACTTTTTACAGTGTAGACATTCTTAAATAAGTACTTTTTACAGTGTAGACATTTTTAAATAAGTACTTTTTACAGTGTAGACATTTTGTGTGACGCGTTCTTTAGCAAACACACGGACGGACGTACGCGGGTGCCAATTTTCAAAAAAAAAATATGAGAAAGCAAGAAGCCACCTTCCTTATCCGGATCAATAGATCTATGCGTCCCCGTCCCCCCCATAGCCCCCACATCCCTCAGCTCCCCCTGCTACACCCTCCCCTGTATATTTAATATGAGTATCTCCCCAAGGGCGGCACGGCACGGCTAATATTCAACCACCACCCCCACCCCGATGGCGGCCATCTTGTCGTTTTTTGACCCCCGCCATTTTTATCCCGACGCTTTTTGGGCACAGACGCCTTTTTTACGACGCCCACTCTCTCTCTCTCACATACACATACACCCATCCAGCAGGCGTCGCCGACATACAGGGTGGTTCGAAAAATTAATTTCGCCCACTATACACTTTACCATAAAATAGAAGAGAGTAATGAACTGTAATAATGTCGGCCTTCGTGGCTCAGTTGGTTAAGTATCTGACTGCTGATCCAAGGGTCCCGGGTTATAGAGGTTAAATTCTTAATGAATAAGTATTTTTTTTTGTTATATTTTGTATTATAAAGATCACTAGTATTATCTATAGCCATTATTTTGATTTAGGATTTGTAATAGAACGATGTATGACCGGGTAAAGAAACGAGGAGATAAGGAAAGAATGTAAGATTAAGAAAGATGTCATTACTAGAATGAAAGTGAACACATTGAGATGGTTTGGTCACATGGGGAGAATGAATGAGGAGCGCCTGACGAAGAAAATATACAGAGCGGAAAGGAATGGAATGAGAGGTCGGGGACGCCCAAGAAAGGGATGGCACGACCATGTGAACGAAATTTTGAAAGACGGAAATGTTAGAAGTGTGAGCAATAGACGAACATGTATGAGACGATGTATGAATGTTGATGAGGCGATGAATGCGTGTCAAGATAGAAAAATGTGGCGTTCGGTTCTCTCTGCCTACCCCGTGAGGGACATGGCGTGATGGTATGTATGTATGTATGTATTATTTTGATTGTATAAAAGCATTAGGGAACTTAACTGGTTTTGTATATATATTGTTTTTTTGTTTTCCCACAAGCTGTATATAACTGTCTGTTCCCAAAATAAAATAAAATAAATAAAGACTATTATACATTAGAGAATTCTTCATTGAGACTTTTTTAGTTTGTCTAATCTAATATCTTCTCTGTTTCTTGTGTCATAGAGAAAGAGAAATTCTTTATTTTTATCTAATTTTGGCTTTGTATCATGCCATGAAGCATTTTGTGTATCAAAATTAAAACATGAACGTGTATATTTTGTTTGACAGACAATATGTTTAGATCATTTAACATTTGTTGTGTCTTGGTTCTTCTATTACAGTATTAACATTTGTTGTGTCTTGGTTCTTCTATTACAGTATTAACATTTGTTGTGTCTTGGTTCTTCTATTACAGTATTAACATTTGTTGTGTCTTGGTTCTTCTATTACAGTATTAACATTTGTTGTGTCTTGGTTCTTCTATTACAGTATTAACATTTGTTGTGTCTTGGTTCTTCTATTACAGTATTAACATTTGTTGTGTCTTGGTTCTTCTATTACAGTATTAACATTTGTTGTGTCTTGGTTCTTCTATTACAGTATTAACATTTGTTGTGTCTTGGTTCTTCTATTACAGTATTAACATTTGTTGTGTCTTGGTTCTTCTATTACAGTATTAACATTTGTTGTGTCTTGGTTCTTCTATTACAGTATTAACATTTGTTGTGTCTTGGTTCTTCTATTCCAGTATTAACATTTGTTGTGTCTTGGTTCTTCTATTACAGTATTAACATTTGTTGTGTCTTGGTTCTTCTATTACAGTATTAACATTTGTTGTGTCTTGGTTCTTCTATTACAGTATGAACGAATGAACCAAAAAATACTACAGTAAATATAATTTGCAGACGTGTTTCGCTTTAATATGGCTGAATTCTATATAGGTACCTACATTATCAACTATTTATCTTAATATATTATTAATGAAATCTCATTGGATCTGAATCTTTATGTCTGCAGATAATTCTTCATTTAATCTCAACAGATAAGAACATTAAACGAAGTCTTACTAAATATAAGACCTCTTTCTTAAATCCTGTCCTGCCCTGTAGGTGTACTTTAGTAGGCACATATGTATATTGTACCTATACTGTATCGGCCTAAATTATTTATATATTATCTTTTGTCCTGATTCCTGAGTGCCTACATCATTTTAATTCGCACAATTAATAGTAATTTTGAATCAAACTTCGTAAATTAATTAAACAGTATTACCCCCTATTCAGTAACTATTGTACATGTACATACATCCATGGTAAAGTGAAAGTGATGGAAGTAACTATTGTCACTAAAAAAGGTCTTATTTCAGCGTTATAAAATATCAATTAGGACTAAATGGAATAGAAACATACCTATATTAGCCGGAATGTTCTAAAAAATTAGCGAATAAGACGTATTTTGAATAATTATGAAAATGATCAAAATTTCATAATTTTCATAATTATTATACGTCTAATTCAGTAACTTTTTAAGAACATTCCGGCCAAAATAGATACGTTTCTATTCCATTTAGTCCAAGTTGATATTTTATAACGCTGAAATAAGACCGTAAATCTAAAATCTACAATTTTAGTATGTTCCTATTTTAGTTACAATAGTTACTGAATAGGGGGTATTATCAAAATGATAATTATTTTACTTATTTTTAAAAAATATGAATAAAAACAGTCATACTTCTGGATGAGTTTTCATTTTTCATATAGCCTTAACACTTTCGGAAGACACAGCTAGTTATAGTATTTTCACTGATTGAAAATAATATATTTGAGTACCTACCTAGCCACTGAATGTGTTTCTAGAATTTATTGTAGGTACGTTAAGACTTATTGAACCTCATAATCTTGGAATACAACCGTGCTTTTTACATCAATTATAGGTACCTTAATAGAGATTCTAATTAAAATCTCCAAGAAGACAACTTAAAAACATGTTACTCGTCAATTTCAAACAGATTTATTTCCAGTTGTTTTATAGTCTAAACTAAATATTCGTTAATTATTTTAAACATAATTATGTTAGTAAGACTTGGTAATGTGTTTCATATATATGCGTTTAATTTTTTTTAAACTAAACAAAAAAAATAATACACAACAAAAATATCAAAATATTTTAATGCAGGTATTACATACCAGTACAATACAATTTGAAAAGCATTTTCGTCAGTAGGTAAAGTCTGATTTTTTTAAGAGTGCCAAAGCTCATAGGGTGACCATGGTGTAAAAGAAAAAAATATAATGGGATTTTTTTTATCATTTCATGATATAAAACGGTTGTAACTTTCACATACATATATCTTCAAAACCTTCAAATCTTTTCATATATACCTATTCTTACTCCCGGTACCATGCGGCTTTAATGGGTCTATATTATTAGGTATTTTCTGCAAATGTTAATGGGCATCTCCTGGGAAAGTAATATTTAAACAAAATATTTATTTGATACTTTTTATTAGGAAAATAAAATAATACATTATGAAGTAATTAATCCTTATAATAAACAGTTACATATTATTTTACAAAATAATAAATTATATTATACAAAATATTTACATAATAGTTCATTGAGGCAAACAGACATACATAAATAATATATCTATGTAAATGTAACTAATACAAATAAATAATGGACACTTATTCTATACTAAGACGGTGATAACACATGTTTATAATAATAATAATTATATATCGATATTAAACAAAAAATAAAATACATAAGTTGGAAATAAAAAATGAAATTCTTAATTTAGAACACATGGTCACCATAAAATATCAAACGTGCGCTCATTTCGAGAGATAGATACGTACTGTCGGGTTTGTTGATGTTTTTTTGTTAAGGACACCAAATGGTGTAAACCAATCAGCAACCACGAGTCTACTAATACATTTACATGCGTAAATACTATGTATTTTTTTGTTTATGTATAGAATTGGCACTTTAAAAAAATCAGACTTTACAAACTATTTCGTCCAGTAGGAGAAGTAACTAGGAATATTAATATTGATTAATTATAATAACACGTCAAGCGTTTTTTTTTTATTTATTTAAACTTTATATACAATAATGTGTAAAATAGCGGGTTTATTGCAATAAAGCGATTTCTTCCAACCAACTAAAGCAACACATAGGTACATAAAAATAAAACTCTAAATATTTTTTTATAATAAATGAATATGTCCTTGTCAAACAAGTACATATACATCTAATACATCTTCCTGCATTCCCTAAATTAAGCTATAAAATAATAATTGTGCTATAGGTTAACGAAATCGGTCGAGGCAGGATTCGAACTCGCGAATTTGTTAAATGTAAAATCACATGTAGCAACAAAGAAAGGAGAGAGATAGAGGTTGTGGTATGTGATAGATGATGGGGAAGGAATGTCAATTAAGAATTATTAGAGAGGTATAACAGCTTTATTATAGTCTTCTTTTAAATTTGAAGTCTTCACGAAATCGGCACTGTATAAATTATCCTTTTACACATTATAATATAGGTATTATTTGAAGATATTATCTATTGAATTAGCAGTAAGAAATATTCTTTTATATAACGCGTAACGATTTCAACACATAGTTTCATGTCATACTCTGTAAGTGGCCTTAGGGTTGTTTCAAAACGTCCAGTAGCTAAGGGTTGAAGACAGAGAGGGGTGGAAATAGTATGTATTGGAAAAGGTGGTCATCTATTTTTATGGGCTGTGAGGGAGGGCTTTTTATTGGTCGCACAGGGACGGCATTGGACATTACCATTTTTATTTTATTTTATTTTATTTCCTCACTCACATTATATTATTTCGATGTGGCAACATAAGGTGGAATATTTTAATTTTGCTATTCGGCAGTTGTGGATTTCGTTATTAAAGCAATGTCATTAAATATATAGGTAGTTATCTAACCTAAATAAACGTGGACATTATCGACAAATTAATTTGTTTTTGCCATTGATTCCAATGTCAACTTAACGGAATAAATATAAGATAGGTATTATATTTGATTATTGTGTAGTTGGAATCAATTCAAATTCCATCGTGTTTCTGTCGGATAAAGTGAGGTTAGATTACTAATTTCTGTGCAAATATTGGTTTGATGCTATCGACAGACATTTCGCGTAGGTACATTTGATTCATCATTTAAGACAAAATGGAGCCGTTGATAATTTAACTTGGAGCGTTCAATGCTCCGAAAACTTTTTAGGAAAGATATCGGCTTCTGTAACTGGCAATCGCTGTCGTGCGATAATAGCTAAAAATATTATTTTTATACATGTTAGTATTAATTACTTAAAATACGTAAAAACAACTCAATTTTTAACTTCTTTCCACTTATTAATATACGCGTTATGCTCAAAGAGCATTTACAGAATGGTATACCTAAAGTCAAGTAGATGAAGGTAAAAAAACTGATTTTGAATTTATTTAAATACCTAATTAATAATATCATTTATTATTGAATTCAATCAAGAATTAACATTCGACAAATCAGGTATTTTTATACATTTAAATCGTTGTTTTAGATTCTTATACATTTAAATCGTGGATAGACTAAGTAAGTAGGTACCTACTCAGTCTATCCACGTAAATACCTATCTAGGATTTTTTATAAACATTTCAATAAGTATATTTATATTTAATGTCAAACGATTTGTTTTTATCAATAGACTAAGTAGGTAATTCATTTTTATGCCAATGATTTAAAATATTTTTTTCAACCAAGCACACAAATGGAATTTCCAAATAAAATAGATTCTAAATTCAAATTTGAAACATTTACCGTTTTGTTGTTTTGGTTCGACTCTGTGTTCGCCTTTTACATTTTTCTCCCATTCCCGTGTCAACTCCACGCAGTTGGGCCATAGTAAATGTAGATAGGAATGTGAGTCCGCCCGGTATTGTGGGCGCCCTCCGTATTAAAAAGATTACCCCGTATAAACAATTCAAAATGGCTTCCACAAGTTCATAATAATATTCAACGGTAGATGGCGCTGGTGTGCTTCATCGGTGAGCAATCCAATATTACAGAATAGGTAATTCTTTTTTATCGATTCCTGTTTCGAATTGGTGGGGGCCCCCATATCTGATATTGGATATTATTATTATTCAATGACATTTCATTCGTTTTTATCTTTTTATTGATTTACAATAAAACTTAATACTCTTTTTGTTGATTTGGTTAGGTTATATTAAAATCAATTACCTACAAGTTTTAAATACACAACAGTTAGCTATAGCTATGTGTTGACTGATAGACTGTACCTACCTACCTAAGAGTGTTACTTGGTCAAGGAAAGGTATAATCAAGAGAAAGAAAGTTAACGCACTGCGGTGGTTTGGCCATATGCAAAGAATGAATGAAAAACGAGCAATCAAGAAATATTGAGTTGAAAAAATGAGAGACAAAGATTAGCCAAAAAAACGTGTAGGTACCTACTTATACCTAATATATTTTGAAAGAAGAAATCGTTTGAAGTTGAAATAGGTACATGCACAAGTTAAAACTTGATACAAAATACAAACACAAGTTTCAATTATGTACAGGCGTCAGTCATATAGTCAATACTTAATAATATTTAGGTTGGAACAATTATAATCTGAAACGTAATTAATATCTACGTATAAAGGTATTTGTAATAGTTGAAATTCCTAAAGGCGCATGAAAGTAGAATAAATGCTGTAAAAATGAGATCACTAAAAAGAGTATGTAATAAAACTCAGGGCCGAATAAATAATAGAATAGTCAGGGCGGTTGTCTTAAAAAGGGCGCTTAAAATCCTAAAAATTTAATTATTTAAATCAAAAATTAGCTATTTTGCATTTGTGCACTCTGTCCTTATGTATGGTGTTTCGGGATGGGGTGGTACATATAGGACAAATCTTTTGCCTGTTGAAGTTACGCAAAGACTGATTATAAAGATTATTCTAGGCAAACCTATAGATCACCCGACGGAACAGATCTATATAGACTTCCCGGTCCCAACACTAAAGCAGATAATGGACACAATTGCAACTGTATATGCTCACAGACAGAACCATCCTGAATTTTTTTCTATTGGAACAGTAACGACTAGAGCAAAATTTAAAATCGTCATACCAAAGAAAAATACAACTGCAGCACAGAAATTACTGTCATATAGGGGAATATTATTTTACAATGACCTGCCCACTTCCATTAGAGAAATAAAAATACAACTGCAGCACAGAAATTACTGTCATATAGGGGAATATTATTTTACAATGACCTGCCCACTTCCATTAGAGAAATAAAAATACAACTGCAGCACAGAAATTACTGTCATATAGGGGAATATTATTTTACAATGACCTGCCCACTTCCATTAGAGAAATAAAAATACAACTGCAGCACAGAAATTACTGTCATATAGGGGAATATTATTTTACAATGACCTGCCCACTTCCATTAGAGAAATAAAAATACAACTGCAGCACAGAAATTACTGTCATATAGGGGAATATTATTTTACAATGACCTGCCCACTTCCATTAGAGAAATAAAAATACAACTGCAGCACAGAAATTACTGTCATATAGGGGAATATTATTTTACAATGACCTGCCCACTTCCATTAGAGAAATAAAAATACAACTGCAGCACAGAAATTACTGTCATATAGGGGAATATTATTTTACAATGACCTGCCCACTTCTATTAGAGAAATAAAAATACAACTGCAGCACAGAAATTACTGTCATATAGGGGAATATTATTTTACAATGACCTGCCCACTTCCATTAGAGAAATAAAAATACAACTGCAGCACAGAAATTACTGTCATATAGGGGAATATTATTTTACAATGACCTGCCCACTTCCATTAGAGAAATAAAAATACAACTGCAGCACAGAAATTACTGTCATATAGGGGAATATTATTTTACAATGACCTGCCCACTTCCATTAGAGAAATAAAAATACAACTGCAGCACAGAAATTACTGTCATATAGGGGAATATTATTTTACAATGACCTGCCCACTTCCATTAGAGAAATAAAAATACAACTGCAGCACAGAAATTACTGTCATATAGGGGAATATTATTTTACAATGACCTGCCCACTTCCATTAGAGAAATAAAAATACAACTGCAGCACAGAAATTACTGTCATATAGGGGAATATTATTTTACAATGACCTGCCCACTTCCATTAGAGAAATAAAAATACAACTGCAGCACAGAAATTACTGTCATATAGGGGAATATTATTTTACAATGACCTGCCCACTTCCATTAGAGAAATAAAAATACAACTGCAGCACAGAAATTACTGTCATATAGGGGAATATTATTTTACAATGACCTGCCCACTTCCATTAGAGAAATAAAAATACAACTGCAGCACAGAAATTACTGTCATATAGGGGAATATTATTTTACAATGACCTGCCCACTTCCATTAGAGAAATAAAATATATAAATAAATTTAAAATAGCATTAAAAGGGCATATTTTTGGCAATACATAATCCTATATGTTGAATTTTTCTTTCTGTATGTAATTACGATACTCCTCTCTCGAACACGAGTTTTTAACTCTATCGAGAGAGTATCAATACTGTAATTTTTGTCATATATTGTAACTTAGTCAAAATATTGTGTAATACTCTTATAAAATAAATAAATAAATAAATAATAAAAAAATAATAAAAAAAAATCCGCAGGTACATAAGGAGAGAATGCAAGATAAAGAAGGATATTATAATTAAAATGAAGGCGAATGCCTTGAGGTGGTTTGGACATATTGAAAGAATGAATGATGAACGACTTACCAAAAAAATATACATGACTGTAATAGATGGAGTGTATAGCAGGGACCGCCCCAGAAAGGGATGGCATGACCGTGTGAATGATATTTTGAAAGAAAGTTGAACAATCGACGAGCGTGTATGATGAAACGATGCACGAATGTAAAGGAAGCCAGAAATGTGTGCAAAAACAGTAAAGTATGGCATATGAATGTATTTTAATTCATAAATCAACATTTCAAATTCAACCCGACTATCGAATTGAGTATGAATAAATGTGAGGCGATGAAGGAAGGCAAAGACAGAAGAGTATGGCGGTAGGTTCTCTCGTCCAACCCCAAAAACATGGCATGATGTATTGATGATTGAAAAATCATGATTTATGTCTATAAAAATCTAATTTTCATACTAAATATAGGTACTTAGCTATCTAAAAATAAACATTGTTTAAGAAAGTCGAACACGGTGATATGGAATCGGCTAATATGGACATCTATGGAATAATAGTATAGGTACTTAATATTATCACAGTCCTGATTTTTTGCAACTGGGCAGATGTTTTGTAGATGGCAGGTGGTCAATTATTTATGTAGAACACTTCCATCTCGGTCAGCGATATTTGTGGAACACGTGGTATATGATACAGACACGGGTTTACCTACTCATTCAATAGATAACAAAAAATAATGTCTCGTAAAACTGAACTTTTTTGAATTAATCATATCCATAGACTTATACCTCTATTTTGACGACAGTATTTTTCTTCTTTGTCCATCGCTTTTTTTTATTTTTTTTTTATTTATTTATTTAAAGGACAACATACAGCATATAATAAATTATAAAACATAAAGATAATTTGATTAATAATAAAGCCAATTACAGGTTGTCGCTGAAGTTATTGTAGTATATTAAGATATATTAGGAATGGTTACATATTATGGTGAGATATTGTGTGAATGATGTGTGAAATTGCATATATACCTAAATGTGTCAGTATAATTAAGTGTTAAATTTGATTATGACGATGAAATTTTAAGTTTGATATATTTTTTAAATGTGGGGGCGCTAAGTAAGAATATGTCAATCTCTTGGAAATGCCCATTATATGTATTACAGATTCTGTAGATTGTTGCATGTTGAGCATAGTTGGTGTGTTGAGTGGTAAGACGGAAAAGAGGAGTGTGTCTAGTTCTACGGGTAGGGATGTTGAAAGATATATAGTTTAAGAGAGCAGGAGAATCAATTTTATTATTAATAATATTGTGGAGAAGCATCATATCAGATAGAGTACGTCTGTTTTCGAGTGAATCAATGCCATGGTAAATCCTTGCCTCACGATACGATGGGAAATCAAGAAATGCTTTTCGATTTAGGTGTTTAATAAATATATTTTGTATCCTTTCGATACGGTTTATGTGTGTTGCATAATGGGGAGACCAGACAGGAGATACGTATTCCAGAATAGGGCGAACCAGGGAAAAATAAATAAGTTTGAGCGTTTTGAGCGTTGAGCTTTGATAAAAATGTCGCACCATACAGAACCCTTGCTTGATTCGTATATTTTTTTATTTTATTTCCTCTACTATGGAATAGTGAAGATTTATGATTTCATAATTTTTAAATGTATTGTTTACATCAATTTCTTAAAACGCAGAGAGTGTAGGTATACTATGAGTTTGAAATAATATTTTATGTACATAGGTATGTTGAACATAAGTTTTGTATCCTATTTAGGTATCTACTATGTAGATAACTACAACCCAAACTAGGTACTTACTTATAAGTTCGGTCGATTTCATTTGAATTAAACGTCTGTAGATTACATTTTAATAACAACAGGCACAATATAAAACAATTTATTAAACGGCTATTAAATTTTTCTTTGGCATTCGTTAAGTTCTTTTCTATGATTTCATGTGTTAAAATTTTCAAAATACTCTGTAGGTACAATAAGTGGTTCTGTATTGTAGTATTTTTTAATTATTATTTATATAACGAATGTATAGGTACCTACCTACAATTGAAATGTCGGTAATTCAGTAAAATACATTCTGGGATTGCCAATCATTGCAAAAGAAAATCTAAAAACTATTTCATATTAGTCGATAGTCAAAACATATTTAGTACAATTTTGTATATTCCACGACATGTTTACAAATAGGTACACTCTATATACCTACCTTCATACATAAAAACAATATTTCTCTCTTACACACACATAATTCCTATTGCAGTTCCCCTAAAAACTACACAAATGCATCAAAACAACTCTCCCTTATATACTCTGTTATCATTTTATATAGGTAGGTATTTATCAGCACGTAACGTATCGATTTTATGTCCAATGACGTGCTTAGATACTTGCATTTTTTCTGCAAAATCTTATATACTACTATATATTGCAATGAGGGAACTATGTACATAAATGCACGCGAAAGGGTTGTGGTTTTAACCCTTTTCATGTGCAGAGGGGAGGGTTTATGGTTAACAATATAATTTTTTGTTCAGCCTTGTCAAAGTTTCGTGGGATAAATATACACGAAATAAATAGATAGGAACTCGTTAAATATACCTAAGGGTTCCATGTTTTGAAACAAAAATCGATGTATCTGTATCTCCTTCATAAATAGCAGTCTACATATTAAAAATAACCCATTTTATGCATATATAGTAGGTAAAATCAAAGTATATTAACAATTCGACGAATTATTTTATTATTCTCTTAAGATGTGATCGTAAGTAGGTACTTACCTATCTGATCAAATTAAAAATATATAAAAAAACTTATAAATTCATAATAAAAAATTGGAAAAAAATCATAAATATGTATTCTCTAAAAAGTAAAAAACAAAATATAAACGATGTCTCAATCGCTTAGTATATTTTATAAAAATTAAAAGTATACTTTATACTCATTTTTTTGGTTAGGTTAGTTGTAATTATTTTAAATCGCAAGAACATATTAACATATAAATTTAATAAAATTACGTTTACCAAACGTGTAATTCAGGTTAAATATTGTATATATGTTGTTTTTATTCATTCAAAAATATGTTATTGTATTAGGTACTTCGCACAAAGGGTTGCTTAAATTCCGGTCACCGATATGGCGTTAGGTAATGGAAATTTACAGTCAATTCGTGAGTGTCGATGAAGAATTTTATTAAAATTGATTAAATTTTTATCGAAAATTAATATACAAAAGATGCTTTGCTTCTACCACATTGTATGTATTTGTTCAAAGGTTTTCGGACATATATTAGTCCATCATCAGTTACAAAGAGTCTCTATAGTTAACAAATAATATAATTTCTTATATTTCACTTATTTGACGATGCTTTATTACAATATTTAGCCTTCGTTGAACAAGTTTCAATAGCTAATAATTCGTCATTTAGACACGAAACCAGTTATGAATTTCGTTAGAAAAAATACCATATTTTGCCCCGAGATAAATTAAATAATTAGTATTTAATGGTATTTTTTGGAAATACGTGACAAAACATAAATAATATAATGTGATTATTTGTCAATAACATTGAATGTCCGGATCAAAGTGTCTAATTACATTTTTTTCTATTGTGTAATAGACATTAATAAATATTATTTATCGTCGATAACGACCTCACTGACATCTGTCGATTATATTGTAAAGGAAAATCAATATTTATGATTTTTGTGAAACAATGACAAAACACAACCTGTTTTCAGTACCTACGTAATTAGGTACCCTGTTGTTTTATGTTTAAAATTTTTCCATTATAACATTAAAAACCAATTAAAAGAATAATTTTATCATATGGTAGAAAAAATATGGAAAATTTTATAAGCTTGGATATTTTTTTGTTTATATAAATACACAATAGTATTTATTGAGGTACCAAACAAAACATTTTAAATTAGAATCAACTTCTAATACACATCTTTATACCAACATATTTCAATCATTTTTATATTAAGGTACAATTATAATATATATTTATTTAAATTATTGTAAACAAATAATATATAAATGCACAATAAGTAATACCTACCTACACATATTTTAATACTTTTCTGTCAGTGGACACAAATTAACTATATAAAAAAATAACCTAATTAATCAAATCAATATGTTGAAATAAATTATCTTTGTATGTTGATGGCGTGTCCAAGAAACAAGAAAGTACCTACCTACCTACCAATATTTCAAATATTAAAAATGCCACTAAGTATTTTGATAGTCTATGATTCATATCTTAACAAACTCGAATATATTGTATTGAATTGCAAGAAATATAAAATTGTTTTTCTTTTGTTGCAGTGTCCTAGGTTGGGAATCCACAATGCTGCGTGCACCTACTTTACCATGGGCCCCACTTCATCTTGTCGTAAGTTGAATAAATTATATCCTTATTTTTATTCTTTTTACTTCGTATATCTTTGGAATTTAAACAGTTTGATTAATAGATAAACGCATCTTTGTTAAACAGAATTTTTCTTTTGATACAGAAACAAGAACCGATGGAACCATCCTTGGTGAACGGATTCATGTCGAGTCACTCCGAGGGCTTCCATAGCGCGTCACCGTCATCATCCAGTAGAGGCAGTCCACCGGCTCCTCGCAGTCCCACGTTCAGACCTCTCACACCGCCAGGGTTCGACACCTCCCCAGACAACCAGTCCAGGGGGTCCAACCAGCAGCAAGTCCTCTCGGCGGTCACACCCCCCAAGTCTCCCTCACCCACCCCGCCCTGGGTCAACAATCCGGACGGCGTCCCCAGCCCAGACGGAGACTCTTCGTCGGAACGCGACGACGAACCTGGCCTTCGGATCCCGGCCGTCAACTCACACGGCAAGGTCAAGACCTTCAAATGCAAACAGTGCGATTTCGTCGCAGTCACTAAACTCGACTTCTGGGATCACACCAAGAGCCACATCAAACCGGAGAGGATGCTCAACTGTCCCAAGTGTCCGTTCGTCACAGAATACAAACACCATCTCGAGTACCACATGAGAAACCACTTTGGATCCAAACCGTTCCAATGCTCGCAGTGCTCATATTCCTGCGTAAACAAGTCCATGCTCAACTCCCACCTAAAATCACATTCGAACATCTACCAGTACAGGTGCGCTGACTGCAACTACGCCACCAAGTATTGCCATTCCCTCAAGTTGCACTTGAGGAAGTACCAGCACCAACCGGCCATGGTGCTGAACCAAGACGGCACACCGAACCCTCTGCCGATCATCGACGTTTACGGAACGAGGCGTGGACCAAAACAGAAGTCCCAATCCAAGGACGAAGTGTTAAACAACAACAATATTCCACAACCACACCCGCTCTTTTCAAACCCATTCGGAATGAACTTCCCATACGGTTCCCTGCTGCCGCATCCAATGTTGTTCCCCAACAATAACATGCCAGACTCTCCGATACACTCCAAAACATCGGAAGAGTCCAAGTCACCCAACGAAGACGACAATCCGATGAGGGCGATACAGAACCTGTCCCCTCACCTGCAAGCGATGCAACAGCGCTTCTTCTCAGACTTCAGCCAGGGTTCGCCGAACTACCTGCCCACGACACTGCCTCAGATATCCCCCAAGTCGCACTCACCGAGAATGTCCCCCTACTCCCCGCGGCCCCTTCGGCTCTCGTCGCCCCGCGAGGAGGATCACTCCGACGCCCTGGACCTGACCAGAGCGACGAAGCGCGACTCTCCGGTGCGCGCGCCCCTAACGCCCACCGCGAACCTCAAGAGCAGGCGCAAGGGCCGCGCCTACAAGCTGGACAGGTCCGTGCCAAGGATAGAGCAGGCGGACGACAGCAACGACTGCGACGAGGACATTCCGGACATGCAGGTGTTGCTGAACAGGAGCGACGTGGAAAAGATGGAAATCAAAGTGGACGTGCAGAATCACATTTACGAGGCCATCAAGGACAAATACGACGAGGAGAGGGATTCCAAAGAAACCAAGACAGATAGCGACTGCGCGAACGTCGCTTCCGAAACGACCCCGATTGCGGCGCCGAAAGAATGTTACGATTGTCAGTACTGCGACATAGTCTTCAAGGACATCATCATGTATACGATGCATATGGGCTACCACGGATTCCAAGATCCCTTCACGTGTAACATGTGTGGTCAAAAGAGTACCGATAAAGTTTCTTTCTTTGTGCACATTGCACGATCTCAACACTCTTAAGCAAACGTTTAAGTTCAACGCCAAAAAATATATTTCAAAGAAAAATAAGTTCAGCTCTAGAGAGACTCGGTATTGTATAGTGATAAATCTTAGTTTGGGGTAAATACTTACAACCAAAATAAAATCATTCTACTGTATTCCTTTTGAAGGTAGTATTTTTTGTTTTGTTTTAAGAGGACATATAACGCTAAATCTAGTGACTGGAAACATGATATATTAAAACCGCCCAATACACTATGAAATTACGTGTAGGTAGGTAAGGGTAAGTATCGCGTGCGTTAAAAAGGGTTTATACGTGATTTAAGTTATCGGAAACTCAAAATTCGCTGATTTTTTTGCATTTTATAAACAAACCTTACTTGAAATGAAAATAATGAACGTGTAATACCAGGGACTTTATATCAGAACATCTTTAATTTGGTGCTCTTTTGACTGTGTTTATTTTAACTTGTATTATTTAACGAAAAATTCAATTAGGGGTGTGCGTTATTGTTTTGTTTTATATCTAGTCATGTATTCGAATTTCAAATAAATTTTTAATCAAAATGGCTTCATTCTCCATCGAACAAAATTTTATCTTCTAAAAAAATTTAATTCAAATTTTATATTCCAAGCAAGATAGAACATAATATTCTAAAAAAATCCGGTCTATCGAAATCAATTTGAATTTCGAATTTACAAGAAGATGGAACGTTTTCAAAACAATTCTCAATAAAATAACCTTCTAATGAAATCAATTTTAATTTCGAATTTACAAGATGGAACGTTTTCAAAACAATTCTCAATAAAATACCATTCTAATGAAATCAGTTTGAACTTTGAATATAATATAATCACATATTCTTTACGACTTATTGAATTAAATTTTGAATTAAATAATAATTGTGATTTTTGAATTTATGAACTAGATTAGTATAAGTTATTTTTTCAGTTTTATATATTTTGAGATACCTATGGATTAATTTTCTATCGAAGTTCATGAAACCAAATTGTATTTATGTAAATATCTTTTAGCAGTTCGTTTCTACGGGTATTTTTAATATTTTAAAACGAATTCAATTTAAACGATGCCATTCGATGCTTTTTTGAATTTTACTTTAGTCATTTGTGTTCTTTAGTCAATATTTGTCAGTCGTCGATAAATTTTAATTTAAAAACTAATTTATAATTGGGAAATATTTATATTATATAAAAATGACTTCTTTGAACATATTAGTTGATTACATAAACTTGTAAATACCATTATACCAAATAAAATTATAATATATTGAAAAAATAATTAATATTTTTATTTTTTGTAAAATTTAATATATTAATTTTAATTTTTATGCTATTCACTTTTTTGGAATATTGTTCATATAAAAAATCTTAGATTAAAAACTAATAATATATTGAAATAAAATTAAAAATATTTTAAATTATATATATTAATCCTAATACAATGATTATATATTGAACATAAAACACTTCATTTAAGATTCACTTTTCTTTGTGAGTTTTGATATATTTCTGTATATAATTCCTTTAAAAATGTAAATTTTTCATTTTAATATCAATAAGGATTTGAGCCTCTACGTTAATTATTTTTTCCCCTTTGACATTTTCAACAAAATTGTGTGTGGAACTGTAATCTCTCATTATTTAATCTAATCAATTGACAATTAGATAACTTATCTATGATTTTAAGCATAGATAATGTGTATAAAAATTGTGATTACGAATAATTTGACTGAGTAGATACGCAAAGTAGCAAGTTATAATATAAATATACATACATACATACCATCACGCCATGTCCCTTACGGGGTAAGCAGAGAGAACCGAGCGCCATACTTCTCTATTTTTGCACACATTTCTGGCTTCCTTTACATCCATGCATCGTCTCATACATGCTCGTCGATTGTTCAAACTTTTTATGTTTCCTTCTTTCAAAATATCATTCACATGGTCATGCCATCCCTTTCTGGGGCGACCTCTGCTATTCACTCCATCTCTTGCACCCATGTATATTTTTTTGGTCAGTCGTTCATCGTTCATTCTTTCTATATGTCCAAACCACCTTAAAGCATTCACTTTCATTTTACATATAATATCCTTCTTTAACTTGCATTCTCTCCTTATGTCCTCATTTTTTATTCTATCATATATCGTTCTATTACATACTCTTCTTAGTGATCTCATTTCTACAGCATTTATTCTACTTTCATGTGTTCTTTGCCAGGTCCATGTTTCACTTGCATACGTCAAAGTAGGCACCACAATTGCATTGTTTACTGCAATTTTGGCTTCCTTTGAGATGCTTGGGTCGGACATTACTGGTCTAAGTGCTCCGTTTATTCTATTCCCTGCCATAACTCTTCTTTCAATATCTTTATCGGGTCTTCCATTCCGTTCAAACATACTCCCCAAATATAAATATTCCTCAACTTGTTCAAGCCATTCGTTCTCTACTTTTATCATACATGCAGTTATACTTTCAGTCTTTTCAAATACCAATATCTTAGATTTACTAACATTCATTCTCAGTCCATTTTGCAGGCATCCTTCATACACTTTATTCACTAAATACTGTAATATAAATAGACAGTAAATAATATTCTTCTAAAATACGAAATTTCTATATCCTGCATTTTACGTCAATTAGTATTTTTTGTAAATTCATTGTTATTTAATTTTTTCAAGTAAAACATTTAATATACATAAAATTATATATATATATATATATATATATATATATATATATATATATATATATATATATATATATATATATATATATATATATATATATATATATATATATATATATATATATATATATATATATATATATATATATATATATATATATATATATATATATATATATATATATATATATATATATATATATATATATATATATATATATATATATATATATATATATATATATATATATATATATATATATATATATATATATATATATATATATATATATATATATATATATATATATATATATATATATATATATATATATATATATATATATATATATATATATATATATATATATATATATATATAAAATAACATTGTTTTTTTGCGTGTCTTACCTATTTTCTTACTATTATTTTTATTAATGATCTAAATATTTTATCAATCAGCGATTTCTAAATCTTTATTTCCGCCTGTAAATGTGTATTATAAAAATGTAAATACATAAGACTGTTATTAAACCTATGTAAATGTAATTAATAAATGTCTTTTTCCAAATATTATCTGAATAAATATATAATATGTAAATATATATATGATAAAGACTTTTGTTGTAAGTTTTTTACGTGAATTTTTGTCTAATTTATGTATGTGTGTTTAACTATTTTTATTTTATTTTCAAATGTATTATAATTTCCTTTTAAAGATCATTCTAAATTTGAAATCACATGCAGATCTCATAATTTTCAATTATACTAAGTTTCTAAATATCCTTTAATTGTATTTTTTATACATACATATTATTTTCTATTCGTGTGTTTAATTCAACAGAAAAAAATTAATGACATCTTGATTAAATAATTTTTTTAATATTTTAAATATAGTTTATTTTCCGGGGGCCAAATACTATACCTATTATATATAAATATTATAATATTTAAGACTGACGATAATTTTGATACACAATTATTTATTTTTGTTTCTTTTAAAAATATTTATACTACAAAATATATTTTACTTATCAAAAATTAAGTATACCTACTCATGTATAAAATATATTTTTTAATCTTATGATCTCCAATTTATATATTCATCTTTAAATTGTAACTTAATATTTTTTATGTTACTACTTCTATGTGTTTTTTTTTTATAAATATATTCATTTACTGTCATGTATTGCCTAACTTTTTGTTACATCGAGTTGCATATAGGTTTTAAAATGTACCTAACATATGTATGTAATTCATGATAACACATAAACCTCATTAAAAGTATTCTGCTGTATAAATGTATGTAAAAAATAATAAAAACCAATAAGCATATTATTAATTAACATAAATTTAAAGATGAATTGATATAAAAAAACATACTTGTCAATTAAAGGGACTCTTCGAATCTCAATAAAATAATCTGTATTCAATTGATATTTGAGGTATTGACAATTATTTTTAGTTAATTCAATCAATAGTTAATTTATGAACGTAATTTTTTTAATTTGAATTTTTAATGCAACACGCTCACGCGATCGTCACAGTTGTGAAATAGTTTAAGTTAATTATTATGATTTTTTTTTAAATCCTCTAAATTCTCTCTTCTCATTGCTGTAATCTGTTTATTTATTCTACGTTCACTTTTTTAATGTGGTTTTAAAAAAAGTTTTGATCGGAAGAGATTTCCAAATGGCAACAAATTCTTCTTCGTATACTTATTTCGTTGACAAATAAAAAAATATACTGAAAGTAATATCGATTTTCATAAAAAAACTCGGAGCCCCTAAAATTAACAAGTATATACCTACATGAATAGTTTATATATTGTATATAAATGTAATTTTATTTGATAAGAAATAAATTGACGCTCCATTTTTTTGGATATATTGTATTAATAATTAATAAATAAATAATTAAATAATACTTGTGTTTTGTGAAAATATATACTTAATGTATGATAGTGCGAATAATTGGTACTATTGTCCAAATTAGATAGGTAACTATGCTATCAAGAGTAATAAATTTAACTTGCTATAAAATAAAGGTAGGTACTTATTTATACAATAGTGCGAATAATTGGCACTATAATATAAATTATCTTGCTAAAATTATCCAAAGTTTTAATGTAAATGATTTCGAAGTAAACATATTGTATTATTTATGGATATACTTAAATAAAAATATATTCTTAAAACAACTGTCTTTTCTTACTATGTATGTAGGTATATTTTCTATGTACCCATCACAGACTATTTGACAAAGAAAATTTGGTAGCAATTAATATAAAGTATTTGAATATTTTCGGAATGAAAATTGAAACAATATTACTTCATCACTTAGACCATTCCATAGTCTAGCTGATAGTACTTGAAAAGAAGAGCTGAAAACTTCTGTATTGTGAATGGGGATAGCTAATGTAGTACGTTCAGCAGATCGAAGGGATAGGCCGTGACTTGACAAGAAAACGACGTTATTTTTTAAATATTGTGGTGAATAGGGATTATAAATATTAATCTTATAAAGTAAAGACAGTATGTGAATGTTACGACGATCTCGTAGCTTTGGCCAACAAAGTATATTTCTATAAGTCGAAACATGATCATATTTTTTTAGATTGTAAATGAACCGTATACAGACATTCTGTAATCGTTCCAGTTTATTTAATAATTCTTCATTGGCATCCAGATAGCACACATCACCGTAATCAAGCAATGGAAGAAGTAAGGATTGAGCTAGTGTAATTTTACAATGTATTGGAAGAAAGTTCTTCAATCTATTGAGAGAATGGATATTATAAAACAGAGTTTTACTGACATGAGAAATCTGTCCATGCCACGATAGATCTTCATTAAAAAGAATACCTACCAAGATTTTTCACCATTTTTGCGAAGGGCATGTGTTGATTGTTAATTTGAAGAGATGGGAGAGGTGAATTTTTAAGTTTAGACAGCAATCGGGGACTACCTATGATAATTGCCTGAGATTTAGACGGGTTGACAAGAAGACCGTTCTGGGAGGACCATGATGAGATAAAGCTGAGATCTTCGTTCATAATATTAATAGCATCAACATACTCATTCACTTTAAATTGAATATACAGTTGAAGATCGTCTGCAAAGAGATGGTACTGACACTTTAATTTGTGAGTTATTTAGTTGATAAAGAGAGAGAATAGAAGAGGAGACAAGACACCACCTTGAGGGACCCCAGCCTTAAGAGTTATATGATCAGATATTTTATCCGCCGTTTTAATAGCTTGTTTGCGATTATATAGATAATCTTTGAACCATGTCAGTACTGGTTTCGCTAAATTGAGTGAGGAAAGTTTTGCGAGTAAAATATCAAAGTCTACTGAATTAAACACACTACTGAAGTCAAGCAATGTGAGGAATGTTAGTTTTTTATCATTCATTACACGTCTTATGTCATCAGTGACCTTAACAAGAACAGTTGAAGTCCTATGACCACGTTTAAATCCGGATTGAAAAGGGTCAAGAAGGGAATGTGTTGTAAGCCATTCATTTAATTGATTATAGACTGCTCGTTCAATGACCTTTGACAAAATGGGAAGAATGGATATTGGTCTATAGACGTCTAAATTTACTAAAGTTATCATGAAAAATTTCCAGGGTTTGCGAATTACTTAATTTGTTGTAATCGGTTGTTGGACGATTTGTGTATGAATTTTTTATGAAATTGGTTCGCGGGCATTTTACAAAGAACAAATCGTATGATCAATTTAGCTCAAGAAAAGAAACTGTCATGTGACTGGCAACTGTCACTTCCATACATTGAGTTATCTTTTCTTGAGCTAAATGACACGTTGTCTAGGGGGGCTGATTGGACAACCAAATAGATTGGGATAGTTGTGAGGATACAAATGGCTTTTAATAATGAACTTGTTATTTTTTTGCTTTTCTTTTTTCTTTGTAACATTTTTTTATTTCGCTCTCCAGCAATTGCTTAGTATTTTACTCAATTAAAATGACGTACTAAAAAATCTTAAAAAGTTTAAAACTTAATTTGTAATTTAAAATACCTACCTTTGTTAATACTAATATAAACTGTTCTTTATATCAAAAATATAAAAAATATATAGGTTTATTAATAAATATATTCGGTAGATAAGTAAGTGCATTGATACAAAGGGAAGTAAAAGAGTCTCAAAGTTCCCCCATTCTTAATCAAAGCACGCGCGCTGGGCGCGCGCCAAAATTATTTGAAGGGCTACAAGGTTGAGGATATGAGGGGTGTCTCGCTGCTACTTGTAAGATGTGTGGGGAGATGAGGTCTGACCTTCCACAGCTGGGCAGGCAGCATCGGTGTGGACCCTATGTATGTACAAGTTCGAATATTGACGAGAGGGTCTGGCAGAACTTCCTGTTTGGGCTGGAAACGACAAAAAAATATCGGAGAAATCTGTCTGACATATGACCCGGGAACACGTGCTATAACTACCTACATACATAATATATTCTGTCCCGGAAAGGTAACGTGCATATACCTATGGTAACAGAGGTATACAATTTATTTAATTCAATAAATATGGCTGTTTCCAAAAATGCATTTTGAAATAAAATTCTCAAATAATATATTAAGAGGGTGACTGCTGCCAACGTACCTATTTTTTCAATTTGTATTTGCGTCATTACTACAAAACGAATCATTTTGAAAAAAATAACCTAGTTAGTTTGGATATTAATAAAGAAAAATATACCTTAACTTTTTCATTATGTGCTGTATATATTCTTGTAGGAAAATAATAAGCATACCCCGATTTTTGACATTTAACTTAAATTTCTAAAAAACTATAAGGTATAGAGCATTATACATTTTTATAAATTAAAGAAGATCAAAATATCTGGAAAAATACGATGTAACGTTGCATTAATGCATCAGGTTAAGTTAATAAACCAAAAAAACTTTTATTTCGCAATGGAAAATAAATGTTTTTTAGGTTTATTTACTAAACCTGAAGCATTAATGCAACGTCACATCATACTTTTCTAGATATTTTTGTCTTCTTTAATTTAAAAAAAATATGTTGAACTACGCCTTATATTTTATTAAAAATATAAGATAAACTTTGAAAATCGGGGTATGCCATTATTTTTCTACAAGAATTTATACTGAACATTATCAAAAAGTAAAGATATATTTTTATTAATTAATACCCAAACTATCTAAATTATTTTTTTCGAAACAATCGGATAAGAAATAATGATGGTATATCAAATTGAAAAATAGGTACGTTGGCAGCAGTCCCCCCCTTAAAAAGTGTGTTTCTAAAAAAAATACCTTAATTATTTTCAACATTTCTCTATCGAATGTTGGTCACATAATTTTAAAATTCAGCATAAATTCATCGAATAAAAATCTTTAAAATATCCTTTTTACACCATTTTTTTTCAAATTACTTGTTTTAACACTTTTCAACCATTCATTACCATTAAAAAATGGTATTGTTAATTATCTGTGCAAGTCCCTTAGTAAAATTAAATAACTAAATAAACTATTATATGTTGTTGAGAAATAAATATCATTTCTTCTTACAGAGTGCGTTAAATCAAAATGAATGATATTTTTTTTTCATTTCACGTCAGGTTTGTTCTTAAAACATAAAAAAAGTAAAAAAAATGGGTTTTCGATAATTTAAATTATGTAGGTACCTATTAACATCTCAATATTTAAATCTCCATTGAGATGTCAATGAGATCTCTATTGAGATGTGTTGAGATTCTGTCATACAACTTTACTGAGATATTATTTATTTTATTTTATTTTATATTTCATCTCGAGCAACTAACAGGTAGGTAGGTAGGTACATACTATGTCAAATATTAATTTAACACGGACCCAATAACAAGTTGCCACATTCTGGAGTCCAACGATATTAATCGTCTCACAGATCCAGACTGAAAACAAAATTTACGTAGGCCGAGATATTAAAAATCTGTCATAAAAATAATATTGACTGATGTTTGGGTATAATACCTATGCAACTTTAAAAATAATACCTATATATTTTTTTGTTTATAGGTATAAAACCTGTCACAATTTTGAATATTTTTTTAATATCTATATAGGTTTGTTATCCAACTATTAATTTATATTCCTTAAAGTATCATTGTGGACTAACAGTTGAATACATCTGACATCACTGCATGTGTTAACAAACCGCACAATATCCGTATTCTTGCATTTTTTTCCTTTCCAATGGCAAATAATATGTTATTTTTTCATTTCTTCAGTTTTGTACGTAAATACAGGCGTACAGGTACGTATATATGCATATATTATGTAACTACATTCAGTAGGTATAGCTCCATGCAGTGTCCCTATAACGTAACTTATTGATATTTACCTATTTGATTAAGTATAGGAATAATAATATAAGAATACCCAAAGAACGAATATGTATGATTGAACACAATTACTTGAATACAGATGATATGAAAATATACAAAGAAATTAATTCGGGTGCCGATTGATGCGCTCTCCAATCAGATCTAGACAGACTTATAATTTACTGTAAAAATAACTATCTCTCTCTAAATGCTTCTAAATGTTTTGTCTGGCGTTCGCTTCTCACTGCCTACCCCAAACAGGGAAATGGCGAGATGGTATGCTAGTGCAATATATCTACGTAAATATATTATCATCACGTCCCCATATCTCTAACGAAGTAGGCAGGCGATCTTGAAAGTAGTCGTTTGTTGATTTCTTTTGGATTCCCTGGAGACATTGGTTGGAAATAGCATTTCGATCTTCAAAAAACATGACACACATTCAAGAGCACTTATAGTCCACCTGTGTTTCGGAGGCATCCTCAATCTTCGGCCGCTTCCGGCACAGTTCAAAAAGCACATACTAATCTGCTGGTGAAGTTCAGGACGGAACCAAATATCTTAAAGACTGGATGTAGGTATTATACGAAAAAAAAAACAATAATTTTATCAGAGATATAGTAGTGCCATAAAAACATCAGATGAATATGAATAAATGCCATCAAAATTTTTGAGACTTTTCGCCGTGGAGATTGGCAGTTTGTACATATTCCTAGCAATTGAAATGAAATTATTTATTTCCATTATTTGTATATCGGTGCTTATATATTTTAAAAAGACTTAAGAAAAAAGATGGCGAGATAGTTGGCAGTCCACATCACAGGAGGCTGAAAATGCACCATTAAACAGGCCCTGGGGCCTAATGAAAGAACAAGAAGAAGACTTATAATAAACAAATAAACATACTATGTGCAATTGTTCCTGTTTGGAAATTTACTGCCTCACTAGACGAGTCTGTCCTGGGGCAGTACTTTTTCAATTTGGCCTACGGTTACATGTTATTGAATGCAAAAGAATTAACAGAAATAATTAAACAGAAAAGAAAAATATACACTGACATCTCAGTTATAAGAACCGATAAAATTGTAATGGAAATTATGAATGGCACCAAGCTATGGTAGAGATTCTCAGGTTATGAACGCAAAGAGTAGGTAGTCAATTATAAGTATTAGAGACATTATCTTGGTGATTATGAACTTCTCGTACCTCTGTTATCAGCCTCGAATAGGTACTCTATTTGCTGATCAATGGTGATGAGCAAACATCTTGCAAGTCTTGATCTTGATCACGTAAGACCACATGTCGCAGCAAGACCAAGAATAATACCTTGACCTGCCCCCCCCCCCCCCCCAGACAACGTATCATTTAGCTCAAGAAAAGAAATAAGAAAAGATAACTCAATGTATGAATGTAATTGTTTGTAGACTTGAAGATGCCCTAACAAGGCGAAATAGCTATCGACGAATTAAAAAATATACGTAGAATCAAAAACATTGTTTAATTTTAATATAGGTAATTCAATGTATGGAAGTGACAGTTGCCAGTGACGTGACAACTGTCACTTCCACACATTGAGGTTTCTTTTCTTGACCTAAATGACACGTCGTCTAGGGTGGTAGGCTAGATTCAAGAGTATTGCATACCTAATTCATAAACTCATTTACTTTTAACTGAAAAGTAAGCAATGAACTACGTATTAGGTATAGTCATAATGAGTGTTGGCAGAGCGGTTTGCGCGTTGGATTATCTAGTAATCCAGTGGTCGCTAGTTCGAATCCTGCCACGACCTTTTTCGTTCACCTATATCACAAGCATCTGTGCTTAATTTAGGAAATGTATCAGGATTTATATGTACCTACCTACTTGTTACAAGGACGTATTCCTTAAAAATAATTGTACATACTGTAAATTGGTGTTTTTTGTCATATTTCATTGTAATTACCTACTGAATTTTAACAGAAAAATGAAAAAAAGTAAAAGTTGCAAAACCTGCAAGACTGGGTATCTATACAAGACCATGATCACCCCAGCATTTGTCATGCATTTGCTCATCACTATTCAACGTATTAAACTAGCTTTTTTGTTTAAATTTTTTTTAAGCTAGGTACCTATAATGTTTCTCTTTTTTATCTGTTTGTGCTTAATTGTATATTTTATAGCAATGTTTATCTTTTTGTTTTCTTTTGTTAACATCTTTCACTATTTTTCTTTGTTGTGATCTTAATTTCTATTGTATCTGTTCTTTTTGTATAAATTCCATTTAAGATATTTTTATTTTCTTATAGATTTATATGCCAATTTTTAATGCAGGATGTGGCCACTTGGAAGTGGCTGACCAGTTTTGTATTAGCTTTTTCTTATTTTACATATGAAACTATTGATGTATAATAACTTGTTAGCTGTAAGTGGTCCTTAATAATAAATAAATAAGATGCCATTTGAATGATCGTGCCATCTTTTTCTAGATTTACTTTGTTCGGTAAATATGATACCTAACACTTCCAACCCTTTCCTCTCCCAAAAAGTATTGCTACCTAGCAGTGGCGACCATGGTCTATGGTATTTTTTATCATTTTTTTAAGATATGATAAGCTCAGTGCAGCGCACGAGCCTACACGAGTCTGCCTTATGAGTTCAGTACAAGTATCGCTATTTCATCTGCCAGGGGACTATCTCTTTCTCTTCATACATACGCTGTATTAAAAAGAAATCAATTTTGGTGCGATATGTATATTGCACGCCATACATTACATAATGATAATATTTGTATTGCGGTTGATTTCATTATATGATGTTGATTGCGAGGGTATATTATATAATAATCAATTGGTTTAGAAAAATAACAGTAATAAATTAAAGCGTAATGATATATTAAAAACATATTTTAATATTAATTTTTAGAATATACCATTTAAAAATTGGTAGTGCAATTGATCCAACGCACTTCATATACCTAGAGTCGCCGCTGCTACCTAGTCTACCTACATCAGTAGTCAACAGTCATCGAACAGTCAGTAACGAACTTCTTCATCTCACTGACAGTTGAAGAAGTTCGTTACAAGACGAAATATACATATTTCGTGTTTATTTTACGATTTATATCGATCGATTAAAACTACGCGCCGTGCGCATATAATACCCAGACCGTGTTGGGAAGTGGTATGTTATACCAACATTATAGTGTCGTGATATAGTGGTTAGATTGTTTGCCTTCCCTAAAGATCTGCCGATACGAAGGAAGGAGTTCGCCACCAAGTAGGTGCAATTTTCCTTTTCTATATAGGTAACTATCCAACAAACACCAACTTCTCATACCTCTGTTCTCTCGTATCTCTGCCTTGAATAGTATGTTTGCTGATCACCATTCTTTCTTTCTATGTGGCCAAACCATCCTAAGGTATTTTTCTTCATCTTACTCACAATATTTCTTTCAATCTTAAGTACATTCCCGTCTTACTGCAGTGTGATGCTTTAAAGATAGATGCTTTGTTACATAACCTAAAAATAGTAAACTTTGAGCTATTAAGAAGTGCCTACATAACTCCCTCACTTGAATACTTGGTTATTGTATGAAAATGTTCAAATGATTCCTGACTTTAAACGAAAACGTCGTAGAGGTTAGATTTCCTTGAATTCTTTACATTATTTGGGGGCTGATCTACACTAAGAACTTATATTGGGACCATGCACTAATAACACGTGGACAGAGCGTTATTGAATATTTCTACTTTAAAATTATTTCTTTTCTGTAATTCTTGCTTTCATTGTCAGTAAATACCGAAAAGTTAATGTTTTGGTTGAACAGACAACACAAAATTTCATAGTAGATAGGTAGGTCATACACACAAAAACATAACGGAGAAATTCATAGTAATAACCTACCTATTGATGTAAAACTCAAGGTTTAAATAATATAAAATATTTAGGTACCTACTATCAATGTGCATGTAGGTATAGGTATATTATTATCTATTTGTTTAAATAATAGTAATATGTATGTAAAACAACAAATAATGAACAATTAATGTGGGCCTCCATGGCTCAATTGGTTAGATATCTGAATGCTAAGACAAAAGTCCCGGGTTCGATTCCCGATGGAGGCACAGTTTTTATTTGTGTTTTCAGTCTGGTTCTGTGAGACGATAAATATCGTAAGTCTCCAGAATGTGGCAGCTTGTTATTGGGTGCGTGTTAAATTTATATTTGACAAAGTACCTACCTATCTACCTGTTACTTGCCCGAGAAGTATATTTTCGGCGGTAAAGGGGAGACATCTTTGTGAGAGCATTTTTTTTTTAATGAATACCTATGTCCTTATACATCTTCTTATACATTTACAAGTACATATACATATTCCTACGTTCCCTAAAATAAGAAAATAAATGCTTATGCTATAGGTGAACGAAATCGGTCGAGGCAGGATTCGAACTCGCGACCACAGGATTACTAGCGCAGCGCGCTAACCGCTCTGCCATCGACCCATCTTGTCACATCATGTATAAGAAGCATTGTCACATCATGTAGTAAAAGAATCATGGCATTAATTTTTATTTAATCGTTTCTCCTATAAATAGGAATGTACCTACCCATATTTTTTCCATAGCAAAATATGTCAAAAAAATATTATGAAATCATTAGATATGTAGGAAGGTACTTATTTTCTACTGTTAGGTATTATATACGTGCAATATAATTAAAAACCATAGTTTTACAATATAAGACAAATATTGACATATCTTCATTCATTATTATACTCTGCTCATTGAAAAATATGACGTCAGCAATGTTTAAATAACAATTTTTTGGGTATACCATCTACCCAACGTATAGGAGCACGCGTTACCATATATTTAAAAATAGACTAAAAATGGGGAAACGCTTTTAAATAATGTTAAAACGACAACAAAAAAAATGTACCGTTGATGTATCATTGTTTCGTATGTATTTGTGGGCAGACTGTATATATATTCAGGAGTTATTTGTTTAGTAGGGCCTGGGGATTTGAAACTGTCAATATGGAGATAGGGTAGAATAGGTACATAGATCGGTACTATACTCTGGTGAAATGTTACTTATTCATAACTATGTTTTAAATAACTAAAGCACATACCAATGATCGATAGACATGACATATCTAATATCATTTAATGATTCGGCGGATATTTTGTGGTAGTTACCTAATACTAACCATATTTGGATTATAAATTAGCTATAAACCACTTGTTTTATAGCTAATTAACAAAACAAGTTGTTTATAGCTAATTTATTATCCAAATATGACATATCTAAGTTAAATTTCTTGGTATACACTAATGACATTTTGTATATGGACACGTTATATGAAAAAGGTAGAAATTGCAATGAGCATGCAAAAACATCGATTTTTTAAGAAAAAAATGTGTGTATTGTGAATAAGCTATAAATTAGCTATAAACAAAAATAAAAAAGAGCAATACTTTTATAATTCATGTTTAATAGTAATTTAAGAAAAAGAATAACAATTTGTGGAAGAAATAGCGGCGGCCATGTCGAACATGAATTATAAAAATATTGCTGTGTTTTTTTTTGTTTTGTTTACGTATTTTAGCTACTTTTTCCTCAAACTAAAATGTACCCTCTACTACCTTAACTGTTATTTGGTCAAGGGTTTGACTATTTAATTGCAAGTGTTATAGCTTTTTGAATAGCTAAAGAAACGTAGAAGTTTTTACAATTATTTGCAGAATAAGTTCCATATTTTTTTTTTCAAACAAAGCGCTTCAAAGTTAAAAACACTTTGTGATAATTATTTAATAATAACTATTGTCGAGCTGTCTTTTTAAGCTGTTAGTAGTAGGTTCAATTTTTGTTAATCATTTTTATTAGTTGACATGCCCTCTAACTAGATACATAAAAACGGACCCTTAGACCTCTAATCCGTAAAAAATTGATAAAATAGCCAAATTTTTTTTTTTAACCTTTAAAATTCAATATCTCCATAACGGTTAAGTTTCGGACCTAACATTTAGCATCAAATCCATCAGAAATGACCTGAATAATAACGTCCTTTAATATTCTGCACGACTAAACCTGTAACCCTGTATATTAATATCTAAAATAAATCGTAGCAATATAAGAAAAGTGAAAGAAAATGATAAGGAAATATGAATTGAAATTTCTATACACGGCCAGTTGCAGCGAGGTTAGTTGTTTCATTAAATTTTATAATAAAAAGTAAAAATTCTATCCAATTGCATTGAGTTTCGATGGAAGAAGAACCCGCGTTTTATTGAAAAAAAATTCCCTACAATAGGTAGGTATTTCAAATTACAGATAACACTGTAGGTATTATAACCACGCCCATTCTCTTTTTATCGTGGTTTTTTAACCAATGAGCGCGTGTCGCGCGTTTTTTGTCGAAACAAAATGGCGCCTGTCGTATTATTTTTGATCGCGGCGTTATAATTGCGTGGGGGACGTTATATTTGTTGATGGCAACATTATTTTCTCCGAGGTTTTAGTTTCTACCTATCTATATGTAGGTAGGTAGGTACTATATATATTAACCTAAGTATCGTTTCTCCCCCAAACCATTTAAACATACAGCAATATAGAAAACAACATTAACATTATGACGCATACGCAGAGGTACAATCATCGAAATAGAAGAAGAGGAAGCGAATGGGAAGAGAGTAACGCGATACTCCACTATTTTTTATTAGCTATATTTATTTATTTACTATTAACAATACAATGAGGAAGTTACAAATACAATTACCTACATTATAGTAGGTACATACAGAGCTAGAAGTTAAGTGCGTGTGGACATAATATGTGTGTGTATGTGTATTATTTATTGATAAGTATTGTAATTGATAGGATACGATGAATACCTCACTAAGAAGTCCTGTGCCGAGGTGTTCATTTGAACATTTGTGTGACATAGATAGTACCTACATTATGTATATAGTGAATTAAATTATACCTACATTAAATACCTAATTATTGAGAAAAAAATGTGAAGTTTAATTACCTATATTTGATTGGGTGTTGTATATCCATGCTTTTATGTGTTTTTGTATTTTTGTGACAGTGGGTTTTGTGGTAGCAGTTTTAGTGAGGTTGGTAGGCAATAGGCATGATGACTAATTTTGAAAAACTATCTCACGATGTTTTTACGCATACACTGTTTTCAAATATATATACATTTCTACATAAAATAAAGGTTTAGTAGCAAAAATCGCCATTTTAAAATCAAATTTGACATTTACGCCAAAAAACGCTTGTAGTATCATGGCGGCTGCCGACCCTGACGGTGACGTCACGATATTGTAAACTGCATATCACTACTATATGTAATATATGTATTCTAGGACGATTTGTGTATTTATAATCAATTCAAAAGTGCATAAGTGTTGTGCGGTCCCTAAATGTACAAACACGACGAAAAAAACACCTACTGAGGTATATGTTTTCGTCCCACGCGAAAAAAAAGAGAAATAAGTGATTAAATTTCGCACGGCGAGACATAAGTGTATTTTATTAAGTACGCGTTTACAATGAAGTACAGTATTTGTTCCCCCACTTTTAGCTCTCAATAATATAATATTTACCATTATTTAGGCAATAAGCATATAAAGAACTTCATTAATGTCCAAACGTCAAAATAGGCCATCATACGTTTCCCGCGTATGTTTTTAGCTTATGAACACATAATGTAGAGAGAAGAAGGAGCATATTTTATCGATTTTCGAGATGTAAGTTGTATTTAAATTACAAATAAATAAAGTACTTATATGTACTTATTATTAAGTTTTTACGTTTCGAAATTCTGATGTCTTTGTTCGACGCAAAGAAATATCCGACCATCAAAAGTTCCATTCTAGTTAAGAGTAGTTAAGACAGGCAGAAAAATAACTACTATGGCTGCTATTGCTAAAAATAACGATAGCAGATAAATATAGCTTGTTATTAACACAATACAAATAACGAGCGTTATGTAATAATTCGTATGCTGCTAAAATTGTAACGATGTTTTAAAACGCATGCTTCTCGTAATCGCCGTCGTTTCGCGAATCGCTTCATTGCATGAAAAAAATATAGCTTGCTAGTTTAGTTTGGCAGTGACCAGCATCATAACATGTCGAACGTTCGTCAGCTCGCCATCGCGTGACAAAATTGTAGAATACTAAAACTAAATTAGTTTACCATACGTTGCGAGCGTTCATTATTTATTTATTTATTCAATAAGAACTAAGTTACATACAAAATACAATAAACTTAGGTCCGATATTACAGTCGGCCCTCAACTCATTGAGTTTGTTAAACTCAAGATTAATGTTAAGGGGAGATTGAATCCATTTCCGTATTACAGTGCAATATAACATGTCAGTTACTAAATCTTCAATTATAGACATATTTCACTTTTTCTGTGGTTATTATCTGTCAAATTTAAATAACCTCAAATAATACGAAATACAAAACAGGACGCTACGACTTTAAATACCATTGTTTTATTATCCAACATGGTAAATTTAATTTTTTTCACCAAAATAATGCTTTTAAATGCCCATGTTCAATACGGCTGTCAGTTTGTTTTGTTGTGTGGCGCCACCGTCGATACAACTAACGCCTTTAGTGATACAACACTGAAACTACACACGTTGCCTAACGCCTCTAGTGATAGAAACTGAAACTACACGAGTTGCCTAGCAAATGACAGTTGACTCACAGTTAAGTACTTAATCTGCCAGAAACGTTGAGTTAAATATTTGTCGTTTTAGTGACATATTTGAGGGAAGATTAGGCCTAAACGGACACTGTAATACGCTATATTTTTGTGAAACTTGAGTTTAGCTCTTAAACTGACACTGTAATACCGGCCAGAGGCGGCTGGTGATTGAAATTATAGGCGGTGCATATTTACATAAACATAATAATATGTACCTACATTCATCTTTATATTTCTTACGCAATTCTTGCTTCTGTGGGTTTTAAACACTGTTAAGTTGGAAGAATTGCCAAATGCCACTTAATTCGCCACTTATGCAGGATGCAAGGAAGTATTTATTATTTTTTGACAAATTTATTTGATTACTAGTAGGAAAAAAGTCCAATCTATGCGTATATAGTATATGTTATCATAAAATAGTCGATTGTATTTTTATTTCTCAAGCAATTTAAATGTACTTATTCAAATATTAATTTAACACGTACCCAATAACAAATTGACACTTTCTGGATAGATATTTATCGTCTCATAGAGCTAGACTGAAAACACAATTAAAATTATACCTCATCTGGAAATATAACCCGATCCTTTATATAACTCTATAAGTTGATTGGAATGAATTGCCTAATGGCAATAAGCCTACGAGTGTGTAATAAATTTGCATATATTATGTACAAAGGGATTAATAAAAATTAAATACACAATCGAGAAATTCAAAATTTTTGTATTACAAATAAATTACTACAGTAAGATTTTATAAGTTAATTTTAATTAAGATTTTCATATCGTTTGGCCAAATACATCACAATAAAAAAATATATAAAAACATTTTTTATTTGTATAGAAAATGGATATTTCTTATAAATTAAAGTTTCATTAAATGCTAGGTAGGTACTCACACTGGGTATATCTAGATGCAAATGAAAAAAAAACTTTCGACACTTTCATTTGTATAAACACTTCGATTACACGATTGTTTTAAATATGGATTTGTTTTTGGACACCATTGATAAAGCAATGAGACAGTCTTCTGTTATAATAAGAATATAATAATGTATTATCCTCAAAAATATTAGAAAAAATGCGTAGAAAATCACCTATGGCACTCCTCAGTTGTCATTGAGATTGTACAAATAATTGTATGATAATTTACTATAAGACTGGATCGTAGGTATTTCAAATAGTTTTTAAATTGTTATCACTCCATCGACGTTGAAAAAATACCACGAGAATAAAGAACACGCAATTCAGTCGATATTATTTCATATCTTTATTCACTCTAGAAAGATGTTTTGTTTAAAAAACAGATAAATCGATGAATGACACTTTGTGTTCTGTGTGGACAACCGGTCAAACAGTCAAACTTGAATGTTGTTGTATAACATTATACGTTGTATAACATTATACGTCAGTAAATGTAAAATAATCTTTACTAATCAAATCTAAAAGGTCGTTTTTACGCATGTTTTTGGTAACTCTTATTATGGACAGAATATGTCTTCAATGCGCATGTGCGGGGCAGATCGGGCAGTGCACGACAACTGAATGATTACATCTCTTTCTAACGCATATGTAGACCAATGAGGCATTATAACACCGACGATTTTGAACAAAATATAGAATTTGTATGAGGTCTCATATTTATTTACGGGCATTATTGAAAGTGCACATAATCCTTAATGCGCATGCGCGAAATATATTTCGTACTACAGTATACTCACGGTCACGACTACACCGCGCATTCACCATGTACCTACAGGAAATTTACTACATACATATTATTATTGAAATGTATGTTTACAAGTATTTTGATAAATTTCTAGGGATATTTCTTTTTTATTTTAGTAAGCAGTGCAGTGCACTTATGCACACACTAAGAAACCGCCTGTGATACCGGCCCATAGTATCCCCCGATAGGTAGGCGAGTATCTAGGTAAATTGAAACTATTTGCTTTGATGAATCCTTGTTCCATTGCTATTTTATTGTTTTGTTTTAGTTTTAAGTACCTAATTAAAATATTAATATATCAAAAACACCAAAATAAACATTGTCCAGACCGACAATTAATGCGTATATTGTATTGAAGACTATCAGAAGAATTGACGCGACCATACTATGACGTCGTGCGCTCTGATTGTTTTTTCTCATAAAATGGCGGACTAACACATTTTGTATTTTTATATTTATAATATTATTATTCACTCCTTTAAAATGAAAATAAGTACATTTTTTAAATCTTTATAACCTATTTTATTTTTTAAAATCATAATTTCAATGATTTTTTCTTACAGTCATCACACCTATTACATAACATTCTATTTTTTTTTAAATATATTAATCATAATATGTATATGAATCATAACAATTATCCCATATGTATATTAGATTCATCATAATACATTGTGTATTTCCATTTCAACCTCATGTAACACTGTACAACTCCCACAAACAATATAATAACATCATTTTATTTTATAATCAAGCAATGAAAGCCACCAAGTTATTTATTTCTGAAACGTTAAATATTCTCCACCACGTTACAATACTCGGTGCGTGTTATAACAGATGCGTCAACGATTCAATAGAGCGGATAGCGATATTATTTGGTTTATCGTCCCAAATAAACCAAATAAATCAATAAATAAAAATAGCATGTTAAAAATAAGCAGCATATTCCATATAGCTTGTTATGAAAAAAATAGCCATTTCGAACAACACTACAGTTGACAGTAACAAACACAATTGACAGTAACAATATGGTGACGTCATGCGCTCTGATTGGTGTTTCACATAAAATGGCGGACAAACATATTTTGTATTTTTATTTTAATAATATTAATATTATTCGCTCTTTTAAAATGAAAATAAATATATTTTTTCAAATCTTTATAACATATTTTATTTTATAAAATCATAATTTCAATGATTTTTTCTTACTGTCATCACGCCTATTATGTAGTTTGATAGCATAGTATATATTTCCGATGTTTTTCTTTTTTCTATTTTATCGCCTTTTTGTTGTCAATTCTATTTTGTAATTTGCATACAATTATTGTTTTTTTTTTGTTAGTATTGTGTATAATAACTACTTTATAATTTATGTATAATTGTAAAGGCTTCTGGCCGTAGGTAGATACAAATAAATAAATAATAGTAAAATAAACACTTCCGTTCTACTCAATCTCAACACGTAGCCAAAACACGAAGTTCTGAATGTTGCCTTTTTAGGTGAAACGAGACTGGTGTGTGGAATTGCACGCATGTGTCGTGCTTCCTAATATAGCTAAGGTCATGCACACCCGACCATCTGTCGCCGGTTACCACGCATTGTAAGACATACCGTGATGGTATGAATGAATGAACGAATGAATATTAAATATAAATTTGTCATAACGCTATTTCGGAAAATATAATTCTTTGCTTTGTTCAAAACTCTTCCAATTAGTAATGGCGACGTAGAGTAAAAAAAATAAATGTCATCTAGAGTGAGAGGGGAAAATTTCGAGGCACGTGAATTTAATGAGAAGGTATGGAGTTAGGTTGGAATTTACCTACCTAAATAGGTACATTTGGGTTAGTAAATAATAGGAATTGATATAGGTAGGTATATGTAGGTACCTTCCCCGAAACATGTTTTTATGTTGAGCAGATGATATATTCACATTATTGCAATTTTTTCCTCGGTTTTGTTTATAAATATTTCATATTACGTATTATATGGCTTCCACCAAAATAATGCGAGAGATTATTTATTTATTAATTATATTAACGGCTGTGATAGGTACATAAGCATTTATGAGATGTGTTGGTGGCAGAGCAGTATAACCAGGATCAAAAATTCATTGGACCATGCGATATATTTATCAAATTATTACTCAGATATCAATAGTTTCAGTTATATGTATGTATACAATAAATATTATATTTTAATATTATTGCACGCTTAAAAACAAAGAAAGGTAGGTATCTATATGTTAATATGTGAAGCGAAAACGTTAAGTACAATTTCCGGATTAATGGGCGCACGGAGGAGTTTGAGATTTGGTATACTTAAAGTTTATATGGAGGAGGACTGCAGAAAAATAATCCAACTGTCGATTTGTTCAGGAGAACTTTGTTCTCTTAACATATCGACAATGTATCAAGCCAGAATACACGAGAATTGTATGGAGAGGTCTACTTTTTTCACGGCTTTTCCAACTTTGAAGTCAAAAAACACCAACTTAGAGGCTTCGCAGCATATATGTTCCATACACGGATTTACTCAGAATTCGGAGTAGAACATTTCGTGTGTCTGTGTGTGTGTGTGTGTCTGTGTGTGTGTGTGTGTGTGTGTGTCTGTGTGTATGTCTGTGTGTGTGTGTGTCCGTCCCCCCCTTATAACTTTTGATCCGCTCAATTTACAGAGCCTAAAATTTCAGAATATATAAACAGTTACAGGCCTACAAAACTTTTATACTCGGAATTTTGAATTTTTGTTTCAGTCAGGGGTTATCAACTTTTGAATTTTTATTTTATTTTTCCCTATATCTCAGAAACCATAAAAGCTAGAACGCTGAAAATTGGTATAAACATAGACAAATACAAAATCTCAAATTAGTTTTTTCAAAAAAATTCCAGGGTTTCTCAAACATTTTTTATTAAGAAAATTTTTTTTTTTAAGATAAATTTATGAGTTTAACTGCCTATATTTCCATTTTTTTTTAAATATCGAAAAAAGCCGAAACACCCCAACTAGATAATTTAATTTTATATAAAAAATATTAACATTGTAGCAGTACATCTCAAATTTTTTTTAACAATTTTTATAAAATTGAATTTAGTGACGACATCGCTTCATACAATTTGTATGGTAGTCACCTATACACAATATCAAAGAAGACTTAATAGTTTGATACTTCATCTCTAAACATACAATATACATATACCATCATGCTGTTTTCATATTCCGGGTAGGAAAAAAAGACTGACCTCCATACTATCCTATCTTGACTACCTAGGTACATGTGTTGTATAGAAAACTAAATATCATAAAATAATAAATAAAATAATAAATAATTTGTATTTATGGGTTTGGTACTTATTCTTCAACTATACATACTATCGCTGTCGACAGTTGGATCTCATGTGTTACATGCAACTAGTATTAATACATAATATGCGTTATAAATAAATTAAATCAAATAAAAAATATTTCACATGAAACCATTTATTGTGTACCATAGAACGGTGAAGAGAGGGAAAACGTAATCCAACTGTCGATTTGTTCAGGAGAACTTTGTTCTCTTAACATATCGACAATGTATCAAGCCAGAATACGCGAGAATTGTATGGAGAGGTCTACTTTTTTCACGGCTTTTCCAACTTTGAAGTCAAAAAACACCAACTTAGAGGCTTCGCAGCATATATGTTCCATACACGGATTTACTCAGAATTCGGAGTAGAACATTTCGTGTGTCTGTGTGTGTGTGTGTGTCTGTGTGTGTGTGTGTGTGTGTGTGTGTATGTCTGTGTGTGTGTGTGTGTCCGTCCCCCCCTTATAACTTTTGATCCGCTCAATTTACAGAGCCTAAAATTTCAGAATATATAAACAGTTACAGGCCTACAAAACTTTTATACTCGGAATTTTGAATTTTTGTTTCAGTCAGGGGTTATCAACTTTTGAATTTTTATTTTATTTTTCCCTATATCTCAGAAACCATAAAAGCTAGAACGCTGAAAATTGGTATAAACATAGACACATACAAAATCTCAAATCAGTTTTTTCAAAAAAATTCCAGGATTTCTCAAACATTTTTTATTAAGAAAAGTATTTTTTTATGATAAATTTATGAGTTTAACTGCCTATATTTCCATTTTTTTTTTAAATATCAAAAAAGCCGAAACACCCCAACTAGATAATTTAATTTTATATAAAAAATATTAACATTGTAGCAGTACATCTCAAATTTTTTTTAACAATTTTTATAAAAATTGAATTTAGTGACGACATCGCTTCATACAATTTGTATGGTAGTCACCTACCTATACACAATATCAAAGAAGACTTAATAGTTTGATACTTCATCTCTAAACATACAATATACATATACCATCATGCTGTTTTCATATTCCGGGTAGGAAAAAAAGACTGACCTCCATACTATCCTATCTTGACTACCTAGGTACATGTGTTGTATAGAAAACTAAATATCATAAAATAATAAATAATTTGTATTTATGGCAGATTTTTAATTATCTCAATAGAGACGAAGTTGGAATATTTATTGTAGGAGAACCGGGAAATCAAGGCACCTACAGGGCTTACGACCTGTCATCGGCTGGTTTACGTGATCACTTTATGCGCTTGCGCAACGTTCACCAATTATGCCTTTTTAATGAGATCCCTATCAATTCAATTTTGAAAGCTCTATATATTGCAATACTGAAATTCTTTTCGCTTGAAAATAAGGAATTTTTACTACAGCCATCTATGGGTGAAATTTCACCCATTGTTTGCACAAACATTGTTTCTCTGGATTAGAAACACTGGTTAGTTGGAAGAAATTACCATATGGAAATGAACTCGCCACTTCGTTCATTCATTCGTTCATTCATTCATTCATTAGTTCGTTCGTTCATTCATTCACTTGCGCAGGGTGAAAGGAAGTGGTGTCGATTAATATTATAATTTAATATTAGGTATCTCAATAAATCTAAGAACTCGTGTTCAAGAGAGGACCATGCTTATTACTGAACTCATATAGGTACATAGGTACCTACTTACACATACATACATACATACCATCACGCCATGTCCCTTGCGGGGTAGGCAGAGAGAACCGAACGCCACATCTTTCTATCCTGGCAAGCATCTCTCGCCTCGTCCACATTCATGCATCGTCTCATACATGTTCGTCTATTGCTCACACTTCTAACATTTACGTCTTTCAAAATTTCGTTCACATGGTCGTGCCACCCCTTTCTTGGGCGTCCCCGACCTCTCATTCCATTCCTTTCCGCTCTGTATATTTTCTTCGTCGGGCGCTCCTCATTCATTCTCCCCATGTGACCAAACCATCTCAATGTAATGACATCTTTCTTCATTTTACATTCTTTCCTTATGTCCTCATTTCTTACCCGGTCATACATCGTTCTATTACAAATCCTTCTTAACCTACCTACTTACCTACTTACCTACATTATATCACAGCATAATCCCAAAATGTGGGGTAACCATCGCCAGGATGTGCGGGTTTATAACACTAAAATAATCACGAAACATGCGTGTACACCACACACCAGTCTCGTCACGCTTAAAAAGGCACATCATTCAGAATGTGCGGTGAACTTCATTGCTGAACAATGTATGTAGGTACCTAATGTTGTTTTGCCTGTTGTATTTTTCGGCTCCAATGCAACACTCGAAAACGATGGCAATAGAAAATAGTGGACGCACTGTTCTTAGCCGAAGCCTGACGTCATTGCTACATACTTACTTTCCGTGTCCGGAACACCATCATATTCGTAGCCCCCAATATTCGGCCACTAAGATTCCACTAGTGTTTGCTATCACTGTGTCTTGGTGCGTGCATGTCGCTCCTATCATGGGACATGACAGTAGGTGCACGTTGTCCTGTCTGGTGCCACACTAGGATTCCACTAGTGTTTGCTATCACTGTGTCTTGGTGCGTGCATGTCGCTCCTATCATGGGACATGACAGTAGGTGCACGTTGTCCTGTCTGGTGCCTCACTAGGATTCCACTAGTGTTTGCTATCACTGTGTCTTGGTGCGTGCATGTCGCTCCTATCATGGGACATGACAGTAGGTGCACGTTGTCCTGTCTGGTGCCACACTAGGATTCCACTAGTGTTTGCTATCACTGTGTCTTGGTGCGTGCATGTCGCTCCTATCATGGGACATGACAGTAGGTGCACGTTGTCCTGTCTGGTGCCAAACTAGGATTCCACTAGTGTTTGCTATCACTGTGTCTTGGTGCGTGCATGTCGCTCCTATCATGGGACATGACAGTAGGTGCACGTTGTCCTGTCTGGTGCCACACTAGGATTCCACTAGTGTTTGCTATCACTGTGTCTTGGTGCGTGCATGTCGCTCCTATCATGGGACATGACAGTAGGTGCACGTTGTCCTGTCTGGTGCCACACTAGGATTCCACTAGTGTTTGCTATCACTGTGTCTTGGTGCGTGCATGTCGCTCCTATCATGGGACATGACAGTAGGTGCACGTTGTCCTGTCTGGTGCCACACTAGGATTCCACTAGTGTTTGCTATCACTGTGTCTTGGTGCGTGCATGTCGCTCCTATCATGGGACATGACAGTAGGTGCACGTTGTCCTGTCTGGTGCCTCACTAGGATTCCACTAGTGTTTGCTATCACTGTGTCTTGGTGCGTGCATGTCGCTCCTATCATGGGACATGACAGTAGGTGCACGTTGTCCTGTCTGGTGCCACACTAGGATTCCACTAGTGTTTGCTATCACTGTGTCTTGGTGCGTGCATGTCGCTCCTATCATGGGACATGACAGTAGGTGCACGTTGTCCTGTCTGGTGCCAAACTAGGATTCCACTAGTGTTTGCTATCACTGTGTCTTGGTGCGTGCATGTCGCTCCTATCATGGGACATGACAGTAGGTGCACGTTGTCCTGTCTGGTGCCACACTAGGATTTCACTAGTGTTTGCTATCACTGTGTCTTGGTGCGTGCATGTCGCTCCTATCATGGGACATGACAGTAGGTGCACGTTGTCCTGTCTGGTGCCACACTAGGATTTCACTAGTGTTTGCTATCACTGTGTCTTGGTGCGTGCATGTCGCTCCTATCATGGGACATGACAGTAGGTGCACGTTGTCCTGTCTGGTGCCACACTAGGATTCCACTAGTGTTTGCTATCACTGTGTCTTGGTGCGTGCATGTCGCTCCTATCATGGGACATGACAGTAGGTGCACGTTGTCCTGTCTGGTGCCTCACTAGGATTCTACTAGTGTTTGCTATCACTGTGTCTTGGTGCGTGCATGTCGCTCCTATCATGGGACATGACAGTAGGTGCACGTTGTCCTGTCTGGTGCCACACTAGGATTCCACTAGTGTTTGCTATCACTGTGTCTTGGTGCGTGCATGTCGCTCCTATCATGGGACATGACAGTAGGTGCACGTTGTCCTGTCTGGTGCCAAACTAGGATTCCACTAGTGTTTGCTATCACTGTGTCTTGGTGCGTGCATGTCGCTCCTATCATGGGACATGACAGTAGGTGCACGTTGTCCTGTCTGGTGCCACACTAGGATTCCACTAGTGTTTGCTATCACTGTGTCTTGGTGCGTGCATGTCGCTCCTATCATGGGACATGACAGTAGGTGCACGTTGTCCTGTCTGGTGCCACACTAGGATTCCACTAGTGTTTGCTATCACTGTGTCTTGGTGCGTGCATGTCGCTCCTATCATGGGACATGACGGTAGGTGCACGTTGTCCTGTCTGGTGCCACACTAGGATTCCACTAGTGTTTGCTATCACTGTGTCTTGGTGCGTGCATGTCGCTCCTATCATGGGACATGACAGTAGGTGCACGTTGTCCTGTCTGGTGCCAAACTAGGATTCCACTAGTGTTTGCTATCACTGTGTCTTGGTGCGTGCATGTCGCTCCTATCATGGGACATGACAGTAGGTGCACGTTGTCCTGTCTGGTGCCACACTAGGATTCCACTAGTGTTTGCTATCACTGTGTCTTGGTGCGTGCATGTCGCTCCTATCATGGGACATGACGGTAGGTGCACGTTGTCCTGTCTGGTGCCACACTAGGATTCCACTAGTGTTTGCTATCACTGTGTCTTGGTGCGTGCATGTCGCTCCTATCATGGGACATGACGGTAGGTGCACGTTGTCCTGTCTGGTGCCACACTAGGATTCCACTAGTGTTTGCTATCACTGTGTCTTGGTGCGTGCATGTCGCTCCTATCATGGGACATGACAGTAGGTGCACGTTGTCCTGTCTGGCGCCACACTCGCAGATGTCTTCCTCTCTGTATCCCCATTTCTTGAGGTCACTGTAACAGCAGGAGACACCCGTTCTGAGCCTATTGAGCGCTCTCCATGTTGGATAAGGCAGGTTGTGTCCCACTGACACGTCCTCCGCGGGTGGTAGCTGAGATTTGTTGGTGCTCCGGTGGTGGAAGGATTGGCCGGCATTTTGCTTTTTAATTGCTTTTCCGAATTAGCCGAAACTCAATCTACGTGGAGGCTCCTTCCGCGTCCCCACGTCATTGCTGAACTATGTATTTGATATGCTATTTTGCCTCTGTTAGTTCCTATATTTAACATAAACGAGTGGGTTGTGACCAACGCTACACTCCTCACTACCAAGTAGCTCCACAAAGTATTCAAATTTTGCATGGAAAATATTCAGCGTTTTCATGAAATGAGTTTGTTAAAATATTTTAATTTAAATATTTTATTATTTGATAATTCTCCAATGACATTTTTTGAAAGTGATGTGCCCTTTTACCAATTTGAAAATAAAAAATTCAATTTTTAAGAATCCTGAGTTTGAGGTCACTTTTAAATACTTGATAATTAAAAAAAAACGCTAAACTCCTCACTAACAAGTCATTCTATGAAGTATTCAAATTTTGTATGGAAAATATTCAGCATTTTCATGAAATGTGTTTGTTAATTATTTTTATTTAAATATCTATTTTAAAAACTTGATAATTCTTCAATACCATTTTATGAAAGTGATGTGCCTTTTTACCAATTTGAAAATGAAAATAAAAAAATTCAAGTATCCTGCATGGAGCTTGGTGTCACTTTGAAATATTTGACAGTTTAAAAATGAGAAGCACTGATCAGATATTCTTCAAAATCTAATGGGGTCTAAGGAAGTATTAGATATAGATACAGTTTTCGCAAAATATATGCAAAATTTGAAATGAATCGAATGAATACTTTAGTCTATACCTTTAATCGATAAAGTAGAATAAACACGCCGTACATGGCACATAGTACCTACCTATAATACCTACACAGCACATACACAGAAATATTATGATGAAACTTGTCAGAATATAATCTCAGCATGATACCTACTATATAGCTAATAATCTGCAATAAAAATAGCCTTAAAAATGCGAATTCATAACTTCCCACTATATCCCCTGGGGTAATGAGGAGTAAAACATTTAAGACAAAAAGACAATTAGGTAGGTACCTAAAAATTATACTTTTTTTTCTGAATGAGAATGTATTCTGTTCATATCGTAGATGAATGTCAGTAAAACATGAATAATGATTCAGTTGTGTCAGCAGGAACTAAGAATAGGTACCTATGTACCTATACGAAAATAGAATGATGAAAAATGAGCATATACCTATGTACATATATCTAATACCACATCAAAGAAATATGTGCGGACAGAATATCTGTCAAAATTATACCTATAAGTAATATGTGTTTGTTGTGGAAAATCTCTTGAATGTATGGCGCATCCAAGAATTTGGTTACTTGTGAACATAATTATTGATTTATTTATTTCATCTCCGAATTAAGCTACGGCATGCACTCAAAAAATGTAGTTGTTAAAAATAAATGATTTACTGCTAATAATAACCAAGCTACTTTGTTATTATAGTACCTGCAAGATTCGTTACTAAAAATTGCCAAGTAAATAATCTGCTGATTTTAACCCAGTAGCTTTGTTAACAATCTGTCGAAATTAATCTATTTACTTGGTTAACAACGGATAAATTTGTATAATTAGCCAAGTAACCTGTCAAAAATTAACCTACTATATAGCCTTTTAATATTAGCCAAGTAACTTTCAAATTCGTATATCGTGTCAAATTTGAGAAATATTAATATTTTTATGTATGAAATGTCAAATTTGACAGATGTCGAATACAAAATGTCCGTATAGGTACCTGTTACTCGGTTAAATTTAAACAAGTAGATTGCTATTGGCAACCAACTTCATTTTAACAGTATTAGATTGTCAGATAATAGCCAAGTGCAAATTTGTTATTTTTAATCATATATTGGTTAATATCACCAATATGACTTTAACCGAGCCATAAAGGTACTTTGCTAACTTCAGTATTTTTCAGTGTGTATTTGAACATTTCAGTATTTGTATGAAAGTTGAACCAAAATTGCTTTCTTCGATATAAATTAATTATTACTAATACAATAATAGGTTACATACTCAAACGAGTGGGTTGTGGCCAACGCTAAACTCCTCACTAACAAGTCATTCTATAAAGTATTCAAATTTTGTATGGAAAATATTCAACATTTTCACGAAATGAGTTTGTTAAATTATTTTTTATTTAAATATTTTATTATGAAAACTTGATAATTCTCCAATGACATTTTACGAAAGTGATGTGCCCTTTTACCAATTTGAAAATAAATAAATCAATTTTTAAGAATCCTGAGTTTGAGGTCACTTTAAAATACTTGATAATTAAAAAAATTGAGAAGCACTATTCAGATATCCTTCAAAATCTAATGGATTCTAAGCGAGAATAATGTTTACAAATTTGCAAAATTTGAAAAGAATCGAACGAGTATCTACTTTAGTATATAATCGATAAAGTAAAATAAACACGCCATACATAGCACACAGCACATAGCACACACACATAGTACACAGCACACACACACACACACACACTGATAATCTGCAATAAAAAATACCCTTAAATCATAACTCCCCACTACATCCCCTTGGGTTAGTGAGGAGTAAAATCATAAAATTATACATGATATAACTAATTTTAGTTTTTCGATCGACAATAATTCTTGATAGAACTCCATTGTATGTAGATACCTATATTACAAATATAAAAAAAATACTTGGTATTAGTTCTATTGAAATTTATTTGATTACTGACGCGTTTCGTGCAAGGCACATCGTCAGAATAATACTCTACAAGACTGAGACTAGTGGTTATATACAAAAATTTTAAAATTAAATTTTGTATATAACCACTATTCTACTAGTACCTACTAGATAGTATATAATTAAATAATTGTAAAAAAACAGTAGATTCACCGTAGAATGCTAAGGATATCCTGTAGGTACCGACATGGTGAGCAAGGTTCAAGTCTTGCGTAGGGCTAATACTGACAGACAGTTGTTCACGACAGTCAAGCTCCGTATAAGACTTCATATTTTGGTCACATAATGAGAAGCGAAAAATACTCGATCTTACAGTTGATCATAAAAGGGAAGATTGTGGACCGCAGAGGGGTCGGCACGAAGCAGCTATCCTGGCTCCGTAACATTCGGGAGTGGACCGGATTGAGGCGTGTGGAGGACTTGTTCCGCACCGCACAGGACAAGGAAAGTTTCTCCCGAGTGATCGTCAACGTCGGGGGGACCCGGCAGGACACATAGAGAAGAAGAAGAAAAAAACATTCTATAATTTTTAAAAATTAACTTTAATTGCTGACTTTTGAATACCTATCGAATAGTTAGGTACCCATTTAGAAAATATATTTTTATCAAAAATAATAATGATACTACACTAAAAATCATACCATTTCATAAAGAACTTTGATCAAAATCGACTGTTTTTATTTAATATATGTAACTTCTATAATTTTTTTTTCTTAAATTATGTAACTATTTTTTTCTTCTTATTTTTTACTTATTTTTGTAACCGAATTTTATCTAATTTATATAACTTTACTTGTGTAACTTACGTGTGTGATTGAATATGAGCTCATGTAATTTTGTGTGCATCCATAATTGGACGTCCAGCACTCATAATAATAACTAATATTATTTTCGTTTTATGAAAATTGTAATCTGGATGTCTGTCGATGTACCCTTTTAATAAAATAAAATAAAATAAATAAAATAAAATCAATGTTTAATTTTTTTTGTCCTATAACCTTTTTGCAAGACCATTTTGATGGTCATTTTGTACGGGCTATTTTCAAAGCGCCATTCTGGTTCATAAATCATTAATTCGAGATAAAAAAAAACTACACAGCAGCCGTGAAAGATCGCTAATTATAGAAACCGGTTACTCCCGGTTTCGCGGTTTATATAAAAACAATTATATTATAATAGATTCGTGTCTGTATAAAAAAATGTGGCGCCTTGTTAATTAGATACGCGTGGCTCACTTTATTGTATCAATTATAAAAAAGGTATCCATTCGAAAAATTCACACTTTTTTATGAGTGATAATATAATACAAGTAGAGACGGGGGCCCGCGGTCAAACAGTGGAATCAAAACCCAACTGAGCCACGTAGGCCAACAAACAAATACAAATTAAATAAAATTTTAATTTGAATATAATATCTATACAAATTTGCAAAATTTGAAAAGAATCGAATGAGTACTTCAGTATATTATCCATAAAGTAGAATAAACACGCCGTTTATCCTCCGTAGTTGCTCAGTTGGTTAGGTTTAGGTATCTGACTGCTGATCCAAAGGTCCCGGGTTCGATTCCCGGTGGAGACACAGATTTTAATTGTGTTTTCAGTCTGGATCTGTGAGACGATTAATATCGTAAGTCTCCAGAATGTGGCAACTTGTTATTGGGTGCGTGTTAAATTAATATTTGAAATTGACATAATAGGTACCTACCTACCTGTTAGTTGCCCGAGAAGTAATATAAATAAATAAATAAATATAGCACACAGCACACACAAACACAGATACATTGTGATAAAAATTTCAGAATACAATCTCAGCATGATACTACTTGAAAATCTGCAATAAAAAAATTGCCTTGATAATTGCGAATTCAAAACTCCCCACTATATCCAATAGCGGTAGTGAAAATGAACCGTTGTCTGTGAAAAATTATTGTACACTGACGAGCTTATTGCTATTATGCATTTTATTCCAACCAACCTAGTCAAGAAGATATTTACAACACAAAACCAACATGGCGGACAGTAACATCTAATTAATAATACCTTTATACCTACAGACCTATTTGATCCTCATTATGTATTTAACACGATTCAATAAATCGGGACATATATTGTACCTACAAGAAACAAAGATGAAGATTCTTAAGAGTAAATAATACCAAAAGGAAGATTAAATACTTAGTCCATCACAGTGATACTGATCTTTTCAAATCTCGTCCGGTTATCTCTGAGATCTCTTGAAAAAATCTTCTTAAAGCATTTACTTCGAGACCATAGAGTCTTCGTTCGCTCGTGTTACCATTTCGCAAAATCAAGATGTCCGAATTTTATTGATCAATCTCGTGCCCGAATAATGTTATTTTTTACATTCCTTTGTCTATTTTTTTTCGACTGGCAAGACAGCCTTCGCAAAAAAAAACATAATGCGCCCTATATTGACCATAGACGGAACTAACGGCTAGAAAGATTCGAATCTAGATAAACCGCGTTTTTCTGAGATTATGTCGGAATATGTTTATCTATGAAAACATCTTTATAAAATTGTTTGAAATGTTTGTAGTGGTTTCCCTAAAACACGTTGTTTCTCTATAAAGGGTAGGCATAGAGAACCAAATGCCATGCCCTCTTATTTTCACATTATCATGTAAATTATAAGTAATTACCTACTTAAGATTTGTGACGCTACAATTAACCAAAGCGTACTTATAGTCTGTTTCTGGAGAGAATGACTAGTTTTGAGATTTTATTTAGGCAGATACTGCCTGAATAAACGGTTGAGTAATCACAGGCGTCAGTCATTCGACCTATGCATCTATTTGAAATGGTGATGATTTGATTAAATTGTTCTGAGCTGATAATAAGAACGTTAATAGGCAAAACAAGCGCAAATATCTGGTCATTCTTTCCAGAAACAGACTATAGAATGATCTTGTAGCACTATACTTGTAGCACTAAACGGCGCAATATACATTTTTTTTAATTGTATAATCTTCTCAAAATAATTATCAGGTCAATGCGTAAATTATAAATGATTTTAAAGAGCAAAGTATTATACCAATTTGGTTCATCTATAGCACAAGAATTTATGCTTAGTTTAGGTAATGTATGAGGATGTAGGCGTAAGTACCTACCTACTTGTTACAAGGATATATTCATTCTATTGAAAAAATTGGAAGTAATTCACCAATCCAGATACTCAATATAGGTATTGTATCTTATATCAAAGGATTCTCTCTCCTTTGAGAGGAGAGAATGAACGATGAGCGCCTGACAAAGAAAGAATACAAGGCTGAAAAGAGTGGAATGAGAGGTCGTGGCCGCCCTAGAAAGAGTTGGCATGATCATATAAATGAGATTTTGAAAGATGATAATATACCAAGTCAGAATAATAGGAGAGCATGTATGACGCGATGCATGGATGTAAATGAGGCAAAACATGGATGTCAAGATAGAAGTGTCTGGCGTTCGGTCCTCTCTGCCTACCCCAAGTAGAGATACGGCGTGATGGTATGTATGTAGTTATATCAAAGGATACACTGACAAAATCTAAAGTTAGCAAAGTACCTTTTTAGGTCGGTTAAAGTCATATTGGTAGTTATTAACCAATATATGATTAAAAATAACAAAGTTGCACTTGGCTATTATCTAACAATTGAATACTGTTAACATGTAGTTGGTTACCAATAGCAATGTAAAAAGCCATATTGGTAGTTATTAACCTATACATGATTAATAATAACAAAGTTGCACTTGGTTATTATCTGACAATTTAATACTGTTAAAGTAATGTTGCTTACCAATAGCAATGTACTTGTTTAAATTTTACCGAGTAACAGGTAGGGGAACCCGGGGTGGAATGGGGTACCTAATCTTTGGTTCCAAATTATGAGTGTTTGAATGAAACTACATCATTATTTAGAAATCCATATGTTTATTTACTCATTTTATTATGAAGAAATTATAATTAAATCAATATGAACTCTTAATTTGTATTAAAAAAATAAGTTTTTAAAAAAAAGGGAATTTTCCCATTCTGCCCCACCCCCTGGGGTACAATGGGAAACAGAAACGGGGCACAATGTGGTACCTACAATTTATTTACATACTTCACAGATGAGAGCAGTTTTATCGTCGTCACTGTATATACCAGCACACGCCAAAACCCAGTCTTCTCCTGCCATTTTTAAAAAAGCTCTGTTAAAATTATGGGTGCAATTATTTTTCTCTGCAAGCTGATATGCCATTCGACGAAATTCTTTCATAGTCAAACCCAAGAGTTGTTTTTGCATGTCTTTAAGATAATCGACAAGTTCTAGTTCTTCATTAGCAGTAAAAACATTGGTATATTTCCCTGATGTTTTGTCAATAACTGCTTCTGGATTCATGCGCTTTTTCTTAACATACCTCTCCAGTGTTGATGATGGCACGTTAAATCGATTAGATGCTGCCAAGTATCCCATCTGTCCATTAATTACCGCATCAACAGCATCATTCATTGATCTGTAGACCTGCCCCGCTAGACAACATGCCATTTAAGCTAAGCGTTATCTTGCTAAGCGATAGTAAATGTATGGAATTGGTGGCTGTGACGTCACGTGAATTCCATACATACAATTCACAATTCCATACATTTACTATCGCTTAGCTTAAATGGCATGTTGTCTAGGGGGGGCAGGTCTGTAGATTAGTCTTTCTTACATATGTTCGGACCATCTATAGCAGAAATAAAATACACATTAATATGAGAAGCTCAACCAGGGGCGGAATGGGATATGTCCCATTCTGCCCCGCCCGTTCTGCCCCGAAGCATCATTTTCATAAACACGTGTATTATTGGAAGTTATGTTTGTTGGATTTAATTTATGACTACAAATTTAAATAGTCAAAATACATTAAAATCAACGATATATATGTAAATTTTGTAACAAATAATATTGTATAGTATAATCACCTTGGCGTAGAACAGCAAAAATTAGAAATTACTAGTTTTTTCGTCGGCCTTCGAAAAATCCGAATCATGCGCACTTTTACACTGATGGTGACCGTTTCGAATAAAGCAACACAGCTGACTGAACATTGTGCGCGAAATTCACGCAGCTCAGTCGTTGCAGGGAAGAGTTATGATGTTTTCTCATTCCGCCCCGGTACCCCGTTCTGCCCAGGGTTCCCCTACCTATAGGGCCATTTTGTATTTGACATCTGTCAAATTTGACATTTCATACATAAAAATATTAATATTTCTCAAATTTGACACAATATATTGAAAAAAATATTAAATAAAGTATAATCCTCGCCAAATATGATATGTCACATTTAAAAATGATTAAGTAAAGTATAATACTCGTCAAATTAGACATGTCAAACTGAAAAATGATTGAATTAAGATGAAATATTGGTCAAAGTTTATCATTATTATTCACAAATATCTTGCGTTGATTTGCTAATATTTACATTTGAGATGTAATGTAAAGATGTTTATACTATTTTGATGTTAAAGCTGGATTACCAATCAGTATTTTCCGTTTTTCAAAAGAGAGAATGAATATTAAGCATCTTACAAAATGAGTTATACAAGTAGGTACATATAAATTAATGGTTTAATATGATGTCGAAAGAGGGGCAGTGGTAAACATGACCACATGACAACATTAATTAATAATATCCTGAAAAAAATGAACCTAGCATACAAATCTGTATAATAAGAGACCATAATGGGGCAATTAATGAATGTAAAGAATGTATTATGTCAAGATCATTGATTTGTCAAGATTGGTTTTGTGGTGTTTGGTTTTCTCTGCCCCAATATGGTTATTGTGTTGAGGTATGTATTAGTTAATATACCTTATATAAATAACTCATATCATCAATATTAGTTAATGTCAGTTTATAACATTCACAAACAATAAAATTAATATCATCTACATAAATATATAATATAAACATACACCCATTTGAAAAGTGTGAGTCAATCATGGATATTGGATTGTTGTTTAATATTCATGTTAATGCCATGGTAGGGAAAGCATACAGAATATTAGACTTTATATGTAGACTAACTATAGCCTACCCATACCATGACCATACACAAATTAAATGAACAATTGATCATTGCACTGTACTCAGCATTATTGAATATCAACTGCTCAAATGTCACCTCAGTTAGAAATTCAGTGTGACACAATCAATTAACTTATTCTTTGGAATGACCAGTCTGTGCAGGAGGAGAGATTTTAAAATAAAGACAGACGAGTTGAGTACTTTTGAAAACAACAAATTATAATTTTTTTTATAAATACTGCTCAAATTGAGCCACTCTGTGTCTAATGCATTCACGATATCTGTTTCAAATTTCCACTGTTTGCAGTTTTATTTCTCGTTTAATTACTTCTATTGCAAAATTAATTCTTTCAATTAACTGTTCTTTATTAACAATTTCTTTTAAATATACTTGTCCTTTTGCACGTCCCCAGATAAAGAAATCAAGTGGCGACAGGTCTGGGGATTGTGCAGGCCACGGAATGGGGCCTAGTCTTCCAATCCAGGAATTGGGGAACATGTTAGGTAATCTTTTACGGCTACTGCGTAGTGAGCCGGACACAGCAAGTTGTTTTGATGGAAATCCATGTAATTTATACCATTTAGGTTGTCCAGCAAGTATTATGGTCCAACGATAATGTTGCCTATCACTCCTGCCCAAACATTGACTCTAAATTTTCTCTGAAAGGACACTAAACGGGCCACGCAGGATTCTCATTAGACCACATGCATGTAAACTGTGAAGGTTTACAATCTCCTCCCTAGTAAATTTCGACTCGTTTGTCCACAAAATTCTTTTTAAAAGGATTGTATTGTCAATTTCAGCAATTTTTAGTAAAGGTAACTAACTATAGCATGTACATGAAAAGAGTTCATACCTGATTTAAATTATCCGAAACCCAGAATTTGTTGTATTTTTTTGCATTTTGAGAACTAACCTAACTTGCATGAAATAAAAATTATGTACTCTTTGAGAATAAAAAGATGTTTTTTTTATATATTTGATATGTCTCTATGTATTATGAATATAATATTTTTTTAATGCAATAAATCACATTTCCTGTGCAATGACTGAAACCTGAATTTTATTTCACTCCAAATATCCTACCTGTGTAAATTAGCAGAATACTGAGTAAGTAGATTAAAAATAGCCAAGTAGCTTTGCTGTGGCTACAGAATAAATTAATTCAGAATACTGAGTGAGTTGATTAAAATTAGCCAAGTTGTTTGCTGTGGATACTGAATGAATTAGTTCAGATTACCGAGTAAGTAGATTAATTTTAACCAAGTTGGTTGCTGTAGATACGAAATGAATTGGTTCAGATTACCGAGTAAGTAGATTAATTTTAACCAAGTTGTTTGCTGTAGATACGAAATGAATTGGTTCAGATTACCGAGTAAGTAGATTAATTTTAACCAAGTTGTTTGCTGTAGATAAAAAATGAATTGGTTCAGATTACCGAGTAAGTAGATTAATTTTAACCAAGTTGTTTGCTGTAGATACGAAATGAATTGGTTCAGATTACCGAGTAAGTAGATTAATTTTAACCAAGTTGTTTGCTGTAGATACGAAATGAATTGGTTCAGATTACCGAGTAAGTAGATTAATTTTAACCAAGTTGTTTGCTGTAGATAAAAAATGAATTGGTTCAGATTACCGAGTAAGTAGATTAATTTTAACCAAGTTGTTTGCTGTAGATACGAAATGAATTGGTTCAGATTACCGAGTAAGTAGATTAATTTTAACCAAGTTGTTTGCTGTAGATACGATATAAATTAGTTCAGATTACCGAGTAAGTTGATTAAATTTAGCCAAGTTGTTTGCAGTAGATACGAAATGAATTAGTTCAGATTACCGAGTAAGTTGATTAAATTCAGCCAACTAAGTTGGTTGAATTTGACAGTTACTTGGCTAATATTACAAAGCTAGTAGGTTAATTTTTGACAGGTTACTTGGCTAATTATACAAAGTTGTCCGTTGTTAACCAAGTTACTAGATTAATTTTGACAGATTGTTAACAAAGCTACTCGGTTAAAATTAGCAGATTATTTACTTGGCAATTTTTAGCAACGAACTTTGCAGGTACTATAATAACAAAGTTGCTTGGTTATTAATAGCAGTAAATCATTTATTTTTAACAACTACATTTTTTGAGTGTAGGACTCTGAGAGTCCCTATTAGACTTCCTATAAAACTTATAGATTACTGAATATTTATGATATTGTTTTTTTTACTCCTCACTACCCCAATGGGGTATACTGGGGAGCTGCAATTCGCAATATTTATAGTTATTTTTTGTATTGCAGATTATCAACAAGTATCATGGTAAGATTGTATTCTGAAAGTTTTATTACAATGTATCTTTGTGTGTGTGTGTGTGCTGTATAGGTACCTACTATGTGCTATGTAAGGTGTGTTTATTATTCTTTATTGATTATAGACTAAATTAGGTACTCATTCGATTCTTCAGAAATTTTGCAAATATGTAGGTATATCTAATACTCGCTTAGACCCCATTAGATTTTGAAAGATATCTGATCAGTGCTTCTTGATTTTTTTAACTGTCAAATATTTCAAAGTGGCCCCAAGCTAAAGAAACTTTAAATTTGATATTTTTATTTACAAATCGCTAAAAAGGCACATCAATTTCATAAAATGGTATTGAAGAATTTTCAAGTTTTCGTAATAAAATAGGTATTTAAATCATAAATAATTCAACACATTATATTTCATGAAAATCCACACAAAATTTGAATACTTTTTTGAGTTTTTTGGTAGTGAGAAGTACTTATAGCGTTGACCACAACCCACTCCTTTAAGTTTATAACTCCGTATATATTTATAATAGGTAGGTAGGTACCTACGAGTTTATTTACATTTTTTTAAAGAATTTTAGGATTTTTAAATTACGCCTCTCCGTCAGGATGCTGATTCTCTATGAGAGTGGTGACATCTATATTGTGGCTATGTACGCATTTCCATAATATAAATCGATTTAACACGAAACCACGTAAAAAATCGTGGTGTTTTTTTTTTTTTGAAAACATCCAATATGGTACCTACCATTTAATAATTATTGTGGGCGGGAACAGCTCGCGCGACTCTTTTTCCCGCCCATTTTTGGCGATCAATTATTATTTATATTATTATTACACTTTTTTGACCATATGTTGTTTTTGGGGGAATTTCGCGATAATTACTTTTTTCCCTCCACTTCTGTGTACCAATAGCGAAAAGTTATGATTTCGCATTTTTAGGAGATTTTTTTACATCAAAAATATAAACTGTGTTTCAATATGATAATGTAAATATGGTTGCAAATGTATCTATTTTTTAATAGATAGGTAGGTACACAAATAAAAAAGTAAGTAGGTACCTAGGTATAAGTAGGTACCTAGGTATAAGTAGGTACCTACCTTATATACCTGAGTAAACAAGCCTAAAATACATATGTAAAGTAGGTAGGTACCTACCGTTATTTAAAAATGTATAATTTACTGTAATTATAAAATTTACTGAAAACATATAATTTACTGAGAACATATCTACCTATATAGACATCTACCCAAAAGCGCTCATGGACTGGTCATGTTTCCATTAAAACGGCGATATAAATTTGATAGTTATTATTACCTAATTTGCTATTTACGTATGATTTACTTTATGTAAACGTATTATTTATTGTAAACATAGGTACAATTTACTGTAAATGTAGGTAAGTAGGTACTTACCTACCTAATTTTTTTTTAAATAAAAAAATTAATTTGTCCTTGTAATTCAAGTACATACAGGTACATCACCCTATATCACCTTAATAATAAGTATAAATGCTTGTGCTATAGGTGAACGAAATCGGTCAGTTCAGCTAGGGTGGGATTCGAACTCGCCATCACTGGATTAGGTACTATGCCAGCGTGATGCTCGCTCTGCCACCGACCCATCTTATAAATTATTGTATAATTTACAGTAAATAGGTATGAATATCGTTCACAGTAAATAATATCATTTACAGTAAATATATCATTTACAGTTAATATATTGTTTACAGTAAATAAATCGTTTACAGAAAATATATCATTTACAGTAAATATATAAATTCCAGGAAATGTAATGTTTACAGTAAATATATAATTTACAGTAAATATATCATTTACAGTAAGTATATCATTTACAGTAAATATACCTATCATTTACCGACTGTTGCATATCACAACCCTCTCGCTTCATACAAAGTAAGCAAGAAAGTACCTACCTAGATATACCTACTATTATTTGTTTGTCAATCAGTTTCATTGATGAAATTTATAAAACAGGTATCAATGTTTGAGAGCTTAATCCTTAATCTAGGTAAAATAATATGCCCACAACATTCTGTGGCCCACAAAAGTATCTTTAAGATCATATCTCGTATAATTTTACAGAAAAAATATGAATCAATAATAATAATAATAATGGAGCATTATTCAGAATATTATTTGGATATTATTTTGTTAACTGAAGCAGACGTGAAATTTGACAAAAGCCCGTCACCTGACCGCCATTTTTTTGCAGCTCCTATGTATAAGTAAGTAGGTAATGGAAAGGTAGGTACCTACTGCGCTTATTTATTTTTGTTTACTTTTTCCGACATTTTTTTTATCGGCCATGGCAACATCCTTGTCTGACCCACATCGGATGCGTGTTCCATTTTTGAAATTGTTATTATTCGAATTTCATTTGACGTTCGATGCATAGATAATACGAAATTAAATTTGTTCCATGAACAAATAATTGTTTTTTTGTTGTTGTTAAAATAACATATATTTATTATATTTATTTTTTAAATGGCACTTGTAACCTCAAATTGAGGAATATTGGCCAGAGTCAAGTTTTTTTACAAAATCGTGCGTCTTAATTATTAGGTACCTACATAAAAATAAACAACAAATTATAAAGTATGTGGAATACAAAAAAAGGTAATAATTAATACTGAAATTAAAAATTTAAAAAGTTGGGAAAAAAGTTTTTTTTTAAATAACATATTTTTTCCAAATATATTTTAAATACTGAACCTGTCCACATATTTATAGATGTAAGTACCTACCTACTGGTTGAGGTGTCCATAGCGAGAGGATTTGATGGTTAATACCAACTGTATTGTGGACTATATGATTTGGATCCGCACAAAAATCAAGAATCGTGTCAAAATAATATGTTATCAGAAAGACATCACACATTGAGACCGTATATAGATCACAGATCGCCATTCCCTCAAGGGAATTCAGTAAAACTGTTTACTATGAACGCGGTTTTAGTGTAGGTAACTGACCTTTTGAGTGGAATAAATTAACCCTTGCAGTGAAGTTGTTTTTAAAAAACCGCATTGTATTAATTTATACCTACAGAATTCGTACCTATTCCCTTTTGCCTATTTAATTGTAAATTTTATTTCATCGTTTCTTTTGTATTTCCAACTCGATCAACAAACATGGAGACTTATAATATTCACTGCTTCACAAATTCGCGCTAATTTTGTGCCCACCGGGAATCTATCCTGGACCTGAGCTGAGTAGTCAAATAATTTACAACTAAGGCCTAAAATGTTCCTTGTCTCTGATGATATTTAATCAATTGTTACACAGGCAACTCTTTTTACAAAGCAGGTAAGTATCAGGGTAACAGAAAATACGAGGAGGTGGTTGGTGAGTTTTTTGTATCGATTATTACAGAATGGAGTTATATCTAAGTATGTATACCTGACCAGAATATACATAGATGGATGCATAGTTAACTATGGACCATGTGCAATGCGCAGTAGGTAGAAGCTGTCTGACTATATTGATGTTAAAGAATTCGTTTTGTTAAACTTTTTCCATGCATTGTAAAAATGACGCGGATAAAAAGTGCTGCTTACCCACATTTGAATGTTAAGGTTTCTACACCAGATTTTGGTATTGTTGCCAGAAACGAACATTATATTGTTATTTTTTGTTTGGCTATGGTTTTACATTGGCGGCGCGTCAATATATTCTAAAAGGTTAATGTTTAAAATCCCTTACCTATTCTCCACGACTGGAATAGTGGAGAGCCATGATATCTCAGCTTTCGAGCGTTTATGTGTCAATTATCAACAGTGTAAATTAAAATTTAAATATTACGAAACATGGCCTGGAGACGGTGCATGTCCCTCACTGTCCAAAGACAGGCTAACAAAATTTAAAAGTATGTCCAGCGAGCAATGGTAAGGCAAATATTAGGCATCAGTCTTCGGGATATAATCCGAAATAAAGAGATTAGACGTCGAACAAAGGTTACCGACATCGCAGAAAGAACAACAAAGCTGAAATGATAATGAGCCGAGGCACGTATCCAGGAGAGTCAGTATCAGATGGTCACTTAGATGAATCCTGAAGTGCAAACCCCGGTCCAACAAAAGATGCGTGAGAAGACCACTAAAAAGATGTATACATAGATGACATTGTCTGGCATGTGGCTGTTAGTCTTTTTCCAGCAGCTGATCGATCATTGCTAGGAGAAAGTAAGTATGCAGCTCAAACTAAAAGTTAAATCGACTTCATCTAGTTGCAATATTCATTTATTTGTCATGTGAAAAAAAAAACAAACAAATATTTAAATAGAATATGAAAAAAATGTGTAGTCAAAATAAGTATTGAGTAGGGGAGGTGGGCCTAAAGCGGACACTGGGCCTAAAGCGGTCACCCCTCATTAAAGTCGAAATTTCAAAGTCGAAAAGCACGATTGCACGTGGATACCTAAGCCCCCGCCATAGGCGTTCCGCGGCAGTCACTCGGTCTACCTGCGATCATAAGCACACATATTGATTATTGGAGCGCGCAAAAATATTTCGGTGCTTTTTGAAAAAAAATACACGGTATGTTGATTGTGTTTTCACTTATTGTATGTCAATTGTCCTAATTTCAAAATTTAGGTACTGTTTTGTATCTATCTAGTAGTGTTTTAGTTGTTTTTTCTTGACTCTAATCCATCAGTTAGAGGTTAGCACGTGGTGATAAAAAATAAACGTCGCAAAGGGCAAAGCGGGCCGGGCAAAGTGGGCATGTCCGCTTTGCCCGAATCAGAAAGTTTTATCAAACATAACTTTTATGTTGTAGATGGTAAACAAGTACAAGAGGAAAACCTTACAATAATCAATGAAAAAAGCCCTTAAGTATGTTAATGAACTGCATAAATCTGTGAAATGTATTGCAAAAAAATATGGTATTCCATGGTCTACCCCCCAAAGACACATTCGTTCGGGATGTGCCAAAAAGAAGCTAGAACAGCAGCATACTACAGTCTGTTTTATGGATTACCAAAGACAGAGTTTCTGGAGCTCGACTATCATGGATGGTATTACACGCCCAATTGAAAAAGGTACTGCTGGAAGTGATTGTTAAGAAAATGTTGCTGGAAATGTTAAGAAATACGAAATGATTTAACGATGAGTGAAATTAGTATTATAAGAGAAAATTTGTGATTTAGTTAGCTTTTTGTTTAGAAATAAACGATTACCTTCTTATGAATAATCACTGTTTCATTTTTAGCTTCGTATTAGGTAATATTTCAGACATATTTCAGGCTTTTATGCGACACTATTTACATGCCCGCTTTAGGTTCACCCCTTGGGCAAAGCGGTCATCAGTAACGGTTTTTTTTAACTGTCCACACCTTGTCATTTTAAAAGTTATGATAAATTTGACCATGCAAAATTAAAATAAATAAAATGCAGTCCACGATATGATAAAATTTTGACATAAAATCTCTTATTTAGCCTAATTATTTTCAATTTTAACTTACGATGATAAGTTTTCCATAGATACCGAATAATAAATTTATCTGTCAATTTTTTTTTAATTATCATCAATTTTGTTGTAATAGCTCCAAAAATAACAATGTTTCATGCTCTCTAGAATGTCACAAATGCCTAAATTTAGTACTATGAAAAGTTATAAAAATACTATACTTGGGTAAAATATAGGTATATTTTTCAGTCCCATGACTGTAGTCTACAAAATTCGTCAAAGCGATACTAAAGTTTATTACAAAATAAATAATTCAGAACTCACGCGACGCCCTTGGACCAAGTGAAAAGAAAAAAACGCATTTTTTTGTATAAAGAAAGTGCACACATGACAGAGCATGGCAGGTCCATTTTGCAAAGATCCCTTTCTGGTCTACCAAATATTCTATCCTGTTTATTCCTGTAACTACTCTTTTTCTGTCCTATCCTGTCCTCTTTAGAAACTTTTTGTCCATCAAAACATCCCTGCAATTTCGCCCGTCAGACCTGCATTAGAATACACTGTTTTTTTTTCATTGTAATTGTCACAGGATTTTTTTTCGCCGAAATCAGTCATGAATTATTGCAGGTAGGAGATATAGCCACAAAGAAGATAAGATTCATTATTAGTCGATGAATATAACGATATCTATATGAATAGTAGGAATTCAACCAGCAAATATTATCATGATATTCAAGAATCATTACGATAAGTTGTGAAGCGACTGCTTTTTCTTCAGGAAGGAAATTGATATCCGTTAACATATTTTTTTCTGTGAAGCACCGGCTTAGAATAATGGTTCCACTCTTTCTTTTATCATCATTTTCGGGTGGATGCACTCTCTACACGATACCTGTTGAGAAATTGATGTCAAAAATAAATTGTGAAGTTATAGCTCTCGACTATTCTATAGTATTGGAGAGTTAAATGGATTTAGAAAGAAGAATAAGAGGAAGTTGGAATCATAAAAGTTTACCGCTTAAATAAACGTCAAATTGGAACGAAAAAAATGGTAGGCAGACTGAATTGAACGCCATACAAGTTTTTATAAATGTAGATAACATTTTTTTATATAGGTAAAAATAAGTACCTACAGTTGTAAACACATTCAAAGTTTATGGGCGGAGTTTGAAACATATTCGAAATTTGAATTCTAGGAATATTTTTTACATGGCGGCACTTTGAAAGGGTTAGAGAAGATTAGGTACCTACATCTAAAATAAATATGGAGATTTCCATAGACAAAAACACAATGGTATTGTTTTTGTGCACGCATTTTTTTGTTTGTTTCTGATCCGTTATTAGAAAATTACAGTTGAAAACGACTGATTTTTTTTCATTGTTATTCTAGAATGCAGTTTGAATTTCAAAAGGGTTGATATTGTACTTTCCTGTGTAAATTTGAGTCAGTTTATTTGAATAGATAAGTTTATTAGTGTAAAATTGCGGGTAAAAACAGTACTAAAAGATTTTTTGTCACACGAAGACTACGTTTCAATAATGTTCATGGTGTTGGGATTCTATAATAGATAATAATATGTAAGTATATATTGTATAATTTAATATTATTTTATTTTACATAGGTAGGTACAATATTAATAAGATCAATTTTTTAACATCACAAAATAGACGAAATTACGACCTGTCATCGGCTGGTTTATGCGCTTGCGCAAATTTCACCAATTAAGCCTTTTTATTGACTTCAATCAATACAATTTTTGAATTCGTCGTTTGAATTTCGAATCGTCTCTATTGACATGTTAAAAATTTGTCTTAAAAATGTTATTTACTCCCGACAGGGAAAAAATCCAAAATTTGCGTTTATGCCAATATTAAAATATTCGATTTAAATAAGTTCATTCCATGTAACAAGCATATGAATAATAATAGTATAGAATACTCTTTAGCCTGCAGTAAACGCGACTGCTTTATGTTGACTAATTTGGTCAACATTTTGCTACGAGCATTCAGTAATCATTTGGCCGTCTGCGTGATACGTTCTCCAAATAGGTAATTTTTTAACTGTTTGCAAAATTATTTACGCAGTCATAACGAGTAGTAACAATGTCTACCAGGAGAGTCATACATATATTGACACGAGCCGGCCAATAAAACAGCTTCACTTTTTCAGCAAGGTATTGTATGGGAATAAGTATTCTATAGTTTTATTATTATTCTATGGTAACAAGAAGATCATAAAGACCTTATGCGTTTTTAGTAGCAACTAATTAAAAATGCATATAACAGTCAATTAAAATGTAACCAATCTAATAATTTTTTGTTTTTGTTTCAGCATAGGTACATCACACAAGGACTGAACTCTGCAACTATCGACGGCAAAAAAATATAGAAAAACTCAGGATTACCTCGCGTGACTTTTAACGGTTCATATACACCGTCTTCCTGTGTGCAATGGCGACTGCGTGACATCTGCCAGCGCGCGCCATTTTTTTACCGCCATAAGCCACATTTCAAAATTCAAAATTGGAACGCTCGAGACATCGCTTATTGCTGATGATTAGGTACCTACCTACCAGGAAGAAAAAAACACTTCCCCGTTTTATTTCTGACAAGTAAGACACTCGCCGCGATTATTATTGCGTGATTGACTCCGCGGAGGGATTTTTTTGCGGGGGTAACACTTGGGTTACGCGACACGCGACTCTGACGAACGTTTTTAAGTGGCTTTTTAGTATTACCTCAATTTACAGGGGCGCCCTTTTGATAGTTCAACTGTTTGACAAGAGGGGAAGTGTTTAAACGTTGAATCGGTGGAAAAAAATCTCAAGGGGCGGTGTTTTTTCGACTGTCAAAAAACCAATTTTACACCTATTTTGATGTTTTGCGGATATAAAAATTAAGGGGAGATTAAAGCATGCACCTACTTATGTAGGTACTCCCAAAGTAAGGGGAGATAAAAATCTATTATGTAATGACATATTAATGTAAGACAAATTTGATAAATAAGATTTCTTTTGAGTTTTTGAAATGATCATAATATGCAGGGCCGGATAATATGACATAAGATATTATAGGAAGTAGGTAGGTACCTATATGTCATGGGGTGGAAAAAAATACGCTATACAATCATATATTTTGTAATCAAAACTAATTAATCCAATTATTTAAATATTATTAAGAAATGTTTGCTTAGTTTCAATTAAATAATGAATGGTTGTTCAATAATCAAATGGATAAGTGTTAATCAATAAATTAAGTGGGTTTTGGCTAACCATAATCTCTAATTACATACCAACTATTTAGTAGGTAGGTAGGTTAAGTACATCATTCATTTAAAAATAATACCATCAATGTGGGGTAGCCAGCGACAGGTGTGCATGACCAAAAGGAATCACGACGCATGTGTGAATTGAATTGATGTTTTTTTGCGTGAGTTAGTTGTGGGCATACACAGATGTGTTGTGCTCCCTTTTATAAGGCAATCACACCCGCACACCTTTCGCTGGTTACCGGGATATGCCGTGATGGTATGTATCGTATGGTTAGTGGTGGCTTAAAATTTAGTTTAGTGGCCTTAATATAAACTTTATGAAAACAGATACAAATTCTATGTATTTTGCTAGTTTAATGGCATGAGACATTTAGAATCAAAACCATTTGAAGTTTGTCAGTTAGTCAGGTCAGTTAGGTGTGGTTGAGTTATTTCCAAGTGATTTTTTGAAAAGGTGTGTCTTTAGTTGTTTTTTGAAAGTCATAATATCCAAACTCTGCGCCCTTGAGGTGAGCTCTTACGAAAACGGCGCTATATAAATCGACCAAGTATAACTATATATGCGTGTATACCCACACACCAATCTCATCTCACTTCAAAAGGCACTGCATTCAAAATGGGTGATAGGTACTTAAGAGGCTATAGTAGGTTATAATAGAATATTTTGAAAATAATTTCCCTAATACCCTCAAAAGATACGTCTTTGAAATAAGAAACAGTTTGTATGTACATCTTTATTCTATTGCATGATTTTTTTGAATTTTTAATTTGTTTAATACTTTTCTTGTAAAATTATTTTTAGTAAAACCCTTTTTTATTTTTTTACTGTAAGTAACTAAAAAACTACAAGGCCTATGAAGTATATTTTTACTTTATTCGATAGAGAATATGAAAATCTACCGGCTGAGTTTTTTATTATTATAAAATTTCAATAATTCTTCTTGATATTTAAAAAAAAAACTCTAAATTTTACCATTTTCGCACGATAAAATGTTGTATATCACATATCAGGTGATATACAATATTTTCTCGTGTTTCATACATTAGAAGCTAATGTAGTGTGCATTTTTGCATGCGTACATCCGTATATCCAGGGTATACTAGGGCCTTAAATCGCATTGCTGAACTATGTGAGATAATATTTTGCCTCTCATATTTAGATAACCCAGCTCATACGGGATAACCGAAAACGATAATAATATAAAATAATGGAAGCACTATTCTAAGCCGGTGTCTCACAACAAAAACAACACAAATAGGTTACGAGGTAGATATATAAAAATATTATTTAACTGTGCCTTGATTTTTTTCTCACGCAAATCTTAGTTCTCTGGAGTGGAAATATTTGTTATTTGGAAGAAATTACCATTTGTCAATGAATTCGCCACTTGCACAGGGTAGAGGGAAGTGTAAAATAAATATAGAACACAAACATTATCCATACACACAAACACATCACGACGAAACCCATAATAGTAGGTACCTGCCTATACACTATCTATAATTGACAAACGTTGAGAAATAATTGGAAAAACCCTACACTAAAAATGCTACATTGTCTATGTCCCGACTATCTCATTAAATATATTCAAAAAAAGGCTAAAACAAAAATATCTATCTGATTTCTTCTTCCTCTCCTCATCCTTTTGTTTTCTTATCTTTGCTATGAACTGTTATTATATTCAATCTTTTTTTACTTTTCTTCTGCTGTCTTCTTTATTATTTTTGTCATGTCATAACCATATTACCATAGTACAAATTGTATTTTGTATTATAGCAATAAACCCGCCAGTGTACAAATTATGTGTACAATAAGTTGCAAATAAATAAATAATGACCTTCCAGTAAAACATAATGATGGAGAAGAAAGATAAACTGTAGGTAACCACTGCAGAAATTCTTACGAATCTTGCAGATGTTCCATACGTATATGTAAATTGTATAAAAAAAAACAGGGACGCTGGTTTAAATCTCTCAAAACACATCTGTTATCTATTTTACGATTGCTTAATCTATGATTAAAATACGCACCCCAACTGTCAGATGACATCTCCAGTTTCCGCGTGTCACAGATTAAAATAAATAATAGAAAAAAATAATAATGTTTACAGTTGTAAAAAATCACAACGAGAGGTGCCTACCGACACACATAACAGGTTCAAACCCTCAAAATTAACCTCGCGGAAAAAAAACGACCCTCGATTTTTTCGAACGAGGGGATTTTTTTACACGGGACTAAAAAAGGGGGCATTTTTTGCCGAGTATTTTATTATCGCACATTAGTGTTATATTATATATTTTTAAAGGCGGAGACTGGGTATAGGTACCCCATGCAATTATTTTATTTATATACCTATTTAGGTGGGGAAAAACAGCGGAAAAAACACTTGTTACGGTATTTTGTGGAACAGGTTACTTCCGCATTAAAAAAGGAATGTTAACAAATTTCAAAACTGTTCTAAATTGAACCGTTAGATGGAGTATTTTTTATACAAATAACTGTCGAGTACAGTTAATTCTAACGGATTTTTTATGCATATATTTTTTGTTTAAACCCATTGATATTTTTAGTATGTTTAAAAACAAGGGTAGGTATGTAACTTTGTTTCTGTTTTTTTTCTTTGTTTTTTTTTCTTTATGTTCTTAGAATAAAACTTTGATATGTAAGTAACACTCGGCAAATTTCTTGTCGTTATTTATTATTAGAGACCTGAATTATTCGCGAATGCGATAAACCCGATTTGTATTCGAATATTGCGCTTTGTTCGCGAATAACGCGAATTTTACACTTTTTCGTGAATAACGCGAATTAAACACTTTTTCGTGAATAATGAGAATTTTACACTTTTTCATGAATAACGCGAAGTTAACACTTTTTTGTGAATAACGCGAATTTAACACTTTTTTGTGAATAACGCGAATTTTACACTTTTTCGTGAATAACGCGAATTAAACACTTTTTCGTGAATAACGCGAATTTTACACTTTTTCGTGAATAACGCGAATTTAACACTTTTTCGTGAATAATGAGAATTTTACACTTTTTCGTGAATAACGCGAATTTTACACTTTTTCGCGAATAACGCGAATTATGTACTTTATCTCAAATAACACCAAAATTTAGCTCTTTTAGGACATTTTCGTAAAAAATACATAGGGTCGTATTAAGAGAGTTTTTAGAGAAAAACATGGAAGAATAAGGTAAGGTCCCGTTCTGCGAGAATACTGCTTACGGGACTTCCATTTGTTCTTACATTATTCTTAAATAAATCTCGTAATACGACTCATAGGAATTATCCACCGAAAACACAGAATTAAAAAAATATTATTGAAACTCAAATTTTTGCGGGTGAAATCTACACAGTCAATGTATTAATAATTTGTTATAACATAACCTAATCATGTGTTGACATAATATGCCTTACGCTAATGTCGATTCATAGAGGTTTCTATCATCATATACTGTTTTGACAGACAGAAGAACAAACGTTAAAAAAACATTTTGTCTAGACTATAGCGATTCTTTATTTTGAATGTAATTAAAATTTACTGAAATAAACAATAGAGAGTTAAATTTAAATCATGTACCTATTGATTTCACGTAATTTTTTTGGGCTGGGCTGGAAACACTGGCAATAAACTCGCCACTTGCGCAGGGAGGGTGCAAGGAAGTGTTTATATTATTATTATGTGACTGCTGATCCAAGGGTCCCAAGTTCGGTTCCCGGTGGAGACACAGTTTTTAATTGTATTTTCAGTCTGGATTTGTGAAACGATAAATATCATAAGTCTCTATAATGAATCAACTTGTTATTGGGTACGTGTTGTTTAATTATTTGACATAGCGCCTGTTAGTTGCCCGAGAAGCTACATAAACTAAAATAAAATAACAACTCTTCATAAAAAATAACTCCGATTTCATAAAAATAACACTACTTTTCTCTTTTCTACAAAAATATCACGAGAATAATAACACCGCTATTTTGATTTTTTAAAAAAATAGTAGGTACCCCTTTTGCAAAAAATAACGCGAATAGTAGCTAATACCGCTTTTCTTTACGAAAGGAACATCTCTTTTCTAAATAATAAGACCGTTTTTTGCGAAAATAACACCCCTTTTCCAAAAAATAACACGAATAATAACACCGTTTTTTTTTACGAAAATAACACCCCTTTTCCAAAAAATAACACGAATAATAACACCGTTTTTTTACGAAAATAACACCCCTTTTCCAAAAAATAACACGAATAATAACACCGTTTTTTTACGAAAATAAAACCCCTTTTCCAAAAAAATAACACGAATAATAACACCGTTTTTTACGAAAATAACATCTCTTTTCCAAAAAATAACACGAATAATAACACCGTTTTTTTACGAAAATAAAACCCCTTTTCCAAAAAATAACACGAATAATAACACCGTTTTTTACGAAAATAACACCCCTTTTCCAAAAATAACACCGTTTTTTACGAAAATAACAAAAATAACGCGAATAATTCAGGTCTCTACTTCGTCGTTTTTGGAAAATCCTTCTAAGCGACCTCTTTAAAATATGCTCATAAATAATATCATAACTCTCCACTATTAATTTATATATTTAATTGGTTATACGACTAGAGACAGTAGAAACCTTTAACAGTTATCATACCTAAATACGTATAGGAATAGCAGTAACCAAATACTGGATAAAGTATAAAGCTAGTTTTATTTTTGCAAATGTAATTCATTTTGATGATTTCATGGTCAGTACCTACGACTCGACTGCCGGCCATTGTTTTGTTATGGACGCGTAATCTGTGGTAGTTATTAACCTTAGGAGGGTGTGGGTCATCCCCTACCACAGTTAAACCCAGTTCCAGCGTCCGAGGGCAGGCGGAGATAGAAAGAGACCGCGAGGGTCGATAGGTGAGATCTTTCTAAATTGCTATTAATCTCTAAATTCTCTAAACCAACCTACTGTTAAAGACCAGAAGCGAACTGGATCAATATATTAGATTTATTCTTCTCTTCTTCCCTACGCTTCTCGAACTCTTTAACTAACACAGTGAAAAGACCCGGGTTTTTTAAGATCCGAATTGATATTTTCTTGAGCAGATTGCAAACCCTCCCCAACGATACGTAGTGCGCTAATTCGGAAGAGTATTATGGACCCAAATCCTGATAGCTGGTGTCCCCTACGCGGCCACGTTAAAACGAAAATTTCCTTAAATGAGTTTTGAGATTTAAATATTTTATCGTGAAAACTTGAAAAAATGAAATGTTAGAAGCATGTACAATAGACGAACATGTATGAGACGATGCATGAATGTTGACGAGGCGATGAATGTGTGCCAGGATAGAAAGATATGGCGTTCGGTTCTCTCTGCCTACCCCGTAAGGGACATGGCGTGATGGTATGTATGTATGAAAACTTGATAAAACTTCAATGCAATGCTTGTAGTCAGCCACAAAGGGCATACTCCTGAAGTTCTTCCACGGTGTTTGTATATTTGGAGAGTAATTTGTTGGAAAATACCATAGGTATGATACTAGAAAATCCTCTCAGCCATGTCAATTCTGTAGTCATTGTATGATAGTCATTTCACATCAGAGATATTTTTATGCAATGCATTGGTGTTTTAGACTCATAATTCACGCAATTCCTTACTGTGCAGTGCACGGCAGTTTCTAAAGTTATTTTTTTCGTTTTAACTTATCTAATTCGTTCCCATGCCAGTTTTGTGATAACCCTGAATAGACTTCTGAGCATATCCTATGGTAATGCACCAACTTCTCCGTGTCAACTTTTCGACGAGAACTCTACAACGATGTCCGAGGGAATTTCTTTGGACCCATTAGACATGCGGACCTTGTAGCCACAAAAAGCAAATTCTAAGACTCTTTGTCAAAAATACGGATCACTTTTATCTTCACTGTCAGTGAACGACGAGCCAGTTGTTTCCTCTTTGGCACATTCAGTGCAGTGTCTGTAAGGTTTTAGAGTTCTCCGGTTTCTTCTTATGTTCTTTATGTGTGCGGCGAATCCGTCGCAAGTACATATTGTTGTGCGATTTCCACTAGGACAAGGTCAGTAACCTACCAGAATATTGACAACAATATTCTAGGAATGAACGTTCGAGAACCAGGGTGGATATTGACCGGTATAAAAGGCAATGTAGCACTCGACACTTCATCGTAGTTACCAACATCTACCTTGAAAGTTTATATGTATTTCGTACTTGTTACATTATTAATTATATTTATTTGTTCTTTAATTTAATGTGAATGTTTATATTGTGATATACATTATAGATTTAATTCTGAATTATAAATATAATTACCGACCAAGCAAAAGAAAACAAATTTGTGTTCTGCTTAGTTATATCATTATGTTTTTCGATAAATCTATCTAAAATTTGATATTTTTTGTTTTTTTTTGTTTCAAATAACCCTTAAGTTCACCCCTGTCCAAAGTATGACACACGCACCCCATATTGGTGTAATCTGGTGCAAGGAAACGCACGCACAACACAACACACACTGCGCTACATTTAGATGTATATATTTTTGTAAATTTATTTTTATTTCTTTTCCGTTATTGCCCTCTCTCCTCTTACTCGTTCCACGTCCTCTCTCCCTCATCCCTCACCCTGACAATGAAACGGCGGACGTACATCCATTGTGTTGTCCGGCACTGGACACGACTGGACATAAATTATACTATTGGACAATGCGCCGATATTGACTAAACTTTGTGACTAAACTAGATTTTTTTTGACAATTTTTAATATCTCATTAGAAACGAAACAGAAACATATGTGACTTCAAGCGAAATTATCCTATTTCATCGGTTAGTGAAATTATCCTATTTCATCCTTTCAGTTCATTTCCCAGTTTCCTTACCATACCCTAAAACTTATCACTTGATCAATGATCTCTTCTCTTCGTGGAATAATAAGGATTTTTTTTTATAATTGGCTAATTTCTTTGTTATTTTATTTTATTTATTCAAGGTTACATACAGTTTTTTTTAAATAAACATAAAATATCAAAATGAATGAACAACTACAAAACCAAGATTTTAACACCAATTACTGAGATACGGTCTTACAAAAAAATATTTAGGTATATATATATTTGTATACAAAAACAAGGAAAACTTCCATATATGTGTACAAAATGACAAAAAGAAAATCCAAATAAAGATAAAAACTAAAAAAAAAACAATCAATATTAATTAGGCAAATAAATAGATGTATACAAGCCAGGATGTTTGGAACAGGATAATGGATATGAATAGAATGGGAAAATTAGGAATAGAAAATCAATTATTGAGAAGGCCTTTTGTAACTATATTAGGTACATGTATTTTGTAAAAAAGCTATTATGTTTCCAAATAAAATTAAATAAATATATTTTTAATGCTTACATCTTCTTCTTCTTATGTGTCAGCAACGCATTTAAACAATCTTCTGCCAGTGCCTAGCAACGTCAATAGCACAATCATCGCCCACCATAAGATTGTGCATGGTGCAGTTGACTGGACTTGAGGGGCAGCTGCACAGATGTGCGGTGGTCTGCTGCTCTACACAGTCACATGTCGTTGGTATTCCCTGTTGCAGGAAGCCCCATGTAAACAGGTTGTCCAGCGTTCTCCCAACGCCCGTCCTCGGTCTGTTTAGTGACTTCCATGTACGCCACTCCACGTTGTAGCCCGGGGGAAGACACTCCTTAGGGCGGTTCTTCCTCTTTTTTTAGATCTGTTATCTGTTTGCCTGGGACGAGGATGTCCAGCTCTCCCTCTATCTCTTTGATGGTCTTCCCGGTGGTGGGCGTCCCTCTGGTATTTCGCGCATTACAATTTTTGGCAGCCTTTCTGGATTCATCCTTTTAACATGATCTCTCCAGTGTCGTCTTCTTTGTCTGCTCCACCTTACAATATCCTCCACATTGCAGGTTCTGCGGATCTCCTCGTTGGGGATTCTGTCTATCTTTTACTTACTGTGTATCTTTTTCTATATTTTTTGATTGTTTTTTTTTTTGAAATATGTATTATAAATTTAATTAAATAATAAAAAAAATATTTATAGGAGAACCGGGAGATCAGAAACCTTTATCAATCCAAATTTACATATAGGTATTTTTTTTTAAATGAATATGTCCTTGTCAAACAAGTACATATACATCTTCCTACATTCCCTAAAATAAGCATAAATGCTTGTGCTATGTTACAAAGTTACTTCACATCGTTTGAAAATAAGCTGAGAACACCATCGCCAGCTATCGAACTCAAGGCACCTACAGGGCTTACGACCTATCATCAGCTGGTTTATGTGATCGATTTATGCGCTTGCGCAACGTTCACCAATTATGCTATCTTATTGAGTTCCCTTATCAATGTAATTTTAATTTTTTTCATATTTTAATAATGAGATACAGATCGTTTGAAAATAAGATATTTTTATCATCGCCATCTATGAAGTAACGAAGAAACCTTTTTTGTAACGCCATGATTTTTTTTGTAAACAATGAAATAAAATGATTTATATCACTAGCTATGTCTAGGCATGATCCAATTTGTCTGGTTCCCCTTTCTACGGGTTACGAAGGTCAGATGGCAGTCGCTTCAACCAGACTCACCAATTCCAGGATCATGGTCAAAGCCTATCCCGATAGAAACGGGACAAAAGCGCTAAGGAGAAATAAGAAGAAGAAGAATGAAAGCAACAATCCTTATACATGACAGGTCGTAAGCCCTGTAAGTACCTTGAGTTCACGATTTTTCTATGATATTCCAACTTCGTTTCTATTGAGATGTTAAAAAATAGTCAAAAATGTCATTGACAGGGATATATCCAATGTTTGTGTACCTATATGCAACTTTTAAAAAATTTCAATAAAATTATTTAAAGATATTTGTCAAGTGACGCAGATTTCTGTTGTACGTGAGTGTATGTCCGATACAATCGTATTGATTTTGAACCACTGCCTACATATGTACATATCCCGCGTGCGTTTATACTTAACCCCTCATTGGATTTTATATTACATATTTCTTTGACTACCCCCTACACTATGTTACAAACTTAATCTACAAAATATAATATATACCTACCAACACCTAACTAAATTTTACAAACATAAGTACCAAATCTATTAGGCACCGGCGTAGAATAGTGCTTCCACTCTTCTATTATCGTCGATTTCGGGTGTTCCGTAAGATCCGGGTAATCGAAAATACAACAGACAACAATAACATACATCGGCATAATCAAGCAATCTCGGGTTGGTTGGAAGAAATTGCCTTATGGCAATAAACCTGCATTTGTACACATATACATAAATTATAAAAATAAAAATAAAATAAAATTGTACTAGAGTTATTTTACATCGGAATGGAAGGAGGTGTTAAAGTTTATTAGGTGAATGTAGGGCAAAGAAAATAGATTTGCAGACATGCGATACCTGTTCATGCTACGAAAGGTCATCATCGATGAAGATTACAAGATCTTTTACAACCCTGGTAAAATGAATATATTAGCTATTGATATACAGAAGTGGGAGTTGCAAATTCTTTATAGAGGACAGCAGACGAGGACTACCAATTATAATTGCCTGGGACATTGTCGGATTAATAAGATGACCAAGAATAGATCAATTTCAGATCTTCATTCAAGAGAAGGACTGCATTGTTAATATCAGAGATATTAAAATAGAAATATTATATCTACAAAAAGATATCGTCTACAAAGATATGGTATTTACATTTGAGGTTAGTAGTGATAGAGTTTATAAATATGGAGAATAACAGAGGTGATTAAACACCATCTTGCGGTACACCAGACAGCAAGGTGTCATATTCAGAGGTAGAGTTAGCTACCTTTGTACATTGTTTACGATTGCCAAGATAACTGGTGAACCAATCCAATACTGCCTGAGCAATGTTTAGCGAGGACAACTTAACAAGAAGGATGACAAAATAAACGCAATCAAACGCGCTACTGAAATCGAGTAGTGTGAGAATTGTAAGTTATTTATTGTTATGTGTATTTCTTATGTGTCATTCGTAATCTTAACCAGTACAGTTATGGTATTATGACCCGCGTATTATTTTAGAAGTGATGTTTACATCAAAATATAATCAGTTTTAGTGAATAAAATGGGTGTTTAGTTATAACAGAATAATCTGAAAATAGTTAAATTTGCTTTTGACCATAGACAATACAATAGCATGTTGAGAATAACCAAAATGTGTACTATTGTATGTCAATTAATTTGCAAACAATCACAGCCATTGTTATTGGATGCATTTCAATACAATTATAGAATTTCCAGAATTACCACCAATATTGGTAAAATTGAAATCGGACTAAAATTGAATACTGTCGATTCATTAAGAGAAACAAATTATCTTGAACGAATCGACAGTTGGATTACTTTGTATGCATATAATCTGTGCTGTCCTTGTAATGATATAATAAAATAAACACTAATCGGAGAATAACAAAAAAAACTGCAGTTAGGTACAGTGGGTATAAGCCGTCATTGTATCAAAAATATTATCAAAAAGTTTCATTAATAAATCAAACATTTTCAACAAAAGGTGATAAAAACCCCTTGACACGTGTCTACAATCAAATCGAATAAATAATAAAAACATACCGTACATAAAGATTTCATTCATTCATCTTAAAGATTATAAAAACTATACACGCGTCCTTTCCATTGTCAAAAATCATGGTTTAATCGACATCAAAAAATGTATAATATTATGCTTTTCAAAACCTCAATAATGCACAGGTATCTTTACCGAGATCTGAGACGCCCATCGGGTCGAGTTGCCAGATGAAATAATAAAAAAAATAATAAAGCCGAGAACAATTAAGGTCAAAATGAATAAAATTATGGGGAGAATTTCGTTGTATTGTAACACTATAGCCAGAGTTCCACGTTCGATATTCAAAAGGAGGAAATAAGAATTTATTTCCTTAACTTGATCTGTTCTTTTATTCGAAAAATCCCCATTTAAACCGTTCGCTATCAATGCGCAGCACGCCAAGAAAAGGTGCAGAAATCTCCCGTAATAATAATACAAAATACCCGCATTTTTTGCGCGTCAACTTTGGGGGAACGAAACGGTCCGCCACCCCACAGAATAAAAACTGACCATCAATGGCCATCGAATTTTGAAAAAGCATACGACAAAATACATAAGTAATCTATCCCTAAAAATTCCGAAATTGAATGCAAAGCTTCGAGGGGACACAACGGCTCGAGAGCGGGAAAAAAGGAGGGAAAAAAAAACGACCATAGACAAAACGCGAACGCACCAGATAGGTACCTACCTAACCTATTCACTGATTTTTTTTATACAATATATATAATTTTCGGAAACAGCTATCGAGGGGACGCACACAATACAACCAGCGGGCACACTTTGAGCACGCTTTGTTGCGACCCCCAAAGTAACCTCTAAAAAGATTGACCGGGCTATAAGTTTTTTTTTTCAACATTATCCGTCCATCCAAGTCCGCGCATTTATTGGCAGTATTGACAAGGAAGCCATATATTATTTTATTGTAAAGTTGCAATATAAACGAAATAATAATAATAAAATATTAACGAGATGACAAGTATGCAGAATTGGATTTTTCCATAGATAGATATGTAGGTACCTACTTCTTCTTCAATATCATGCGTGACAATTTGAAATTTCGTTCCATGTTATCTACGTTTTTAAATTTGGAATGTTTTTGACAGCTACATTTGTCAAATTTTGAAATGTGAAAAAAAAGTAAAAATATGTTGTCAAATTATGTAATTAACGTGTGGACTGTAAAAAAAACGCACATTAATTCGATTCGATAGTGGAATTGCAGTATTCGATAACACCATTCGATAGCATTCTTTCAGTATACAAAAAATATATTGATTATTTTTAGACATATTTGCAAATATTATTAAGGACGAAGCAGCTATCCACACGATAAATTAAATTATGTAGAATCATAAATAAAGTTATTTATTATATTTTATTTGTTATTTAATATAAACAATATATTATAACAAAATAACTAGTATAAGTTAATACTCTCTGGATAGAGTTAAAAACTTGTGATCGAGAGAGGAGTATCGTAATTACACACAGAAGAAAAATTCAACTTATAGGATGCTTCAATGTATATTATCTGTGCTTATATTAGGATCATGATTTGACAAAAATATGACCTTTTTAAATGCTACATATTTTAAATTTCTTTTGTTCTTTTAATTTTCTATGAAGTATTTTCATTTTTTCTGTTTTGATATCTTAGTGTAATATGTATATATTTTCTTTGTTCTTTATTTTTCATTCTTTTGTTGATGTACATTCACAATTTTGTCATACTTTGTAATCTTGTTGGTTGGAAGAAATTGTCTAATGGCAATAAGCTCGCCAGTGTGCAATATATTTTTTTATATTACATATGTACAAAAAGATAAATAAATGAATAATGGAAGTGGGCAGGTCACTGTAAAATAATATTCCCCTATATGACAGTAATTTCTGTGCTGCAGTTGTATTTTTATTTCTCTAATGGAAGTGGGCAGGTCATTGTAAAATAATATTCCCCTATATGACAGTAATTTCTGTGCTGCAGTTGTATTTTTATTTCTCTAATGGAAGTGGGCAGGTCATTGTAAAATAATATTCCCCTATATGACAGTAATTTCTGTGCTGCAGTTGTATTTTTATTTCTCTAATGGAAGTGGGCAGGTCATTGTAAAATAATATTCCCCTATATGACAGTAATTTCTGTGCTGCATTTGTATTTTTATTTCTCTAATGGAAGTGGGCAGGTCATTGTAAAATAATATTCCCCTATATGACAGTAATTTCTGTGCTGCAGTTGTATTTTTATTTCTCTAATGGAAGTGGGCAGGTCATTGTAAAATAATATTCCCCTATATGACAGTAATTTCTGTGCTGCAGTTGTATTTTTATTTCTCTAATGGAAGTGGGCAGGTCATTGTAAAATAATATTCCCCTATATGACAGTAATTTCTGTGCTGCAGTTGTATTTTTATTTCTCTAATGGAAGTGGGCAGGTCATTGTAAAATAATATTCCCCTATATGACAGTAATTTCTGTGCTGCAGTTGTATTTTTATTTCTCTAATGGAAGTGGGCAGGTCATTGTAAAATAATATTCCCCTATATGACAGTAATTTCTGTGCTGCAGTTGTATTTTTATTTCTCTAATGGAAGTGGGCAGGTCATTGTAAAATAATATTCCCCTATATGACAGTAATTTCTGTGCTGCAGTTGTATTTTTATTTCTCTAATGGAAGTGGGCAGGTCATTGTAAAATAATATTCCCCTATATGACAGTAATTTCTGTGCTGCAGTTGTATTTTTATTTCTCTAATGGAAGTGGGCAGGTCATTGTAAAATAATATTCCCCTATATGACAGTAATTTCTGTGCTGCAGTTGTATTTTTATTTCTCTAATGGAAGTGGGCAGGTCATTGTAAAATAATATTCCCCTATATGACAGTAATTTCTGTGCTGCAGTTGTATTTTTATTTCTCTAATGGAAGTGGGCAGGTCATTGTAAAATAATATTCCCCTATATGACAGTAATTTCTGTGCTGCAGTTGTATTTTTATTTCTCTAATGGAAGTGGGCAGGTCATTGTAAAATAATATTCCCCTATATGACAGTAATTTCTGTGCTGCAGTTGTATTTTTATTTCTCTAATGGAAGTGGGCAGGTCATTGTAAAATAATATTCCCCTATATGACAGTAATTTCTGTGCTGCAGATGTATTTTTATTTCTCTAATGGAAGTGGGCAGGTCATTGTAAAATAATATTCCCCTTTTAAGATATTGTCAAAAAATATATATCGATAGGTAAAAATTGAATATCATTATTAATACAAAAATTGGTTATCATTATTAATACAAAATTTGGTTATCATTATTAATACAAAAATTAGTTATCATTATTAATACTTGAAGTAATATCGCGACAATTCAAGTCTGTGAATATTATTTTCACTGATGTCATTGCAGATTGTTATTTTTTGCACAATTGTGCCAAGACCACGAGTCTAGAGGAGCTTCTAGAGCTACTCTTCGTGCCATGCATTCTTTGTCTTTCTTACTAGCGTTCTGCCATGGGGCTGTTTTCAGTCCCCATATGCGGAGCGGGCAGAGGTGGACGTAGCTATTAATACATTTTGAATAAATAAAGATTGTATTATAAATTAATACTCAGGAATCGTGGGTTAGTAGGGAGTATAAGGACCTCCTCATTAATTTACAATTGACACATTGATCTGCTAATTATCTAGATGAAATGAATGAGCAAGCTTAAACTTAAGTTCAAGTGACAATGTTGCTAAATATGGTAAAGTTCAACATTAATTTGTAAAAGTTTAGTGAAAGTGAAGCTGTAGATACAGTTTTCGAATAAATATTCTTTGAATACTTGGTCAAGTAGGTACCTATAAATAACTTATTTATAGGTAATGACTTAAAAACTTTATAATATCAAATGTGTATCAAAGTTTGTTCCACATTGTAACCAATACTTTGATCAATCTTCTTTAAAAAATATTAAGCCTCCAATGATGGAAGGTTTCATACACAAATGTTGGCAACATGACAAAAAAAATGCTTCGTAATGTCAGCGGAATTCTTCATTGAAATTGACAACATTCAGTTTAGAAGTGGATCCTTCAATTTGTACCGCATCATTGCAAATGGCGAATCATTCTCGTTCAACTTGTACCTACACTAAACCATTCATAAATAATATAATATCGCATATACCTATCCTCTTCACCATTACTTATTCAATGTTCACCATTATTTGACATTTCAAATGTAGTATGCTGATGAAATTTGCAATACGTAGGAAGGTAGTTATAGGTACATATAACATGATGTGTTTTACAAAATGATGTAGAATGCATCCTGTTTAATAATCGTTTGTAAAAGATGACCTGTATGTACCTACCTATGTAGGTGTTTACATCTCAAGAGAGACGAAGAATAAAAATGAGGAATATTGGAATCAAATTAAAGACACTTTCAGAGCCAACGTCACGCAATTTCCCTCACGGAGTAAGCAGAGAGAACAGAACCCCACATTATTTTACACGCATCCATCGCTTCATCAACATTAATTCCAACAGCGGAGAAATTTATTAAATTCATTTCTCACGAGAACCTTGATTCTCTAGATTGGATACACAGGTTAGTTGGAAGAAATTGCCAATTGGTAGGTAAAATAGGGACTTCTACATATTCACCTTGAATGACTCCAGTTTGTCTTCAATGCAGCAGCTAGGCTAATATACAATTCACCGAAGTCTGCCCACATATCACCATTGCTAAAATATCTTCATTGGTTGCGGATATCGGAGAGGATTCAGTACAAGATATGCTGGATGGTGCACAAAGCTATTCACGGACATGATCCAAAATACCTTATGGATCTTTATGTACCAGATGATCTGAAACAAAAAAAGATCTAGGAACTCTTCGATCTGCAAGTAACACGGCCATGCATGTCTAAAGGAGCATAATACGAGTCGAATTACGAACTTTGGTGAAAAAACATTTGCTGTCCAGTTCAGTGGAATAAGCTTCCATATAGTGTTACATCAATAGGTAGTGAAAGTGTATTAAAACGAGTGGGTTGTGGCCAACGCTAAACTCCTCACTAACAAGTCATTCTATAAAGTATTCAAATTTTGTATGGAAAATTTCCAACATTTTCATGAAATGAGTTTGTTAAATTATTTTTTATTTAAATATTTTATTATGAAAACTTGATAACTCTTCAATGCCATTTTATGAAAGTGATGTGCCTTTTTACGAATTTGAAAACAAAAATTTAAAATTTTAAGTTTCCTGAGCTTGGGGTCACTTTGAAATATTTGACAGTTAAAAAAATTGAGAAGCACTATTCATATATCGTTCAAAATCTAATGGGATCTAATCGAGTATTAGGTATACATATTTGCAAAATTTGAATAGAATCGAATGAGTACTTTCGTCTATAATCGATAAAGTAAAAAATGAACACGCCGTACATAGCACACACACACAGATACATTGTGATGAAACTTTCAGAATACAATCTCAGCATGATACTAGTTAATAATCTGCAAAAAAAAATACCCTTAAAAATTGCGAAATCATAACTCCCCACTATATCACCTTGTGTTAGTGAGGAGTAAAAAACAGTTAAAAACTTATTTTTTTTTAAAACTCATAGGTACCTATAGTGATTAAGGGATTATTACCTTGTTAAATTTTTTTTTTATATTTTTAAGCGCTCCTGAGGTGAAAACACATAAATGGTGCTCTAAAATTATAAATGCAGTTGAAATGCGATCGCTAAGAAGAATCTGTAATAGAACGATGTATGACAGTTTCAGAAATGAGGACATAAGGAAAGAATGTAGGATAAAGAAAGATGTTATTAATAGAATGAAAGTGAACACATTGAGATGGTTTGGCCACATGGGGAGAATGAATGAGGAACGTCTGACGAAGAAAATATACATTGCGGATTGGAATGGAATGAGAGGTCGGGGCCGCCCAAGGAAGGGGTGGCACGTCCATGTAAACGGTATTTTGATAGACGGAAATGTTAGAAGCGTCAACAACAGACTAACATGTATAAGACGATGTATGAATGTTGACGAGGCGATGAATGAATGTCAAGATAGAAGTAAGTGGCGTTCGGTTCTCTCTGCCTACCCCGTTAGGGACATGGCGTGATGGTATGTATGTATGTATGTATGTATTAGTAGGTAGCCATTTGCACAAAGTGTAAGGAAATTTAAAAAATGAATAGTAATAAAAAATAATTTATTTCTGTTATTAGGGACAGCGGATCAAAAACAAACGACACACCACAATACTACGACATTGTAAGTATACATAGGTATATTAAATTAAAATTGAAAAAATATTGCGGTAAAAATTGCAAAATCACAGCTCAAATAATAGCGCAGGATAAAAATAAACGTTATAAATACAATATTAGATCCGCCATCACCCTCCACTTAGCTATTTCATTTTAAGGATATGTTTTTTTACAGTGTGCCACCCGCACAATACTCTTGATATTCATATTTATTATATTATGTGTGCTGGCAACAATGGACATCCAGCGAAAAATACAATTTGGCTCTATACAAATATGAACACACGTCCATACAATGGTTTTAATATAAAAATGAAAAAAATAAGTTACATAATACTATATAGGAATATTATATCGAGTTAATCAATCAAACGAAATGTCACGACGACAACAAGCGCTTTCGTTTTTTTTCGTATGGCAATATAACAATAAATGATTCACCTACGTTTAGTTCGAAATTCAAATCGAATTAATGTCATCTTTTAATGCGTAACCTATACATACATAGGTGCATTAATATCTTAGGTACCAAAATAATGACACTTAATTGAAAAATCTTAGATTATATAACTTAGAAAGTATGACAACAAAAATTAAGAACAATGTTCTGAGTTTCACTCGCCCGGTAGTTTACGTACACCTACCGATACGCACACCTACATAATACGAAGACCAACCGATCTACCGCCTCACACACACGTGTATAAAAAAACTTGTCATACTTACATTTGAATTCGCAGTTTGTACTAGGTACACGCGGCTTCTGTACATTATAATTCTATGTGAAAAATATATATTTTTTGACATTTTTTAGCATCTCAATAGAGACGAAGTTGTAATATTATAGAAGAACCATCCCCCCCTAGACAACGTGTCATTTAGCTCAAGAAAAGATAACTCAATGTATGGAAGTTGTCACATGACTGGTAACTGTCACTTCCATACATTGAGTTATCTTTTCTTGTCTCTTTTCTTGAGCTAAATGACACGTTGTCTAGGGGGGCAGGAACTCACGGCAACTACAGGACTTACGACCTGTCATCGTCTGGTTTACGTGATCACGTTATGCGCCAACCAACCAACTTCTCAATAGATGGCGTTACAAAAAAGGTATCTTCGTTACTTCATAGATGGCACTAGTAAAAATGTCTCATTTTCAAATGATCTTTATCTCATTATTAAAATAAATAGAACTTTCAAAATTACATTGATAAGGGAACTCAATAAGAAGGCATTATTGGTGAACGTTGCGCAAGCGGTCGAAATGACAGGTCGAAAGTCCTGTAGGTGCCTTGAGTTCCTGTTTCTTCTATAGTATTCCAACTTCGTCTCTATTGAGATGTTGTAAAATTGTCAAATATATTATTGACTCCAGACAGGGAAAAAATCCAATGATTGCGTAGGTACATATATACAACTTTTAAAAATTATATTCGTTATATTTTTTGTTCATAATATAAACAAATATTATATTGCACACTGGCGGTCTTATGCCCATAAGCAATTTCTTCCAACCAAGCAGATAAAATACTAAAACTAAAAGGATGGGCAAAATTAGTAGACGCTTAATTTCTCAACTGTGGTTCACACAAAGAAATTTGCCTGCCACAAAGAAATAGCTGCAATTTATGTAGGTAGATAATATTCGTTTATACCATCACGGCATACCCAACAGTTTGGGGAATCCAGCGACAGGTGTAAAGGTGTGTATTGCATATATACATACATACCATCACGCCATGTCCCTAATGATAGTAATGATCATAGACCGTCATGGACAGATAGAGAGAACAGATTTTCTACAAGATCTCGAAGTTGTCGATGATTTTGTTTATCTTGGCTCAACGATCTCTGTAGACGGAAGCTGTGAGATGGAGATACGCAAGCGTATTGGCATGGCCAAAAGTGCAATGGCCAAATTGGATAAAATTTGGAAAGATAGATGCATCACCACAGCCACAATAATTCATCCATTGATCCACCCAATATTTTTGTACGGAGTGGAATCGTGGACAATAAAGGCAAGAGAGAGACAAAAAATTGATGCCTTTGAGATGTGGTGTTGGCGTCGCATGCTCAGGATCCCCTGGACAGCACATCGAACAAATATCTCCATTCTACAGGAACTTGAGATTGAGTATAGATTGTCGGCTGTCTGTCTTGACCATATCCTCCGTTTCTTTGGACACATCGCAAGACGTGGTCAGGACTGCTTGGAAAAGCTGGTCGTGACCGGAAGTGTGGAGAGGAGTAGAGGTAGAGGAAGATCCCCGACTAGATGGACTGACCAGATCAAAGCGGTTACTGGCCTAACAGTAGTAGGTGCATTGCGAACTGCGGAGTGTCGGGAGATATGGAGGAGTGCTGTCCACCAGGTGATGATGGCGAACAGAAGAGAGGATCACAACCCTCAGTGATGAGGAAAGTGACTCAGAAGAATGGAAATAAATCATTTCATTTCAGATCTAGAGTTATAATATCTCTTAAGTAGTACCTAAGTGTTTCCCAACCGGTGATCCGCGAGAGTGTCCGGTTAAAATATATTTGACTTTTTTTATGTAGTTACAATGTGGCCTACGCTCTCAAAATCACCCTTTATATATTTGTAATACTGTTAATTATAGTTTCTCAATTGATAATTATAGTTTGTTTTTGAAAAATTACTGTAGATATTTGAATTTGGATACAACTGATAAGATATTATGCAATGGGCAGTCCGTGGTGTGATGATTCACATCCAGGCTGAGTGGCACACATATCTGCGGGTTGAGAACATATTATTATAATATAGAACTTTCAAAAAATTGGGATGATAAAGGGAAATTATAAAAAAGGCATAATTAGTGAACGCTGCGCAAGCGCTTAAAGTGATCACGCAAACCTGCCGATGGCAGGTCGTATACCATGAAGGTGCCTTGATTTCCTGATTCTCCTAAAAAATTCCAGCTTCGTCTCTATTGAGATATTAATGAAAATATAATAGATTCCCAACAGGGAAAAAAAATCCAATGTACGCGTATGTAGATGTATACCTACATAATATATACAATAATAAAAATATTCAAAAAAATAATTAGGTAAGTATTTGTCGAAATTGAAAGACACTTTTGAAAGAAATATGACGGTCCATGAATGTAAATATGCTATGTATATTAAGAAATGATTGTGCGGCGCTCAGTTTTCTTCCGCTACCGCCCTGAAAAGTGAAAACTATTCAATTTCACTTTTTCATACCTAAACTGACATGGATATCAGATATCAGACTGAAAAATGCAAGATTGAAAGAGATAGGTATTGTGAGTTGTTAGTACCTACTCTGCGATGGTTCGGACATGTAGAGAGAATGAACGATGAACGCCTGAAAAAGTAAGTATAGGTACAAGAGTGGAATGAGATACTTAGGGGCCGGCCGAGAAAGAGTTGGCATGATCACATAAATGAAATTTTAAATGATAGGTATATACGATTTCAGAATAATAGGAGAGCATGTTGTATGATGCAATGCATGGATGTAAATAAGGCAAAACATGTATGGCAAGATAGTCTGACGTTCGGTTCTCTCTGCCTACCCCAAATAGAGAAACAGCGTGATGGTATGTACCTATACCTAGTCGAACTTCTTTTTGTTTTTTTTATTTTACGTATAAAAATAGTCATTTTCTATATGAAGGTAAAATAAATGTATGGAAAATATATTGCAAGTGTACGAAGTAAGGTTAAAAGTATTTTTTAATTATCACGCCATCTACTTTTTTATTTATAACTTTTAACAATAAAATCGTTATATTCGTTCAAAGATGGCAGTATTTCTTTATTTGTTTTACTACGCCTTAATAGATGGCAGTGCATAAAATGTTATTAAGTTTTAATAAAAGATGGCGTTAAACTATAAATTAATAAAGGAACAAAAAATTATCCAAGAATTAAACCTAATTAATGATATTAGGAAAATCTGTTTTACCGACATACACCATAGAAAAAAAGATATTAAAACAAACCATAGAAAAGAGATATTAAAACAAAATTCAACAAATTGACAGTCAAGCGGTGACTTTACAAAACTTTATAACCTAAATTTGCTTATTCATTCCGATAATTTGTCGTTGCATTTGTATTATTTAAATCAGTAAGTTTGTATTTTTAACATTTATATTGATTTTTTCAGTTTGAGCGTAATTTTTGTGTTTTAAATGAAATATTTTCTTTTAGAAACTGTTCGATTTATTTTTCAGTTTGCAAATCTTGCCTGTGGCATTATTGAAACCCAGAGTTTAATGTGTATTTTAATGAAATGAGTTATTAAGTAATTGATACGTGTGCGTAAGTTTAGTGCTCGGTTTTATAAGTATTAATCATAAATGTTGCGTTTTTTTTAGCACAAAATGGAGACACTGGGTATTCAGTATTCAGACAATGGCAAATTGGAATGGGACAAAGCAGTTAGTACTGGAACATCAATTATGGCTGTAGAATTCACCGATGGTGTTATTATCGGTGCAGATTCTCGCACAACAACTGGAACTTACATAGCCAACAGAGTGACTGACAAACTGACCCGAGTTACAGACAACATCTACTGCTGTAGGTCTGGTTCCGCGGCCGACACTCAGGCCGTTGCAGATATTGTCTCCTATCAATTAGGTAAAAGACTATTGAGAAATATTTAACTTTTTTGTGGTTTGTACAAATTTGAGGAGGAAGTTAGTAAGAACTATAATTTATTTTTGGTAACAATCCATGCATCTGTACTGTAGTAAAAATGTATCATCGTATCTTGTAAAACTCGCGAAAACAATATATCCGTATCAATTACTTTTTAAGTGGATCTTTATTTGTTTATTACATTGTTAAACTATTATGTAGACATCACAATGTTTTTCGCGAGGAGTCGTTAATCAATTATCAATCCAAAATCACTCGTCATGCCGAATACAAACTAATGAAATTGGTGCAAATTATGTACTATTACAGTTGTATTCTCATATAAACACTAATACATGTTTTTTTTTGCACAACGCTACTACACATACAATGGGGTGGTGTGGTTCAAGCAACTCAAATCAGATATGATACTGGCAACTGAATTTAATAATTTCAAAATAAAAAACAAAATAGACCTATCAAATATTGACTTGATTTGTTAATTATATTCACTTAATTTTGTAGAGTAATAATTATGTCTGTAGATATAAATTTTTGATTCTAACTAGTTGCATGTAACACATGAGATCCAACTGTCGATAGCGATAGTATTTATAGTTGAAGAATAAGTACCAAAGTATAAACCCATAAAAAAAAATATTTTTCTTAATCGAAAAAATTTGATAAACTCTGGATTTTTTTTTGAAAAAACCAATTTGAGATTTTGTAATTGTCTATGTTCAAACCAATTTTCAGCATTCTAGGTTTTTTGGTTTCTGAGATACATGGAAAAATAAAGTAAAAATTCAAAAGTTTTGTAGGCCTATAACTATTTATATATTTTGAAATTTTGGGCTCTGTAAATTGACTGACACACAAAATGTTCTACTCCGAATTCTGAGTAAATCCGTATATAGAACATAAATATATGCTGCGAAGCCTCGAAGTTGGTGTTTTTTGACTTCAAAGTTGGAAAAGCCATGAAAAATGTAACGTGCATACAAATGTCGCGTATCCTGGCTTGAAACATTGTCAATATGTTAATAGAACAAAGCTCTCTTGAACAAATCAACAGTTGGAATATTTCCTTTACACAAAAGTGCTTGTTATGTTTTTGTTCTGTATGTGTTGTCTTTTGCACACCCACATGATTTTTCTAGACTTAATGCTAACTATACCTACATATAATTGCAGGTCTTCATCAGATGGAAATGGAAATAGGAGAGAAACCCCTGGTGTCAACTGGTGCAGCACTCTTCAGGAATCTGTGTTACAACTATAGAGACTCACTGATGGCTGGTATATTGGTAGCCGGATGGGACAGTCGTTATGGAGGTATATTATTTACAAGCATTTATTAGCTTATTTTAGGGAACGTAGGAAGATGTATATGTATTTGTTCAACAAGGACATATTCATTTTTTTATTAAAAAAAAAATATATATAACCATTTTCAAATGCCCTTCATTTAGAAGTTCTCACACCATACAATGGGATATTTTCACAAAAAATAAATATAAATTCAAAAAGAAAATTAGAAAAAATGGTAGTTATTGTTTTTTTTTTGTTGTGTAAAAATTAAATGAGATGTAATATAAATTTTAACTATCGATATTTTGTGAGGCCCCCAAAACGCACCATTTTGCATTGCTGCAGATTTCTGTAGTGTATGACGTCATAGTATTCCTACATTTTTTATGGACTATGTGTAATTCTGCGTGTTATTGTTTTTACGCACATTTAAAATTGCATCCAGTAATGGTTATTAATTATGTATTAGAAAAAGAATGCCAATTGTATTACATAATATTATTTATTTTTGTAATAGTTGGAAATCAATGTCAAAAAGTGGTATAAATTTGTGTTCCTTTCTCCATATTTAATTATGAGTAAACATAATTTTATGTACTTTGCAGATTTATTTATATCAATGAATTTCAGCACTTTAACAAAATATGCGTCATATAAAATACTATGTGTCAAAGTTTTCTATTTGTACACAAAAATGTAAGGAGCAGTAGAGAGAAGATTAACCCTTGTGAACTGCAGACTATATGGTGTCATATTTACTGCGGCCAATCATGGGGCCTTTGAAATAAATTTTTTTTATAAGTATTGTCAATAGTACCATTGAATTCAAAATATTTTACTTTATAAACTAGATATATTTTCAATTGTCATGGTGTGATGCATATACATTAAAATATGATGAGATTTTTCTGTATACTAAAGTAAGTCCAAAAAACATGAAATTTAGATATTATTGTATCCTATCATAACTTTCCTTACCACTCATACATGCATGGTAAAAAACGGTAACTTCTAGTGTGTCCCCTAAAAAAATTATTTTAAAAAATATCGAAAATTTCATATTTGTGATAAACTGCAATTTAATTTCCAAATGTGTTAAAAAAATTGTAATTGTGTATAAATTTTATTGTACTTATTACTATGGGAAATATATATTATTCATTCATTCATATTCATATATTTTGGAATATAAAAAAAATGACTTTTAAAAACTTTTAATTTACAAAATATCATAATTTAAAGGTATTAACTAAATTTTAAAATTGTTTTCTTGTTTCTGTAGAGACTTGTGAAACTGATTAAATTTTCACATATGACTGTCTCAAACCTATACATACATTCCTCTAAGGCAGCGGTCAGGGAACCGGGGTAAATTACCCCAAATGGGGTAAAAATAAATTTTGGTTTGATCCAATTTGAGAATTTTATTTTGTTTGTCTATTACATACTTACTATTTTCATGTAATTTTTTTTTATTTTCCGTGTAAATTAATTCAATAAATAATGATTCTAGAGTTTTTGTGTTTACAGAGTGGAAATCCATTTTAAATGAATAAATAAATAAATAATGTTTATTTAAATATACATTGATTGTCTTCTTTTCAAAATGGGGGGAAGGGGTAATATTGACTTATGGTAATATCGAAAAATATTTTGGGGTAATGGTTAAAAAAGTTCCCCGACCGCTGCTCTTAGGTTGTGCCAATTATTGTTTTAAGAGGCTATTATTAGAGGACAGCATTATGTCATAGAGAGTAAAATCTTTCATGTGCTTAAAATGAAAGTGAATAACGATTAAGATTTTTAATTTCAATTCTGGTTTGTTCTTGAAATGAAAAAAATCAATAAATTTTGGGTTTTCGACAATTTAAATCATGTATAAAACCTTTTTAACGCATAAGATACAAAAGAGAGGCAATCGTGGTTTCACTGGATTCATGAATCCAGGCCTACGAGCACAGGCGACCAGAGTACCAGTTATGAACCACACGGGCTTGCGACCATGATTGTGGGCTTAAGGGGCCCCTTCAGGACTCAAGTCACACTCACCACTTACTATAAGTAAACACATAAATTTATAGTGCTTAATATATCATGTTTTCAGTCACCAGATAAAGTGTTATAAGCCCCCTTAAAGTTTTTAGGGATAAATTAATAATGTGAATATAAAATTTTTCAGGTCAAGTGTATTCTATTCCCATTGGCGGTATGTGCGTGAGGGCACCAGTCTCTATCGGTGGATCTGGCTCCAGCTACATATACGGCTACGTGGACGCCAACTTCAAGCCCAACATGAGCAAGGATGAAGCTGTCAACTTTGTAGTCAACTGTCTAGCGTTGGCCATGTCCAGGGACGGTTCTTCGGGGGGTGTCGTGAGGGTCGGCATCATAACCAAGGACGGCATCGAGAGGAAGGTCGTACTCGGAGACGAGCTGCCCAAGTTTTGGGAGAAATGAAATATCAAGCGGTGATTATTCGGTTATTTTTTTATTGTTTCTTCAATTATTGTAAACTTAAAATGGTATTGAAATAAATTTTTTTTTATGTATTTTTCATCTTTTAATTCCATCTGTAGACTTTGAATATTTTATGGTGGCATATTTTACTTTAAAAAATTGCTTCTCGGGCAAATAACAGGCACTATTTCAAACACACACCCAATAACAAGTTGCCACATTTTGGAGACTTATGGTATTAATCTTCTCACAGATCCAAACTGATAAATACAATTAAAAACTGTGTCTCCACCGGAAATTTACGTAAACATTGGATTTTCAAACGATGATATTTTATGACAAATTTTAATATGATTTAATTTAATATTTTGATATGGAAATCAACAAGGATAATTGCCGATTGTTGCGACGGCGCTTTTAAAGAGATCACACATAAAATCATATTAATACCTTCATGACATAAACCATTCAATGACAGGTCATTAGCCCTACAGGTGCCAAGTTCTCCTATAAAAATATATACATATTCCCGTCTCTTCCCCGTTGATATACATACTAAAATTTGTCTTAATAAACTAATGCCTTATTTGACTTGCGTTCGAGATACATGACAGCAAAAGGATTCTATTATAAAAAATAAAAAAACGATTTATCATTGCATTCACATTTTAATTTACATAACAAATCTTAATTCTAACCATACATTATTTACTTTATCATCATACCTACTTTAGGTAATCAAATGACATCTAATATCTTGACTATACAATATAATACACTTTATATCAAACTTATCTATGTATATATTACAAATCTACTTCAATTCAAGTCAATACAAATTAATTCTGGTAAATATACAAAGAAGCATCTTCAATTGATATATAATTTTACTTATAAACTTTTGAATTTCTACATAGTACTTAATACATTAGAAAAAAGTGCATAAATAATGCATATTACATATTTTCTACATAATATTGTCTCCAATTTTTAAGGTTAGGTTTACTGAACACTGTTTAGTATAAATGTTTTGCAAACACTTTCTTACATCCCATGCAAGTGGCAAGTTTATTGCTGAATAGCAATTTCTTCCAGCCAACCATTATTTCCAGCCCAGAAAAGCAACAATTACATGATAAATAATTTTAAACAAATTTATCCTCTGCTGGAAATCAAACCCAGGGGGCGAGTCTGGTCAACAGGTGGAATCAAAACCATCCATGTTTAATAATATCATGAATATTATGTTATGGAGTTATATAACATCTTAAGGTATTGTAGAACTCAAGATAATTATTATCCATGATACGGGTAAACATGGATGGCTTTGATTCCACCGGTTGACCAGGACTTTGCCCCCCAGGTTGCTAGCGCTTGTGCATTAGAAGCAAACGGTTACCACTTACTTCACCAAAGCAGTCAACCAATGTATCACATATTGTAGCTTAAGGTCTAACACCGCGTAAGTCAATATCAGCAACTTTACAGTAGAGCAAAAAACTTTCTAAAATTCCTATATGACATTTGAAAAAATATAAAAACACAAAGCCGCATTAGTTGGCATGTTTTTTTTAATTAGTATTTTCAAAAGAAAGTATATTTAAATGACATGTAATAAGAATTTTAAATAGTTTTTTTGTTCTACTGCAAAGTTGCCGATATTGAATTACGCAGTGACCTTAAGCGACGATATCTATGTTCAGTTGTTTATGACTTCTCTTGTAAAATTATATTCGACGATCGTGCGTTCAATTGTTATGAAACCTACATACATATTTTGACGCATTATCAAAGATACATTAGAAATAAAATCGAGAGCTAATTGCATTTCCAATGGTGTACAATCGAGATGACAATGCATATTATAATGTTAGACACGCGTAATAAGTTTACGCCAACATTCCAAGTTCTTCCATAGTAGCCAAGTCCCTCAGCAGCATCTGTATTGTCTGTTTGGTTCGAGGGAAGCTCTCCGGGGTTTCGTCGTCGGCCAACGACGGATCTTGAGATTCCAGTTCTGGGGAAAATCAAATAGTTAAATTTTATTCATAGTACATAGGGCGTGGATGCTTGAATTGGATATCTGCTAGCGCACTCTATAATAGATTGGATGTATACCATACCCATACAAAGAAGCACACAAAACAGACCCATTAGCAATAGCTACCTGTCAATTTGTTCAAAAGAATGAATGTAGTTTAAAAACAAGAAGCGTGTATGAAGGAACATTTTATATGGTGCAGTGGACTTTTTGCATGCTAAAAACACCAACTTAGAGGCTTTGTAGCATATATGTTCTATATATACTAGTTGCATGTTACACATGAGATCCAACTGTCGATAGCGATAGTATGTATAATAATGTATAGTTGAAGAATAAGTACCAAACTATAAATACTTAAATCCAAATTATTGAATATTTTAAGATATTTTGTTTTCTATACAACATTATGTAGGTATGTATGTCAAGATAGAACAGTATGGAGGTCAGTCTTTTTTTCCTACCCAGAATATGAAAACAGCATGATGGTATGTATGTATGTTTGGAGATTAAGTACGTATCAAACTATTGTCTTCATAGATATTGTGTATAGGCGACTGTCATACAAATTGTATGAAGCGATGTCGTCACTTAATTCAATTTTTATAAAAATAATTAAAAAAAATTTAAGATATACTACTATAATGTTAATTTTTATTATAAAAAATTAAATTATCGAGTTGGGGTGTTTCGGCTTTTTTCGATATTTTTAAAAAATTTGGAAATATAGGCAGTTAAACTCATAAATTTGTCATAAAAAAAATATTTTTCTTAATAAAAAATGTTTGAGAAACCCTGGAATTTTTTTGAATAAACTAATTTGAGATTTTGTATTTATACCAATTTTCAGCGTTCTAGCTTTTATGGTTTCTGAGATATATGGAAAAATAAAGTAAAAATTCAAAAGTTGATAACCCCTGACTGAAACAAAAATTCAAAATTCTGAGTATAAAAGTTTTGTAGGCAGAATTTGATTTAATTTTTTTTTAAGTTTATATATTCTGAAATTTTGGGCTCTGGAAATTGAGCGGATCAAAAGTTATAAGGGGGGAACGGACACACAGACACACGAAATGTTCTAGTCCGAATTCTGAGTAAATCCGTGTATGGAACATATATGCTGCGAAGCCTCTAAGTTGGTGTTTTTTTACTTCAAAGTTGGAAAGGCTGTGAAAAAAGTAGACCTCTGCATACAATTCTCGCGTATCCTGGCTTGAAACATTGTCGATATGTTAAGAGAACAAAGTTCTCCTGAACAAATCGACAGTTGGAATATGGATGAATTCAGAATTTGAACATTTTGTGTGTCCCCCTCTTATAACTTTTGATCCAATCAATTGACAGAGCCCAAAATTTCATAATATATAGATAATTATAGGCCTACAAAACTTTAATACTTAAGAGTTTTTGCTTCAGTCAGGGGTCATCAACTTTTGAATTTTTAAGTTATTTTTTCATATATCTCGAAAACCACATAAGCTAGAACCCTGAAAATTGTTATGTATATTAACAAACACAAAATCTCAAATTTGTTTTTTCTCATGTGTTACATGCAACTAGTAATAATATAATTTCTTCTATCTGAAGTGCTCTCCCATATTTAGACACTACATAGATTTAAAAATAAACAAAAGAAACTAAATGGCACAGTATGAAAAATTTAATAGGTAAACAAAATAAAAATAGAAGACCCTGAGCTAAGACTTAACCATACAAAATATTACATTGAAACTGAAAAAATTACAATCAAAATTGGACATGAAAGAATAAGGTGCAAAGGATAATAATAATAATAATAAAACTCTTTTATTATGCAAAACAAATCACATAATGTGGCAGACTTATTGCCCGTAGGCAATTTCTACCAGTCAACCACACAAAAGGACTGATAAATTGGCAAAACAACTAAAAACTATGAATAAAAATACATTCCAACTAGACTTTGTATTAAAAAATTGAAGTTGTGTTGTTGTAATAATAGATTTTTATAGCGCCGTTTAATGATTCAAGATCATTCCAAGGGCACTGATAGTTCAGTTTTGTGCTGCTCTATGAAAAAAAGCTGTTTTCAGTTCTTTAGTGAAAGTGCTCTTGCTTTGAGCACTGCGGACATCTGGAGGCAGTGAATTCCACTTAATTGGACCGCTCATACCAAAGCATCGGTCATTGTAAGCAGCTCTGTTTGTCCAACTACTTTAGGTAGTTATTACTCTGTGATTCAGACGACTTGAGATGCCTCCCAGATAGCTCTTTTCTCTGACACAGCTCTTGAATGTATTGTGTTGTGGTGCCAGATTATTCAAAGCATCAAACACCGTCAAACAAATTTTATGAAATAACACTAAATGCAATCATACCAACATACAAAATTGTAATGAAACATACTCCATGTAATTTAGGTTTGAAATTATCAGTATTGAATGCAATGAGAGTAAGTAAAATGTGAATTGACTGACCGGCAATCTGCGCCTCAATTGAGTCCAATCTTGCCTCCAACAGCATCTGTGTCCTCTCAATGTGCTGCAACAGTCTCAGTCGACATTCAGCTGGATCTATTGCAGCTTCAGGCTGCGGGGCCGACACTGGAATTGACAAAAAAAATATTTTACAAATACTTAAATCATTAGTTTTTGGAAATGATGGAGTAAATTTGGCGGTGTACACGAGATTTTTATCTTTATAATTTAATAACTTGAGAAGCACTGGAGATTCCCGTAAAAGTGAAAATTATTAACTATAGGAGAACAAGGGAATCCCCAACTTTTTATTATTAATGGTGTATCCCCCAACTTCCGATAATATTGCCATTTGGGAAAAATAATTTCAATTGTAGTGTTTTGCTAAGTGTTGTCACTAAACGTCAGTCTGCTCAAGTTCTAGTTAAGAAGACAGTTAAAATATCAAATGATATATTTTTATTTATTGACTTATTTCCATAATACATAAAATTAACTTGAATATTACAATGGAATTTATTAAAAAAAAATGAAAATATAACAAACTTTGTAATACTTCTACTTTACAACTTGCGAATAAGTTATAATGCTTTCTTGTTCTGAGGTAGTACTAGCAATAATATTACATAATAAATAAGTTATAATGCTTTCTTGTTCTGAGGTAATACTAGCAATAATATTACATAATAAATAAGTTATAATGCTTTCTTGTTCTGAGGTAATACTAGCAATAATATTACATAATAAATAAGTTATAATGCTTTCTTGTTCTGAGGTAGTACTAGCAATAATATTACATAATAAATAAGTTATAATGCTTTCTTGTTCTGAGGTAATACTAGCAATAATATTACATAATAAATAAGTTATAATGCTTTCTTGTTCTGAGGTAATACTAGCAATAATATTACATAATAAATAAGTTATAATGCTTTCTTGTTCTGAGGTAATACTAGCAATAATATTACATAATAAATAAGTTATAATGCTTTCTTGTTCTGAGGTAGTACTAGCAATAATATTACATAATAAATAAGTTATAATGCTTTCTTGTTCTGAGGTAATACTAGCAATAATATTACATAATAAATAAGTTATAATGCTTTCTTGTTCTGAGGTAATACTAGCAATAATATTACATAATAAATAAGTTATAATGCTTTCTTGTTCTGAGGTAATACTAGCAATAATATTACATAATAAATAAGTTATAATGCTTTCTTGTTCTGAGGTAGTACTAGCAATAATATTACATAATAAATAAGTTATAATGCTTTCTTGTTCTGAGGTAATACTAGCAATAATATTACATAATAAATAAGTTATAATGCTTTCTTGTTCTGAGGTAATACTAGCAATAATATTACATAATAAATAAGTTATAATGCTTTCTTGTTCTGAGGTAATACTAGCAATAATATTACATAATAAATAAGTTATAATGCTTTCTTGTTCTGAGGTAATACTAGCAATAATATTACATAATAAATAAGTTATAATGCTTTCTTGTTCTGAGGTAATACTAGCAATAATATTACATAATAAATAAGTTATAATGCTTTCTTGTTCTGAGGTAATACTAGCAATAATATTACATAATAAATAAGTTATAATGCTTTCTTGTTCTGAGGTAATACTAGCAATAATATTACATAATAAATAAGTTATAATGCTTTCTTGTTCTGAGGTAATACTAGCAATAATATTACATAATAAATAAGTTATAATGCTTTCTTGTTCTGAGGTAATACTAGCAATAATATTACATAATAAATAAGTTATAATGCTTTCTTGTTCTGAGGTAGTACTAGCAATAATATTACATAATAAATAAGTTATAATGCTTTCTTGTTCTGAGGTAATACTAGCAATAATATTACATAATAAATAAGTTATAATGCTTTCTTGTTCTGAGGTAATACTAGCAATAATATTACATAATAAATAAGTTATAATGCTTTCTTGTTCTGAGGTAATACTAGCAATAATATTACATAATAAATTTTTTAGCTACATGTTTTCTCAATAAACTAATAGTATAAAAAGACTCAAATCATAAAAAAAAACGAGTGGGTTGTGGCCAACGCTAAACTCTTTGCTAACAAGTCATTATATAAAGAATTCAAATTTTGTATGGAAAATTATTCAGCATTTTCATGAAATGAGTTTGTTAAGTTATTTTTTTTTAAATATTTTATTATGAAAACTTGATAACTCTTCAATGCCATTTTATGAAAGAAATATTGAAAATAAAATTTCAAATTGTTAAGTTTCCTGAGCTTGGGGTCACTTTGAAATATTTGACATTTAAAAAACTTGAGAAGCACTATTCATATATCGTGCAAAATCTAATGGGGTGTAAGCGAGTATTAGATATACATAATTGCAAAATTTGAAAAGAATCGAATGAGTACTTTAGTCTATAATCGATAAAGTAAAATAAACACGCCGTACATAGCACACAACACATTGCACAAACACACAGATACATTGTGATGAAACTTTCAGAATACAATCTCAGCATGATACTAGTTGATAATCTGCAATAAAAAAAATAGCCTTAAAGCGTAAAAAAAGATATCTTTCTGAGTGGAAATATTATCTTAGAACAAACGTCAATTCTTTATCTGACTCTCCTCTATATGACATATATTATATCAGCGATCCTTGCTCCTAACTAAATCCCTTCGTGGTATTGAGGAGTAAAATAGGGGTTTACCTTGCTGTACACTTTTTGCAAATGTCTCCAGTTCCGACGTAGTGATTGGGAGATGTATAGGAGTGCCGCCAGGACTGGAGAGCAGATCCTGGCCATTGTTCTGGATCTCGCTGGTTGACAACTCAATCTCATTGTCGCACTTGGGAATGTCGGCCCCCTCCATATGGTCCATGTCATCCACCTCCGTCACTTCGATGCTCTCACCGACCTTCGAAAAGAAGATAAATATTAACATGTACTTTCTATAACAAACCTCATATCCCATACAAAAAAAAGTAAGCGCTGTGCGAAAGTGAAAAGCGTTAACAATTCGACTCAGGGGGATGTCGGTTAGTTTTAAGTTTATGTTACAGAAACCCTATCAGTCTAACTAATAAAAATCTACTGCACACCCGTTGATCAGTGTTTTAGTTACACACAATGTAAAGCCCGTGTAGTGATTATTTGAAAATCTTACTTATAAACGCTGTATAACGACTGTGTAGTTACAACAAGAGTACAACAAAAATAATCTGACAACATTGTAATTTCGCACTCACGCATGCGCAGAGCCGCCAGCCGCCATTATAATTTTAACGTTTGTCGTAGTTAATATTTTCATATTTCAAAATAGAAATATGGAAAATTTAATGAATAATTTCATCATACGAATACCCAAGCGAACACCATTGTAGATATTACAAAAAAGCAAATTTTTTGACAACTTTTCGCTCCTAAAATGCATAACTATCGAGAATATAATAATTTGTAAAGGTTTTGTCATATTATTCCAAGATATAACAATATAAACACGCATATCAAAATCAAATTTGATTTTTGATAGATGAAATTTGTCTTAAAACACCGCTAAACTACCTAGAACAGGCGTGCAAACGATGTGTAAAATTTGTATGAGAGATACAACTGATATTTTACACAGCGTTTATTGGTAACGTTTTTGCCTACACAGGTGTTAAACGGTCGTGTAACTTTTACAACACGTTTATTAGTAAGACTGTATATGGTTAGTAATATCTTTTTTTGTAGGTACTCAAAATGTTGGAAAATAAATAAATAAGATACCTCATCAATATTGATGCCATAGGTGTGCTGCAGATCCAAGTCCTCCATTGTATCTTTACTCTCGATGACCAGCTGCTGTTGTTGTTCCATCTTCTGTTCGTGTTTAACATTCTGCACTTCGACTGTATCGTTGTAGGCGGGCGTCTCGTCATTCCATGGCTTCGACCATAGATACAGTTTGGGATGGTCTTTTTTCCTACAAACAATCAAATTCATTTTGTATAAAAATATACATAGTTGGATAATTTCATATGTAAGTACATATACAACATAAACAATACACAAGATTCTCTCTTTACATAGTGTTTATAGGTAAAAAAAAAAATATTTCTATAGCACACCTTATTTTTGTACGAATACTGAGAAGTAAATATATACAAGGGATGTGGGAAATTAAAAAGACTAGTCATAGAGTCGGCCTTCGTGGCTCAGTTGGTTATGTATCTGACTGCTGATCCAAGGGTCCCGGGTTCGATTCCCGGTGTAGACACAATTATTAATTGTGTTTCCAGTCTGGATCTGTGAGACGATAAATATTGAAGTCTCCAGAATATGGCAACTTGTTATTGGGTGAGTGTTAAATAATTATTTGACATAGCACCTGGGATTTAAATTACGAAAAACAAATACTTTTACTGCTATATAAATGAGTCATTAATATCCAATTCAATTAAAAGATCACATGATTCTATAAAGTGTGTAAATAAGTAATGTGTATATACGATGCCCTTCTCTCAAGTTTTTAGCTCTATCGAGAGAGTATCAACAACATTGTTATTTTGTTATATATTGTTTAAAGTAGAAATAATGTTTATTATATAAAAAAAATGTTTAAAATTTTTTTTAACATTGGATGAGTTTGGAATACCCCTGTTCTACTTCACTATTTGAACCAATCCCCTGGCCAGTCCTGACTCATGTCAGCTCTGTATATTACTTATTCTGTGGTAGACAGAGAGCTGAGTGTTTTTTTTTTTTAAACCCATCTAGAGACCTTCTCACGTCGACTCCATAGTCCTATCTCCTGGAAGAACTGTAAAATCCTTTGTGGATCGGTGTCTCTGATTTGCTTTTGATCAGCAATATGCAAACCTATTTTCTTTACTCTTGTTTGCATTAGTGGGCCACATTCTGTAAGTAGATGCATCGGTGTTTCATGTTCATCCATGCAGAACCTGCATAGGTACATTTCCGATAAATTCATCGTTCATAGATGTTTATTGATTCTACAGTGACCTGTTAAGATTCTAGTAAGAATCCTAACGTTGTTCCTGCTCATTGTTAGGATCCGCTTGGAGTGTGTCAAAGAGAATCCTAAAATGAGTGCTTTTGAATGTCTTTGTCCTGGAGTAGATAACCAGAGTTCAGTGGCATTGTCAAGCATTCTTTGGTAAAGTGTTGATTTAACAATACTATTAGCTAGGAGACAGTGAGGCTCCGGCCCATAGGTAGCTGTGTCCGCTCCCCTATTTGCCAGAGCATCAGCTTCCTCGTTACCTTTATGAGCTGAGTGTTACACACATCTTGACTTAGTATCAGATTAATAGATAGATTGAAGTTCTTCTTGACAAACACTGATTGAATGATGATTTTAGCCATTGTGTTTACATCACGTTTGTCAAGTTCTTCTTGACAAACACAATGGCTAAACTATGAAGCATACTTGATGGTATTTAACCTTTTTAAGATGAGCGTCATGTATAGATGCCCACCGGCCGCGTGCCTAAACACCGAGCATCATCCATACATGCCCTCATGGCTATACACAATTGTGAACCTTCATATCAGTAAATTCATACTTGATTGAGACGAAAATTGGATGAATATTACTCTCATATATTTGACTTCAAGACATCTATCGGTGAATCAACAAAACAATTGTTAAGTTATTTAAAAAATTAAGAACTCTAAACATTGTAATTCATCGATCATCATCGGCCAAATTTACACTCTCCCGCGCTTTGTAAGGATCTAATATGCATGCGAGTAGGAAAGAGGGATACTACGCCAGTTCATTTTGTTGTTTCGCGCTGAACGTTCTGCATTGAATTTCATCCTTACCAATACACAATCGGCGCATATTCCTTATCTACATCAAATGCCGGAAGGATCATGTGACATATTGATGCTGCCATGTACTTTTTTATATGGAGATAACTACAATAACATTATCCTTCATTTATCTTATGTTATAAAGTGTTTAATTTCATTGAGTATTTTGTTTATCTTTGATCTTTTTATGATATATCTACATCATTAGATTTTTTTACTTATTATATTCAATTAAAACGAGATTAAAAAAATCTGTGTGATGCGAAATACTGTTCATCCATAGGTAATGCAAGTACTTGTACCTACCCGTCTTAATTGGGTTAAGGCTGAAAGACTTGAAGGCTCTTGTTTCTCTGGTAAACACTAGTTGTTTGTATGCAGTGTTTCAGTTTTTCAATAATAACCTGATAATTAAATGAAGTTTTCAACTCACTGTGACACTTGTATCTTGCACCTCAACGAGTGCAGCAGATTAGCCGTGTGCAGGAGGTTGCCGCACAGCTGGTGGCTCTTTTTCAGTGTGGCTGCACGTCTCTGGTCCGCCTCTGTCAGCGGAGCCACTCCGTTGAGGACGTTGGGGTCGTGGATAGGAGCTGCAGGGGCCGTGTCGGAGGGGACGTCGGGAGGGGGCGCGGGAGGGGCCGCCTGGTGGGACAGGCGAGGCAGACGCCCCTCGTACAGCCAGTCCTGGTTGTTGAGGTGGCGCTGGGAGCGACGCCCTCGCGGAGGATACAGACATATGTGGCAGATGTACTTATCCGGCACCTGTATTTATTTGAATAACATCAATAAAGGAGTGAGACAAAGCTGAGTACTATCATTGACCAATCGTCAAATTTAAATAATATCAATTCGTCAAATCAAATAATAAAGATGAATTTGTTGAAATATGTACTTTATGGCTACATTTAAATTTTACCCAGACACTAATATTTATTTTAACTTATTTCAAATTGAGCACAAAGAATGTCTTAAAAATATTAATACTAGTTGCATGAAACACATGAGATCCAACTGTCGATAGCAATAGTACGTATAGTAGAAGAATAAGTACCAAACTATAAACCCATATACAAATTATTTAATATTTTAAGATATTTGATTTTCTATACAACAAATGTACCTAGGTATGTATGTCAAGATAGGATAGTATGGAGGTCAGTCCTTTTTTCTACCCAGAATATGAAAACAGCATGAGGGTATGTACGTATGTTTGGAAATTTAAGTATCAAACTATTAAGTCTTCTTACATATTGTGTATAGGTGACTGCTATACAAAATGTATGAAGCGATGTCGTCACTAAATTCAATTTTTATAAAAATTGTTAAAAAAAGTTTGACATTTACTTGTACAATATGTATATTTTTTATAGAAAATTAAATTATCTAGTTGGGGTGTTTCAGCTTTTTTCGATATTTTTAAAATACTTGGAAATATTGGCAGTTAAATTCATAAATTTATTGTAAAAAAAATATTTTTCTTAATAAAAAATGTTTGAGAAACCCTGGAATTGTTTTGAAAAAACCAATTTGAGATTTTGTATTTGTCTATGTTTATACCAATTTTCAGCGTTCTAGCTTTTACGGTTTCTGAGATATATGGCCCCCAAGTCAAATTGAAAACGCTGTTCGTTTTCGCCAAGCGCTAATTTTTTTTGTATGGGATTTGACGTTTGTTGTTTGTTATTGTAGAAAAAATTTCTACAACAAACGTCAAATCCCATACAAAAAAAATTAGCGCTTGGCGAAAACGAACAGCGTTTTCAATTTGACTTGGGGGCATGGAGTAAATAAATCAAAATTTCAAAAGTTGATAACCCCTGACTGAAACAAAAATACACGATTGAGTATAAAAGTTTTGTAGGCCTATAACTGTTTATATATTCTGAAAATTTGGGCTCTGTAAATTGAGCGGATCAAAAGTTATAAGGGACACACACACACACACACAGACACACACACACACACACAAAACTCACATAAAATGTTCTACTCAGAATTCTGAGTAAATCCATGTATGGGAACATATATGCTGTGAGGCCTCTAGTTGGTGTTATTAGCATGCAAAAAGTCCACTACACCATAGAAAATGTTCTTTCGTACACGCATCTTGGCTTAATAATGTCGATTCATTCAGAGAATTGAATTCTCATGAATGAATCGACAGTTGGATTACTGAACAGGTAGAATACTATTGTTAATGGGTCTGTATTGTGTATTCATTTATAAAATAGAAATCAAACAGACACCACTTCTTCTGGTAAATTGTTCCAGATAAATATTCCATTTATTAATTTAAATAGATCTATATATTACAATCATAGAATAATAACAGTATAGAATACTCTTTAACCTGCAGTAAACGCGACTGCTTTATGTTGACTAATTTGGTCAACATTTTACTACGAGCATTCAGTAATCATTTGGCCGTCTGCGTGATACGTTCTTGAAATAGGTAATTTTTAACTGCTTGCACAATTATTTACGCAGTCAGCAGAGTCATACACATATTGACACGAACCGGCCAATAAAACGGCTTCACCTTTTCAGCGAGGTATTGTATGTATAGTTTTATTATTATTCTATGAATATAGTATACAAATGTTTTCTTGAAAGGACTAAAACTTTTTTCCTCTTTTATGTTCCTCGGCATACTTTCATATAATTTTAGCTCATTATACATTAGAGAATTGTGAGTTGAGACTTTATTTTGTTTGTCTAATCTAATATGTTATGAATTTTGGTATATGAAAAAAGTTGACTGCATTTGTGTGGGACTCATTATGTCACACCGTGCGGATAAAATCATTGACTAAGGCCCGGTTGCATCAAAAAAGTTAAACGAAAGTTTATAGTTAAAGTTACAAAAAAGTTACTTTTTTGTCAAATTGAGTTGCATCGCATTTTTGTTAACTTAAACTTAACCGAAAAGTTACTAAATTTTAAACCCCCAGACATGAGAGTTTAAGATTAAGTTAAAGTTAATTTTTGACATTTCTCTCAGAGAACACATGATTTCCCTTTCGTTTCCCTATCGTAGAAAATACTTTTGACAATTATTTATTTTGTGATGTTATTTTTTTCGTGTTAATTCTTGAAATATAGTGATAATATTTTTTTATGGGGATTCGGATTCATCTGATGACGAGTTTAGTCATCATTAATACATACCATGTTAACTACGCGAAAGCTGAAATTATTCAGGCAAAGGACAAATTTTTGGTGATGGGATTATGATGAATTTATCGCCCGATTCAGAATGTCCAAAAACAGGGTTCATCAATTAGTGGAACTTATTAGAGAGGACATTGCACCACCATCAAACATTATTTCTCTTTTTCCTTCCACCAATGACAAAGGGATACTTCGTCGGCGGTAAAGTTTGCTGACCGATCTCTGAAAAAATCACTTCATAAAACCTTGCCAATAATATCTTTAATGAATATATATTTTGAATTTGAATCCATGTCGATAATCAGACAGCAAATAAACAAATAATGACAGTAACGCGCACTGAGCGGTAACAAATAAAACTGAATAAAACGAGGTTATATTATGACAGACGCCAATATCTAGCATGGACAAAATGGTATGGCAATATGACAAAAATAATTCCCGGTGTTTTTCATTTCATTATTACGGAATTTGATCTTTGTTGCGTTGGTATCCCCATTAACTATAACTAAACTTTTTTTTTGTCGGTGCAACTCATATTTCATTTAAACTCGACGTAACTTTTGTTAGACCATAAACGGAGTTTAAAATTTTAACTAAAAACTTTTTTTTGGTGCAACCGGGCCTTAGACATTCGCGTACTCAAATACGGTAAAAATAAAAATATAATTACTTGTGACTCCTTCTCAATGCTATGACATATTGCATGTTGCCAACACAGACACAGCTCACACTGGATCATCAAACCGTCTTCTTCACCATACCTGAATATAACAAACAATTAGGTACTACTTAGCAAATACATGTATTATATTTTATTTGTTTTATAGAAAAACAACAATTAATTATACTGCATCCACAATAATCACGTTTCCTTTTATAAGATTATTTATTTATTTATTTGGCAAAGAGAATGCCATGCCTTTACAGGGAAACCTAAACTGGCATGGCATGAAAAAGAACAACAAACATAATCACAAAATAATACAACATCCCAATTTAAAAATAAAACATTATAAAATTCATAAATTTGTTTTCAACGATATTGAAGACGTCAACTTCGCTCGACAAAATGTTGAACATTGAGACGGCTTTGTGTATTGGAGACTTTGCTAGTAAATTAGTCCGACTGTATGGCTGCAGAAACAACGCGTGATTTCGTCGTGAATTAATGGGAGCATGTATGCCTATTTCACAAAGTAAATTAGGATTATATATTAACCCATTTACTAGTTGGAAAAAGTATTTCAATAGACAAAATAATCTTCTGTTTTCCAAGGAGTTGTATCCAATCATACCTAATAAGATAGCAGATAATGCACACCTATCGCTGGTTACCTCTACATTGAGAGATATGCCGTGACGATATATCGCTTGATAACTTTCACAACCTCATATCTCAAAAGCTGCATTCTCATATCCATAAATTAACAATGATTTTAAAGGGTTAAAGAAATAAAAAAAAATTCAACTAATGAATTACTTTGAATTTTCAATCCACATTATCAGAAAAATAAAAAAAATTATACTTTTTGAGATATGAGGTTGTGAAAGTTATCCAGCGATATGCATCCACAATACCCCATAAGGCAAATAACCTGTATCTGGGCTATAACACCATACCACCACGCCATTTCCCTATTTGGGGTAGGCAGAGAGAACCAAACGCCAGAATCTTCTCTCTCTTTGCATACATTTCTCGCTTCATTCACGTCCATACATCGTCTCATACACGCTCTTCTGTTACTTATTCTTACTTCTAACATCACCATCTTTCAAAATTCCATTTATGTGATTGTGCCAACTTTTCCCTGGCCGACCTCTACTTTTCGTTCCTCTTTTATCAGTCTTTTTTCGTCAGACGGTCATCACTCATTCTTTCTATGTGGCCAAACCACCTTAGGGCATTTACTTACGATTAATTAAGATCTTAAGATGAGTAATTAAAAAAAAATTTGTTAAATTATTTAACAAACTCATATCATGTCGACCACCGTGGCACAGTTGGTAAGCCGTTCGGTTCCTGTGCGGGCGTCCTGGGTTCGATTCCCAGGAGAGGAGAAATTTATTTAAATTCATTTCTCATGCAAATATTGCTTCTCTGGGCTGGAAACACTAGTTATTTAGAAGAAATTGCCACACGGCAATAAACTCGCCACTTGCACAGGGTGCAAGGAAGTTTTCATTATTATTATTGTTATTATCAATATATGCTGAAAGTTTTCCATGCAAAATTTGAATAATTTGTGAAGTTAGGGAGTATAGCGTTGGCCACAACCCAAAGTTTTTGTTTACCCAATTTTTTATATAATGAATCGCCCGTCTGATTTTAAAAACATCCAAGATGACAGTTAGTGAACTGGCCACAAATGAACATTTTGACCGTCATGTATTTTTAATTTGTCAAAAATATATATTTAAAATACTCACCCGCAATAACAATTAATTATTTCCTCTCTCTTCATGTGGACTATTTTGATTTTCTCACCAGCTGAAAGAATAAAAAGAAAAAAAAACAAAAAATATTTACATCTTAGAATTAAAAAAAGAACAATATTTTCATAAAATTGTGGTGCCTACAGATACCATAGATGTTTCTACACAGATACCATAGAAACGGAATACAATAAATATCCAAACAGGAAAATATAATATACACAAAGGTAGGTACCTACATAAATAATAATACTAACAATTTTTTTTTTTAAACAAATATGATTTGAGAAGCTATATTTAACAGGATTTATTTAAACAAATATGATTTGAGAAGCTATATTTAACAGGATTTATTTAAACAAATATGATTTGAGAAGCTATATTTAACAGGATTTATTTAAACAAATATGATTTGAGAAGCTATATTTAACAGGATTTTTATTTTTGACAAATTTTTAACATCTCAATAGAGACGAAGTTGGAATATTATAGAAGAACCAGGAACTCAAGGCACCTACAGGACTTACAACCTGTCATCGGCTGGTTTACGTGATCACTTTATGTGCTTGCGCAACATTCACCAATTATGCATTCTTATTGAGTTCCCTTATCATTAATGAGGAACAGATCGTTTGAAAATAAGACATTTTTACTATTGCCATCTATGAAGTAACGAAGAAGACGCCACATGTAAATTCTGTAGGGAGGGGGCGGAAACGCCACACCACCTCCTCATGCAGTGTGATGCTGTGACACAAGTTAGAATGAGGACCTTGGGCAGGCCCCAAATGGACATTGGATCCATACCCTCATTGAATCCCCTGCGGGTCCTAAACTTCCTGAGAGCTAGGACTCGAGGGGATACAGTAACAGGAAACCCGGTAAGCAAGTAGGGGGGAACGCAAAAGATCTTAAGGGTCGCAGTACATAAAAACACCCTCTAATAAAAAATAAATGAAGAAACCTTTTTGTAACGCCATCTATTGAGTAGTTGTTTTTTTTTAAACAATGAAACAACAATTCTTATACATGAGGTGACAGTATTCTCGCACATATGTCACCTTTGAATTGAGCCAGTAATATTATTAAATTTTTGGCTTGTTTACCTACTTATACCAATGTGTATGTATGCTTTTTAAATTAAGAGGAAAAAATGTACAGTTAGTTAGACATTGCCATTGAAACATCAAGTTATAGGTAAATAAACATTATTTGTGGAATTTATTCTATAAGTAAAAACTTATTAAAGTCCATATTCAATTAGTATACTGTCGTGATGAAAAATTTACAAGCTTACATGACTTTAAAAAATTGGGTTTTGAATTAAGGTTGCTCTAAAATAATTAAGTTTTGAAGTAAGCTGATTTTAAAATAATCGAGTACATTGAACGATACAAAAGAAAAATATCTTATAACTTACAGTCTGTTATAAACGTAGACTGGTTCTCGTCGTTTTCGTGCTTAACAACCTCCGTTTTAACGACCACGTTCTCCACACCAGCCTGCGCACCTTGAGGAGTCCCATAACTGTTAGAACTGGTCGACATATCCGGAGTTCCGAAGCTCGACCTCGTCTCGTCCTGGTCTCCCGAAAACGCGTGCCAGATGTCCAAGTGTTTCGAGAACTTTCTTTTCTTCCTGGCGGGAGTAAAGTCCCCATCCTTCTCCAGACGCCTCTTCCTGATCTTCTTCTTGTTCATCTTGTGCGGAGTAGGGAAAATGTCGTAGCCAGTTGTGACGGGGACCTGTTCCTCCCACGTTCCGGGTTCAGGCTGTTCAGTTTTAATCAATGTCTCGGTCACTTTCGGCGAAACGCTCCTCCCCTTATTGTCAGTGTCTTCGGCCATCTTTGTGATTAGCATCTTAACTTGGCTCTTGGTCAGCTCCTTTTCGACCTTCACCTTGAATTTTTTCATCTTAGTGGGCTTCTTATTACCATCCGATTTGAGTTTCTTTGTCTCGCTCTTGGTCATTTTGCTGGAATCATTTTCTTGGTGTTTGATCTTAAACGACTTGAGCATGTCCTCCACATCGTGGTATTCTTCCTTCTCTTGTCTCTTGACCTTGAATGAATCTTTAGATTCAATTTTAGGTTCCAGCAAGAGGGTCCTAAGTTTGGGACTCTGTTCCAGTACCAATAGATCACTGATACTTTCGTGTAACGGTGTTCTCGGTGATCTTATTATTTCCGGATTGAATGTTTCAGTTTCTTCCTTTACAACGACAGGTATTTCTGGCTCCGCAACATGTATAGGTGCGTGCGTTGATTTTCTTTCTTTGACCTTGTGCGTTTTTTCCACGGGTTTCGCCGGAGCTACGTCTTCGGTGATGGTTCTGGCGTAGGCGAGATCTGCCACATTGGGTGTGTCTCCGAGATAGCCGCACAAGTCACTGTGGTAATGTTTGATGTGCATCTGCAGGAGGTTGTCCTTGCGGAAGTTCTTCAAGCATCCCTCTTTAGGACATCGCAGCAGCGTGCCAATGATTTGAACCTTCAACGAACCGACGTAGATGAAACCGTCTTCGAGGGCCGGCTGCGGAGTGACATCTGTCTCGAGAGGGGGTGGTTCTATTGCAAGAGGGCTTTTGATTTCTGTCGGTTTTGAAAATATGACGTTGCCAAGGGGGCTTTTGATTTCTGTTTCTTTTGAGACGCCGGGTGAAGGAATTGATTCCATCTGAAATTGATAGTTACAATTAATATAATTATTATTAACAGAATATAAAAATATATTTTCACTGCAATCATTTTATTTATACCAACACAATGTTAACAAACAAATAATATTCTTTCTATATATTAATGAAATGGGATAAGTAATGTAAGAAAATCTGGACTGTGTTCAGGTAGAACACTCATCATTGGGTGTACCTGAAGTTGCAAATTATGGCATTTTAAATGTCAAATATTATTTATCATACATGTGTCTTTTTAGGGTATATTTTCATCGAAAGACAACAATTGGGCAGTGGTGTAAATAATGCTATCTGACCTTTTATTAGAAATTTTTAAATGATATTTTTATACATTAACCTCATTGTGAATGCATCAGATATAATGTCAAATGACGTAATAGACACCACAGAAACAAATAGAAGTCATCTTGCCACAGATAAAATAGAATTCAACAGATACTACAACTGTCATAGAGTTTTTTCACCCGACAATTATACCGAGCGTTTGAAGTGTACACTCGATGTTCAATCTGAACACGACAGAGTGTCAAATACAGTTTATAAAATACATATAAATATACACACTTCGCTTACTATATTCTCTGAATTTTCAATTAATTCTAATTGAATCATTTTGCAACCTTTTATTTTACGCACATTTATAAATTCATTCTAGACCTAAAACAAATAAATTAATATCAATAATTGGGAAGTCAGATGACTGGAATATCCTGATGGATACGAAAACAAAGAGATATAACCTTCCAAAGGAGATCTGCATCTCGTCTCTTAGGCCTGACTTGATTATTTACTCCCTTTCATTGAAAAGAGTTATTTATGTGGAGCTGACTGTTCCATGGGACACAAATATTCCAAAAGACCACCAATACAAACTAAACAAGTACAAGGAACTAGTGGATAAAATAGTTCAAAATGGCTTTAGCACGAATATGTGCTGTAGAGGTGGGGGCGAGAGGCCTGCATGCAAAATCTTAATATTCCTACTTTAAAGAATCATAATTAAAATTATATTAAAAAAGAGATTTGATTATCCAACTATTAATTTATTTCAAGAATTAAAAGTTTCAACTGTTGAAAATATCTACAAAAAAATCTCATTCTTCCAAATTCATAAAGATATTCTTACAAATTCAAACCAATTGTCATTTTCTTTAAGCAGCAGAATAAATTCACAAGGATGTATTACCATTCCTCTTTTACGTACAACTGCCTCACAACATTTTACGTACAACTGCCTCAGTATAAAGGTACTAAGTGGTTTAATGAACTCTCTTTGAGTCTTAGACTCGAAAAAAATTATAGTATATATAAAAAAAAATTAAAAAATTGTACTGATTTATTTATTTATTTTTTGTTATTTCATTCTTGTTTTGTGTAGCTTCATATTTTTTAGTAGATGTACAATGTTTTGGTAAATGTAACAATATTAAATAGATACTCCCCTCTTTTAACACGAGATTTTATCTCAATTAAAGAGAGTTATTATGAATTATATGATGGAAATTGTATACCTTTTTAAATTATGATTTATATGTGAACCTTGTATTGTTTTTGTTAATAAATATATAAAAAAAAAAAAAAAAAGACCTGGGTCTCCCTAGAGGTAAAATAAAAGAACTTTTGGATAGGGTGGTAAAAGCAGCATTATCCGCATCCTATTGGATTTGGTTGCTCAGGGGAGTGAAGTATCAGTTGGAGATTGGTGGGTGAGTGTCGAGCGTGACTTGAGTCATAAAGGGGCCCCTTAATCCCGTATCGAGCCACATGGTCGCAAGCCCATGTGGCTCACCTGTTCTGGCTGGTACTCTGGTCGCCTGTGCTCGTGGGCCTGGATTGATGAATCCAGTGAAACCACGATTGCCTTTCTCTTTTGTTTATAATATTATGCTGGCTTTACTTTCATCATATTGTCAATCCATGTAATGACTGCTTTGTTAATTGTGATATGATACAATAATATTTAAACATCCAGATACAATACAAAGACACAGAAAATTTCTTAAACCTAGGTGGTGTTTTCACTCTGGTTTTGTGAGACAATAAATATTGTAAGACATCGGAATGTGGCTACGTGTTATTGGGTGCGTGTTAAATTAATAATTGACATATAATCGATCTCATTAATTACCCGAAAAGCAAAATAAAATATTCTTAAAGATATATTGAATTTTTCAACAAAAAGTAAATTACATTTATTGAATTTGCTTACATTAACAGCGACCCGTTCATCCTTCACGAACGCCTGTTCATTCGCTGATGCCGGTACATTTTTATTTTTCTTTTTCTTCAAAGCCGGGGCTGCTGTGACGAGGCCCGAGGTCGTCCCCTGGGAGCTGACCCTGTCCCATCCCAGACGCTTGGCCAGCTTCCGATGCACGCTGAAGTCCTGCAGGCAGCGAGAGTACGGAGCCAATATGGCGGAGTCAGCCTCGGCCAGCCTGGTACGCATCTCCAGGCGACTGCGATATCTCTTCCCCATGGGACTGCATAAAAAAGACAAAATATATATATTTTCAACGCATTTAACCACTTCATGCACGGGTTTTTTTCACAAAAATAGAACTGAAACATGAGATTATTATATAAGTCGTAAAATTAATAAGTTGGCTAGGTATCTGACTGCTGATCCAAAGGTCCCGGGTTCGACTCCCAGTGGAGACACAGTTTTTAATTTTGTTTTCAGTCTGGATCTGTGTTTCAAATTGTTTTGAGCTTCTTTTTGAATTCTTCGTAATTAGTTTCTGTTCTGATATTCCTTGGTAGTTATTAAATAATTATATGCCTTTATAATGATTTTAAAGTAAACTATAAAAACTTAATTTGTCAAATAGTTCATGAATATTTCTTTTACATCCTTCCATTATCTCCTTTCATTCCTCATTGTTATGGGAAGTCTTATTGTTATTTATTCTCTTTCTTATTTTTTTGGCTACGACTATTTACACGACTCAACCATAGACGAAAACCAAAAATAACCACAGAAAACGCAGATAAATCAAGTTATAAAAATATTTACCTTTGTTTATACTTTGTTATACTTGTAGATCTTGATGAAAAATGATTTATAAAATTGAGTAAATGTAATAAGATGCCAATATTATTTATTTTTTCTTCAAGTTGGTTTCCATGATGCATTTTTATGACCATTGAAAAAATGACAAAGGTAAATATTTTTGTATTTTGATTTATCTGCGCTTTCTATGGTTATAAATGACCTAAAAACATAGACGACGTCAGAAAACTTGTCGTGTAAATAGACCAATTCCGGTCGTAAAAATAGTGACACCGTATTTTTTTTTTCTTTCTGTCATATGTACCAAATTTTTATTTTTTTATTTTTTTTTTAATATGAGGAATAGAATTTTTTTTTTAAATGTGAGTTAAGAAGAATTTGTAATAGAACAATGTATGACCGGGTAAGAAATGAGGACATAAGGAAAGAATGTAAGATGAAGAAAGATGTCAATACTAGAATGAAAGTGAACACATTGAGATGGTTTGGTCACATGGGGAGAATGAATGAGGAGCGCCTGACGAAGAAAATATACAGAGTGGAAAGGAATGGAATGAGAGGGCGGGGACGCCCAAGAAAGGGATGGCACGACCATGTGAACGAAACTTTTTAAAGATGGAAATGTAAGAAGTGTGAGCAACAGACGATCATGTATGAGACGATGCATGAATGTGGATGAGGCGAGGGATGGTATGTATGTATGTATGTAATAGAACAATGAAACATTTTTTTTTTACAAGAAAGAGTAGGTACCTACCTTTGAATATCATGATGTAATATATATCCTTAATTTAATTGTAACAAAAATTTAAGGAAAGAAAAAAAGGAATAGCCAGTAAGAAACTAGGTAGAAATTAACATTAAAGACTTCACGTTGCACTGTTGTTTGGAAGAAATTGTAATAAGGCAATAGACCTGTCTTTGCGCACTCGATGTACATGATAGATAAATGAATAAAAATATAGTAAGATGTCTGTAGGTAACTCACCACACTAAGACCACGTCCCACTTGCCCGCTGAATTCCCCACACACCTCCTGGTGAGGTACTTGGTCCAGCCTGGTGGCAGCCTGTAGTCGTGTACCTTCACCGTCATCCTGTCCAGCCTGTCCGGCCCCCCCGCCTGTCCCTGCCCCCCCTTGTCCGTGACCCCCTTGCCCTTGTCGAGTGGGGGCAGGACGGTCACCTCCCCCACGGGCTGGTTGTCCACCCACTTGCAGGTCCATTCGTCCTGATGAAGATACATAACATTAAAACATTCATCAGAGCAGAGTCATATATGATGTACCTCTAGAGCAGAGCCTTAAACAACTTAAACATATGGGAGAACCTAACGGATGATAACTGCCTCTCGTGTGAATGCGGCATGCCGCAGACCACAGTCCACCTACGAGACTGCCCTGCTACCTGCTCATATGAGGACCTGCTACGCTCTAGCGGTTGCCAAGTATTGGTCGAAGCGTGAAGTATTAGAAACGTGAACAACAGATGAACATGTTATTTTTCGAATTAAGCAATTATACGATACGTTACGGACGTATCTTTCAATTCTTTGGACACATTGCCAGAAGGGAACCAGACTGCCTCGAGAAACTTGTTGTGATGGGCAGCGTGGAAGGACGGAGATCTCGTGGTCGCTAACCGACCAGATGGAGTGATTTGGTTAAGTCCACAATGGGGTCTTCGGTGACTGGTGCTCTTCGTTCAGCCCAAAACAGATTGGCATGGAGGCGGGCCATACGTGTCGCGACAGACTACAGCCGCTATCCTCAGTCATGAGGAAAAGGACGAATATAATGAAATAATATCATTAGTAACATGTATAAGAAATTAGGTGCTTTTGCGTAAATCCATTTTGAAAAAAAAAAAAATATTAATTAATACCAGAATATTCTAAATTAAAATTAAAATGCTCATCGCATTATAGTACCGCTAACAATGTAAACATCAAAATAGTAATTAATGACAAGTTCTTCCTTGTCTATATGCATGTCTTTTTTGTGTATATAGTGCTGTATCCTGTGCTCTACCGTGCTCTAGATAGCGGGATAGCTGTCTCGAAGCAATCTCAACTCTTTTATACATTTGGAGATCGGTCTAGAGATCAATTTCAGTGACTTTTGTATCTTTAGTACCACTGGAGAACGAATTTATAATTCGGGCCTAACACTTTGTGCAGTAACAAGTTCTGGTGGCAGACCATTCCACACATCCACAACTGTTGGTCAAGAAATGCCTCCGGCGATTCTGCTTGAAACTATGTTTGTTATGATTCAAATCATGACCTCTCAAATTAGTATTTTGATTGAGATAGAACATCAGCTTCAGGACGGTAAGACTGTTATAATTTTTAATACAAAGTATTCGTTAAGTATAAATAAAAAACTATACCTTGAGTAAAAGTGACAAATCCGATTCTTCCGTAGCAGCATCTGTCTTTGACAGCTGGGTGGGTGTTGCTACCCTCGACGTACCGCTCTTCTTGACGTGAAGCGGCGACGACTGCCGACTGCCGCCCTTTGCCCTGACACCGGCCGTCTTCTTCTGCACTGCGCTGACCGGTGTGGAGGGCTCAGATTTGACGACCGGCGACGGTTGGACCTTGGTCGGACGAACAGAAGCCACTTTCTTCTCAACGATAACCAGGGGTTTGTCAGAATCTGAATCATACTCTGTTTTGATGACAATTTTCTCCTTGTCTGAAAAATTGACAATTAAAATACAATCAAGTGAACAAAGAGGGGGGGGTTATATTATTTATCATTCATTTTTTTTTGTCATTCCTTTCATAAGATAATGCACACCCACACACCTGTCATTAGTTACCACATATGCCGTAATGATATGTACGTAATAAAAAAAAAACTTAACTTACCAGCGACTACTTGAGTTGGTTCTATCATCGGAATGTCTAGAACTTCCATCTTCACAATTTCTTCCATCGGCACCGGGGTTAGGTTCTTTTTCATTCTCCTCTTCTTCTGGCCCGGCTCTGCGCCAGATCTGATAGCTTTTTTTTTAATGATATTTGGATCCACCTTTCTCTTCTTCCCCGAGAACAACTCCTTGACGTTGATCTTCCGTTTCATGTCTCTCCTCTCCTCCTTGCTGCCGAGGTGGTCCCTGCTCGGGTCGAAGAGGTGGTTGTGCACCGGCGGGGGGAGCGGGGCTGAGGGTGCGGCCGGGAGCGGCGGAGCCGTCTTCCTAGCGCCATAAGGCACGGGTGAAACGCAAGCGGTCGGACTGATCAACTGATCCTCGGCAGCGATGGACTGCGCCTTAAAGAGATGCTGCCACTTGAGGATGCGAACGAAGCCGTCGTCGAAGCGCACTTCGTATTTGCCTGAAAATCAAATAATCAAGTAAGAAGATTTAACATGACATTTTTTTCTATCTCTTCTTCATGGTAACAAACCTAACTAGGAATATTTTGCATCGCAAACTCCATCTCTCCACATATTTCTGTTGTTCGTCAGCCTCTACATCTCTTGGTAGCTGCTACAGCACACATCACAGATCACTAGCAGGGCTACTTACGAAGATGATTAAAATAAAATTCTTTAAAAGGCTTCAGAATTCAGAAATCTTTGATGTTAAAATTAATTGAAAATTTTTTGTATGATGATCTAATGGACCTAGCATCAGCCGATATCGAAGATGATATAACATTCATTAGCCACTCAGGCCGGTTCAGGGTGGATAAGTAAGGGAGAGGACAGCCCCATCTGTGGTATCAGAAAGGGCCAATTGGCTTCAGTGTGTTCTCCTTCAGAACGGCCACCCGCAAAATAAATCATCATCAGCGTAAGGTCGATAGTGAGGAACTTCATGAGTGGTTTAATGCTAAAATACAAGATGATTTTAGCGAATTTGTCGAATATGTATTTGGTAATTTTGTCAAACCAAATCCTACACAGAGTATTCAGCGATCTATACGAGATGCTGAAAATTTGCTGGACATTGACAGAGCTGTCAGTGATAGCTAGATTGTGACAAAATAAAGTCAGTATAAATCCATAGAAAACTATCTATCTCCTTTCTTCATATACAATAATGTGAAATGCTACGCCATTGACCATAATTTTGGCAAAAGTATTAAGTTAACGATGTCTGCAACACGATTGCTAACTTAAGAATACTAAATAATCCAGTGAGGTTAGGAGTTAGTATTTATTTTTTTTATTTTTTTTTATTTGTAACATAAGAAATAATATACAAGGTACACATCAAAGTTTAACAATACAATATTTTTACAAAAAGAAGATACTTAAGAACTAGATGCGGAATGTAAACTGCTTCACTAGATTAAAAACCTGTTCTGAAGCAGCTTATAATTATATAGGTATATTGTTTAGGTGTGCGTGTGTGTCATTGTATGTTAACGTAGAGTTGTTTATTTATCACCGTCTTGTCTGTTTTTTTTACCCACTTCTTTAATCCACATTTAAAGCTGTTTATATTTGTAGTTTTCTTCAATTCAATTGGAAGCAAATTGAAAATTTTTACTCCAAGGAAATTAAATTTCTTTGTCCATAAGTCGATTTGGTTCTCGGTATCTGTATATTTGCTTGTCTAGTCTGTCTAGTCTGACGTGTAGTTTGGGTCGATTGGAAGTCGTTAAGTTATTTAAGTTATTTAGTTATAATATTCGCCAAACATCTTGGACAAACTTCCGATTGCGCAGAGCGCAAATTTGTGTCTTTTGGCTTTGTTGGTTTGCGTGCAAATCACCCCCCTTCTCGGCTAGGAGTTCAAGTTATTTGGCGACAACTATAACCTAGGACTGTGCATTCGGGTTTAAGTATATATAAATTCGTTATTTTTCGGCAATTTTATGTATCTACTTGTATAAAGATGTGATCTTGTACAAATTAAAAAAAAAACAATTGAATGTCCACTCACCACCGTCCAAGATATTCTGCACTGTAGCGGGAAACCTACGGTTGTCTGACCACCTAGCCAAGCAGCGTTCACCCAGACTGTACTTGGGAGGGGGTGCAACGGCCGGAGCACTCGGAGGTACGTTCAAGATACGCAGTCGGGGACTCGATATGCTGATCCATTCATCGTACCTAACAAAAATATTATTATCATTAGGTATTATTGAACAGACAGACAGCTATTGCTGATGGTTCTGTATGGTGTGATACTTTGTATGATATATCTAATCTATTGTTGAGTTGATTGAGTGCACCAGCAGACATTACTTCCTCTGGTAAACTAACATAATATAAATATACTGAGTGCATTGTGAATACAACAATCGAGGATCACTAAATTTTCAGCCACAAACACCACTTGTTCAGAAATCCAACAGTTATATACAGTAGCGTAGCTACCTAACAGGGTTATACAAAGAATGAGGACCCAGCTTGATAAGGAGTCCAAATTTCAAATCACTTTTATATAAAAAAATGTTAATAAATATATCGAAATATCATTTAATGATTCGGCGGATATTTTGTGGTAGTTAATATTAACCATATTTGAATTATAAATTAGCTATAAACCACTTGCTAATAATAAACCACTATTTATAGCTAATTTATAATTCAAATATGGTAAATATATCGAAAGTTTAAACAGAAAAAGAATTACATAACAATATCAATGCAAAATACAAGGTGTCTCAAAAGAAAGTTTATATTTGTATTCGGAGCGTTATGTGGAGATGTTAGACGACTTCTTGGTGCCTGAACTGCAAAACTTTCCTGGCTATAACCAAAGAACATGGTTCCAGCAGGACGGAGCAACGTCACACACGTCCAATACATCTCTGAGTTTGTGAAATTTTCCCAGGCAAATTGATCTCCAAAGAGGTGACATAAATTGGCCTCCACGCAGTCCTGCTTTATCCCCTATGGACTTTTTCCTATGGGGTTATCTTAAATCTAAAGTTTACGCCAATAAACCGACTTCCCTGGTGCATTTGAAAGAAAATATCTGTCATGAAATGGTAGCCATGAGTGAGATCCGTCATTTCAAAACATGAGTAAGATCCCTCTCACATTCTAATTATATTAAAGAAATATTCTTAAAAAAACCAATAAGGAATGCATTTTTTTATTTATTCAATTATGTTAATATTAATTTTGTACAAATTATTTCATTTCGTAAATTTATAAAAATAATAGGGCACCCTTTTTTGCATGACTGCCCTAAATTTCTAGCTATGCCACTGGTTATATAACACCAACAATCAACAGTAAAATGCCAGTGGAACTAAAAAAGTAACAAAACCGGTCAAATTTAAACACCTTATATTTGGTCGTCTTACGCATATCTGCTTTCTTTGTTCACACAGAAAAAATAAATTTAGAATCCTTTTTCTTTTACGAGTAACACCAATGTTTGTGTTCACTCGGGAGAAACTCTCTCTGTCTTGCGCGGTGTCAAACATATATTCCACACGTCTCATCCCAGTACACTCCCGAATGTTTCGGTGCCAAGGCAGCTGCTTCACAATGTGCTTTTATTAATTTATAATATGAATAATCAATATAATACCTCTGTGACCAGTTGTCATAGTGAATGAGCACTTCCATATCCTCCTGATCCACCTCAATGATCCTGGCAGAGTACCACTGTTCACTGAAGTCCTTGGCTTCCACCCGAGCCCCCGGTATCATGGCTCCTAAAAATCAAATATGTATTTTCATACTCAAACGTGGTTGACACCAAGATATTAATTTATATTTTATTATTATATAACAAACTAGCAGAGCAGACAGAACTATTTGTGAAACAAAAAAATAAATGTAACATAAACACTTTGAGGTTAGATTGATTGTCATTTCGTATATAATTGTAATACAGCATATAATGGTCTGGACAGATTTCTTAGTGTTGTCAGATGGAAACATTGCTAATTCTACATTAGCGCCATCTATTATAATTTGTAGTTATAAAAAATCATGTTTTTTATTTTCCTTTTATTATATTAATGTTTAAAATTCCATTTTGTGAATCTAAACACAAACACACACAAAAAAGTTCATCAAAATCGGTTCAACCGTTTAGGAAGAGTTCAGTGACAAACCGAAGAATTATATATATATATATTTCGATGTATTTACACTTATTGTTATTTTGTTATGCCTACATTGTTCTATTTATCCTGTATTTTTTTGTAACTGCCCTATTAAGGGCGTATATATAATAAATAAATAAATAAATATTAAGATATATACATATTTACACAATAAAGCATCATCAATCAATCTTGAATTTATGTAGCAAAAATTTATTGCATAATTATATTATATTAGTATTACCTCAGAATAGGCTTCGCTTAATGAGGTAATAAATTCCGTTATAATATTTAAGTTTAGTTATATTGTATTAATTTGATGTATTATGGAAATAAACAGATAAAAAATATATACAATTGATTAGTAACAATTAAGACAAGGTGATACTTCTAATATAACATTAGGTGGACATAATATAAAATATAATATAAAAACACTTCCTTGCACTCTGCGCAAGTGGCGAGTTTATTGCCGTATGGCAATTTCTTTCAACTAACCAGTGTTTCCAGCCCAGAGAAGCAACATTTGCGTGATAAATAAATTTAAATAAATTTCTCCTCTGCTGGGAATCGAACCCAGAACACCCGCACAGAAACCAAACGGCTCACCAACTGTGCCACGGCGGTCGGCGGTGGACATCATTAGAGCAGTGTAGCAATATTCTTACATACATACATACATACCATCACGCCATGTCCCTTACGGGGTAAGCAGAGAGAACCGAGCGCCATACTTCTCTATTTTTGCACACATTTCTGGCTTCCTTTACATCCATGCATCGTCTCATACATGCTCGTCGATTGTTCAAACTTTTTAAGTTTCCTTCTTTCAAAATATCATTCACATGGTCATGCCATCCCTTTCTGGGGCGACCTCTGCTATTCACTCCATCTCTTGCACCCATGTATATTTTTTTGGTCAGTCGTTCATCGTTCATTCTTTCTATATGTCCAAACCACCTTAAAGCATTCACTTTCATTTTACATATAATATCCTTCTTTAACTTGCATTCTCTCCTTATGTCCTCATTTTTTATTCTATCATATATCGTTCTATTACATACTCTTCTTAGTGATCTCATTTCTACAGCATTTATTCTACTTTCGTGTGTACTTTGCCAGGTCCATGTTTCACTTGCATACGTCAAAGTAGGCACCACAATTGCATTGTGTATTGCAATTTTGGCTTCCTTTGAGATGCTTGGGTCGGCCATTACTGGTCTAAGTGCTCCGTTTATTCTATTCCCTGCCATAACTCTTCTTTCAATATCTTTATCGGGTCTTCCATTCCGTTCAAACATACTCCCCAAATATAAATATTCCTCAACTTGTTCTAGCCATTCGTTCTCTACTTTTATCATACATGCAGTTATACTTTCAGTCTTTTCAAATACCAATATCTTAGATTTACTAACATTCATTCTCAGTCCATTTTGCAGGCATCCTTCATACACTTTATTCACTAAATACTGTAGCTCATCCGCACATTCAGCAATCACCACTTGCATATGATAAACTGTCTCCATCGGAAATAGAAACAGGGACGTTTGACTTAGGATATCCAACTATAATTTATAATTGTACGGCCTTCGTGGCTCAGTTGGTTAGACATCTGACTGCTGAGCCAAAGGTCCCGGGTTCAATTCCCCGTGAAGACACAGTTTTTAATTGTGTTTTCAGTCTGGATCTGTGAGACGATTAATATCGTAAGTCTCCAGAATGTGGCAACTTGTTACTGGGTGTGTGTTAATATTTGACATAGTACCTGTTAGTTGCCCGAGAAACAATATTAAATAAATAAATAATGACCACCCATTGAAACATTTAATTTTGCCAAGCGAAACGGTCGTCCTGTTTTTATAGAATAAAATATATAGAAGTAAAACTGTGCGGTTTCACTGACCTTTATCAGAACTGGCGTAATTCGAAGAAATCTTTTTCATTTCATTGTAACTCGTCGGACTGTAACTACCGATCGGTTTCAAGTGAGGTTGGCAAATGGGAGCAGTCTTCTTCTCTATCAGGGCCTTCAGCATGGGAGAATAGTTAAGTTTTTCCAGAACCGGAGTCTGCAACTTCACGTTGAGAAGATTGTGCGAATCTAAGTTCAATTGTCCGGATACACCTGCGATGTTTTGATTCAACTCCATATCTACTGACTTGACAGGGGAGTTTTCCAGAATCAAATTCGAATTAGCATTGTCCACTGATTGAGGAGTGGATATTTTAATATTGGACTTGAGAGATAAACGTTTCTTGCTTCTGGGGCGACCAACTTTCCTTTCCCTCTTTGGTGAATCCAAATCTTCGTTCAATTCCGATTTGATTGTATCACCATTAGGATTTTCTTCGCTTACATTATTTTTGCTTCGAGTGCTGTGAGTATTAACATCTTTTGAAGATGTCGCGGGATTCCCCGTTTCGTTCTGCGTCTCGAAGATTTTGATCGGTGTCTTTGGTTTAGGTTTACGACCTCTTTTTTTGGGCTGCACGATCACGTTGATAACTTTGGTGTCCTTCTCTTCGGATATGACTTCATCATTGGCGTTTAGTGTGTCATCAACAACGGAACTGTCTAATTCTTGGGTTTCATCCGACAACTTGCTATCTTCGGGATTATGAATTGACTCTTCAACATCTTTTTCGCATTCGTCTTGGATCTTTTCGTAGGAATCACCTTTGACGTAGTTGTCAACGGAATCAGTCTCCTTGACTGAAGTTTCAGAGTCAGATTTGGCTTCTTCTTCCGAATGTGAATCCCTCGACGTGTTGCTCTTTGTTTCCGTATCACTCTTGACTTCCGTGTCTGATGACAATCTATTGTTTGGTTCATCAGGGATGATGCTCTCAACGTCGGCAAATATTTTGCTCAAATCTTCTAGAGGTGTTATGCCCCAAGAAAAGATTGTCGGAACCGCATCTGAAAGTGGAAAAAACCAAAATGTCAAATACTCAATTATAATTAAACATTTTTTTAGACAGTTATTAGGGTATATCAACAATATTGCCTGTTGAACATAAATACCTACATCATTAATTTTTTTTAACAATTTTTATAAAAATTGAATTTAGTGACGACATCGGTTCATACAATTTGTATGCCAGTCGCCTATACCTACACAATATCTAAGAAGACTTAATAGTTTGATAATTAATCTCCAAACATACATACATACCATCATGCTGTTTTCATATTCGGGTAGGAAGAGGACTGACCTCCATACTATCCTATCTTGACATAAATACCTACATGTGTTGTATAGAAAACTAAATATCTTAAAATAATCAAAAAATTGGATTTATGGGTTTATAGTTTGATTCTTATTCTTCAACTATACTATCGCTATCGACAGTTGGATCTCATGTGTTACATGCACTTAGTTTAAAATAATACAACACCGTTTTATAATATCATTCCCAGAGCGAACTTGCTTATTTGTCGAAAATGGGGTGAAATATTCACATATTTCACTGTATGAATCATTGAATTTCATTAATATTACTTAAAAGTAACCAATAAATCAATAAAACATTACTAAAGTACTAATTATTTTTGGTAAGATATTTAACTCTTACTTAAATACATTTAGTTTACAAAAAACATTAGCAAATATAGCAACTATAAATAATAGATTTCACTCACCTATTTTCAAGGCGAACTTGGATAACTTGTATGGCTCAAAGTCAACCTTTCTGAAATGCCTGGAACAGACATAATTCCATTTGTTTCCTTCCACTTCCTCATTTAATTTGGCTTGAATTGCCCATTTCTTTCTAATGACGCGGTCTTTGGGAAGCCTGTGAAAAGTGACTCCCCTGTCTTGTTCCCGACAACTAGCAGAACTGCATGTTTCAACACAGCATGCTTTAGAATTCATCCTAAAAACCAAAATTACAATAATTTCAAGGTGTCACTCCATACAACAACAAATATAAAAACAACGTTAGGTTAGGTTACATAAATAATAAAGGAAGAAATGCGCTTAGTAAAAAAGGAACACTTGATTAATTACCTGGTATATATGAAACAATGCCGACGCTTTATTTATTACTACATATTACATCGAATTGTAAAATTACAAAACGACATATACGTTAAATATTGCGAAACAATCACAAACATCAAACGCGAAGCGAAAAACGACAAACGAATCATAGATAAAGTATTAGGCATAACATATTTTATATCTATGACGTATTCGCTCCAAGAACGGTCGTATTAACAACATTCACGGAGAAACGGATAATAACAATTTAGATGGAATAAGAAATTTTAATTAACATGTTATCGCATATAACAAAGAAGAGCGTTGATAAAGGTGTTTACATGCCGGCTAGTCAATACAATAATTAAATATGGTGGAGACGAAAGAATGTGTTGAGCGTATAAAATAAAACAATGCTTAAATTGACAGAAATACACGCGTAATAGTAATTATCGGTTAATAAAAATTGCTGTAAAATTAAAAAGAAAATAAATTAGAAAAACCAGTGATGACGGCCGCTGAAAAGAATTATTAAATACAGGAAATACACGTGGAACAGAGAATAATAGTGCTGAAAAGAATAATCAAATACATGAAATGCCCGTGTAATATTGATGACAATTTTGCTAAAATGAATTACGAAACGAAACGTTCAGAGCAAAGAAAACAAATAATAATAAATCAGAAAGATCTTACCAACCGCTGCTCTCGTTCCGGGTCTATAGATGAAACACTTACACTACATAATATCACTTTTTATTAATTGAAAATAACTTAAAACTATCTTAAATTCACCCCTCGTTGGATATATGGACCTGAAATACACTTATTCACTATTATACGATTATTTAAGTTATGTTTATTCTTAAAAGTTATTTTTAATAGTAACTTAAACTATCTTAAATTCACCCCTCGTTGGTTATGTATGGACCTGAAACACACTTATGCACTACCATGCAAATATGAAATTTAATGCTGAGCTTCAAGCAGACGCCTCGCAGAGATAAGATTTTCTCTTTCAACGTTCGCGGTCTACGTTTGTTTTTTAAAAAATATATATAAGTTATCTTTCGTACGCGTGAGTTAAAATTCGTCTATCCCGACCAAGCGTCCACTCAAATACTGATTCAAACCAGCTATCGCGTCCACCGCTGGAGACGGGGGGGGGAGGAGCTACCCCACCGCGCGGCGGGGCGCGTTCTACCATCTACCAATAGGAAGCCTCCATTTCACCTACCAAGTTAGAAAGTATAAAGTTCCAGGAATATGCATTGAATATAAAATTATTAGAAATGACATATTTACAAAATATAAGCATTGTTTAAACACATTAAGGACCCAAAGACCCGTTAATATGATAAAACCATTATAAGAGAAAGTTTTCCAAGAATCAAGGTATTTTGTTGAAACAAAATAATAGATGTCTGGCTTCTATGCTACCATAACCCATGGTAATATTTTGATCATAATACCTATGTATATATCAATCGGCCCTCTTTTTTGATCAAGATATACCATGTGAAGACCAAAGAAACCAAACATCATGTAAGTAGACAAAACTATTATGCCGGAGCTGAACGAATCTCATCGGCATGAACTTTAACAGGCTTCCCGCGACGTTCTACCCAGTAAACGTGTCCTCTTCCGATGGGCAATAAGATCCGATGCGGACCACTCCATTTAGGAGCAAATCCAGCGTGAAAACCGGTATTCATATCAGACTGAGGGTGTTCTCTAATTAATACAGCCTGCCCTATATCGTATTTCGAAACCGTATCATTATCAGGTGCGTAACGTTGTCGATATTCCTCCTGAGACGCTCGTATTTCGTTATCTAACTGGGTACGCTCACGTGCTCCCGCTGTTGGGATGATATCTCCATCGGGAGAATGAATCATCCATTCACCTGGACGGGGAATGTCGTAACCTAATAATGCCGTGCTAGGAGATACGCCTGTTGACTCATTACGACGACCACGTAACGCATATAAAATAGTCGGTAAATGTTCATCCCAACGATTATGAGGTTGACCTTGTAAATAAATACGCAACGCTTTCTTTATTTCTTGGTTTCTACGTTCCGTAATATTCGCTCGTGGATGGTACACTGCCGTTGTCCAGTGCAAACATTGCCATCTATCTAGTGCGCTGGTCCACAAACGATTCTTAAAATTAGTGGCATTATCCGACAAGATCGCTTTTGGATATCCGTAACGAGAGAATACGTCATCTTCTAATATTTTAATTATAATCGGAGCTCTACTCGATCGTACCGCAAACGCTTCCACCCATCGTGTATATAAATCCGTAACTACTACAATAAAACGCTTGCCGTGTGTGGATATAGGATAGGGTCCCATCAAATCGACTGCGCATACGTCAAATGGTTTCTGTACGTGAGTATTACCTAATGGGGCCGCAGGACGAGTCGGTACGGCTCTCGATAGAGCACACGTCATACACGCTCTCACATATTGCTCAACGTCAGTACGCATGTTCGGCCAAAAGAAATGGCGTGCCGCAGCCCGAGTCGTTTCTTTAGCTCCGGGATGACCTGCCACACGATTATCATGATACGTAGATATAACCTTCAAAACCATCGATCGGGGTACAAATAAACGCATATCATCATCCGCAAATTTTCTCCAAAGATAATCACCTAATAACGCATAATCACGTAAATATTGTTGTTCGTGACGTGCCGTCGATGTATTTGGTCGAGATAATAAGATACGCAACCTATTTATACGTCGTTGTACGTCGGTATCTCTTTTCTGTCGTAACCGTATTTCTTCCGCAAGACTTACATCTACTACCTCAACATCGTCGGATGACTCAACCGCGTCCGGCTGGTCCTCCGTCACCGCATCATCTTCCGTTTGATGTACTTGTGCCGTTATCTCATTCGTTTCCGTTGATGGGTACATCATGCGACTTAAATCTTTTGTGTCTGCCTCCGTTACTATTGGGGACGATTCGGGATTTCGGGATAACGCATCAGGGAGTTCATTTTTACGACCGGGACAATGTTCAACTGTAAAATCAAATTCCTGTAAGAGGAGTGCCCATCTGATGAGCTTTGCCCTATCATTTTTCGCCGTATTCAACCATGTTAATGCTTTATTATCCGTGCGTAGCTTAAACGATCGTCCTTCTAAATACGGACGATATCTTTTAATGGCCCATACGGCCGCAAACGCTTCCTGCTCATTCGAATGCCATTTTTGTTCGGCCGGTGAAAAACGCATACTCGCATATGATATAACATCCCGTTCTCCGTCAGAGCGTGGATGATATAATACGGCCGCAATACCTAACTTACTCGCGTCTGTTTGTAAAATAAATTCGCGATTAAAATCGGGTCGTGACAATTTTAACGGTTGTGACATAGCCAACTTAATATTACGTATAGCGGTATCGGCTTGGCTATTCCACCGATACGGCCGATTAACCTTTAATAAATCGGTTAAAGGAGCAGCAATCTCAGAGAATCGCGGTACATACTCTCGTAACCAATTACACAGTCCTAAGAAGCCACGTAGTTCTTTACGAGTTCGCGGAGCTGGTGCAGAGAAAATCTCCTTGCAATGAGACATTTGAGGATAATTTCCTTCCGCAGTAACAACATGTCCCAAATACTCTATTTCTGACGTGGCTAATTTACATTTATCAGGCGAGCATTTCAACCCGAACTGATCTAACCTTTCAAAAACCAGTCTTAAGTGATGAAGATGACTCTCCCAGTCAGAAGAATAGATTACAATATCGTCTATATATACAATGCAAAATTCTCTTAAATAACCGGCAAGAACCTGCTGACACATCGCTTTCTGAAAGCAGCTCGGGGCTCCCTTAAGTCCGAAGGGCATAACCTTAAATTGATATAACGCACCGTCAGGAGTAGAAAATGCCGTATATGGTTTAGAAGCAGGATCGAGAGGCACTTGCCAATACCCCTTTGTTAAATCTAACGTGGAAAATATCTTTGCGTTTCCGAGATCCTTTAATGTTTCGTGGATGACCGGTAAAGTGGAGACCTCGCCCTCAGTGACGTCATTTAACCGACGGAAGTCTACACAGATACGATAATCATTATCTCCCTTTTTCGGAGCCATCACGATAGGAAAACAATACGGAGATCTACTCGCTTCTATTACGTCATCAGTTAACATTTCTTCGATTTGTTTATGTAAATTACGTTTCTTAGCGTCTGATAAACGGTACGGTGGGATACGAATGGGTGTCTCATCTTTCAGCCGGATAACGTGCGGCTGCAAGCGAGCAGGGCCTGCATATGGGGTAAATAAAGCATTAAATTCTCGCAATATTTTATGTAATTCATTTTTTTTCGCATTAGATAAGTCGTTCGTAATATTTGGTAATTGTACGTTAGTTAAATTTGGTTGACGCTTCGTCGAATGAAAATATGCCGTAATCCTTTCCTTCTTGCCGAAATACAATGCTCCACGAATAAAATCAATCACGCCGTGTTCCGCTATTAACCAATCTATACCTAATATTACGTCATCTCGTAGGCCGTCTACTACTAAAAATTCATTTTTCATCTTAACATCTGCTATCGAGCAGTCTATTTCCGCTTTCGCTACTACCGTCATTTTGGCCGAAGTATGTGCAAGATTTAAACTCTTTACGTCACAAAATTTTCTTCTACACTTGTGTACTAAATCTGCACGAATTAAACTGTGAGAGGCGGCAGAGTCTACTAACGCTACATAGAGACGATCATCGATCGTCACGCTTATCCGTGGGAGGCTAACTTTACCAATCGCACATACACCGTCTACTTTATGTTCTAGTTCGCAAATTCCGTCACTGTACTCCTCTTCATACCTACTCATCATTTTCGCCATCTCATTACTACCCAGCGCAACTACTGTCGTACCTAATTCGTGATCCGACGCGACAACCGGTTTCCTCTCTTCGAACTTCTCTGACGCAACTACCAGCTTCTCAACATCCGACGTACCTGACGCAACTATCAAATCCCTATCGTTCAACACATCTACCAACTCTACCTCCGACGCGAATTTCGAACTATCTCGTATGTAAACTGCCTTCTCATTATTAGCCTCCACGGTCTCAATACTATCCTCATCATCTCTATGCACATCAGCCTCTACCACCATCTCAGTAAAACCTACAGAGTTTTGATCGCCTATTTCTACAATTACTTCATCAACAGACTCAATCATATTAATAGCATTCTCATTATTAGTACAGGGCGCCAGTTCCACGTTTGTTAACCTGGTGGAACGCAGGTTTAATTTCTTCGGGAGCCCGCGACAGGTCGAGGTCCGTAATTTGTGTACCTGTCGGGGCGGCGAGCGTTTCCCGATGTCGATGCGATAAACTCGTTTCTTTCCACGCAATCTTTATTAAAATGACGACCAGGGCAAAATTGACATTTTGGTAATTGCATTCTGTTTACCGGGCTATTATTGTTCGGGCGCGAATTTGCATTACGGCTGTTGTTTGGACGCATATTATAATTATCCTGCCGGTACGTTGGGGTATTATAGTTAACACTGCTTTCGCGAGAATTATCACGTTGGGTATTTCTATTTTCATGACTACGTTCGGCAACTGGCTGAAATAACGTTTGTCGGGGGAAATCAATCATCATAACTTTTTCTTTAAGCGACGTGAACGTAAAATTTCCGAAAATCACTCCAACGTCTAAAATACTGCGATACGTGTCTCTCATCAGATATATTAAGTCAGCACATGTAGCATCCGACGGCGCCGTTCCAAAGAGCCGCATATGAACCGCTTCCTTCCGCTTAAGGAATGCGATTCCACCCTCATCCGCACGCTGACGGTCACCATAATAATTAGCCATAAGCGAAGACCGGGCAACGTCTATTCCGTATCTACCAATTAAAAAACCTTTGAATTCATCCCATGTCCATTTATCCTGCGCATGAGGAGACCACCAACGCTTGGCTTCTCCTCGCAACCTCTGAGACGCACGGCCGACCATTGACGCAGGAGAACAAAACATGTGGCCGAAAAACGCTTCGCATGCCGTGATAAATAAAACAGGGTCTTCTTCTGGAAGACCGCTGAACGTATCTTCCAGTTCGCGACGTTGTAAATATGGGAATAAATGTTCAATTCCCGGGCTATCGTTTCTTGGGGGTTCTGGAAAATCACGGCTAACATTATTATTTGTTCTTGCCCTAGTAACCCGTCTACTATCTCCTCCGCCGCCATCGTTTTCGCGCTCTACTACTCCGAAAATAATATATTTAAATAAACGGAAAACAAGTTGAAATAACATTTTTTTTAATACGAGAAAAAAACAAACGAAAAGAAAACGCTCAAAACCTCAGGGTGGTTCGATAAAAACTACTGTTTTTAAAAATGGCTACACGTTGGATAGCGCCAAATTGTTATCGCATATAACAAAGAAGAGCGTTGATAAAGGTGTTTACATGCCGGCTAGTCAATACAATAATTAAATATGGTGGAGACGAAAGAATGTGTTGAGCGTATAAAATAAAACAATGCTTAAATTGACAGAAATACACGCGTAATAGTAATTATCGGTTAATAAAAATTGCTGTAAAATTAAAAAGAAAATAAATTAGAAAAACCAGTGATGACGGCCGCTGAAAAGAATTATTAAATACAGGAAATACACGTGGAACAGAGAATAATAGTGCTGAAAAGAATAATCAAATACATGAAATGCCCGTGTAATATTGATGACAATTTTGCTAAAATGAATTACGAAACGAAACGTTCAGAGCAAAGAAAACAAATAATAATAAATCAGAAAGATCTTACCAACCGCTGCTCTCGTTCCGGGTCTATAGATGAAACACTTACACTACATAATATCACTTTTTATTAATTGAAAATAACTTAAAACTATCTTAAATTCACCCCTCGTTGGATATATGGACCTGAAATACACTTATTCACTATTATACGATTATTTAAGTTATGTTTATTCTTAAAAGTTATTTTTAATAGTAACTTAAACTATCTTAAATTCACCCCTCGTTGGTTATGTATGGACCTGAAACACACTTATGCACTACCATGCAAATATGAAATTTAATGCTGAGCTTCAAGCAGACGCCTCGCAGAGATAAGATTTTCTCTTTCAACGTTCGCGGTCTACGTTTGTTTTTTAAAAAATATATATAAGTTATCTTTCGTACGCGTGAGTTAAAATTCGTCTATCCCGACCAAGCGTCCACTCAAATACTGATTCAAACCAGCTATCGCGTCCACCGCTGGAGACGGGGGGGGGGAGGAGCTACCCCACCGCGCGGCGGGGCGCGTTCTACCATCTACCAATAGGAAGCCTCCATTTCACCTACCAAGTTAGAAAGTATAAAGTTCCAGGAATATGCATTGAATATAAAATTATTAGAAATGACATATTTACAAAATATAAGCATTGTTTAAACACATTAAGGACCCAAAGACCCGTTAATATGATAAAACCATTATAAGAGAAAGTTTTCCAAGAATCAAGGTATTTTGTTGAAACAAAATAATAGATGTCTGGCTTCTATGCTACCATAACCCATGGTAATATTTTGATCATAATACCTATGTATATATCAAACATAATAATAATTTAGATGGACTGAGAAAATTTAATTAATATAATTTGACATATAAAAAATTATTTTCCATTCATATATATAATAACAACATCATAACAATGCGGTCCTGAGGAGGTAGGTGGAGAGAACTGAACGTCTCACAATTATTATTTTTACAGTAAACTTAATGCAAGGCAGTTTAATTTACACTAAAATTAAAAAATTACAATATTTAAAAATGTCATGTACACCATCCAGTGAACGTAGTTGAAGTTACATTCATTTTAAAATTCAATTGTGTTATAAAATTTTTGTTGCACATTTTTTAAAAACAATTTTCAAATTAATAAAATTGTAAATAAATGAAATCGTAGTCTTACTATAATGTAGAATGTCAAATGTTCAATATACTTACACCAGATGGCACGATTACGTCAAAAAATATAATTTAAAATTGTAAAATAAATAATTTTTGATTCAATAAGGACAATTACTACAATCAATGAACAGACACTGCTGATTGAAGCCAAGAGGAGCGCAACTCAACTTTCTAATGCAGGATCCGCCACTCTCTAGGTCTGCCACAGCATTCCCGCTGGATTGGTGCTGTGACGACATCAGTTCAGGTCCTCTTGGCTCCTGGTAGCAAGGCCCGGCCGATGTCCCCCAATATGGTCTTATGGGAGCAAGGAATGCCGATTTGTCTGTGTGTGTGTGTGTGTGTGTGTGTGCGTGCGTGTGTGCGTGCGTGTGTGCGTGCGTGCGTGCGTTCACGCGTGCGTGCGTGCGTGCGCGCGCGCGTGTGTGTGTGTGTGCGTGCGTGAAAACGGTGATAAGAAACGGTGAAAAAAAATTATTCAATATTGTATGTATTTTTATTATTTCAGTCATTGATTCAATACTTTCTTATACTATGTGCAAGTGGTGAGTTGCTTAATAACAATTTCTCAATTAGCCTGTATTATGTATATAAAAAATAATTAATTTTTTTCTTTGCTGGGTCTCCAGCAAATCCAGCAGGACGCCAAACGATTTACCCATATACCACAGCGGCGAATTTCATGAAATAATAGAAATAAATGTTACTCGTGTTTTGTGTAGAGAAATTTAGCGTTTTCATTGTATCTTCTAAGCGGTGAACTATTGATGCCATAATTAAATTACTTAATAAAGAAATATTCAAATAATATAAAATATTTCATATTTGGATAGGCCTTGAACAAATTATTTAATTTTTATTCCCTGGCTGAAAAATTAATACACTTTTAGTTACAAAACAGAAAGCGGATATTCCTCAAACGTCAAAACCTCGCTGTGTGCTCTTTCCGGTGCTTCATTTGCGTGTGCTTGTTCTCTTTGAGCTAAGGCCGTGCGGCGACTTGCACAAAATCTTATTTTACTAACTAAAAATGGCAAACAAGGCTGAATTAGCTTGCGTGTACTCCGCTCTCATCCTTGTGGATGACGACGTAGCCGTCACAGTAAGTTTATTCAGTAAAAACTCGTAAATTCTAGTGTTGACTTTGACAGGTCGTGGCGCGGGATACCACTAAAACAGTTATCAAATCTCACGAATCCGAATCAATCTGTCATCGTTATTCAATTATATTTTTACGATCGTATTAAGTGATGTTTTAATTATATGTGACTTATGTTATTTTGAGGGTTAACCTCTATTTAATTTGTGATTTTAGGGTGAGAAGATCTCTACGATCTTGAAGGCAGCCAACGTCACGATCGAGCCATACTGGCCCGGTCTGTTCGCCAAGGCTCTGGAAGGTGTCAACGTAAAGGATCTGATCACAAACATCGGTTCAGGAGTAGGAGCTGCCGGTCCAGCAGCAGCTGCCCCAGCGGCTGCTGCTGCCGCAGCCCCCGCAGAAGCCGCCAAGGAAGAAAAGAAGAAAGAGGAAGAACCCGAGGAATCTGATGATGACATGGGCTTCGGTTAGTTTATTTTTTATGGTGTATTGTGTTGGTTATTTACTGGTAAACGAAAACCCAAAACCTATTTAACTACAAAGACAACAACCTCGTAAAAGAGTTTGACGGAGTCAACAAGGCTCACTATAACCGATGCTTTGGTGTGAGTGACCCTTTTGAGTGGATTACACTGCTCCCAGAGTAGTGGTCTAAGTAAGGCCACTTTCACCAATGAAGAAAACCGGTTTGTTTCGTAGAGCAGCACAAAACTGAACTTTTCAGCGTCCTTTGAATGATCTTGAATCATTAAACGGCTCTATAAAAAATCACTCGTATTATTAATATAAATCTTACTCCGCTTTAATAAAGCGCGGTTTTTCTGTTATACGTATATTTTTTATTTAACAATTAGGGTTTTTTTTTCTATTTATTGTTATAGTTATTTCTGATGAATTGCACAAATTATTAGCAAAATAATATAATAATTACAGAGGACATAAATAATTACTGTATCGGTTTATACTTTTGTGTTAAGATATTAGTAACTATGTAATATTGTAATTTGTTGTGATGTGATGTCTGGTGTCCGTTCTAATATTTTTTTTTTTAAAAGACAAAATACATTACTATGTAAAACCAAAATGTCAAATATTTGGCTTGGTAAAATTGTAAACTGCTAACCCTAGAACAGGGTTACCTAGTTGGGCAGCAGTAATCTTCATAATATTCTTTGTGATATAGGTGTGAAAATAAAAAAATAATAATTATAAATAATTTCTTTCACATTAAACTCATATATGCGTTTTTCCATTATATCTATTTCTTGTTTAGGTTAATGCATAGTCTCAAAATGCCTTCATTAGGATGAAATAATTATGCATTGAATACCCATGGTATTGCAACAAATCTTTTCCTTGACTGATGTCCAATTTTCCCAATTTGTCTCTAAAGTCAACCCCTTGTAGTCTGGAATATTACATAGAAGGGTTAAGATGCCACCTAACTTTTTGAGCCTTTTCGCCATTGACGGGGTCGGTTTGCACCTGCGCACCCCACCCACTCGACTGGTTCAATTGTTTTTTGATAACTATACCTTATAATTCCACAAATTATGAAAGAAACTGAGGCAATATGTAAACAGTTTGCTACCTATTTAATTTTGCATCGATGAAGCATTTTCGCATCTACATAATTGGCTTGCCAAATTAGAGAGGGGATGGATAACAGCGGGTCTAATGTATATGTATAATTATTTATGCCTGAATTCATGTATCAATCTATTGGAAAAATATTTATGAACACTTTCTATTATTCTCCAATAGATTGATTACTTTCTCTCACTCCACGTGATTTCTTCCAACTAACTATTGTATGAGACGATGTGTGATAGGTATGGGCGTTTCTTTCTGAAAAGATCGATTTTATTCGAAGCCTTAAAAATCGAGGTCCAAATATTGATTTCTCAAAATAGAAAAATTGATTCTCCATTTTAAGTCATTCTGAAATTCATTCCGATTAATCTATCCCAAGTCGCCACCAGTAATGCGTGGACGTAAATGAAGTGAGAAATGTATGATAGAGGAGTCCGGCGTTCGGTTTTCTCTGCCTATCGGTTCGGTTTAAATGCCGTGATGGTTTGGTAACTAGTATTACTAGCAAATTTACTAAAAGAATTAATTAGCTAGAAAAGAAAAAAATAAATAAAAATTGCATGTATCGGCAGCAGAACTGGTAAGTGGCAGCCAAAGAAAGGAACAGCTGTAACTTGGAGGGAGCTAGGACCCACCATGGGTTGTGACGTTGATGCAAGAATTGTAATATTAATATTCTCCTGCTTGAAATGGAACCCAGGCTGTCCGAACAGAATTGTAATGATGTATGTAGTGATTTCCAAAATTATATTAGACTGAGGTATTCTTATACTGCACATTCCTATCTTGGCATTTATCGCTTCTATATACTTCATTATATTCATTGTTTGATGAGATTTTTTTCTTTTGTTTCAGGTCTCTTTGATTAAGCGAGTACAAACAATGGTTTATTTTTTACATTTTTGTACAGTTTAATGTACACTAAATTAAAAATTTGAAAACACCAAATTTTGTTTTTGATTCTCTATATCCTTTTTGTTACCCATCTGTTTTGCTTATTTATTAATTTTATTGAAGTATTTAAAATGTAAGTAATTGACATTTTTGTATGTATAAAAAATATGAAAATTGAAGATATAGTGAAAGGCGCATTATTTGAAACTGATGGACCATCTTAATGAATATAATTATATTCAGTGTGAAATTGCATATTTGTGTGAAAAATGTAAATAACAGAAGTAAAATAACTTTTGTATGGGAAAATTGAGATCAATTTGATATTAATAAAAATAATGAACACTTCCATGCACCCAGCGCAAGTGGTGAGTTTATTGCCGTATGGAAATTTCTTCCAGCCCAGAGAAGCAATATTTGCGTGAGAAATAAATTTCTCTTCTGCTGGGAATCGAACACAGGACGCCCACACAGAAACCAAAACCAAACAGCTTACCAACTGTGCCACAGCAGTCAGTATTTTATGTTTGAAAAGTGTATTTTTTTTAATCTGCTATAACTATGGACGTTCCAGTATTTATCTACATACCATTTTCCTCGTGGGATAGGCCAGAGACAAAGAGTATATAATACCTATGGATACAGAGAGAACAGGACACCACATTCTTCTATCTTGACACATCCATTGGTTTGACATTTGTGCAGTCTTAGAGAGTGCATGCTAAGAGTTTTGTGACAATGTTTTTGTGTGTATTATGAAAATTTTTGTTTAGAAATCTTATAAAAATGTATTTCTTTTAGTGTTTTGCACAACCCACTCATTTTTTTAATATCTGCTCAACACATCTGAATTTTAAGGCCCGAATTTATAAAACATGCTCAGATTTTTCTCCATGCTTAGCATGACAAATTCCATACATTTCGGTGTGCTAAGTATTAACTTAGGCCCTGAGAATGGTTTATAAATACGGCCCTAAAATATCTTGGCAACGAGTCACATGGGTCGATAGAATCTCCAATGAAAGAGCTCTAAATATGATGGAGAAAGAGCTGGCTACCATGAAGAGACACGAAGCCGCATATTCCATGGTGACAGATATGCCCTTCTACAACTTAGTGTAGGGAAGGCGGAGTATGGGTCGTAAAAGAATATAGTGGTTTAAAAATCTCAGGCAGTGGTTCAGGATTCTGGATGCGGCGTCACTAAATTAGGTTGTTGCGAGATCGTGAGTTCGTGTGATGGCCACCAATCTCCGCTAGGAGCAGCACAAGAAGATGAAATAAAATAACGGGAACTAAAATGCAAGAAAACTTACATTCATATGTTTATTCAACAAAAACATTTTATAACTAATATACTTTACAAACTAAACAAATTTTACAATTAATTAAATGAAATAAAACAACTTTGTGTACACCACTAAAATTATAACTTTTATTTAATTGTATAAAAATTTCTCTACATGTTACAAGAACAAAGTTCCCTTCCTCGGGAGGATACATAGTATACTCAATTTGTAGAGGAATTTTTATTTAATTGAATAAAAGTAATAATTGTAGTGGTGTACACAAAGTTGTTTTTTATTTAATTTAATTAATTGCAAAGTAAAAAAAACAATTGTTTATTGATGATGTAAACAAGTTTTATTGATGGATGTGTTGAATAGTGCATAGTTGTTTAAAAATGGTTGTGTTCCATGTTTAAACAAAGTTAAATAATAAATAAATGTACTTTTCACAAGGTCATTCTTTTTTTTTTTAATAAAAAATAAGCCTGGAAAATCAAAGATTTACTTGGAACATCAATATTCAATCAATAATGATTTCTCACCAATGAAGGAAATATGTTATAGTTTTGAAGTAATCAAAAATGTTATTTAGATTCTACAACGAACCATTTCATTTACAGGGTGATTGTTTTGGTTTGTTTGTTTTTTATAAATAAATATTTTGTATAACTTTTCCAGCAACTAACATGTAACAGGAAGATGCTGCCACATTATGATATTGTTTCACTAATTTAGAGTGGAAAATTTTATTGAAAATCTGGATCTGTGAGATGATAATAAACATCACCAGAATGTGGCAACCTGTTATTTGCCTGAAGTTGCGAAATAAAATACATATGTTATGATACATTGGAAACATATTGATTTTTTTACAATATTTGTATCTGGATTACAGTTACAAAGATGGTAGGCACAAAATAGTTGATTTATTTAGTGCGAACAGTGTATCCCCACATGGCTCTCTGTAATCCTGACATTTTGTTGTAGTCAACTAAATGTCTCCATGCAATTCTGCTCATTCTCCATGGCATCACAATACCTCGAGGCCTGCAAACCAAAATTGCAATAATTGTATTTTGTGGCAAATTTTTAAAATCTCGATAGGAACGATATAGAATATTACAAGAGAACCAGGAAATCAAGCAGAGTTTACAACCTGTCGTAAGCCCTGTAGGTACCTTGAGTTCCTGGTTCTCCTAAAATATTCCAACTTCGTCTCTATTGAGATGTTAAAAATTTGTTATAAAACCTATGTAACCTATAAAAATATTTGATCCAACTGTCGATTTGTTCATGAGAATTTTGTTCTCTTAACATATCGACAATGTTTCAAGCCAGGATATGCAAGATTGTATGCAGGGTCTATATTTTTCACAGTTTTTCCAACTATGAAGTCAAAAAACACCAACTTAGAGGCTTCGCAGCATATATGTTCTATATACGGATTTACTCAAAATTTGAAATAGAACATTTTGTGTGTGTCCCCCCCCTATAACTTTTGATCCGCTCTATTTACAGAGCGCAAAATTTCAGAATATATAAATAGTTATAGGCCTACAAAACTTTTATACTCAGAAATTTGAATTTTTAATTCAGTCAGGGGTTATCAACTTTTTTATTTTATTTTTCCATATTTTTGTATATATCTCAGAAATCATAAAAGCTAGAACACTGAAAATTGGTATGAACATAGACAAATACAAAATCTCATATTGGTTTTTTTAAAATAATTCCAGAGTTTCTCAAACATTTTTTATTGAGAAAAATATTATTTTTATGATAAATATATGTGTTTAACTGCCTATATTTCCAAAGTTTTTAAAAATATCGAAAAAAGCCGAAGCACCCCAACTAGACAATTTAATTTGCTATAAAAAATATTCACACTATAGTAGTACATCTCAAACTTTTTTAATATTTTTTATAGAAATTGAATTATGTGACGACATCGTTTCATACAATTTGTAAGGCAGTAAACACTACACAATGTCTCACTCAATAGTTTGACACCTACTTAATCTACAAACATACATCATGCTGTTTTCATATTCTGGATAGGAAAAACAGACTGACCTCCATACTATCCTATCTTGACATACATACCTACATGTTTTATATAGAAAACAAAATATCTTAAAATATTCATTAATTTGTGTTGAAGCGTTAATAGTTTGGTATGTATTCTTCAATTATGCATACTATCGCCACCGACAGTTGTATCTCATGTGTTACATGCAACTAGTTTACAATAATTGTGGTGCCTACTCTTGATGTTGTAAATTGTTTTCAGTATGGATCTGTGAGATGATAAATAAGTCTCCGGAAAGCGTGAGATATTGTTCTTTTCTTAGTCTGTTGTTTCAGGATGGAGTCTCTTGTGATACTGAACTCCAGATTTATTGTCATAATTTTGGAGGCCCTGATCAACGTTGTCCATTTAGTATCCTATTTGGACATGTTGATATCAATACTGTCAACGTTGTCCCGCATTGTGAGGGGCACATAAAATTAATAACATATTAAACATATAGTTTAAGGGCTATGCCTGTTATTTTTCATTGATTTCTAAAAATAAAATAGTACCTTTAAGTTGCCCAAGAAACCATACATAATAAAATAGATAAGCATGTTAGTGAAACCTTTAAGTGGAGAAAGATATAAAAAAGTAGAATATATAAATGCTGTAGAAATTAGAAGTGTCCTATAGTGATTATATATTGCAAGTTGTAAAGTAGAAGTATTACGAAGTTTGTTATATTTTTATTTGGTAATTATTTACAAGCGGCCTACAACGCCAATTTTGTTGATTTTTTGTCTATAGATAGATAAAAATATACAGATTACGGGAAAAATATTCATTTTCCCGGGAAACGCCTAGAAAAATTTAAAAAAAATTGCATTACGAAAAATGTATGAAGAAATTCACACATTTTTAAAAATGAACTTCTACAGAGTTGCTCACGCAAAGTTTGAAGAATTGTAAAAACATTACCTGGAAGTGAGTACGCATCTATTATTGATACGCAGAGGTGTTGAATTTAGTGGGAATTCATTTATTTCTTTATCAGCAATCTCTTTTATTTCCCTCGGTAAAATATTGTTTCTTCTGAGAGCATTGACTCTCAATCGATCATTATAGAACTCTGCGTTAAGTCTGCGTCTCTTTACATCTCGTATCATCAACCAACCAATCCATTTATTACGAACTTGCTGCAAAATAATAATTTATTATAAAGTTAGGTTAGGATGTTTTATTAAAATTCATATTTACGTTGAAGTCACGTGAATAATCAACTTACACCATAAGTAGGAAGCCGGGGAGCTAATAGCGACTTGGATAGTGTAAAAATGTTTTTCATACAAGCCATTTTGCTTCAATATAAATTTATATGAAAATATTGAATAACCTAAAATAAAATGACAGACAGAAGAACTATTGCCATTTTTTAGAGAGTTATGATTTATTTCAATGCTGCCAACGTACATAAATAATTTTAATTACCGCATATTTAGGGAAATCAAAAGATTTGTTCTCTAATGTAACAAAAATAAATTTGCTGCAATTTTCCTTCAGCGGAAAATCGTCGCCGTTTAGTGTGTGAGGGATAAGAACAAGAAACAAATAAAATGATTAACGACCATTAAAAATTACAAACAAAAGAGACATGAAATAAAAAAAATTGGAGAGAAAATAAAAGCGACCATTTTTGTTGGACCATTTACCATAATATGAAATAACTTAGAACAAAAAAACGTGTTTTCAAATTAAGGCTTTTCATAGCACCAATAAGAGCCGCTGTTATAAAGACACATTGATTAGTTTGTTTTTTTTTTTTCATTTATATACTATAATGACTAGATTGTGAATTGCGAAATTTAGCTACCGCTCACGAAGAAAAGGTGGAGGCTCGTATAATAAAGAAAAAGTGGAGGTATGATACTAATTGCTAGTTACAAGAATATTTTTCGTGTCACTACTTATTTTTCGGGAAGGCTCCCAGCTAACTTGCATTCACCAGTTGCTACAAAATCAAAATTATGATAGAAATTTATATTCTTATTATCTTAGCTGTCGTGTCTTATCGTTTTTATAATCATTTTTTTACCCACACCCGCTATGATGTGGTTTTTTTAGGAGAGAAAGAGGTTGCATCAATATTTACCTTTTTATAATATATTCGTCTTCTCCAATTTTATGCACAAAATCGTTTGAAAATATTACAATTAATAGGGATAAAATAAATTATTATTCTGGCAGCATTTTTTCATGAAATTGGGAATCGCTTTAGATTTCTATGGCAATATTCTTTCTTTTGTCTTTCCGGTTTCTTGACGTAAGTTGATCGCTTGGCATAGTGTTACAAATTTATTTTATTTCACCGTATTATTCATTATATTTAATATATTTTTCGTTTTATTACAGTCCCAAGTCTCTAAACATTCAAAATGGTGGCTCCCAAGAAAGAGGTAAGCGTTTTTACTGATTATAAAGCAGTGACATTTTCCACGTGTCAGTGATAGGTTAAGTGTCCGACATTGGGGAAATATATTTCATAATTTTGAACAAGAACAATAATTAAAATGCTTTCAAAGGAACATTACTTGGCACCGCCAGTCGATAAATATAATATTTGTTCGTGCTTTTTTGATGATTTTACATTTTTTTTTGCGTATATTGTGTGGTTTTGGCTACAAAGCGCTTAAAATGTAGAAACGCAAACGGAAATGTTTACCCCGATCTAAATAATTTTAAATAAAAATCCACAGTTATGGTACCCACTATCTTTTTAAACGACGAAGTAAAATATACGCGTTCATCTATATATTTATTTAATATTGCTTCTCGGGCAACTTAACAGGTACTATGTCAATTATTAATTTAACACACACCCAGTAGCAAGTTGCCTCAATTAATCGTCTCACAGAAGTCACAGATCCAGTCTGAAAACACAATTAAAAACTGGGTAATTATTTACAAGTGGTATAAGTCTTCAATTTTGCTGAATTTTTTTCTATAGATAGATAAAAATATACAGATTACGGGAAAAATAGTAATTTTCCCGGGAAACGTCTAGAAAAATTAAAAAAAATAAAATTGCAATGTATGAAACCTTGTACGATTTAACGACACCTATCGCCGAGATTGCACGTGACTATTTTCTCATTTGAAGTCAAATAACCAACAATACTTTTATTAAATCACAATGTACACGTTATTAACACGCAAATTATCTATAAACATTCGATTTTCACGATAAAAAACCAGAAAAATCATTACTAATTTCTTATTTTTAACGTTTATTAAATACGATTAAATACGCGAGCTAATACGACAACTGCGACATAAAACTGAAAACTAAACCATAGATAAATGCACACTACAAAATATATGACAGACAATATTTGCGAAAAAATATCACATAAAAAATATTAAAACTGGTAGGTACCATACAACTACCTAAATTTTTTATTAAATATAATTTATTTGTAAATTATAAACAAATGCGAATACACCATCAAAATTATAATAATAGGTTGGTTAATACAAACCTAACCAACCTATTTTAAGCAAACTTTTGGTAAAAATTGGTTAGGTTAGGTTTGTATGTAATTATTATTGCGACTCGCGTGAGCGAGTTGCATTACATACTGTCACTCAATGTATAATGCAACTCGCTCACGCGAGTCGCAATAATAACTAAATACAAACCTAACCAACCTATTCTAAGCAAACTTTTGGTAAAAATTGGTTAGGTTAGTATGTATTTATTATTGCGACTCGCGTGAGCGAGTTGCATTACATACTGTCAAGCAATGTATAATGCAACTCGCTCACGCGAGTCGCAATAATAACTAAATACAAACCTAACCAACCTATTCTAAGCAAACTTTTGGTAAAAATTGGTTAGGTTAGGTTTGTATGTATTTTAATTTTCGATATTTCATACAATTTTCATTTACTTCAGATTTTCGCGGCATGTTTCTAATTTCGCGGCGTGTTTCTATACTAACAATTAGTTTGAATATTCGCCCATAGATGTCAGAAAAGCAACTATTTGCTTGGGAATCTCTATAGATTTTCCGTAATGTAATTTTATTTTTTTTTAATTTTTCTAGGCGTTTCCCGGGAAAATTACTATTTTTCCCGTAATCTGTATATTTTTATCTATCTATAGAAAAAAATTCAGCAAAATTGAAGACTTATACCACTTGTAAATAATTACCAAAACTGTGTCTCCTCCGGAAATCGAAACCCGGACCTTTGGCTCAGCAGTAGGATATCTAACCAACTGAGCTACGAAAGCCGACGATATTGATATAAAAATCATTGCGATCGGCCAGGGACAGTACTGGTAAACAATTACCCTTAGATTATATATGATACAGATACCTAGTCAGCGCAATGAAAGTGTGACAACTAAAACTAAGAACAATGTTCTGAGTTTCACTTGCCCGGCCGTCAATACAATCATAGAACACAGTTGTACATGTAAAAATATCTTTTCTATGCAGTATACGTACACCTACCGATTCGATTACCGATCTACCGCCTCACACACGCATGTAAATAAAACTTGTCATACATTTGAATTCGAAATATATAATGCATGCGGCTTCTGTACCTTATAATTCTATGCAATTACCATAGAATTAAAAGGTACAGAAGCTGCGTGTTGTACAAATTTCAAATTCAAATGTGAGGCAAGTTCTTTTTACGTGTGTGTGTGGGGCGGTAGATCGGTATGTGTGCGTATCGGTAGGTGTACGTATACGGCCGGGCGAGTGAAACTCAGGACATTGTTCTTAGTTTTTGTTGTCATACTTTTATTGCGCTGACTAGGTATCTGTATCATATATAATCTAAGGCAATTACCATTATTTTTAATATATGTGTGTGAAAACTGTCCTCCAACAAAAAAAAATAAAGATTTTTTTGCCACAAAATTGTATACACCTACTTCAAATTCAAATTAAATAACAATAAGCTGGCGTCCAATTTGTGTGGAATATGATTTTATCTCTTTATATGGTTTTCAGAAAAAGGACAAAGAGTCCATCAACTCCCGACTGGCCATGGTGATCAAGTCTGGTAAATACTTCCTGGGATACAAGCAGACACTGAAGACCCTGAGACAGGGCAAGGCCAAGCTGGTCATCATCGCCAACAACACACCCCCGCTGAGGTGAGACTACTAAGAAGTAGAGTTTCCCAACAAACATATTTCGAGTCGGTCGCTTTGGCGGCGTCACTTGCTAATCGTTACGGCTGATTTATACGTTCATTCTCGATCTGTCATTCAGAGTAGGGTCATCGTACATATGAGGAAATAGTGTCCCATAAGAGGCGGTCGAATGAAAATACATACCATCACGCCATGTCCCTTACGGGGTAAGCAGAGAGAACCGAGCGCCATACTTCTCTATTTTTGCACACATTTCTGGCTTCCTTTACATCCATGCATCGTCTCATACATGCTCGTCGATTGTTCAAACTTTTTATGTTTCCTTCTTTCAAAATATCATTCACATGGTCATGCCATCCCTTTCTGGGGCGACCTCTGCTATTCAATCCATCTCTTGCACCCGTGTATATTTTTTTGGTCAGTCGTTCATCGTTCATTCTTTCAATATGTCCAAACCACCTCAAGGCATTTACTTTCATTTTACTTATAATATCCTCATGTCTCCTTATGTCCTCATTTTTTATTCTATCATATATCGTTCTATTACATAATATTCTTAGTGATTTCATTTCAAAATACAATAGGCAAAATGACATCTCACATAGTTCAGCAAAGAAGTTTATCATAGATTCTGAATGTAGTGCCTTTTTATGTACGAGGGATAAACGTGTCGTTGTACTTTTCTTTTATAAGGTAAACACAATTTTCGTTGGTTAACAACCGCATTTTGCGATATGTTGTGATGGTATGTATGTACAGTGAATATTTTACCATCATTCAGTCATGAAATAAATAAATACTATCGTACATTGTAAACAAAATCATCTAACAGAAATTCAACTACCGTCTATTTCATTCAATAATTCCTTTTTTATATTTCCATTACTAAGGTTTCTTAGGCTGTGTTTCTCGAACAAAGATTAAAGTAAAAGTATAGTTAAAATACTATATCATAAAATTGTTCAATTATTTTCGTTGATATGTAATGCCATCAAACGACTCAATTTTGGACAATTTTATGAAATCAAAGTATTTTTACTATACTATTACCGATACTTTTGTTGATACAACCCAGCCCTAGTGTTGTCAGATGTAAGAACTGCCCTTTGCCAATTGTCACAACATATGCGTCACACTTAGGTTGGGTTGTTTCAACAAAATCGGTAATAGTATAGTTTAAATACTTGATATCATAAAATTATTATTCAAAATTCAGTTAACAGCATTAGATTTCAATGAAACAACCATAAGTTTTGAACAATTTTATGAAATCAAAGTATTTCACATAACTATACTTTTACTTTAATCTTTGTTCGAGAAACAAAGCCTTAGTTGGATAAATAAATTCTGTAGTAATTGTTAAAAAGTAATAATAGTAGCAGTTTCAATGGTGCAAATACTTTGCTCTACACGACTAGTTTTAAACTTAGCTCAACTAGTTTCATAAGTGTAGCTCTTCCATCGACATGATTATTTATAATGCACCTGTCACAGAAGATTACTGTTATCGTGAACTACTAAGTTCTCTTTCAAATCCATTATAATCTTGATAATAATAGTAATTGTCATACCCCAAAAACAATTAATCAGAATTTCTAAAACGTATAAATCCTCGCAAGAAACTGTATTTTGCTTATGTAGTCTATTAAACAACATATAGCTATTTGAAATGAATCAAACGTATGATTTTTATTTGCATAGTCTCAGCCGTAACTATTAAGCATTGTATTGATTCAAAGGGAAGTATATGGAGTCTTTCGACTAAGAAGTATGGTTTCCTTTTGGTTTGGCCTCAAATATTTATTGAGGTCTAGTAAATGTTTTTTTTTAACTGTGGGAAACCTATGGAGTAGTCGTTTTGACTGTGTGCATCCAATATGGATATTGTGTAAGTTATAATAAATATATTAAATATCATGTCTATAAGCAAGATTGTCAATAGTGAAAAAAATACAAGTATAGACTGTTTCACTCCATTCCTTTTTATCTTGGTAAGATTTCTTAAGTTTTGTTGGATGGAAGAAACAAATCTTCACCAGATGTGACAATCTTCACCAGATGGATCACGCTAAGTCGGTTTGATTATTTCTCTAGTATGTCACAAACTAATAATACTAAAAGTTTTTTACTAGTCCCCAAAAACAATCAAATGAGTTTTAAATTTATTTATAAAAGAAAGATTCCGTAACTTAAAGAGTACCTACCGAAATATTTAAAAGTTTTACAAGTCTGAAGAATTAGATTGGCCAGATTGTCAACTATGAAAGCTTACCAACACAAAAGGATTACTAAGTGAAATGGTCTATATTGTTACTCCATCGTTTGATTTTGAATTGCTTCTATGAGAAAGTATTTTGTAAAATAAAGATAGTCTTAAAGATGATACTTTTGGGCGCATCCAAAATGTCGCAGCATGGATGTCGCCCTATAACCCAGTGATATTTTCTTATGGAGATGTCCAAAAAATATTTACCACAGAGGCGCTAAGATGAATATGGTGACAGAGCGATTAGCATGCTGGTTAGTAATCCAGTGGTCATGAGTTTGAATCCTGCCATTATCTATTTCGTTCACCTATAGCACAAGCATTTTTGCTTGATTTAAGGAATTTAGTACAAGAACATGTTCATTCTTTTTATAAAAAATAGTCTTATTATTCGGTGATTCAAAGATAAGAAAAATGTTAGATGATACCACATATCAAATTAGTGTCCGACTTTTGAGAAGGTCAGATTTTGGCCAAAGCCGAATGTTTGGTCGGACACTATATTTAACCAAAAGCACAATGTTACAATTACCATAAATGTATTTTTTGAAAAATATGTATGTTTATAAGACAATAATGCTTTATGTTCAGCAATCTTACTGTCTTTATATTCCCCACATTACTTGTCATTTTAAAATATCTTGAATGAAGACATATGTAAATGAAGACATACCATATTTTGCCAGCTTGTAGATCTAATTGAGACGAATCCGCTGATATATCGTAGCTCAATACACCTTAAATCCTCAACACCAATCCAGAGGAAATTTATTTAAATAGAGGCAGGCCCATGCTTAGATGGCCGGATGACACAGAAGACGACATAAGGTGATCAGAATATCAAACTGGAGGACAGGGATGGCTGGAGAAGGATTCTGGGGTAGGCCAAGGCTCACACAGGGCTGTAGCGCCAATGATAATGCCTTAAAAACTGACCATCGTATTTTACCATCTTACCAATACAATCATAAAAACAATTTGTGTTTTTGAGTATATTTTACGGAGAAATTAGATGCATTCCTTTCCCGTATTAAAAATTCTCTTCCCTACTTTTGATATTAATTGTATAATATATCAAGAAAATGATGTGTGTTGATTACAGAAAGTCGGAGATTGAATATTACGCTATGTTGGCAAGGACCGGTGTTCACCACTACACGGGCAACAACATTGAACTGGGAACAGCATGTGGTAAATACTACAGAGTCTGCACCATGTCCATAACAGATCCAGGAGATTCTGACATCACAAGGACGTTGCCGGACAAGCAAGCCGCTGCACCAGAGAAATAATTTTTTGTATATAATAAGATCAATAAAACATTCTTAAAAAAATAAAACATTTTCTTTATTTTATTTCCATTACATTGTGTTTATTCATTGGTTTTAATCTGTACATTTTCGCAAATCATTTAAATAAAACGTTGGTTTAATTTGTATTTTATGTTATTTTTCAAAAATATGAGAAATAATTGGCCAAACTAATAAGCATATGTTATAACAAAAGAAAAAAATGTCCGCATTAAGTTATCGACTAATAATTCTACAGAACTTCATACTATTTACTCCAATGAAACTCTAGCTCAAACTAACAGGCATGAAACAAAATCATTCTTCAATACTAGCATTGAATCAATACTTTATTAGTATGAATCTTGAGGTTTGTACTTGACTGCCCTTGAATTATAAAACTATTGATAAAACATAATTATGTATAATAGAGCTAGAGAAGTCTGCCTTCGTGGCTCAGTTGGTTGGGCATCTGACTGCTGATTCAAAGGTCCCGGTGGAGACAGATTTTAGTCTGGATCTGTGAGACGATTAATATCTTAAGTCTCCAGAATGTGGCAGCTTGTTATTGGGTGCGTGTTAATTAAATATTTGACATGTACCTGTTAGTTGCCCTAGAAGAAATATTAAATAAATAAAATGAAAAAGTTGTTAAATTAATGCTTTATTACATACTTACACAAATTATTAAATTTAACTAGAAAATTCTTCACAAACTTCACCCAAGAAGAGCAATCTGTCCAAATCAACCCTAGAAAATGGGGCAGATCTGGCAACTACAACTAAAAAGCTTTCTTGCTTGTTTATACAGCAGTGGAAATACTTAAATATTTCCTCCCATTCTTTTAGAGGTTTGCTCTTTAATGAAGATACAGGAGCCTGCTGACTGGCTGAGGACAATATTTTGACACCAGTCGATTCTATAACAGTACTCTTATATTAAATCTTGGCGTTACCTAATATTAGAATGAGAAAGTATTGATAATATACGAGTACTCAGTAGTATCGATTCATCTCTACTAATAGAATCTTAAGTTTCAATCTGGGAGACTGCTCGGTAGCAAAGCAATCTGTTTCCGTTTTACTAATAACATTTGGTACCTATTTTAAAAATGAAGTAGAAATTAACGAAGTAGGTAGTAAATAAATAAACATTTTGTATTTCGTTATTCTACTTATTTTATTTCCATTTAAAATAATCTGTGACTTGCTATTGAGAAATCTTTAAACTGAGAATTTGGGGAGTTATATTGATGTACATATTTTTGATATACATACCATCACGCCATGTCCCTCACGGGATAGGCAGAGAGAACCGAGCGCCACTTATTTCTATCTTGACACACATTCATCGCCTCGTAGACATTCAAACATTGTATTATGCATGTTTGTCTGTTCACGCTTCTAACATTTCCGTCTTTCAAAATACCGTTCACATGGACGTGCCATCCCTTCCTTGGGCGGCCCCCACCTCTCATTCCATTCCTGTCCGCAATGTATATTATCTTCGTCAGGCGTTCCTCATTCATTCTCCCCACGTGGCCAAACCATCTCAATATGTTCACTTTCATTCTATTAATGACATCTTTCTTTATCTTACATTCTTTCCTTATGTCCTCATTTCTGACCCGGTCATACATCATTTTTGTTATGATAAATTGCATAATCATATTACTTTATACCAGTGACTCCCAAAGTGGTCTATATTGATCCGCAGGAGTTGACAACGACTTGAAAGGGGTCCCATGTCACCGAAAAAAAGTACTGATTGTGGATCTCACATAAGCAGGTTGCAACTTTAATTTTGGCATTCTATGAATGGATTAATCCACAGACAGTAGATTAGATAGGTACATATTTAGTTACATAATACTACCTTATAATATAAACACGTAACTATCTACACATAAACAGACTATGTCTAGAGAGGCAGTAAAAATTTTTTTCAAATTGTAATTAGGTGTAAATTAAATTGTAATTTTGTTCCTTTTTGTAATATTTATATTAGGTATTGGAAATATATTATTCATTCACATAAATTATAAAATACCTATGAAGTAAAAAAGAAATAAAACATTAATTTGGTTAGTTTTAATTTGAATGTAAAAAACTTAACAATTGTTTCTTTAAGTTTTTCAATTACACTTCAATTCAAAATCTTTCAAAGTAGCACTACACCAGCTATCAAAAGTACATTTGAAATTGATGAATTTGCAAAAAAACCAATATCAGGTAAGCAGGGGGGTCTACTCAAAATAAAAAAAATGGCAAGTGGTCTACGAGACAAGATTTTGAGGACCTCTGCTTTATACAATAAATATATTTAGATACTAATGTTTGTGTTTCTGACATTGTGAAAAAAATGTATGTATAATATTCAAATCAAGGTCGATTTATTTATTGTATTTATGAATGGTGGAATTCACTGATAATCAGAATTCTCATAAGTACGAATAAAAAATGTGTCCAATGTAATCATTGGAAGTAAAATCTTAGCACATGTATTCACTTTGCTCAAAATTTCAACCTCAATTATATTTCATTGATGGTGATTGTCAGGAAGCTTAAATTTGCCATGTTCTACTATTGTACAACATTTCTGGTAGTACTTAAGTTCTGTTAGAACAGCTTTACCAATAACTGCCAATAACACAGAAATTTATTTCACCGCAATAATGTTGGACAATAGTCTCTTTGAATTTAATCTTGATATTGTACCTATCACAATATCTGTTCTCTGCAGTTATTTTGATAAACGAAACTTTGTAGTTGTTGGTTTATAATCATTTACTCTTTCCGGTTCAGTTTTGAAGAACGACGACTTCTCTCAGCAGCGAGCCTTTGCTCACGCTCTTCTGAAGTTTCTATAGATCGTCGATACCGCTTACGTTCCCTTTCAGATGCAAGCCTCTGTTCTCGTTGTTCTGGCGTTTCAGCTGCGCGACGATTTTTCGAATACTCTCTAGCGGCAGCTCGCCTTCGCTCACATTGTTCTTCAATTTTTTTGTTATTGAACTCCATTTTTACAGCGCTTATTAACTAAAAATGAGTTGAAATTTAGCGTATCTCCATATACTAATTTACAAATATATATATACCTGTACACACCTGTACACTTGGAGGAATACCTGTACATGTCATTTTTTGATTGACATTTGAGTTTTGAGTATTTCAGGGTAGCGTTCGGAAAGACTCTCGGCGATGTTAGAGCGTCATCCTAAGCGTTCGGAATTCATCGAGCGATTCGCGCGGCGATTCACTCTGCCCGTTCGGAATCACGGTTGACTCGCACCAATGTCGCCCAAGTCGCTCGATGAAATAGTAGGGTGAATGTCGCTCTTGTCAAATTTTTAAATTTTTTGGCGGGAATTATGAATTTTCGCATATTCAAAGTGACATTTTACTTGGCGGCAATTTATAATTTTTCACATAGTCGTCAGCACTTTTGGTTTGGTATGGTTTTAGTCGGTTTTATTTGTATTTTTTATATAATTTATTTTATTATAATTTACAAAAATATATTCAATGGATACAAATTTATCATAGATAATAATGGTCAACTACAAAGAAATATGGAAGGCCATTATTTGATGGAAAACATCAACAGTAAATGTATTAAATTTATTTAATTATTAAAATTCACATAAGTAAATTCAATGAATATGAATTCATACAAATTTATCATGGATAATAATGGTCAACCACAAAAAAATGTGGAAGGCCATTATTTAATGGTAAACATCAACAGTTAGTGTATTTTGTTTTATGAAAATAATGCATTTTTAAATGAGTGGTTATCATTTTAAGGGAAATAAACAATTTTTGAATGCCCAAAACTCGAAAAGCTCGTGAAAACTATGCACACACAAGAAAAAATCGTAAATACTTACAAATAATACGAATCACTAGTCACAACACGTTAAATACTTTTAAAATTAATAATTAATAAATTATTCTCTCGTTATTATAATGAAAACATCCGATAAACACCAAAACAAATGATACAACCACTATTTTATTATAATTTTTGACCAAAACGACACAACTAAAGTAACACCAATATTGTAATTTTAAATTTCCCGCGCCCGCGTAATTTTAAGTCACCCCAACATCGCTCAGTGCCGTTCGGATTAAACATCGCCCAAATGTCGCTCTCTTTGCAACTTCAGGTCGCACCGGTAGAGCGATTCACTCTGATTTAGAACGCGGCCCAGTATTTGACATTTTAAAAGTTAAAAGTAGGCTAGAGCCAGTGTGACCGTTGTCCAAACTGCCGAAAATACAGCACTTGTGGCGAAAATATACCCAATAAAATACTAATTTTTTTAACGATATTTGGGAAAGAAAACACACATATGTATTTGATTTGTGTATTTGATTATTCTTTTCAGCGGCCGTCATCACTGGTTTTCTAAGTAATTTTCTTCTTAATTTTACAGCAATTTTTACTAACCGATAATTACGCGTGTATTTCTGTCAATTTAAGCATTGTTTTATTTTATACGCTCAACACGTTCTTTCGTCTCCACCATATTTAATTATTGTATTGACTAGCCGGCATTTACACACTGTTATCAACGCTCTTCTTTGTTATATGCGATAACAACGTGTTATAGCCGAAAAACAGTGTTGTCGAAAAACAATAATTTTTAATTTTTTCCGCGGCAACATTTTGGCGGAAGACTACCAGCGCCCCTGACGGCGTGAGAGAACGACAAGGAAGCTTATAGCCAACGCGTCAGTGACGCGCTCTCTTAGCATTCAACTCTGGTGGAAGACGGACGGTTTGGTGTGACGCCGTCATCGGTCGACATGTGCTCCCGATGGCGACCATATTTTCGACGGCGCAGGAGATCTGCTTGACAGGACACGTCACGCGAATGGACGCTGATGGTGCCCCAGAACCAAGATGAGGGCATCAATAGGACAGGAGGTTGGAGGCAGAGCGCAGTGTGGGGCCACCGCGTATGGAACTCGGCGGCTCGCAGATTGGACCACGAGGGGCAATCCGTGTCGTCTGGGGCGTCGGTTCGCCTCCGGTGAGGCCCCAGCTGGTAGGCCACCTCTGTCGAGATGCGCCGTCATAGCGTACCGTGGGGCACAGAGCCAGCCATGGGTGACGGTCTGGAGGAGGAGATCAGGAGGAGAAGAAGAAACCACGCCGGACACGAGGAAGACCTGCTAGCCTGACGCAGAGGCTGGGCCCCACCGAACTACAGTCACCACGTGGAAGACAGTGACATGCCTGGAGGAAGGATGTCGCTGTACCCTGGGGCGGTATATTCTGGTCGGCGTCTTTTCGTGTGTTCGCGTGTGTTTGACAGTTCGTTTCGGTAGATGCCACGTGTTTCTGTTTTATTTGTTGTCTGTTGTTTTGTTTTTTATTATTTAATTGCCATGGACCAACTATAATGATTTTTTGAATAAATGCGCCGTACTACTACAATTTCATAGTGTCACCATCATTTGTCTCCTTTTCTTCCCCACACATTGGCTTGATGTTTCCTCGTAGTAGACGAGAGGTCTCATCAAACGTAACAATTTTATTTTAAATACATGCGTGTTTTCTTATTATGCTTGATATCTAGAGAGGCTGAAAAAAAAAAATAAACATTCAACTCTACCCCTGAAAATAAAAATCTAATAAAACATAATCGGCTGCGATGTGCCTGAAAAGACAAATACAGGCAAGGTGACATAATATATACATAACTGGAAAGATCTTACCAAACTGCTGCTATCGTAACGGGACTGCAGAGGAAACACTTACACTACATATCATTATTATCTATGGTGATTTACTGTCAACAGCTAAATTTCTAAGTCCTATAATTTATTTAATAATTACAGGATTAGACTATTTTTAGTATTGTAAATACTTTAGTGAAAGTGATAAATCGTTTCTCAATAATTGTTTGAAATCAAAAGTGATTTATTATTCAAATACTATATGAAATTCATGATCATTATAAACAAAATTTCAAAGTTAGTGGGTGAATTGTTATTGTTGTCATTTCTTCAACATAACTGCATAGCAGTAGACTAAACCTACATATTATTATTACTCACACTATCAAAATCAAAACAAATTTATGATCAAGTAACTATCTACACAATAATAATAATAATAATAATAAACACTTCCTTGCACCATGCGCAAGTGGCGAGTTTATTGCCGTATGGCAATTTCTTCCAACTAACCAGTGTTTCCAGCCCAGAGAAGCAATATTTGCGTGAGAAATGAATTTAAATATATTTCTCCTCTACTGGGAATCGAACCCAGGACGCCCGCACAGAAACCGAACGGCTTACCAACAGTGCCACGGCGGTCGACAATCTTGAAACATCGTATAAATCTCATTAAAATAAATTAATATTTTCTCAAATAATAATGGAGTGTAACGCATGTAACATTAAATCGAATTCAACTGAGTTTCTGAAATGTGTTGTATGTCATAATGACTACGATTTCAAATGTGCGGGATATACCGAATCAAACTTTCGCAAGTTATCATCAATGAACAAAAACTCCTGGAAATGCTACATATGTAAAAAAACATCTAGAAAAAATAATTTACCACCTACTCTTGACTCAACAGACCCATCAAATATTAAAAGTTTCAGTTCACCTCCGGCACTAAAACAAACAGATCTTAATATCATTTCTAGTGCAACATCACCGACAAATACTGAAATCATGTCTGTTTTGACTGCAATTCAAACTCAAATCTCAGAGATAAAGTCAGATTTTATGGATTTCAAGAATAGCGTTTTGTTTTGCTCTCAGAAGATCGAAGACTTCGAAAAGAGGATGGATCAATTTGAAATTAAACTTAAATCAACCGACAATCATGCCCAGGAAATAAAAACACTCTCGGATAGGATAAAAAATCTAGATGAAAAAAATATTGAACTGGAAAATCACTCTAATGCTCGTGAACAATGGGACAGGATACAAAATATGCAAATACTTGGTATACCATTTAAAAACAATGAAAATATAACCCAAATTATTAAAAAAGTCGGCAACCTCATGGGTGTGCCAATTGAAGATGATGATTTGGAATTCGCAACAAGAACTAGACCCAACGATGCTATTTCCGGACTCCCTAAGCCAATCATTGTTAAATTCAAAAAACGCCAAAAAAGAGATGACCTTCTAGCCGCAAAAAAAAATATAAAACTAACATCAGCTGACTTCTATCCTACTGACGAACCAAAACCAATATATTTAAATGAACACCTTACCTCTTTTACTAGGGATCTGCTAAAAAAAGCTAAGTACCAAGCAAGCTCAGTGGGGTTTTTATACACATGGGTAAGGAATGGAAAAGTGTTCGTAAGACGGAACGACAAATCACCTCGCATGGCCATCATGAAATTATCAGATCTGCAAAAAGTTGTCTAATTCCTGTACCAGTTCCACCATATCAATGTTTTATTATATTTTATTATCCCACTACTCCTAGTACCCTTTCCTATTATATTCACACTCCGCGTACCACTTTCATAATGTATCCGACTAATTTATATTTTACAATATTTCAACACTTGATCAAATATTTGATTTGATTTTTTTACCCCAGGTTGGTTATAATTTAATTTCTACCGTGTTTTTATTGCTGTTCCTGTCACTGACAGTTATAGAATTTCTTCTTCTTTCTACTTTTTAAAAGGCTTTATTTCACCGTTGCCAGTGTTCTAGCCTTTATAGAATTTAACTTATTATTCATTTAACTTATTTAAACTTAATTCCATTATGTGTACATATATAATTGACAAATACTATTTGAACTTTATAAATCACCAATACTTAATGATGACTACGCTATTTTACTATTTTTTATGCATTACACCGAGTGAATATTCGGATTATGGTGTACAAAAACTCATATTATTATTATTTCATACTGGTAAGTCACAAATTAAACAGATATGTACTACTATATTATGTTCTTACTCTGAATTCACATACGCGTGGACATTTGATATATACTTTGTGCGTACTTATTGTAATATTAATTGTTTATTATTGAATATGTGTGTGATGTATGTATGCTTTCTCGTGTATGTATATAATTATCATTTACTTTACTCGCACTGTTATAATGTTGAATGTTTATTATTTAAATGCAGATGTGCGTTTATCTGTATGCGTGTGTATGTGGTGATATTGTATATATACGGAAATACAACACGCTGGTTGATATACATTAATTTAAGACTATGATTTCTCTATTTTATCAAAATTGTAGAGGTCTTCGAACAAAAACAAATATATTTTATAATAATGTTCTATTGAACGATGAGTATCAACTGTTTGGCATTACTGAAACTTGGTTAATTGATTGTATTCTAGATACGGAAATTGCACCTACAAATAATTATAATGTGTTCAGACGTGACAGGGCAAGCACCTCTTCTTCTCAAACACATACCCATCATCCCCGTGGTGGCGGAGTCATGATATTATCTTGCAGAGATCTACAAGCATATGCCAGGGAGGACTTTGTCTGTGACGCCGAGTGCATTTGGGTAACCATTCCTTCATCCAATATCACGTCCAATCGCGTCATTCATGTTGCTTGTGTATATCTACCCCAGGGACGTGAGTATAACACTGCTACCAGCTCCTTTCTTGACTTGTTATCTCGTGTACGGGATCAACACCCTGATGAAGTCATTGGTCATTGGTCATCACTGACAAATGAAGTGCCGGGTCTTGTGACCCCTGACTTCTTCATCTGAAGTTGGGTAACTGGGAATTTTTGAGAATATATTATTCTGAAGCGGTTTGGGAATGAAGTTATATAATTATGGGTGTGAAGTTAAAGTTGAATTGGGGGGGGGTGGAGTGTGACTGGATAGTGTTATTGTGTAATGATATTGTGAGTGATATTGTAAGGCGTAATGTGTTATAATGTGAATAGACTAATTGTACTGAATCATAATACGTGAATAAGTGAATATGTAAATAATAATAAATAAATAAATAAATAATACATTTTAGTAGTAGTTGTCCTGGGGTTTGTTGGGTTATTTGGGTAATTACGGTGGGGGTTCGGGGGGGGGGAGGTTTCTTTAAGACAGATTTGGGGCGTTTAAATTTGAAGGAATCGTTTTCGTCATAACTGGCTAGTGTGTTGATGGATGGGTTTTTATGGAGGGGGATTTTAGCGTAAAAGCGTTCTGAAAGGGAGTATATAAATTCTTGGATGGTGGGGACTTTGGCATCTTCATGTAGGAGCGAGGTTCTCGTCCACAATGGGGCGCCTAGAGCTAGTCGTAAGGCCTTATTTTGAACAACTTGCAGCCGATTTATATGAGATGGCGCTGCGTTTCCCCAGATGGGGCACGCGTATGTCATGATGCCTGATGATGTCATATTGGTGATGGGTGATTTCAACATGCCTGGTATCACGTGGGTTAAGCAGTCGAACGACATCTATCTCACACCAGTCAATACACCTCTTAACAATTCTTATTTCATCGACACTATTTCTTATACTGGATTACATAAATATAATGACATATTAAACACTAACAATAGAATATTGGACCTTATTTTATGTAATGTTGCGTGCGATGTGTCTCGAGCTCACCATCCGCTGGTGAGGGAGGATTTATATCATCCTGCTATTTCGTTTGAGGTTAGTCTCAAGTCCTACTCGTCAATTATCACACCACCTAAAAAAATTAAGCTCTTTCACAAGGCGGACTACATTAATATAAGCAACCACCTTTCGACCTTTGATTGGTCATTGTTAAACGAAATTGATAATTTAGACTCTGCTACTGATTACTTTTACACCATATTATATAATACAATTTCAAATTTTGTTCCCACTATAGCAATAAAAAATAACAAATATCCATCGTGGTATTCTCCCGCTCTTATAAGAATTGTTAAAGAAAAACATAAAATGCATAGAAAGTGGAAAAAGCATGGTATTTATTTAGATTATGCTGAATTTTCATTACTGCGGACTAGACAAAAAAAAATTCAAGATGAATGTTTCAAACAATATGTTTATTCTATGGAATGTAACATACAAATCAATAGCAAAAAACTTTGGACGTTTACTAAAAATTTGAAAAAAAATTCAGGAATACCTCAAACTATGCACTTAAAAAATATATCATGTACAGGCGGTGATGAGATAAGTCAGCTATTTAGTGAACATTTTCAGACTACATATGATAACTGTACCTCTATTCTACTAACCTCCACTAATGACCTATCAGTTTCTCTTTCTGAAGGATTAGGTGGTGTCACTATTACAAATTCTGTAGTTTTAAAGTATTTACGTGAACTAGATGTCAGGAAGGGAGCGGGTAGCGATAATATACCACCAATTTTCATTAAACGTTGTGCAGATACGCTTTCTATCCCACTTAATATTTTATTTAATAGATCCATTTCCGAAGGAATATTTCCCAAAAAATTCAAAGAAGCTCTTATCATACCTATTCACAAATCTGGCCCAAAAAGTGATATTCAAAATTATCGTCCAATATCCATTCTACCGGTGTTTAGTAAAGTCCTCGAACGTATTGTATATGACCAAATTTATCACACGGTTAAACTAAATATCCAAAATCATCAACACGGTTTCCTACGTCGTCGCTCTGTCCTTTCAAATCTTATTACACTTACCGAGTACGTCACAAGTAACATGGATAAAAGACGCCAAGTGGACGTGATTTATACTGATTATGCTAAGGCGTTTGACAGAGTAAACCATGACATACTGCTATCAAAATTACATAACCTAGGCATACATGGAGACTTGTTCAGGTGGTTTACATCATACGTTCGGAATAGAATGCAGTCAGTGATGGTCGAAGGATTTAAATCAAGCTTCTTTGTTCCTCCTTCAGGTGTCCCCCAAGGATCTCACCTAGGTCCTCTCTTATTTAACATCTACACGTACGACATTCACAAATGTTTTATTCATTCGTCGTATCTCGCATTTGCTGATGACATGAAGGTATACTACGCAATTAACTCCATAACCGACTGCTACAAACTTCAAGAAGACCTTGACAGATTATACTCTTACTGTACATTAAATAAATTAAAGCTGAACATATTGAAATGCAATAAAATAACATTTACCCACAACACAAACAAGATAAACTTCACGTATACCTTCAATGACTTGAGCATCAATGAAGTCAATTATATAAGAGACCTGGGTGTGATACTTGATTCTAAGTTAAATTACATTGAAAACATTAATAATATAATAAGCAAAGCAAATAAGATGTTGGGATTTATTATCCGCATAAGCAGGCCTTTCAGAAATATTAACACTTTTTATACTTTATACACCACCTATATACGCCCCCACCTTGAATTTTGTACACAAATTTGGTCCCCTTTATATGTAACACATATCACTAGAATTGAAAGAGTACAACATAAATTCATTAACTACCTAAATCATAAATTTCATTTAAATTTTACTGACTATAGGGAATCATTAAAATATCACAGACTTGACACTCTCGAATCTAGAAGAGTCTTGCACGACCAATCGCTGCTGCATAAAATTCTGAACGGTGCCATCGACTCACCTGAGCTTGTTAACCTAGTGGATATCCATGTTCCAGGTAGAATGGTTCACCGATCTGAACTTTTACATGTTCCGGTATGTAGAACAAATATCAGAAAGAATGGTACAATTCCACGCGTATGTGATTCTCATAACACGTTGTTCTCAGCCGGGGTGGACATCTTCAATGTGAAATATGATAAGTTTCGTCGCGAGATATTGAAGGTGATACGCTCCTAATTTTCCTCCCTCGTACCCTCCTATCCATCCCAAACAAATTGTATATGTGCATGTGTGTGTGTGTGTGTGTGTGTGTGTGTGCGTGTAACATGAGTTGTTTACAGTATTTTCTTGTTATTGATGGAAAGCTTGTTATTGGCTCTGAAGTCTATGTTAAAATTTGTATTATAAAAAATGTAAATGAGCTGTTGGCTTCCCAAATAAATAAATAAATAAATAAATATCACTTTTTAGTAATTAAAAAAATAACTTAAAACTAGCTTAAATTCACCCCTCGTTGGTTATATGAACCTGAAACACATTTATTCACTATTATGCGATTATTTTTATTCTTAAAGTTATTTTTAATAGTAACTTAAACTATCTTAAATTCACTCCCGATGATAGGTAGAGAACCTGAAAAGAACTTAATCACTACTTGATACAATTAAAAAAAAATGCTAAGGCCGCCCGATAGCCTAGCAAACTCGCACTCTCGCACGCGGGTCTCTACAACTACCGACCAACCACTGACTCCTACCGAATGACAACTGCTCGACTACAGCCGGGCGACCCAGCGCCCGTGAAACATGGAGTAGGGGAGGGGGGTGGGGGGTTATACTGAAGAACCAACCCGTACCACCGGGTGAAAGCCAAAATTCCAGGAATCTGCTTGATGCATTTTACATTTATTTTCAATAGAAAAGACAATACTTAAATATATGAACAAGGCCTGGGGGCCGCTATAATCCGTTCTTAGAATTAATAGAAGAAATACATTAAGCCAAAGTAAAATAATGGTTATTGGGTTTCTTTGATATCATAATGCATGGAAATATATCGATCACAATACCTATGGAAATATCAATCGCCTCTCCTTTTATGATCGAGATAATCCATGCAATGACAAAAGAAACCAAATATCGTATAATCAGACAAAAGTAAACGCATTACCAGAGCGAGAACGTATACGACTAAACACGATTCTTCTTTCCACCGCAATGTTCTACATAATAACATTTTCTTTTCCGATAAACGTATATGTAACGCTTAATATCGCTTCCAGAAAACCGCATCGCGAAGAAGCTTCACCTTAATTATAATGGGGCCAATACCATACCGCAATCGCTTCCAACCATCGAACAAACAAAACCGTATAACAACTATCCATAATACAATTCGATTTCCGATAACTCAACGTCATAACGCATTTACAAAGTTTTATGCTCGTATCTATCTTCGATCGCAATACAACATCTTCCGCAAGTCCCTTTATCTAATACCTCTACTTCGTCGGCTGATTCATTTGTGTCCATCCGTTATCTCATTTTTCTCTGTGATTTACTTACGTTGTCCTCTCAATTAAATAATAAAAATACCGCACTTTTTCCCACAGGAATATAACACACTAAAAATCCATCACGCCGTATTCTGTTATTTACCTATCAATTATTACGTCATTATCTCATCTTTTAAGTCATTATATCATCGTACTACGTCATTATCTCACCCGATTACGTCATTATCTCATACTACGTCATTATGTCATCTTCTATTGTTAGCTTATCGTAATTAATCTCGACTTCATCTCATTGCATTATTACTCATCTTATTACATCTCGTTAACCGGCTACTACTAAACTTATTCCTTTCAACTAATTCTTCGCTTTCGAATAGTCTAATTCTGCTTTCGTTACAAATCGTTGTCTCTTTGGGTCACAGATTTCTCCAAATCTGCGCGAATTTAACTGCGAGTGGCTGTAGATTCTATCAATGCTACATAAGGAGAATCATCAATCGTCTAGTTTATCTGCGGGGAGGCTAATCCTACCAATAACACATAGATCGTCTATATTGTATTCTAACTCGTAATTCCGTCATTCTACTCCTCCTCTTACCTATTCATCTCATTACTACTCAGCGCAACTACTGGCGTACATAACTCATGATCCGGCGCGACTACCGGTCTTCTCTCTTCGAATTTCTCAGGAGCTTCTCATCATCCGACGTATCATCATCATCATTTTGCTACCTCTCGACGTTTCTACTTGCTTCCTTTCATCCGACGTATCTTCATCATCATCTTGCTACCTATCGACGTATCTGCTTGCTTCCTTTCATCCTACGTATCTAATCAACTATCAGCTTCCTACTGCTCGACGTATCTGGCGCGACTACCAGTTCTACTTCCAACGCGAATTCTGAACTACTTCTTATGATGCGTATCTTCTCGCTATTAGCCTCCACGGTCTTTACATCGTCATCATCCTCTCTATGCACATACAGCCTCCACAACCACTACAGCAAAATCTACAGAATTGGGATCATCATTATCCTCCAAACAACTTCATTCTTCATTCACAGAATTTTTATTACTCATCAAAACCATCTACAGATTTACTAAGCACCTTCATCGTCAGACTTATAAACAACCATAACTTCATCATCTACAGATTTATTATCCACCTTCATCGTCAGAGTTATAAACCACCATGCTTCATCAACTACAGATTTATTATCATCCTCCATCGTCAGAGCTATAAACCACCATAACATCATGATCTACAGATTTATAATTCACCTTTATCGTCAGAGTTATAAACCACAACAACTTCATCAGCTACAGATTTAATCTCCACCTCCATCGTCAGATTTATTTTAAATTCTTCACCTACAGAATTATGCTTTGCCTACAGAATTATAATCCACGAAACTTCATCAGTTATAATGAATTCGTCACCTACAGACTTATTATTTATCAATCTTCATCTCATGCAGAAATATTTTCTACAAATTCACCTACAGACTCAATAATATTTACAGCCTCCCTTGAGGTCACGATATTTTTAAACGTCGTTACATTATTACTATCATCATCATATTCAGGGCGCCAGTTCCACGTATTTTTACCTGGTGGAACGCAGGTTATATTTATTTAGAACAACTCACAACAACAGCAACAAAATTCTTCGAAAAAAAAAACGCTTACATATCCTCTACTATCCGACTTTGTAAAAATAGTACTAAATATTCTATTGATTTAACATACCGGGGTATTTTGAGGAATTATATGAGCAAGTATTTGGGATAAGTTGTTGATTATCCCAAAAATTATAAATCTAATTCATAGTCTTATTGCTAAGGAAAAAGTGGTAATAAGTTTAAAATATTTAAAAATAAAATAACATCATACTCCCGGGCTAACATATAACAGCAAATCTATAATATAGCGGTTTATATTATCATTAATATTATTCGCTACAAATCTAGTCTCATATTTTTTATAAGTATACCACTGATTTCGTCATCACGTTCTACTATTCGATAATTACATACATATATAACGACCGAAAATATATAAAGAAAATCCACCTCAAAAATAAAAAAAAACATAACTATCAAAACGATAATAAATTTCTACAACTGAAAATCTCCACGTGGTCTGTGAAAACAACCGTTATTAAAACACGCTCAAGTATCCCGACAAATAAATATTTCAATATCAGTAAAATGAATAAAAAATCATTCTTAAAAATAAAACGCTTAAAAAACACAGCTATCTACAAACAAAACTTAAATCTCAGGGCGGTTCGTTAAAAACTACTGTTTTTAAAATGTCCCACGTTTTGGGGGCCAATTGATATCTAGAGAGGCTGAAAAAAAATAAAAATAAACATTCAACTCTACCCCTGAAAATAAAAATCTAATAAAACATAATCGGCTGCGATGTGCCTGAAAAGACAAATACAGGCATGGTGACATAATATATACATAACTGGAAAGATCTTACCAAACTGCTGCTTTCGTAACGGGACTGTAGAGGAAACACTTACACTACATATCACTTTTTAGTAATAAAAAAAATAACTTAAAACTAGCTTAAATTCACCCCTCGTTGGTTATATGGACCTGAAACACACTTATTCACTATTATGCGATTATTTTTATTCTTAAAGTTATTTTTAATAGTAACTTAAACTATCTTAAATTCACCCCCGATGATAGGTAGAGAACCTGAAAAGAACTTCATCGCTACTTTATACAATTAAAAAAAAATGCTATGGCCGCCCGATAGCCAAGCAAACTCGCACTCTCGCACGCGGGTCTCTACAACTACCGACCAACCACTGACTCCTACCGAATGACAACTGCTCGACTACAGCCGGGCGACCCAGCGCCCGTGAAACATTGAGTAGGGGAGGGGGGTGGGGGGTTATACTGAAGAACCAACCCGTACCACCGGGTGAAAGCCAAAATTCCAGGAATCTGCTTGATGCATTTTACATTTATTTTCAATAGAAAAGACAATACTTAAATATATGAACAAGGCCTGGGGGCCGCTATAATCCGTTCTTAGAATTAATAGATGAAATACATTAAGCCAAAGTAAAATAATGGTTATTGGGTTTCTTTGATATCATAATGCATAGAAATATATCGATCACAATACCTATGGAAATATCATGCTCCCAAATATCGTTAAAATTTTAGTTTTTTTCTTGGTATTTTTTCACATTGGGTTTGATATTTCCATAGGTATTGTGATCGATATATTTCCATGCATTATGATATCAAAGAAACCCAAAAACCATTATTTTACTTTGGCCTAATGTATTTCTTCTATTAATTCTAGGAACGGATTATAGCGGCCTCCCAGGCCTTGTTTATATATTTAAGCATTGTCTTTTCTATTGAAAATAAATTTGAAATGTAAAATGCATTTGGCAGATTCCTGGAATCTTGGTTGGCAACCGGCGGTACGGATTGATTCTTCAGTTAACCACCCCCCCTCCCCTACTCCATGTTTCACGGGCGCTGGGTCGCCCGGCTGTAGCCGATCAATTGTCATTCGGTAGGAGTCGGTGGTAGTAGTTCAGTTGTCATTCGGTAGTGTCAGTGTGAGTGGTTGGTCGGTAGTTGTAGAGACCCGCGTGCGAGAGTGCGAGTTTGCTAGGCTATCGGACGGCCTTAGCATTTTTTTTTATAATTGTATAAAGTAGTGAATAAGTGTGTTTCAGGTCCATATAACCAACGAGGGGTGAATTTAAGATAGTTAAGTTACTATTAAAAATAACTTTTAAGAATAAAAATAACTTAAATAATCGCATAATAGTGAATAAGTGTGTTTCAGGTCCATGTAACCAACGAGGGGTGAATTTAAGATAGTTTTAAGTTATTTTTAATTAATATAAAGTGATATGTAGTGTAAGTGTTTCCTCTACCGTCCCGTTACGAGACCAGCAGTTTGGTAAGATCTTTCCAGTTATGTATATATTATTTTTACCATGCCTGTATTTGTATGTATTTGTCTTTTCAGGCACATCGCAGCCGATTATGTTTTATTTGATTTTTATTTTCAGGGGCAGAGTTTAATGTTTATTTTTATTATGCTTTTCAGCTTCTTTAGTTATCAATCTCGCGTCCCAACGTGGGACTAGTATTTTTCTCCGCCTTCTCTAGATATCAATTCGCGTCCCAACATGGGACCAATATATTTCTTCCCAGCCTCCTTATATCAACCTCGCGTCCCAACGTGGGACTAGTATTTTTCTCCGCCTTCTCTAGATATCAATTTCGCGTCCCAGCGTGGGACGAGTATATTCTCCTCCTTTCTCTTTAGATGTCAGGTTTAGTATATTTTAGTATATTTTCGCCACAAGTTTGTTATTTTCGGCAGTTTAGAAAACGGTCACACTGTAATCTATGGCATAATGGCCTTGTGATGGAAAGTGACTGTCGGTTGTCAAAGTGAATTATTTTTTTGTAAATAATAAATATCTCTAATTTGTAGAAGCATTCGGAATAAAGCTTTAAAAATACATCGTTCGAAGAATACTTAATAGGAATATGGTTGGTCATTAGAATTAACTATTACATTTCTTTATAATATTGTATAATTTATTTTTTGAAAGACAGCAGACTATCGTCAATCGACAAAATGATTTCAATTTTATTCACTGCGGCTCAAGTGAGAGAGCTCGAATGCTTGTTGTGCCGCTGGTTAAGGTTTTTCAACTCAATGTATAATTTGTTTTGTTAATGTTTATTAAGATATTATATTATTCTGTGATGATTTGCGTATTGGTAACAGGGGACTCTAGACAAATTGACACACGCTCTTTGAAATCGCAAAGCGCTATTTTTTTGCATGCGATTTGACGTTTGTGTTGGGTCCCGGATTCCATCAAACATCTAATCCCATACCAAAAAATACCTTTTGCAATTTCAAACAGCATTTTGTTGTCTTTTTAGGGCAGGGTGTTTTCAAGTGCTTTTTTTCTGCTTAGTTATCTATATAAATAAAACAAAGTCGGGTTAGTTAGACTATTTATAACTCAAGAACAGCTGGACCAATTGTAATGATTTCTTATTTGTTGGATTCGTCTCCGCCCCGAATAACATAGTATGTAACTATAAAAATATCGGAAAAAGTAATGGAAAAAATAAAAATATATATAATAAAAAACATGTAAATAAGCTGTACGCCTGGTACCTATTATACAATGCAAACAATATAACTTATGAAATCTAAATAAATGAATCAAAAATATGAATCAAAAATCGAATCCAAAACTTCAGGGTAGGTAGGCTACTAAGTACTTAACAAATCATTGATAAATTTAGAATAGAAACTCGAGGTTGGTACCTAATAATATTGATTTAACATTATTATTTAAATAATTTGTAAATGGAATTAATTCTACAAAGATAAATTGAAAAACAAAACATGTATTAAAGAAAATTTTGACATCATGCTTGGGGCAAAGAGTATATAATACCTACGGATAAGAGACGCAACTCCATACAAATTAAAATAATCGGTAAAATGTATGAAGAGAATTAGCAAAGTCATACCAACGTTAAGAAAAAAAAACAAAAAAATTGTTGTGTTGCCTTTCTGCTATTTGACAGCACCTAGGGATGGGAAAAGCTTTATTAAATGATGTCACTGGTAATGATGGGCAATATCGGAATTAGTACCTACGCAAAAGTGCAGGCAGTCCATATAATTTTATAATTTATTATGTTAATTATTTTATAATCAGGGAGAAAATCATAAACAGTATATTTTGCATATGTTCATTTATTATTTTATAATACACAAAAACACAATAAAATAAAACTTGCTATGCAACATATTGATAATTAACCGTTTCAGTGCTAATCTCGAGACGTTATCGTGATGAATCATGTGCTACACCAGTGCGGATCACGATAGGTTATCGTGATGGACAATGCTCCACTTAAACTCGCTGTAGAAATCTTATTTATCGACATATCCAAAATATAATAATTACATCGTGTAGCTGAACCATTTATCTAAGTAAATATGATTTTAAAAAAATTAAAAAAAAAATTGGTAGATGGCGGTAGAGTGTTTACTTTTTGTCTATTTCATCTCGAGACATAATCGAGACCCGCACTGAGATACCGCTTTGTATGGATATTAATGTTGCGTATAACCCATATCCGAGGTCGTATAGATTGTGCGCCGGTTTAGAAAAATATTTATGTTCGGTTTTTATTTAGTACCTATATAAAAACAAAGTATTTTGCTGTAAATTTATATGTTTTTGTTTATTTATTTATTTTGACAATAAGAGCATTATTAACTAATATGAACGTAAAACAATGAGTAATTAATCTTATTATTTCATTATATTTTGTTTGTGTCTTTAACGTTGATTCATATTTCAAAATTACTATTTTTTTAAAGTTCATGTGTTTTTGAGAGTAACTTCATTTTTTGTGTCACCAACTTTTAAAATCTTACTAAGTGATAGACAAAATACATTGAATATTTTTTGCTATTATGAATGAATTTCGCTTTTATAAATGTTTCGAAAAAGTTCTCCAGATCCTGTTGACTTATAACAGTATTATTTATAACAACCAATTATTTTTTAACTATTTTCTACTATAAGTTGATAAATTACGGTGCAGCGGCGCATAGGTCAAAGCGCTTACAGATAAACTTCATACAAACGTATAAGGCACTAAGCAATTGTTGAAAACTGTGTTTGTTTTCGAAGAAATATTTAAAAATTCATGAATTTTAAGATGATTTTTATTCTCTATATTCTTTCCTATGTCTTTTTTTACCTATGTGATATTTTTTTGCTAATTAGTTATGTTTTTGTAAGCTGGAATGTTGAAAAAATCAGTTAAATAGTATGCAGAAACACAAAATAATCAAAAAATTGTATTCAACATTTAGAACAGCTAAAAACGAATATTCTTGTCGAAGATTTCAAGTATCTCAGGTGAGTAGTTATTGAGATATGACGATTTTAATTTTGTCCGAAAATTGCGCCGCACTGAGGTGTTACATTGTTTAGCATATGCGTAGCACGGAAAAGGTTAAAGTGGAGAGTGAAAAACGAAAAATTGTAACAAAATAATATTTTACTATTGCTTTTTCACGTCACGGTCTCTGTCGCGCAGTGAACCCTAAACCTTAACTCATCTTTTATATATACAATATTTCTTCTATATACATATGTATACATAATACGAATGACAGAAATACTCAGACTTTCACAGACTGTCTCTTGGAAACTTAAAAATATTTTTGCTACTGTTTATCTCCCGCTTGCTACAAATAACGCAATTTCTATGCTTCTGACTCATGATGCTCAATAAGTTATGAAGGATTGGTTATCTTTTTAAGCATCAAGCACCTGAAAAAAGTTAAAATGGCAAAATGAATTAAAATTTTCACGTGGTCCTCAAGAACATAAAACAAAATCACAAGCAAAAAAGTAATTTATAATTAATGTGTAAAAAACACACAAGTACAATACTTTAATTAGGTATATTTATTTCATGTTAATGTCTAAATTGAATAAATAAGTTAAAATTCTTACGTGGTCTGGAATTTTCCATGAATTTTCCTAAGAAATAAACAAAATCCATCACCAAAACAAAATGTTCCGCTGTCACATAATAATCCAAAATTCAAATGTAGAAAAAAGATATTGTAGTACACCTACCAAGTACCTACATCGAAGTTTTAAAAATTGGGTTCTTAATGTTGACTAACCTTAGTTTGTTAGTTTCTGTATGTTGATATTTTATCCTAATTCTCCCCATACAAAATCTTCTTGTATGGAAGTTGCGCCCCACTGGCTTGGGGTTGGTTCTTGAGCTGTCAGATACAGAGAAATGTATTCAGTATTACCGATTATTGCATTTTTATATTATTATTATATCTTAATAAACTATTGAACTAAATATTTTTTTTTGTATTCATTTTATTACGTTGATAAAATCCTAAATAAGGTTTATCTCTTAGATTATATATGATACAGATACCTAGTCAGTGCAATGAAAGTATGACAACAAAAACTCAGGTAAAAACCGGAGTTTCACTCTCCCGGCCGTATACCTACACCTACCGATACGCACACCTACATAATACGTCCACCAACCGATCTACCACCTCACACACACATGTATAAAAAAACATGCCTCACATTAGAATTGGAAATTTGTACTACACGCGGCTTCTGTACATTATAATTCTTTGGTTTATCTAAAAGACACACAACACGACTTCCATTGACTAAGGCGGTACGAAGTTCGCTGGGACAGCTAGTAATCTAATAAAATTAAATTAAATAAAAATTCCAGTGAAGCAGCTATCTTAATAATTATACCTATATCAACAGTATTATATTCTAACATGATCTGATGATGGGTTGTAACGTGACGTCCTACGTAGGCGATTCAAAGCGAATGCGAAGCGGTGCGGCGTGAAAACAGTTGGTAACTATGGAGGTGTCCTACGTTATCAACCGCAAGTAGGGTACGATGCGAAGCGAACGCGATCACTTGGTTTGATATTTTCGTGCGAATTGGAAGCGGTGCCATAGTTTTTTTTTTGTTAAGTATAATGTCAGAAGCGCGATTCGCGCGCACGTAGGACAGAACCACCGCGTCGTACCGCATCGCTTTGAATTCGCGTGTAATTGCTTTGAATTGCTTCGCAATCGCGTTCGCTTTGAGTCGCCTACGTAGGACGTCGCGTAAGCTTTGTATGTGTCTGTTTACTCTCTGGCTGTCTTTAAACACTTATGGGCGTTATTAATTGAGCCCTAGGCTCAACTCTACTTATGTTTTTTTTTATTATGATATCAATCAATTATTATTAAATAAATTGTTTGAAAAAAGTATTACGTTGATCTCGTCAGTATATTCGCATTAGTGTCGTGAGTAGCTGTGTGCGCTGATACAGTTAAAAAACACATTGCATACCTGCAAACCCTTCTACCTGCGTATTGTGCATAACCCCATTTTTGTTTTCGTTGACTTCACTTATTATTATTAGTTCAAATGAACTTCAATAATGTTTTGACATCACAAATAAATTATTTTGTTTATACCGCTCTGGGGCATTATAACCCACTGCTGTTTATTTCATTAACTTATTCAACTATTTCAGAAACCCAATCTTTCATGATAATTATATATCTGGATAATATCGGCTTGTCGGCCTTCGTGGCTCAGTTGGTTGGGTATCTGACTGCTAATCCAAAGGTACCGGGTTCACAGTTTTTAATTGTGTTTTCAGTCTGGATCTGTGAGACGATTAATATCGTAAGTCTCTTGTTATTCGGTGGGTGTTAATGTAATATTTGACATAGTACCTGTTAGTTGCCCGAGAAGCAATATTAAATAAATAAATTATATTTTTCATTAGTTTTGCAACGGGTTAATAGAACTAAAACCACCTTGTTGTAAGTATACAAGTACCTACTATTTTTAATTGAATTCTTTTGTCAATTTCAGGATTCCTTTATGGTGATAAATCATTTAAAAAAAAAGAAATATGGAATGAACATAAATGAAGATATAAAGGTTGAAAATATTCCAGCCAGGTCAGGACCTTCGGTGCTTTCGAAAATCAACAATTTATTGGTGGGTTTATTAAATAATGGTGTATGATATTTTTAAAATGAAAAACAGAGCTAATCAGACTGAAGCGACGAGGAGAGGAAGGAATAAATTGAAGGACCTATAAGGAACGGTTACATGATAATCCTTCGAAATACAATTGCTCTAATCCACAATTATACGAAAAACAATTTTTCGAAAGTCAATTATCAAATCGAATATTTATTTAATTGCATATAATGCAAACATTGGATTTTTTTCCCTTTCGGGGGCCCCCGAAAGATAAAAAAGTCCAATGTTTGCGTATATGTAATTAAAAAAATATTCGATTTACATACACATTGGTACAAGTAGGTATAAAAGCCAAAAATGAAATAATATTTCTGACGCAGTTCAGGGGTAACATATGTGCGAGACACCGTTATCTCATTTATAAGGACTGTTGCTTTCATTGTTTACAAATAAACTAATTTCTCGATAGATGGCGTTACATAAAAGGCTTTTCCGTTACTTCATAGATGGTAATAGTATAGTTCCTTATATACAGGTGAATTTGTTACACACTATTCAAATATATAGAACTTTCAAAAATTACATTGATAAGGTAACTCAATAAGAAGGCATGATTGGTGAACGTTGCACAAGCGCATAAAGTGATAATGTAAACCAGCCGATGACAGATCGTTAGCCCTGTAGGTGCCTCGAGTTCGTGGTTCTTTTACAATATATCCCAACTTCGTCTCTATTGAGATGTTAAAAATATCAATTATCAAAATAATATTTTTTCAAAATGTGAATTGTTCAAACTCACATTCACCAAATCAAATCTATTTTTGTGTCGTTATGTTGCAGATTTCTACAGATCTTAACCATTTTAGTAGTGCTTATCTAGTTTCGCGTTTAGTAAGCTTTTAACGAAATCTAATAAGTAAGACTGTTAGTTTTTATTTGATTTTTGTCCAGTATGTTTCGGACATTTTTAAATAAATATATCACTTTACATATTCTCGCTGCTACATAGTTTATCTACATGTGTTTGCCATCTTAATTGGGAATCAATATTTATTCCCAGATATTTAATATATTCAACTTTTTACCAGATATTTAATATATTCAACTTTTTACCAGATATTTAATATATTCAACTTTTTACCAGATATTTAATATATTCAACTTTTTAACAGATATTTAATATATTCAGCAGATTACTTTTAATGACTTTGTACTCACCACATTCTTTGTTGAAATAATGCAACTGATTTTGAAACCAACCATTCCCTCATCAGCCTAATTTGAAAACCGACGAGGGTACGGCTAGTTCTGAAACTGGTCGCATAGTTTCAAAAATAATATGGTGAGTATAGATTTTTTTTGTTTAAATGTATCACATAGTTAATTCTATATATGAGGAAAATATTTCCATTCAGTAATAAACCGTCCATATGCATCATCGTATGGCTGTGTACATGTACTTCAAAATAATAGAATTGTAATTTTAGATTCCCAATTTTTTATCTTCTATAATTTTCAGGAACAAACAGACATGGATTTTGCTAAGTACAGTGCATGTAATGGAGGTACAGTGACTGATAGTAAAATAAGTTCAGTTACAATAAATGTTTGTTGTGGTGCTACAACAGTATCACATTGTCCATTGCATACATCAAATGATTTAGTTGATACAAAAAATGATGACAGTAAAATGATTACGAACAATGATGATCAAGATGAAGTAAGCGATCCGACAAGCAATAAGCCAATCACTGAGAATCTTTCGAATAAAATACATATAAAGGATGTTATAACAATCAGCAATGAAAAGTGTCCGATTCAAATTAAAAACGAAAAAGAATTGATTGAATTAAATGATAATAATATAGATGATCTAACAACAGCGAATGATAAAGATGATCTAAAAACAGAGAATGATGAAAATAATTCAATTACAAAAGAAGAATTGTTAGGAATTAAAAATGAAGATGATAATCATCCAGATATGTTTAAAACTGAGTATGATATGATAACAATTGATGAAAATAATTCAATTGGAGAAAAAGAATTGTTAGGAATTAAAAATGAAGATGATAATCATCCAGATATGTTTAAAACTGAGTATGATATGATAACAATTGATGAAAATAATTCAATTGGAGAAAAAGAATTGTTAGGAATTAAAAATGAAGATGATAATCATCCAGATATGGTTAAAACTGAGTATGATATGATAACAATTGATGAAATGGATCTGAAAAATGAAATGCAGAATAAGAAAGGTGTGTTTTTTAATTTGTATTTATTTCCAGGCATTCAACAGATGCTTTGTCAAATATTAATTTATAACACACACAATGAAAAGCTTATATTTTTATATAACGTCAATTTTTTTTCCCCTTAGTGCTTTTTGTCCCGTTTCTATCGGGGTACGCTTTGACCATGATCCTGGAATTGGTGAGTCTGGTTATTACATTGAAGCGACTGCCATCTGACCTTCGTAACCTTTAGAAAAGGGAACTAGACAAATTGTATCATGGCTACACATAGCTAGTGATATAAATCCGCACATAGATTTTTTAAATATCCAGAGGTGCGTGCCCCGCCCGTATTCGAACCATCGACCTCACGCATGTGAGGAGACGACCTTACCGTTGTGCTATCACCGCTCAATATAACGTTAATATAATTTAAAATTTAATTTTGAACTGTTATGTTATTCAAGTTTCAGCCATGACCATTCCAATTGTTTATTTTTGTTTTATTCCAGCGGCTCACGAGATCTATCTTATCCTTACAAATCTTTTGGATAAAGGCAAGAAGGAGCACAAAACTACATCACGCATTAGTAAGGTTAGTTAACTAGTTTACTTTTTTTAAATAGGTACAATCAATTTTTCAATATTTGAAACTGTCATGATAGAACTCCACAATCAAGTTGAATTGTGAAAGAAAAAATATAGTTACATTAAATTTTATGTAAGGTATTAAATGAGATAAACTCAAAAAATGAAATTTTTGAGTTAAATAGAGTAAAATGTAACAGTAACATTTATTTTGATTAATGCACAAATAGATTTTAATACTTCTAAACTATAATTAATCTTAGAATAGTTAGAGTTTTTCTGTTGGCCATTATTTAATGTATTTACATGAATAGTTCAATATATTCTTAATTGCTGTCATTTCAATACAATATTTATATATTCATTCCTTTACTTCATTTGTATTTTATTGTACCTACATACATATTTACCTTCTTAATGTCTTTTGGATATTCTATTGTATCTTGGTATTACAATATTCCTTCCTTCCTTCTCTATTATTGGTACCCTCGTTTTGAATCTATATATAGATGGTCTTTATCACAATTGTTCACCATTCTGACGATACTCAACATTGAGTATTCTATTGTATCTTGGTAGTACCCCTCCCTTCTCTATTATTGGTACCAGGGAAAGTATCCAACGTTTGCTTATGTATATATATATGTATATAAAATTATACTAGTTGCTTGTAACACAACATGAGATCCAACTGTCGATGGCGATAGTTGATGAATGCGTTTTAAACAATAAACCCTTAAACCCAAATTATTTAATATTTTATTTGCTATACAAAACATGTATGTCAGGATAGGATAGTGTGGATGTCAGTCCTTTTTTCCTACCCCGAATATGTAAACAGGATGTGTATAACAAGTAGTATCTCGTTACTAAATTCGAATTTTACATAAATTGTTAAAAAAAGTTTGAGTTATACTACTATAATGTACATGTTTTTTTATAGAAAATTAAATTATCTAGTTGGGTAGGGGGATATAGGCAGCAACACATAAATTTATCATAAAAAAATGTTTGAGAAACTCTGACACTTAAAAAAAAAAACGGATTTGAGATTTTGTATTTGTCTATGTTTATATCAATAATCAGCGTTCTGGCTTTTATGGTTTTTCAGAAAATTCAATATTTGATGACCCTGATTGAAAGAAAAAAAATTAATTCTAACAGTCTTCCTAATAAACGTGTTGTAAAATTTACACGACCGTTTAACACCCGTGTAGGCAAAAACGTTACCAATAAACGCTGTGTTATTAGATATCAGTTGGTCAACGATTGTGTATCTCTCATACAGATTTTACACATCGCTTGCCCGCCTGTTCTAGGTAGTTTACCGGTGTTTTAAGACAAATTTCATCTATCAAAAATCTAATTTGATTTTGATATGCGTGTTTATATTGTTATATCTTGGAATAATATGACGAAACCTCTGTATAAATTATTTTATTCTCGATAATTGTGCATTTTAGGAGCGAAAAGTTGTCAATAAATTTGCTCTTTTTTAATATCCACAATGGTGTTCGCTTGGGTATTCGTATGATGAAATTATTCGTTTTATTTTACATATTCCTATTTTGAAATGTGAAAATATTAACTACGACAAACGTCAAAATTATAATGGCAGATGGCGGCTAGCGGCTCTGCGCATGCGCAAGTGCGAAATTACAACGTTGTCGGATTATTTTTTGTTGTACGCTTGTAGTAGCTACACAGTCGTTACACAGCGTTTATTAGTAAGATTTTCAAGTAATCGCTGCACGGGCTTTGCACGGTGTGTAACTAAAACACTGGTCAACGGGTGTGCAGTAGATTTTTATTAGTAAGACTGTGAGTAGAAAAGTTTTACAAGCGGATCAAGCCATGATAGTATACAATATAATACCAATGATTAAAACCTTGACTATTATAAAATAAGATGATTTTTTTAATGAACAGATTTATATAGAAACTAAAACACTGAACGAAAATCAATATCAACATTCGATTGAAACCTTCACTACTATAAAATAAGATGATTTTTTAATTACAAGATTTATTTATGCCCGATTTCCCCAAGGCTCCTTAACTTAAAAAATCAAATTCATGAACCACTAAGCACAAGATTGCATTTCACCAAACAAACAATCAGCCTCGCTTAGCGACGTCGGTGCATAAAATTTTAAGTGGCGGTCTCTAGTGGATTAACCGTTCATAAACGTCACTTAACGCAAAAGACAGATTTGGGTTACTATTTCGTCTGTCGCAGAGTTGTTTTATTATTGGATTTATCTTTTTTTTTGTTAAATTTACCTTTTATTTTCGGAGCAACTATCGAAGATTTCGACCACAATATTTCAAGCTTCTTGATTTTAAGGATGCTCCATCCGTTTGTTTTGAAGTAATTTCTGTGTTTTTTTAAACTAATTCAATTAATTTAATTTTTTCACTGGGGGTGAAATTTGTAAACGTTTCCTTGGTTTATCCATAACTAGCTTTTATGTCCCGCCGTTGGCCAAGAATGTAAATTAGTGAAGGAATAAGCAATCGTTTATATACCTACATAATATTGTCACACATAATTTTTTTTAACCGTAGTATGAAAAGTAGTTTGATATTTAATTGAGTTTAAGCGGTGTAAAATCTTAAAGTGATGGCCACAATCCATTTGCTTTTATATATAAGCAAATACAATTTCTGCACGCATGGACTATGGGAAATGATTTTAAATATGACTTATTATAAAAAGACAACGTCGTAAAGAGTTTGGATTTGGCCACAACCCCTATTTTTATATATTGTCATCGAACGCAAATAATGTGTTTTAAATATTTAGTAATTTTGGATGATGGGAAATGGTTTAAAAATTGATTAAACAAAAGTACTGAAAATATTCTAGTGTTGGTCCCATCCCATTCGTTTTTATATTTTTCGTCAAGTGTGCATATAGTTTATTATAGTTTTGCACAATAAAACTGATAGACTTAAAACTGACACATAAGTCTACATTACAGAAGAAGAAGACTTAAGCTATGTTAAATAGTTTTTGATATGAATATAAAAGTTGTGAAGATCCAGCAATGGCCACAACCCCGATTTTTTATATATTGTCATCAAAATGAAATGTGTAGTTATTGAAAATTAAGCAATATATGATGATATAATAAATGGTGTAAACTTGATTGAACAAAAGTAATGAGAAGATTCTAGTGTTGGTCACATCCCATTCGTTTTTATGTATTTTCATCAAGTATGCATGTTGTTTATAATATTTCGTTACAATTGACTATTAGACATAAAACTAATCCAAAAGACTAAATAAAAAAAGAAGTAGAAGTATAAAACTATAACAAATAGTTTGTAATAAAAACTGACCCAATGGTCTACATAGAAGATGAAATAGAAGAATTACACATTAGGAAATGTATTATATAAAAAACTGACCAAAATGTCTTCATAAAAGAAGAAGAAGATGAATTGAACTATAGGAAATATTTTATATAAAATTCACCCAACATCTACATAAAATAAGAAAACGAAGAATTAGACTAAAGGATAGTTTGTTTAAAAATAGTTTGTTTAAAAACTAACCAAAAGGTCTACATAAAGGAAGAAGAAGACGAATTAGACTATAGGAAATAGTTTGTATAAAAACTCACCCAAGGTCTACATAAATTAAGAAAAAGAAAAATTAGACTATAGGAAATAGTTTATTTATGAACTGTCCCAAATGACTTCACAAAAGAAGAGGAAGAAGATTTAAACCCCAAGAAATAGTTTGTAGAAAAAATCACCCAAAGGTCTACATAGAAAAAAGAAGAATTTCACTATAGGAAATAGTTTGTAGGTATATTGAATGTGTATTGTAGTTAACCTAAAATAGTTTAATAATTTTCCTATACAAAATCAGTATATTCTTGGTTTTTAAGTAGTAAGTATTAGGTATGTAGGTACCTACCTACAATGATGTTCTAAATTAATTCGAATTCGATTTATAACAAATTTTATTTGAATATCAGAATGTGTCCGTTACCATAGTAACCATGTTCCAACATGTGAAAAATATCAAATGTTATGGAGACATTTTTTGGATATGTAGGTACCAACATTGGTTTGTTCGATGCCATAAAATGAAAATTGTCAGAAAAATCAAATATTTTTAACAAATTATGCAATTTTATTACGCCTATATCTTTACTAATAATTAACAGACTTTTACAATATATGTCTTAAAACTTGCTGTAATGTCTTGTGTTTCATTTTATTATTTCATAATCACATTTATTTCAAAGGTATATTATTTTAAAGAACATATTCATTCGGTAGGAAAATTAAATATCGTTTGAAAAGATATTAAAATGGCGGGGTTATATGTACATTTGTACAAAACGCTTACTTTAAAAATAAGTTAAACATTATAATTAGACAAAATATTCACCATGTTTTTCACTTAAAAGCTAAGTTATACTCGAAAATATATTTTTTTCGTATAAATGCGTACTTCTAACTTTTAAACTTAAGATATGACTTGGAAAATTTTGTATGAAAAAAATAATTATTGAAATATCTTTAAAATTCAGCATTTTTATCGCATTATTTTTAGCGTGACACTGCATCAGGTATACTGGTACACGTTCGCACATAAATTAGATTTTTAGATGCTCTTGGTTTTTCAAAAGGCGCGAGACAAACACACACACACACACACACACACACACACACACACACACACACACACACACACACACACACACACACACACACACACACTAACATATTGATTGCTTTATTATTTTAGATTATACTCTGCTAAATATTATACTCTGATAAATATGCGCGTCCCGTGTCGAACAATCTCAACAATCAACAAGTGCGAAGCTCTTTGCGTTGAGAAGCGAATAATATCCATGACAGCGAGCGCCACCTACGGCGCCAGCGGCAATTATTTATACACATGAGATCAAAGTAATACTTTTTTATAATTAATTTATATTTAGAGTAAAAATCGTGAAATTCACACGTTAGAATATTTTAATGATATTTTTATAGTTTATTATGTATTTCTTATATGTATATTTTTTAAAGTAACGTTATCTTGAGTCCATATTCACGCTCACCGGAAACATAACAAAAAATAATCCTGACATCAGCTTAGTGTGGGTGTTGTTTGTTGGTGAAATGCAAATTTATTAAGTAAGCCACATAAGGATTTATGTTTCGCATGGGTACTTAGCTGATGTTCGGTTTTGAGGGACCTTGGAGAAATCGGCTGTTAGAAACTAAAATACAGAACGAAAATCAATACTCGATTGAAACCTTCACTATTATAAAATAAGATGATTTAATTACAAGATCTATTTAGAAACTAAAATACAGAACGAAAATCAATACTCGATTGAAACCTTCACTATTATAAAATAAGACGATTTTTTAATTACAAGATCTATTTAGAAACTAAAATACAGAACGAAAATCAATACTCGATTGAAACCTTCACTATTATAAAATAAGACGATTTTTTAATTACAAGATCTATTTAGAAACTAAAATACAGAACGAAAATCAATACTCGATTGAAACCTTCACTATTATAAAATAAGACGATCTTTTAATTACAAGATTTATTTGGAAACTAAAATACAGAACGAAAATCAATACTCGATTGAAACCTTCACTATTATAAAATAAGACGATTTTTTAATTACAAGATCTATTTAGAAACTAAAATACAGAACGAAAATCAATACTCGATTGAAACCTTCACTATTATAATATAAGACGATTTTTTAATTACAAGATCTATTTAGAAACTAAAATACAGAACGAAAATCAATACTCGATTGAAACCTTCACTATTATAAAATAAGACGATTTTTTAATTACAAGATCTATTTAGAAACTAAAATACAGAACGAAAATCAATACTCGATTGAAACCTTCACTATTATAAAATAAGACGATTTTTTAATTACAAGATCTATTTAGAAACTAAAATACAGAACGAAAATCAATACTCGATTGAAACCTTCACTATTATAAAATAAGACGATTTTTTAATTACAAGATCTATTTAGAAACTAAAATACAGAACGAAAATCAATACTCGATTGAAACCTTCACTATTATAAAATAAGACGATTTTTTAATTACAAGATTTATATAGAAACTAAAACACTAAACGAAAATCAACAACAACATTCTATTGAAACAATAATGCTAAAAACTATTATAAAATAAGATTTCTTTTTTTTTTGTAACAGATTTATTCACACTGGTAACACTTTTTGGTGAGATATTGATTTTAATGAACAATCAAGTGTCTGAACTGCTATTGATTCAACATCAATAGCAGTGTTAGGGATATCCATTTGATTCCTCTCCTTATCAGTATCCCTATCATGGACAATGTATGCCAACCCGCCTAGCCGAGAAAAACTTTTGCAAAAGGAAGACTACCTACAATCAACAGTATAGATCTACAGTACATCGAGTTGACTTCGAGAGACGACACAGTGCACTTACCCTACGTATATCAAATATTTATCAAATAATATTGTTATATATTTTTTTTTAAAATAAAAATGAATGTCCTTGTTAAACAAGTACATATACATCTTCCTACGTTCCCTAAAATAAGCAAATAAATGCTTGTGCTATAGGTGGACGAAATCGGTCGAGGCAGGATTCGAACTCGCGACCACTGGATTACTAACCCAGCGCGCTAACCGCTCTGCCATCGACCCATCTGAATATATACTGAGTATATACGTTGGGAAGACCATAGAGCAAATTTTAATGTCAAACTGCTATATAACATAAATGACAACAACAGGTGTGCATATTATGGTAGAAATAATATTGGAATAATAATATATCAAAATTTACTGTATCAGTTTATACTTTTGTGTTTAAGATATTGGTAACTATGTAATATTGTAATTTACTGTGTTGTGATGTCTGGTGTCCGCTCTATGTAACTATGTATAACCAAAATGTCAAATATTTGGCTTGGTAAAATTGTAAACTGCTAGCCTTAGAACAGGGTTACCTAGTTGGGCAGCAGTAATTTTCATAATAGTCTTTGTGATAAAGGTGTGAAAAAAAAATAATATGTAATCAGTTAATTTACGTTTTAGAGTATTTTTCTACATAGTTTTCTTCGTCAAGTTAAAGTTTCTTTGTGTAGTGTTTTGTGCTCCTGTGCTTCAAATAACATTATAGTTAATCTTCATATTGGTACGTCGCGACTCGCGGTAAGTACAATTTACCTTAATTGTTCTATGCTCCTTTCCAAATATTGTTTACCTTCATTCCCCATTTTAATCCCTTCATACAGTCCATTTGCTCCAACAAGCAGTTCAGACACTTGAACTGCTATTGATGTTGATGATGTATTCGTATTATACTTGTTTAAGTTGAGGTCATCAGCAGCGTTACTTGAACTAATGTATTGATTTCCGCTTCCATTTCAGCAGATTTTATAGTTGGCTCTGATTAGCTGTGAGGCACCGGCTTAGAATAGTGCTTCCATTCTTTTAAATCATTGTTTTCGAGTGTCCCGTAAGAGCCGGGTAATCGAAAATACAACAGGCAACAATAACATTTCACATAGTTCAGCAATGAGGTCACCACCCATTCTGAATGTAGTGCCTTTTTTGGTGAAACGAGACTGGTGTGTGGGTATACATAGATGTGTTGTTCTCCCTTTTATACTGCACACCCGCACACCTTTCGCTGGTTACCCCACATCGTGGGATATGCCGTGATGGAATGAATGATTTTAAAATTATCTTGATTGCCAAGTGACAACACTGTTTTAAAGAAGTGCTAATATTCATAGCATAGGTAGGCGATTCGTAACGATCTTTTGTTGCATCATATTTTGCGATACTCTTTGTTGCTGTCACAATGACATCGTAATTTTTAGGTTTCAAAGCATCAAATAAAGTCTTTATATCTGGATTTGTCTTCCGTATTTCTATCAAGAGTTTTGCTAGCTCCCTCATTTTCCTTGTTCGAGTAACGTTTAAAATATGTTTTTTGCGGTGTATTTTTAAGTGTTGGGCACCAAATTCACAAATCAAATAGTCTTGTTTTACTATAAAAAAGACTATCTTCTCTCATTCGAGAAAATACATCTTTCATAAGTTTTGGATCCATTTGATTACGACGCATAAAGTTTTGTGCATCTACTTGATCTGATGTGCCAGATGATTCTGGATTACATTTTTTTATGCTTCCATAATTGCTTTATTGAATAAAATCCTAAACAATTTATGCACGGTAAATAGTCACTTCTCTCAGATAATTTTTGTTTCCTTATTGGTTTTTCACATCCATCCATATTGGTTTTATAATTTCCTTTTTTTCCGTAACTCGGATATTAAATTTTTAATATCTTGCTTTTTTGTGGATATGCTTTTTTTGCACCTCGTCTTCAACCTGATGTCGTCTAAGAAGATATCTTGCAAAGTTCAGTACGCGAATTTCACAGTAAAAACAATTATTTCTTTGGCGACATGATTTTGATGTTAATAATTTTGTATCCTTGGATCCTCCCGTAGTACGATCCTAAGTTGGTGTTCTTTAATTTCAAAGTTGTAAATCTATGCAGATTTTTGACTTTTAATCATATAGGTGGGACTAAATTTTTTATTGATAATTGTCAAATTCTCTTAAACAAATCGACAGTTGGATGAACATTGTAAAAATAAAAGTAAGCAGGTAATTATATACCCATACAATTATTACCCATATTAATAGTAATTTTATATTTATTTATTTCTCCGTTGTAAAATACACACAGGAACTTTTTATGTTGTTGAACTTATATTTTAAAAATTTTTGAGTGTATAAAAATAGTGTTTGGAAAGTACCATGTTTTGAGTTAATCTTCCAATTAATCTTTGTTTGTCTAACTAGGAATATTTCCTGTTTTTAGATAGACAATTTTATCACAAATTAAGTCACATGTTCAAGCTACATATTGGAAATTGAAAACAAATAAATAAGAAGTATAAGTAGTAATATTAGAAAGAAATCAATAAACAAATAAGTAAGTTAACACATTATAGCAATGAAAAAGGAAATTAAATTATTAATTATTAGAAGTATATAATAAAATAAAACAAATGAACCGATAAAAGCGAACTAAAGTAATTAAAAAAAAGAAATAAAATTAATCTAATTATTCAGAAAAAAATGCAATCTATAAAGAAATAAATAGGTATGCAATTAAATCAAATTAAATAATGTATGTATTATGTTTCGTAGGAATACCCGATCCCGAGCCCATATTCGGACGATGGACACTCTGATTACGTACCACCTTCAGATGAATTCGCGGAAAGCGATGTATCTATGTCGGCTGTTGATGCTGATTGCATGACCAAGCTGACTGTCGCACAAACAAAACAAGTGACTCGGCTTTCTTCACCTGGATCCAAGGACACAAAATTATCAACTTCAAAATCATGCCGCCAAAGAGATTATTGTTTTTACTGTGAAACACGCGTACTGAATTTTGCAAGACATATTTTTAGACGACATCAGGTTGAAGACGAGGTACAAAAAATTTTAGCATACCCCAAAACAAGCAAGATAAGGAAAAAATTATTATCTGAGTTACGGAAAAAAGGAAACTATAAAATCAATAAGGATGGATGTGAAAAGCCAATGAGGAAAGACAAATTATTTGAAACAAGTGACTATTTACCGTGCATAAATTGTTTAGGATTTTATTCAAGAAAGCATTTATGGAAGCATAAGAAAAAATGTAATCCAGAATCATCTGGCACATCAGTTCAGGTAGATGCACAAAACTTTATGTGTCGTAATCAAATGGATCCAAAACTTTTGAAATATGTATTTTCTCGAATGAGAGCAGATAAAGTCTCTTTTATAGTAAAACAAGACTATTTGATTTGTGAATTTGGTGCCCAATTCTTAAAAATACACCCCGAAAAACATTTTTTAAACGTCACTTCAAGGAAAATGAGGGAGCTAGCAAAACTCTTGATAGAAATACGGAAGACAAATCCAGATATAAAGACTTTATTTGATGCTTTGAAACCTAAAAATTACGATGTCATTGTGACAGCAACAAAAAGTGTTGCAAAATATGATGCAACAAAAGATCGTTACGGATCGCCTACCTATGCTATGAATATTAGCACTTCTTTAAAACAGTGTTGTCACTTGGCAATCAAGATAATTTTAAAATCAGAGTCAACTATAAAATCTGCTGAAATGCAAGCGGAAATCAATACATTAGTTCAATTAATTGAAAACAGTTGGCGATTCGACGTGTCGAGTAACGCTGCTGATAATCTCCACTTAAACAGGTATAATAAGAATACATCATCAAAGTCTGGAGCTTTATATTATATTGATCAAGATTCAACATCTATAGCAACTCAAATGTCTGAACCTAAACACCAAATGTCCCGACAGTTAACTAACTATAATTCACGCATATCTATAGACCATGCTGTTGATGATGATTGCATGACCAAGCTGACTGTCGCGCAAACAAAACAAGTGACTCGGCTTTCTTCACCTGGATCCAAGGACAGAAAATCACCAACTTCAAAATCATGCCGCCAAAGAGATTATTGCTTTTACTGTCAAACTCGCGTACTGAATTTTGCAAGACATCTTTTTAGACAACATCATGTTGAAGTCGACGTGCAAAAAATTTTAGCATACCCCAAAACAAGCAATATAAGGAAAAATTTAATATCTGAGTTACGGAAAAAAGGAAATTATAATATCAATAAGGATGGATGTGAAAAGCCAATGAGGAAAGACAAATTATCTGAGACAAGTGACTATTTACCGTGCATAAATTGTTTAGGATTTTATTCAAGGAAGCAATTATGGAAGCATAAAAAAAAATGTAACCCAGAATCATCTGGCACATCAGTTCAAGTAGATGCACAAAACTTTATGTGTCGTAATCAAATGGATCCAAAACTTAAAGATGTATTTTCTCGAATGAGAGCAGATAAAGTCTCTTTTGTAGTAAAACAAGACTATTTGATTTGTGAATTTGGTGCCCAATACTTAAAAATACACCCCAAAAAACATATTTTAAACGTCACTTCAAGGAAAATGAGGGAGCTAGCAAAACTCTTGATAGAAATACGGAAGAGAAATCCAGATATAAAGACTTTATTTGATGCTTTAAAACCTCAAAATTACGATGTCATTGTGACAGCAACAAAGAGTATCGCAAAATATGATGCAACAAAAGATCGTTACGAATCGCCTACCTATGCTATGCATATTAGCACTTCTTTAAAACAGTGTTGTCACTTGGCAATCAAGATAATTTTAAAATCAGAGCCAACTATAAAATCTGCTGAAATGGAAGCGGAAATCAATAAATTAATTCAATTAATGGAAACCAGTTGGCGATTCGACGTTTCGAGTAACGCTGCTGATGATCTCTACTTAAACAAGCATAATACGAGTACATCATCAAAGTCTGGAGCTTTATATTATATTGAACAAGATTCAACATCTATAGCAGCTCAAATGTCTGAACCTGAACACCAAATGTCCCGACAATTAACAAATAGTAACATTCGACTTGAGAAAAGAAAAATTAAAAGAATTCTGATACCATGGACCTCAGAGCAGAAGAAAGTTGTTCTACAATATTTTTGCAATCACATTAAAACAATGAAATCACCAAAACGGCGAGAATGTGATGAGTTAAAAGAGCTATATCCACAACTATTAAAAAACAAAGATTGGCTAAAAATCAAAGTTTTTATACAAAATGCGTACACTAAAAAGTATCGACAAATATAAAAGGATTACGTGCAGTGTGAAATCGTATATATTTAGCACAAGGAAAAAACTTGGTGACCCTTTTTACTCTCCTCACTATGGAATAGTGGAGAGTCATGATTTCATATTTTTTTTTACATCAATTTTTCAATGGGTATCATTTAGAGAGTGCACACTGTGAGTTTGGTGTGATGTGTTTGTATGTATGGCGTACGGATTATCGTTTTTGTGTCCTCTCTACAGCCCAAACTATAAGTCTTAGAACTTAAGGTGGAGTGGATGGGGGAGAGAGTGAGACACTGCGGCACTCCTAAATATTTGGGGGACACCCTGGATAGAATCCTGACCTATAAAGAACACTGTTTGAACACAAAACAAAAAGTGTGCGCCAAAAATAATATTTCAGGGTTTATGCCTGTCTGCGGCGGAATATGCGTGTCCGGTTAGGCATCAGAAATCTACTCACTCTGGACGTTGCCTTGAATGATATGGCACCAATAGTCTCGGGGTGCTTAAAGCCCACACCAATTGAGAGACAGTACCCAATAATTGGAATTGCCCCATCCGACGTAGAACTGCCGCAGATGCAGAGAGGTAAAAACAAACCCACGACATACGCCACCCTTTATACCATCACCAGCCAGTGGTGTCGCGCCTGAAGTCCAGGAAAAGTTTTATCAAGGCCACATCCCCTGTTGAGTTCTCTCAACAGGAGAGAGAAAAACTATGGCGACTGGACTCTGGAGTGGCACCATGGATGGAACCAATTGAGAGTATCGGAGTTGGAGAGCACTTACCATACGCTCTATGGAAGACCCTCAATAGACTCAGGGTCGGCGTCACCAGATGTAAAAAATAACCTGCAAAGGTGGGGGTACCTGTCTGCATCAGATGACATCCGATGCAAATGTGGCGCGACCCAGGATGACAGCCACTTGATGTGTCCACTGATGGGAGTGGTCTGTAGTCCTGGGGATCTGATTATGACAAATGACAACGCGATGTCAGTTGCTGCTTATTGGAGTGGTAGAGCTTAGCCGGACACGAAAAAGAGAGAGAGTATAAATCCGATCGACTTCATAATAACATCGTATTATGTGTAAAGTGCATAGACCTAGACCTGATTAGTTTTCCATAGTTGTCCGTTAATTTATTTTCTATGATTTCATATGTCAAAATTTTTCAAAATGCTCTCACGGTCTGGAAAATCGAGTTATTTTTACACTGTTTGAAATTTTGATACAACAAAAATACACTCATCAAAAATGCATGCAAGGATTGTCAAAATTTAAAGAAAAAAATCTATGGTCTGCCATATCAATGTGAAATAAATTTCATATTTGTATAACGGAAGTAAAATAGCTTCTGTATGGGAAAATTGAGTGATCAACTTCATATTGATATTGTATGTGTCTCTTAAGGGGTAGGCAGTGAGAACCGAACACCGCATTCTTCTATCTTGACACATACATCGCCTCATCAACATTGATACACTGTCTCATACATGCTCATCTTGCTAATAATGCAATTTTACTTAAAATTACTCGACAAGTATCTTGTAGAAAATACATACTATGAGTTTCGTGACAAGGTTTTTGTGTCTATGGTGAATTGTGAAAACTTTTGTCTTCTGGGAATCTTATATTTGTTTTAAGAATCTAATAGAAATGTACTTCATAAAAATGCATTTAGAGATTGTCAACCTTTCAAGAAAAAAAAAATGAACACAATATGGTGTGGAGAGTTTAGTGTTGGACACAACCCACTCGTTTTGGTGAGATATACTAAAAAGTGTTATCAGTGTTTTAATTCGTAAATAGATCTTTTGAAAACAATAAAACTTATTTAATAATAGTTTTTTAGTATTATTGTTACAATAGAATGTGGTTTTTGATTTTCGTTCAGTGTTGAAGATCCTATATAAATCTGTTGATTAAAAAATAAAATCTGTTGATTAAATTTTGTATCAATCTTAATTATCCTATTGAATAATGCATGGAGTTTTCACTGGTCCACTAATAAAGCAATGTACATTGTCTGTTTTATATATCGTGTGGACTGTATAACTCTCTATCAACCAGTAAATAAATAAATAAATTTATCATCTCACAGACCTAGACTGAAAACGCAATTAAAACTGTATCTCCACCGAAAATCGAACCCGATCCTTTATGTAACTCAATTAGTTGATTGGAATGAATTGCCTTATGGCAATAAGCCTAAGAATGCAGGGAGAAGAAGAAAAAAATGCGCAAAATAGAGAGAGCGTATAAACACCAGGTCTCAACTCTACAACGATCAGATTGGATTGCAGCGCAAACCGACTATAAGAACACACTTGCAGCCAAGAAGAACTTTTACTGGACAGATAAAATCCAACAAGAACGAGATAACCCTCCCTAGACAAATGTGGAAATACATAAACACAGTTTTAGGAAGTAAAAATAATGGATTTTCAACTACTACGGATATCTCTCCAGACGCCATCTCTGACTTTCTGCAAAACAAAATTTTGAAAATTCACTCTACAACAATTTCGCCATCTCCTACCTCAACCAACCAACATAAGCAATAGTTTTCTAAATTATTTCATTGAAACAAGTGAACAAGAAATTATCAAATTCATCAATTACTCACCCAACAAACATTGTTCCTTAGATCCGATACCAACATGGCTCTTGAAAAAATGCTCTGTTATAATAGCACCCTATCTCTGCAAACTGTTTAATTTATCATTGAGCTCTGGTGTAGTACCAACAAGTCTTAAAGAAGCAATAGTAACCCCGCTTCTAAAGAAGCCAAACCTCGACCCTGATGACATTAATAACTACAGACCCATATCCAACTTACCTTTTATCGCTAAATTACTAGAAAAAATTGTATGTACCTACAAGACTAAATGACTTCATTGAGACAAACGGAATTTTTACCAAACTTCAATCTGCGTATAGAAAATATCATTCAACTGAGACTGGACTTCTTCGAATATTATCTGATACGATTCTAGCTACTGAAACCGGAAATCATGTTCTATTAGCATTTCTCGACATGAGTGCTTTTGATACGATTGATCACACTATTCTCACTGAAAGACTCTAAACAACTTACGGTATGCGAGAAAACACATATAAATGGTTTCAATCTTATCTCACATGACGACACCAAACTATCAAATTCAATAACCTAAAATCAGCTCCCGCTTTTGTAAAATTCGGAGTTCCTCAGGGTTCTGTGCTAGGTCCGTTACTATTTATCTTATACACAAAAGACATATTTTCAATCATTGAGTCCCACGGACTACTCGCACACTGTTATGCGGACGATTGGCAGCTTTACTTTTATTGCACACCAGAAAATGCTCACCATCTATAAACCACAATCTGTAAATGTATCGAAGATATCGGTGTTTGGATGTCAGCAAACAAACTTAAGCTAAACCCAACAAAGACAGAACTACTCTGGACAGCAACACGCAAACGAAGCCATTTAATAGACACCTCCCCACTAACTTTCGAAAATTCAGATATTCTTCCTAAATCCTGTGTTAATCTTCTTGGAGTCAAAATAGATTCAAATCTAAGCTTTTCAAACCAAATTAACACAGTTACTTCTTCTGCTTTCTTTCAACTAAGACGCTTAAAGTCAATCCGAAGGAGTATCCCAATTGAAGCCATGAAATCTTTGGTAAGCGCCTTTGTTGTCTCCCGTTTGGATTATTGTAACGGTATATATATGCGAATTTACCAAAGAAAGAAATTAATAAAATTCAGTCATTTTTCAATGCTGCAGCCAGACTCATCACTGGAGCCTCCAAATTTTCTCACATCTCACCATCTTCGCAATCTACATTGGCTTAAAGTCCCCGAAAGAATTGAATATAAGCTCTGTCTCATAATCTTTAAAGCACTTCGTGGTATGGCTCCTACTTACCTCTCCGAACTGTGCATTCCGCTTTCAATAAATGACAGACAATCATCACTTCGTTCTGCCTCTTCATCCATGGTTGGGAAATTAGTTGAAATAAACAGGGTGCACACAACTAATTTCGATGATCGTGCATTTGCTGCGGCAGGACCAAATGCATGGAATAAGCTCCCACACACCCTCAGACAAACCGAAAATATATCTTCGTTCAGAAAAAAACTCAAAACGCACCTTTTTCGCAAATCTTACCAGAGCCAAAATGATACAACGTAATCAATTTTTCAGCGCCCTTGAGGTGAGATATTCACAAAAACGGCGCTATATAAATTATCCAAATTTATTATTATTTATTATAGTGTGTAATAAATTTGCACATATTATGTGCAAGAATATAAATAACAAATACACAAGCGAGAAATTCAAAAATTTTGTACTACAAAAATAAATTACTACAGTAAGATTTTATACCTTAATTTCAATTAAGTTTTTCATATCGTTTGGCCAAATAAATCACAATAAAAATATAAAATAAAAACATTGTTATTTGTATATAAAATGGATGTTGTTCATGTTTGTAAAAGGCAATTTACCGGAAATAAATATATAAATAAAAATATTTCCTAATATATATTGTGACGTTATTTTGTATTTACACGTCACTATTTAATAATTTTAATTTAATGTTTATAAAAATGTCTTAAACGAACGCACTTCGCAATATTGGCAATATTTCTAAAAAAGTTGTAAGGCGAACACAGCCGTGAACGGATTAGCTAGGCGGGTCGAAATATCTATGCCTTTCTTTTCAACGCTGACAGCCGACACGAGGTGTCATCGCCCAACAATGGCCTACGCAAAATTACCCAGCAAAGACTGGAAATTTAAGTTCAAAGGAGGCTGGGTAAGTTCTCTATCTAATTTCATCGATCCTCGTCTATATAAAATATCTGGCATGAGTCACGTTCGCTAATTTAACTGAATTCTTGCAGGAAATATAACCGCCTCCTTTGTCCTTTGTTCCTTGCTTCCTTGCTTCTTTGCTTTCTTCTTTACTTTCTTTATCTTGTTTGTTCATGCTGTCTTTTCATCATTCTTCAACATTGGTGTACTTTACTATGTACACCATGGATGACTGAAAATGAATAATTTTAAATATCATGGTTGGTGCATGCTCATATTTGCACATCATGACTTGATAATGACTAAAACACCTGTAAATTGCACTTCAAATCGACGTAAATACTACGATGGTAGTTCTCATCACAAAAATTGTACCGGCTGATCATCTTCAAGAAGATGGAAATTCATAAAACTGTTTCATTTCTTGGTTATTATAAAAAAAACATATGAAATACTGATATAATTTGAAAATTTAGTTGAATCTGTTTAATTATGTCATGTCTGATATTTCCTTTTATTATGCACCGCATGGTCTAGAAAAACATTTAAAAACTTGTAAATTGTAATTTAAGAATTAAATTATTTTATTAAAATGTCAAATATTTAGCTTAGTTCAGGTAACGTAGATAACTGTATCATATTTAACACTCCTTGCCAACCATGATATGAATAAATTGTAATTTCTTTTGTATTTGTGCGTTTCTTTCATCACTTGGTCTTCCCTACAATCACATCTGACTCAGCTTTTCATGTTTTAATTACTGTTTCATTGAACAGAAAATTCTTATTTGATACTTAAATATATTCTTTTTTTGTCTTAATCAATAAACAACACGCCCTGAGATACTGAGATATTTGCATTATTTTAAATGAGTCATTGCAATATCGCTGACTGCTGGTGGTAAGGTTTTATGGTGAGTATAATTTTAGCTTCTCTTTTTCTTTTCTCATACACCACCATACCTTTGCAATTGTCGGCCCAAAGTGGGGCAGGATTTTTTAAAAAATTGAAGAGCGCGGACTATTAGGATTTAAATTCCATTTGTATTTTTTATTTTTATTGATTGTAAGACTGGCGCCCATTCTATAACTCTTTTAAAGTCAGATGTTTGTGTGGGACAGATTAGTGTCTGTAGAGAACGTAAAATTGATAATTAGTTCGTGTACTTTGTGGTAGCGATTCCTTTCCTTCCTTAAACCCATCCTTAATCTGAGGACTGCGCAGAATCCATCGTCATGAAAGCCGAGCTGTGAGATTATATTCAGGAGATGACCAGAAGTCAACCAAACTATTTCTAAAAAGTGTGGAAGAGCCCATTATGACCAGTCTTATTCGAGAAATACCATTCAAGAAATCTACTCAATCAGGTTGTATTGTAAACTAATAAATAATTAAATGTCGTGAGGACTATAACATAAAAATTCACATTCTTTTCAGTACAAAACTTGAGTTGTCATCAATTATTATTAATGTCTATTTTTTTTGGAAATCTATAAATTGATTAGAATTATTTTTCTGATTTCATAATTAAAGTGTCACATTTTAACTGAACATATATAATGAGGGTATCAAATTTTTATAATTGAGACTGTCTTCAAAAAGCATCAGGTTGTATAATTTTAATTTGTCGTTGGACTGTGCTAAGTGTTATTTCATGTTTGGTTTGCATTTTTAATGTTGAATACCTATGTTATAGATAAAAATATATGAATCTTTATAAGCGTTGTAATTTCCTTTTTGCTGATATACAACATGGTATACATTTTTCTTGGGTCGGTCATAAAATTTGAACTTGTAAAAAATAATTATAAAAATCATATGTTGGGTAGAAATTAATTAGGGATTGTTGTGGTAATTACCAAAAGAAGTCTGTCTGATACCTGCATAGAATCAACATTGTTGCATGGCAGTTAATATTTTTTTCTTGTAACAAGTGAAGATAATCAATGTCTTTTTAAATAATGAGATTATTGTTATAATACTTTTGGTTAATAATAAAAAGTTTTCTCAATTCATGTTGAATGAATATAATTAAAAGGAAATGGTGTTTTAAAACAATTTTGAGTTTTTTATTCTCTGTTGGGGACATGTGTTTTTTCTCAATTTTTGATGTTAAAAGTTCAGCTATGTTGTATAAAATAATAACTGAAAATGTTCTTTTAAATTGAATCTCAAATCAATGTGTGCTATAGGGAGTTTTGTTTATGATTGTAATGAATATGCAATTAAATATTTTCACTTTTACAGATGGAAAGTGTTGGTGAACTCTATGAAATATTTTTTGGGAATGCTGAATTTGAATCTGCTGTATAATCACAAAAAATCAAGGCTCGGAGAGATGATATTTCTATATGGATTTTGGTCTATTTCTTATTTGAGGTATTCCATGTTTATTAATTTGGTCTGACATAAACTTATGATGTAATGTTGTCATCTCTGAGAATGATTTAGTTTGAATTTACCAAATGTAATGTTGCTTCTTGATGATAATAACTTCATTTTTATATGGAAATGAGTCTTGTTTCTATTATGAATAAATTGTTTAATGTTTCATATTATATTTATGTTGTCTAATGTGTGGTACACAGTATCGACTTACAACAACATGTTACGCTGGTTATTCAATAGAAAGTAATGTCAATAATTCTGAAATGTTATGGAACTCATCGTTCAAATGATAGAATCTTTTATGTATAACAATACACTTTTTGTATAATCTATTTGACATTTTACTGACTATAATCATTGTAGTTTATTTTAGAAATGATTAACAATCATTAAAATTAATGTCGGGGATATAATACTGTTTTAAAGTTAAAATAAATGAAAATTAATTATATTCTTTTGTCAAAAGTGTAATTAACGCCATCTATACGGCGGGAGGAAAACTTATGTAGTTGCATGACTACTCGTGCTGCAACTAAATAGTTGGTTCTGAGTTATGAAATAATTGTAATTGTTAGATATGATTGTATATTAATGGGAATAATGCACGGCGTATGCTAATATGTTAATCTTATAAAGAAACTCTTCTTTTTTTGTAATTGTCATACACATTACAAAGATTATTGTTTTCGGTACGAATAATTAATCATGTTGTATCAAATCATCCTATATTGTGAGTAATAAGCTGATGTTATAAAATCATTCGTACGTTTCTGTACTTTCTTTTGACATTTCCACAATATGATATTTCTTTAAAAATGGAACATATAGATGACGAATCAATTACAAGGATGGAATTATATTACGGTGTAGTGCGGTGTCAGATTTTTGGATAGGCTTTGGATGGACAGATTTCAGTTTAATAATCTTGTTCAGCCTTGGGTGTTCAACTGTTTGGCATTGGGCGCACTGTGATGATTTCTATTTTTTGTATTTGAACAAGTGGCGAACAAATCCAACATTATGCTTTTAAATTTGATTAATTTGATTTTGACATCAACTTTCTTAGGAATGTAATTTTTAATTGATTAATACTTTGCTTAAAGTTTTGAAGTAGTTACTTAGTTTTGAATTTATAGCTTTATGAAAATTATAAATTGATGATTTCATCAAAGTATGCTGTTGCGTTATATGAATGGTACAGTGAATATCTCAACGGGATATACACCTTATTTTCTTTTTCACGGTCGTGAACAAATTCTGTCAGGTGAGATGCATCAAAGGTATCAACCTGGACCCATCTCAGTAGATGACATGCAAATAGAAAAGCCCCATGATTATGCTGAAATGCTAGATGAATTAAGAATTATTTCTTTTGAAGTTCAGAAGAATCTTATGTCAGCTTTTAAACGCAATGCCACTTTGTATAACAAAAATAGGGTCGAACGCTCTTATAATGTAGGTGACTTTGTCTACTGGAGAAATTTTATAAACTCCAAAGGCGCTGAATTCTTTTCATCAAAATTAGCTCCACGCTTTGTTAGAAACAAAATTATAGCAAAAATATCACCTGTAGTTTATACATTAGCGAATGAACAAAATAAGTCTGTAGGGAACTTTCACATTAAGGATCTCTTAAAACCAGATTAACATTAAATTTTTTTTTGATGTCTGTATCATCAGTATGATACAACTGTATCATATAATTTGTATGTTTTCATTGCCAATACATGACATCCATATCTGCTTAATGCTATTATCATTCTCAGGATTATAATATGTCAGATGACCAAATTAATCAAACGTTGATAAATGTTTACACTGTAAATACACTGTTTTTTTGTTATAATGTGAAATTTCTCGAGGAACATATTGGTACTCTGATGGCATATGTTTAATATGATGGGTTCCTCGACAAATTTAAATTTAATTATATTGTGGGGAATGCTGTGATGGAGTATTTCTTCACAATATTGAGATGTCATATACTTTTGTTTTCATTCAGATGAGTTAGTTCTATTTTTATGTCAAAATTTGTAGAGCTACATTGTACTTGCTTTTTTTTTATATTAAAATGTTATCCTATATTGTCTAGATGTTGGACTATAAAACTAACATTTTCCAAGGAAAATTGTCTAGTGTATGTCATACAAATTGTGTTGATGGTAAATATGATCCTGAATGAAAACCTAAGTATATCAATTTGATAAAAGTTTGTATGTAGAGCTCCTTTTATTTCATGTAGGTTACTGTATAATATGTAATGTTCTTGTTTATGAATACCAATTTCATATTGTAATATGAAATTGATTGTTATATGTCATGGTATAACTTAAAATACTGAAATGCCACTATATTCTGTTTTTTTTATTACAATAATAGGAAATTTATTTGATAATTCACTCATTTTTCTACCATATAAGAGTTATATCTATGGTATCACGTGCATGGAATGCCATGGTCTTCTTCCAGATAACTGTGTCGACCAACTCAGTTATCGTAGACTGCATCTGGAGATTTAGTTTGGTCAACTAGATGTCTGATGTAATCAAAACGAAGAGACACTGATCATTGTCTGTCACATGAGATACATGAGATGACACACTTGGTGTGCGATAGAAGAAATTCCAAATTATTGAACGTTATAAATTTTCTCAAATCTTATCATTCTGTAGACTATTTTTATATAACCTTGCATGGACTAGTGTCCTTAATCATAACAAAGAGACACTGTCACATGAGATACATGAGGTGACACACTTGGTGTGCGATAGAAGAAATTACAAATTATTGAACGTTATAAATTTTCTCAAATCTTATCATTCTGTAAACTATTTTTTATAACCTTGCATGGACTAGTGTCCTTAATCATAACCAAGAGACACTGTCACATGAGAGACATGAGGTGACACACTTGGTGTGCGATATTCTTTTCATTTTGTAGATTATATTTTTATATAACTTTGCATGTACTAGTGTCCTTAATCATGACGAAGAGACACTGTTACATGACATACATGAGGAGACACACTTGCTGTGCAATGGAAAGAGTTACAATTTATTAGACGTTATAAATTTTTATTAAATTTAGTAATTAGATATTACATTTCTGATGTGCTGTCTAGCTGATGCTTTTATGTATGACATATTGGGTAATCTATTACCAAACCTGATCTCTAATACCATGATATATAACAACATTGTAGTTAAGATTGAATTCTGTTATGATCAAAATAGTGTAATGCAAATTCAATATTGGACTTATATCACATTCTTGAAATATTAATTTTAAAATTGCATTATATTATTATTTGTTATGGAGAAATAAGATGCTGGTATGAAATTTCTTTTGTTTAATATAAAAATGTTTTTCATCTGGGATCAAAGTGGATAAATTTTATGCATTTATCTTCCCGATGAATTTTCTTATCATGGGTAAGGTGTTTATAGGAGGTACTCATGATAACTGATGTTTATAGTTATTGATAGTGATTATTAAAATAATGATATTTTACATTTGCTATGTCCGACACATAAATATTTCATAGACAAATTTACATGTTAGCTTTCACATTTCTTGGCTTACAATTAAGACTTGCATGTATGATACTGAGCTAAGCTCACAATTTGATATGATGACTATGATGCTGTTTTAACTGGGAAAATATTCTGAACTTTAAATTTTCCCTGTGATGAATTTTTTTATCGTGAGTTAAGGTGTTTATAGGATGGACTCACGATAACTGTATCATGCTTGAAGATACATGGTATCTGAGTGATGCTGTTTCAACATGAGAGCCTCTTCCGCAGATTCTAGCTCACAATGAGAATTAGCACAAATGATAGCTAATCCAAGCTCACAATATGGAGACAAGATGAAAAGCTAAGATGGGGTTTCCTTAGTTTTCCATTGATAAAAAAAAAAATAATGAACGCTTCTCGGGAGTGTCATTGAAGGGGTTAAATAATCAAACGTGAGTGGACTGAAAACGTTCACCACTAGATCTGTAAATACTGTATTATAATTGTTATTACGTCTGTTTTATGAACAGAGGGGTTCATTTAAATGAATAGTAATCTTGACAGCAAGTATGTCAAAATTTGGAATTTTTATTTAATATGAAAATTTTCTGTTTCAGCTAGTTTAAGAATTTTATATATTTTTATGGTGGATAATTTTTGTTATTTTTTATTATGTAACTGTTCCAGATCTGCCACCAGTTATTTAAATGACAAGGATATGTCGTTATCAGCGACATAGACTTATGTCATTTGAACTCTAACATTTTCCTTATCCTTAAATTGTAGGTGTTTTTCCTCGCGGGATTCGGTTGAGTTGGAGAACATGGGACTTATGCCAGTTATATTCACTAATTTCTGTTTTTCAAATTTACTATCAAAACACTTTTTTTTCTTTTTTTTTTGTTAACAGAGGAGGTATGTGACGTTATTTTGTATTTACACGTCACTATTTAATAATTTTAATTTAATGTTTATAAAAATGTCTTAAACGAACGCACTTCGCAATATTGGCAATATTTCTAAAAAAGTTGTAAGGCGAACACAGCCGTGAACGGATTAGCTAGGCGGGTCGAAATATCTATGCCTTTCTTTTCAACGCTGACAGCCGACACGAGGTGTCATCGCCCAACAATGGCCTACGCAAAATTACCCAGCAAAGACTGGAAATTTAAGTTCAAAGGAGGCTGGGTAAGTTCTCTATCTAATTTCATCGATCCTCGTCTATATAAAATATCTGGCATGAGTCACGTTCGCTAATTTAACTGAATTCTTGCAGGAAATATAACCGCCTCCTTTGTCCTTTGTTCCTTGCTTCCTTGCTTCTTTGCTTTCTTCTTTACTTTCTTTATCTTGTTTGTTCATGCTGTCTTTTCATCATTCTTCAACATTGGTGTACTTTACTATGTACACCATGGATGACTGAAAATGAATAATTTTAAATATCATGGTTGGTGCATGCTCATATTTGCACATCATGACTTGATAATGACTAAAACACCTGTAAATTGCACTTCAAATCGACGTAAATACTACGATGGTAGTTCTCATCACAAAAATTGTACCGGCTGATCATCTTCAAGAAGATGGAAATTCATAAAACTGTTTCATTTCTTGGTTATTATAAAAAAAACATATGAAATACTGATATCATTTGAAAATTTAGTTGAATCTGTTTAATTATGTCATGTCTGATATTTCCTTTTATTATACACCGCATGGTCTAGAAAAACATTTAAAAACTTGTAAATTGTAATTTAAGAATTAAATTATTTTATTAAAATGTCAAATATTTAGCTTAGTTCAGGTAACGTAGATAACTGTATCATATTTAACACTCCTTGCCAACCATGATATGAATAAATTGTAATTTCTTTTGTATTTGTGCGTTTCTTTCATCACTTGGTCTTCCCTACAATCACATCTGACTCAGCTTTTCATGTTTTAATTACTGTTTCATTGAACAGAAAATTCTTATTTGATACTTAAATATATTCTTTTTTTTGTCTTAATCAATAAACAACACACCCTGAGATACTGAGATATTTGCATTATTTTAAATGAGTCTCATTGCAATATCGCTGACTGCTGGTGGTAAGGTTTTATGGTGAGTATAATTTTAGCTTCTCTTTTTCTTTTCTCATACACCACCATACCTTTGCAATATACATGATGTCCCATAATCCAACGTATTCCGTTTAAGGGCTGTTATACCAACTCATGACTTGCCGGAACATGCGAATATGATAATCAGTTCATTTTGCAGTAAAACAGCAATATCTATTTTTTTACTGTAAAACATAGTAATTGTTATACTATTTGGGAAATAACAATAATTGCGCCAACTTTTGCAACAATTCAAATACGTTCGCGGCATTCGCACGTATATTGCTTATATTACAGACAATTAGTGAATCATAATATATGTTGAACCAGTGACAAATAGAGGGAGGAACTACGCGACAGAGAAAATGAAGAAGACAGTTGGCATAGTAAGTCCACATAAAAGTTACATTAAATGCTAGGTGTACTCACGCTGGGTATATATAGATGAAAATTAAAAAAAAACTTTCGACACTTTCATTTGTACAAACACTTCGATTGCACGATTGTTTATAATTGGATTTGTTTTTGGATATCATTGAAAAAGCACTGAGACAGTCTTCTGTTATTATACGAGTATAATAATGTATTTTTCCACAAAAAAATGTTAAGCGTAGAAAATCACCGATGGCACTACTCAGTTGTCATTAAGATTTTACAAATAATTTTAAGATGTATTACTATAAGACTGAATCGTAGGTATTTCAAGTAATTATAGCAAGAGTGAAAAAAACAGGATTAAAAAAATTATATGCAATAAAAAAAATACATTGAACGAGGCAAAAATGTACTGGCCACACACCATGAATACAGTCTACCCACAAATGTATCAAGCGACTACACAACAATAAACAATGTCAGTTGCTCGGTTCTAAACTAGGATTCGCATGTTGCAGTCAAATACATTAATTCCCCGTCTACCCAATAAAACTCGCAAAATCATACAAACATATGTTTAATAAAATAACAAATGATTAAATGATCATGAAAATGTATAAAAATACTCACATATATCAAATAATAATATACAACAATGAACAAATAAAAATATAGAAAGTAAAGAAAAATAAAATGTATCTTAATCTTATGTAACATAAATAAAGTTAAAGAAACAAAAAAAAAAACAAGAAGGAAAAACAAAATAAAAATATATAGAAGAAAAAAATACGTATTTTGACATATTGAATACTAAAAAAATGTATAAAAAAATTAACATATGAGGTAGAAGAATGATATAACAAAATTAAAATAAGATAACCAAGAAAACATATCCAAATTTAGAATTCATCAATTTAGAGGAAAAAAAATCACCTTAAATTAACATTGCATTAGATGTATTGTAACTACTTAAATTCATTGCTTAAGCATTGAATTTATGTAGTTACGATACATTTGTCGATGGAAACGTTGCCTTCCCAAAACACAAGCATTGAATTTATGTAGTTGCAATACATCTGTCGATGGAAATTTTGCCTTCCCAAAACAGGTAGTAAAAAATCTTGTATTTTGCATTGTGATAATTAGTTATCATTGTCAGGGGTGGAATAAATCGCATTATGGTGTGTGTATTTATACACGTGTTTATTATGTTTTAGATTCTGGAATCTAATCGTGAAGAGAACAAATCAAAGAGAGATATTCAATTTTCTGAGAATCCTCATGACAAGGAACAACAGAAGGTTCAGTTGAATGGAACCATAGACAGAAATTTTTTACACAGTATTATTTGAATATTCACCGTGTTGGTCATTATAAGCGTTTCAAATGTTATGTTTGTGGAAAGAGATTTGTAGAGAGCGGGGATTTCAAAAATCATATTGTTCTTCATACAGGTTTAAAACCTTTCGAATGCACAATTTGCGGAAAGAAATATGCCCTCTCAAAGTATTTAAAGAAACATTATGTTTAAACATCGAAATAAACCGTTTGAATGCAGAATTTCTATAAAGAAAAATAGTCAAAAAGTATTATTTGAAGGTCCGTAACAATTGTCGCGTCAGAGAAATTCCATTTGATTGCGAAACAGACAGAAACAATGTTACAAAAATACAAGAAACTTTACTGCGAAACTTGCGTCATGCCTTTTGAGTGCAAAATACGCAGTAACAATTTTCATTGCCTATATGAAATACGAATACAAGAAATCTTATTGCGAAACTTGCAGAGTGAAATTGAATTTGCTATTCATAGTGAATAAAACAAATTATAGAGTGGAATATTTGTGGAAAAAAATACCTTCGTTTTCCCGATTTGAGGCATCGCAAAATTAGAATGTGAACTTACAGTCTTAAATATGTAACTTTTTTTTAACTTTTCTACGGACAATTCTTGGTAGAACTCCATTTCAAATAATAAATAAATTTTGAATGGTAAAATAAAACCAAAGTTTTCAGTTCTACTAATTTAATGACACTGACTAGTTTCGGTCATCCAGTGACCATTTTCAAAGTGTGTAAAAACAAGAGGTGGTTGGTGTTTATATGATATCTGGTTAAGGGGTTTGCAACATTTTTTTTTCTTTCCGTCAGTTCAATTAGTGTTGCTAGAAAGAACTGACAAAGAAAACTAGCAAACAAAGCGGAGCGTACAAATACAAAAAGAAAATAAATCATTTATATTGCAAAATTATTGAATCCTGTTGGGACATGGCATGATGGTGTCTGTATCTATTATTGAACTTCTGTGACCAATGGTTGAGAACAGCAATGTAAGGATTAACTGTGTACCTGTAACAAAATATACTGGGGCAGTAAAATTCAAAAGCATTGAGTTGTTTGTTTACATAATATATAATGATAAATGGTTGGAAATACCATTCCTAATTATTGATTAATAATATATTTATAAAGGTTTAAGTAGAGGTGAAGTAGAGAAATCTGTTTGTAAATTAATAAGTGTCTTGTTCATATTATTTTTTACTCTAGTATCTCTAATCTGTCTAATTTTCTCCCTTTATTACATTTATGTAGAATTTTAACATTATTGTCAATTGTAAATTTATGTTGTAGTTCGTTTAAATGGGCAGCAAAATTAGAAGTATCTTGATTCAATCTTTTACATCTTAAGTGTTCAGTTATTCTTTGTTTAAATGTTCCACCAGTTTGACCAATGTATGAACATTGGTCAAACTGGTAGAACATTTAAACAACTTCAGAACGTGGCACAACACCAAAGGAAATACACAAGCGGGAAAGATTGAGAAGCTGTCATAAACTTGAACTGTGGAAATACTCAGACATGTATACTTAACTATGGATAAGCGAAGTGTAACCGAAGAGAGGGATCTGCTGACATTCAAGCCAGTTGCAGACCAAAAGCTAAGCTAGTTTAGCTTAGGTCGCATAGCTGAGGTCATTTCTCATACTATCTCACATAGTTTGCGGTCTGCACACTTGTATGAAAAACTACCCTACTAATGCGAGCTAAGCTAAATGAACTTAGCTAGCTTATGGTCTGCAACCGGCTTCATAAAATGCATTTGGTGTGTCATCTATAGAAACCAATATTCTGCACTATCCTCCCCCATAAAAAATCTGGACCTCGATACATATTTCACATTTTTACAATTTTAAATCATTCACTTGTCGGCTTCCTAGATATAAAAATAAATAAATAAATATCTTTAATAACAGTCTATATTTTATTTGTTCCATCGTGTTTTAAGTCATTAATGAATTTTATTTTATTTTGTATACCTTCTCAGGCAACTAATAGATACTATGTCAAATATTAATTTAACACACACCCAATAACAAGTTGCCAAATTCTGGAAACTTACTGTGTTTGTCGTATGGAAACTTACGGTATTTATCGTTAAAAACTGTGTTTACACAGGGAATCGAACCCGGGACCTTTGGTTAAACAGTCAGATATCTAACTAACTGAGCCATGGAGGCCGACATAATCCTTTGTGCATCCTTCCCGATGGTGCTACAAAGCCATCTTTGATGTACCAGGTCACGGTCGAAGCCGTCCTTCCCAATTAGAGCATCGATCCTTGAAGCTGTTCGGTGGTTGAACTTTGCGGAATGAAATCTTCAGTTAAACCTTCGTTGGTATATGCAAATAACTTTTTGTCACGAATGAAAGGTGTACTTGTGCCAAATATGCGAAAAAAATTCCCTACAATGGCTTTTTTTAAATATCATTCTTCGATTCATAAAAGCGATTCCATCGAATGCCCGGTCTGCAGAAGGATGTTCTCCAGATTACGTAATTTAAAGTGCACACCGTAGGTAGTTCACACTAGTTAGTATGTTCTGTGGTTCACACGGGAGAAGGGAGTTTTGATTGCAACATTTGCATTGAAAACACACTCCATGGTCCATACAGGTGTTAAGCCGCACGAATGCAATATTAGTCCAACTGTCGATTCGATCGTAATTCTCTTGAAGGAATCGGCAGTTTAAAGCCAAGACGCGTGTATGAAGGAACATTTTGTATGGTGTAGTGGACTTTTTGCATGCCAAAAACACCAACTTAGAGGCTTCGTAGCATATAATGTTCTATATATATGGATGAATTCAAAATTTGAAGTAGAAAATTATGTGTGTCTGTCTGTGTGTATGTTGTGTCCACCCCCCCATGGAGTAAGGAATATAAGGAGAGCTCATTTCGTATAAAATTCTACGGTACTAGTGAAGCAGCTCGTGGGGGAGAGTAGGACGCGGAAGTGGCGCGGGCGGGTGACACTTCGACAGAGCCGCATTATCACTTTTTAAAATCAATTATTATTTTTAACATAACTAGGATGAATTAAATTAAATTATTTAGTTAGCAACCGTTGTTTGTGCACTCCTATGTTGGAAAGTCTTTGGACTTTCAAGAATCTGAAACAAAAAATGGCCAGCAGTAATATTCTTTATATCAAAATGTGACAAATGATGTTATCCGACAGCCTGAATTAACCCGACGACGTCTTTTAATATATGTTGTCATGGAGTTTCACCATATATTGCCCGTGAACAAATAAAAAATGATAATTTAAATAATATTTTGTGGTTCAAAGTAAAATACCATACCATACCATCACGCCATTTCCCTATTTGGGGTAGGCAGAGAGAACCGAACGCCAGACTCCTCTCTCTTGACATACATTCCTCGCTTCATTCACGTCCATACATCGTCTCATACACGCTCTTCTATTATTCTTACTTCTAACATCTCCATATTTCAAAATCCCATTTATGTGATCGTGCCAACTCTTTCTTGGCCGACCTCTACTTTTCATTCCTCTTTTATCAGCCTTGTATACTTTTTTGTCAGACGGTCATCACTCATTCTTTCTATGTGGCCGAACCACCTTAGGGCATTTATTTTCATCTTACTTACGATATTTCTTTCAATCATACATTCTCGTCTAATATCCTCATTTCTTATTCTATCATACATCGTTTTACCACACATTCGTCTTAGTGACCTCATTTCAACCGCGTTTATTCTAATTTCATGCGTCTTCTGCCATGTCCATGTCTCACTAGCATACTTTAGAGTACAAGTAAAATAAGAATGATTATATATGTTGAAATATTTGAAAGCCCTTGAAATATTTGTATATATTATTGCCCTTGAAATAATACCATTCTATTAAAAAGTTAACGTTTGCTTTCAATGAAATTATCATTAAATCATTATTAAATAATTTCTCGGTATAGATAAAGCTGTCGAAACATTCCGTATATCTATGTTTTTTTATGACACTCGTTACTACATACCCAGCAATATACGTAGATATTTGGTTATTTAATTCTGAAAGTTCAAGAGATTAAAAGTAGTTTACATAGATCATTATTAGGTGCACAGATGTATTATACAACCGGCCTTTTCAGTATATTGTCTTTGTGTATTTTGGAAAGTCCATACAGCTGTAGCGGCCTGGCGTTACATACATACATACATACCATCACGCCATGTCCCTCGCGGGGTAGGCAGAGAGAACAGAACGCCACACTATTCTATCTTGACATACATTCGCCGCCTCGTCAACATTCATGCTACGTCTCATGCATGTTCTTCTATTGTTCAGACTTCTAACATTTCCTTCTTTCAGAATATCGTTCACATGGTCGTGCCATCCTTTTCTTGGGCGCCCCCGACCTCTTTTTCCATTCCTGTCAGCCTTATATATTTTTTCCGTCAAGCGTTCTTCATTCATTCTTTCCACGTGACCAAACCATCTAAGTGTGTTAACTTTCATTCTAGTTACTACATCTTTCTTCATCTTACATTCTTTCCTAGTGACCTCATTTCTAACTCTATCATACATCGTTCTATTACAAAATCTTCTTAACGATCTCATTTCCACTGCATTTATTCTACTTTCATGCGACTTCTGCCATGTCCAGGTTTCACTTGCATACATCAAGGTTGGCACTACAATTGCGTTATGAATGGCAACTTTAGCTTCCTTTGATACGTTACGATCATTCATAACTGGTTTAAGTGCTCCATTCACTCTGTTTCCTGCCATTACTCTTCTTTCAATATCCTCATCAGGCCGTCCATTCCGTTGGAACATGCTTCCCAGATAAACATATTCGTCGACTTGTTCAAGCCATTCATTCTCTACTTTTATTTGACACGATGTTCTGCTTTCACACTTTTCAAAGACCATTACCTTTGATTTGCTAGCATTCATCCTCAGTCCGTACTCTATGCATCCTTCATATACCATGCTTACTAGATACTGTAACTCTTCCACGCTTTCTGCTAACAGGACTTTATCGTCTGCATACATCAAATCTCGCACTGTTACAGTACTCAGTTTCAGACCCTTATTTTCATCCCTAAGGGCTCTTATGCAGAAATCAATGTACAGATTAAAGAGCCATGGTGACAACACGCACCCCTGTCTTACGCCACTATTAATAGAGAACCACGACGTTACTGTGTCGTTGACACGAACACATGCCTCGCTATTCTCATACAATGACGCGATTGCGCGTATCAGCTTGCTCTTCACTCCGTACACTGACAATATATCCCATAGTTTCTCTCTGTTGACTTTATCATAGGCCTTTTCAAGGTCTATAAAAGCACAAAAAAGCTTCTGGTTTTTATCCAGGACCTTTTCTGTAACCATACGCAGAGAAAAAATTTGGTCTATACATCCTCTGCCGCCCACAAACGCTCCTTGGACATCCCATATCTTGCTTTCTGTAACCTTTCGTACTCTTTGATCCAAAATTCTTGCATACATCTTACCAACTGAGCTTAGCAAACTTATGGCTCTATAGTTTTTGCAGTCAAGCTTCGATCCTTTACCTTTGTACAAGGGGACCACGACTGCATTTCTCCAGTCTGAAGGAGTGCGTCCTGCTTCCCAACATTTGTTGAAAAGAGAGTGACACCACTCCAACATCTGATCGCCGCCATACTTTATAAGTTCAGCTGATACACTGTCATACCCAGCAGCTTTTCCCGCTTTCGCGTGTTTAACTGCTTCAAACACTTCGTCTTTCGTAATTTCATCTTTTTCATCTTCGTATACTTGCCATGCTCTCTGATTCATGTCAACACTCAAACCGCAATCATACAGCTCCTTGAAGTATTCTTTCCATCGTTCTTTTACGCCATCTTCATCCATAATTAATTTTCCATCTTTATCATTTATACCTTGCGATACTTTGACACTTCCATTTTTTCTTTTCGCCACGCCTTTCCAGAACATTTTCATGTTACCAGGAAAGTCATTGGCTATTTTCTGGCTTTCTTTCTCTTTCAGAAAATCTTTTTCTCTTATAATATCTTTTACCATTTTTTTACATTCTTTATACTTCTCTTTTGCTCTTTCTTCACTGTTAGATCCTTTCGCAGCTATTAATGCCATCCATGCTTTTTTCTTCTCACCCACAACAAATTTTACTCTCTCGTTCCACCATGCGTCGCCTTTCTTTCCGCCTCTTTTAGCAACACCACAAACTCTCTCTGCAGTCTTACATACGGTCTCTTTCAAGGTCGTCCATGCTTCTTCGATGATTCCTTTACTGTCTATAGCTAAAAGAAGTTTGCTTCCGATATCTTTCACATATTGTTTTCTTACATTCTCATCTTGCAGCCTTTCCACTTTGGTTCGCTTCGGTGGATCACTACGGTGGGTTTTTGAGCGCCAACCGGTGAACAGATCAATTTTGGATATCACCAAGTAATGGTCTGTTTCCAGCTCCGCGCCCCTATACACCCTAGTATCCACTGTCGCTTTCCTCAGTGCGGCGTCCACACATACATAATCAATTATCGACCTTTCGTTCCCTCTTTGCCATGTATACTGGTGAACTCTTTTGTGGCTGAATACAGTATTCGCCACAAATAGATTTCCTTCCGTACAGACTTCCAGAAGTCTCTTACCATTTTCATTCACTCTACTATCACCGTGGGGACCAAGGACAGACTCAAAATCTTTCCGACGGACGCCCACCCACCCATTAAGATCTCCAGCCAGAATCACTCTTTCATTATCTTTTTTCATGTTCATTATTTCAGTCAGCCTGTTCCAGAATTCATCCTTTTCACTTTCGCTATCGGAGTTCACAGGTGCGTATCCTATAATTAGAAATACGCTTGTAATTCCAATCTTCAGCCTTACCCACATCAGTCTAGACCATTCAAGCTTGTACTCTTTCATACATGTCCCCATTCGTTTCGCTAGAATCAGCCCGACTCCCTTGCATGCAAAATCGTCACTCTTCACACCCGACCAAAGCTCTATCATACCATCGTTTCGTACGTTCATCCCTTTACCTTTCTTTTTTGTTTCACTTACACACATAATATCAATCTCTTTCTCTTTCATCACGTCACACATTTCGTTCATCTTTCTATCCATTCCACCTCTAATATTCCACACTCCTATTCTGCATTCTGTTCTCCTCTTTTTGCCTACCCCCTGGACCGTTACATGACGAGTGGCAGGCTGCATCGATGTATCCCGAAGGAATCCAGGGGGTTTTGTTGCTTACATACTAAGTATACATTACACTAAAACACTAAAAAAAAAAATACTTAAAATTAGCAAGAATGTCCTTTTTGTTACAAGCATTTCTACAAATATCCTGACCCACTATGGTGACGAATTTGCTGTGGCGGATGTCGTCCTAGTTGTAGTTCACAAAAACGGTCGCTTACGCGTACAATGTGCCGCATCACAGAATTGCTCAAATGACGGAGTAAATGAAGTGTGTGGGCCAAGAGTCGTACAGGTTGACGGTCTCGACGACTGTGTACAGTGTGAGAAGAGAAGAATGTCGGTCAAAAGGTCGTACTAGGATGACGGTCTCCACTGTGTATAGTGCGGCGAACGATGATCTCACGTCCAGCACGTCCAGAAACAAACATATGGCTAAATTATATGGCACGTTTCTAGGAGCACAGTATGCACGCATAACAACACGTGGGTGACATACTATAGAACACGTGGTCAAAGAGTAGGTAGAATTATACCCTTTTGTAAAAGTCTACTTTACGGCGCTTCTAGGAGCACAATATGCACGGATATATACACTTGGGTGACACACTAGAGACACGTGTTTGCCTGGCGTTTCTTTGTGTAATGTTATTATTGGAATTTCCGCATATTATGTTATTATAATATTAATGATATTTAAAAGTGCTTCTTGGAAATTGTTGGATATTGTTCCTAGGGTCTATTTTTAAAATGTCAAAGTTATCAATCTTCTAGAAATGTAAAATTTTGTTTTTTTATTCAGCCATTTTTAAAATTACTTTAGTTACAAGCCATAAAAAAGTAATTGATTTTTTATAACCATACTTCAAATAAGATAAGAAAGTATATTATGTATATACCTACATACACGATCAGTACAATGTTGTTTAATTATTTTCTTAAAGATATTATATTTTTTAAGCCTAACTCAACGGGAGTTTATTAAACCATTTAGCACATTTATACATATAAAAATCTTGTGCATAAAATAGGAATGGTTGTACATCCTTGTGTATTTATTCTACTGCTTATAGAATATATTTATGGATTTGATACAGTGAGATTTTTTTTATACATATTTTCCCCAGTTGAAAGAAATTCTTGAACAACATTAATAGTTGGATATTAAAACGTGTGGGTTGTGGCCAACGCTAAACTCCTCACTAACAAGTCATTCTATAAAGTATTCAAATTTTGTATGGAAAATTTCTAACATTTTCATGAAATGAGTTAAATTATTTTTTTTTATTTTTTATTATGAAAACTTGATAACTCTTCAATGTCATTTTATGAAAGTGATGTGCCTTTTTATGAATTTGTAAATAAAAATTTCAAATTTTAAGTTTCCTAAGCTTGGGGTCACTTTGAAATATTTGACAGTTAAAAAAATTGAGAAGCACTATTCATATATCGTTCAAAATCTAATGGGATCTAAGATATACATATTTGCAAAATTTGAATAGAATCGAATGAGTACTTTAGTCTATAATCGATAAAGTAAAATGAACACGCCGTACATAGCACATATATAGCACATAGCACACACACACAGATACATTGTGATGAAACTTTCAGAATACAATCTCAGCATGATACTAGTTGATAATCTGCAAAAAAAATAGCCTCAAAAATTGCAAAATCTTAACTCCCCACTATATCACCTTGTGTTAGTGAGGAGTAAAAAATAGTGGGTATAGCAATTTTAAATGTTTTAATTAAGTATAATTATGTATTCTCACAAGGTTATCGCTGAAACAATGAATATTCTTTAGAACATTGTTTTTGCTTTTACTATTATATATCATATATTTTTTACTAATTTGAGATATTATGAAATTGAATAAAAAAGGTGAAATAAAACTTTAAAATTTGTTTTCAAAACAACAGAAATACCTGATAATAGAGTTTAATAATGTATAATTTATGATACCCAATGCGCCTCTGTTACTTGGGCACTCGTAGTTAGTCTTGTCCCGTGCATACACTAGATACGCGAACAAGAAACACGAGAACTATTGACGTTTCATCAACAAAATATATCAAATTATTTGCGCTTGCCAATGATAGTTCTTCTTAAAATATACTTTACTACGAGCTTGACAAGTTGCCACAGCGTACTGCACCTTATTTTTGTAAAAAATAACAAATATTTGCCAAAAAACAAGAGATTATTACCCCACGAACGCTGTAATACGACTGAATCTCGGTAGCGGTGTTGACCAGGATTTTGCTTCAGCCCTGAGCCTTCCATACATTTATTGTTCCGTGGTCCCCCCTTATAACTTTTGATCCGCTCAATTTACAGAGCCCAAAATTTCAGAATATATAAATAGCTATAGGCCTAAAAAACTTTTATACTCAGAATTTTGAATTTTTAATTCAGTCAGGGGTTTACGCACTTTTCAATCTTTCGATTGTGACGGCATCTAATTTGTAGAATTCCATTATGACAATGATTAATATGAACACATATATAATTCCACAATTTATTTTATTTTTCTCCCAACGACCGTTTCGGCTTATAAGGCCATAATCAACTGGTGTTGAATACACAGTTCACATTTCTTTTATACAAAATTTAACAAAGGTTATAACAGGTAAATAGATAAATGTATGTATATAATGCTATTAATGATGGGAAAACCTGACACATAATGAGGTACTGGAAAAGGGACAGACAAATGGGTATTTGTGTGAGAGGGAGAGAGAAGGAAGATATACAATTAAAATTAAAATAAGCCATGTGTATAGGAATTGGATTTTTTGGTAAAGCCCATTATTACTATTTCAGTATGTCAATTTCTTAATAATTATGGGTGGCAATTTATATAGTTCTTATATGTAAATAACTAAAATAATATATTATAATGACAAAAAATTATTATGTTACACATAAATATTTATACATTAGGGTTTCTATTTTATACTATATTTGTTTGACACATCAATAACAAATTTTATGAGCATATATATAAAATGAATTTAAGAAAGACGCATATAAATTATTTAAGTACATGATAAGAAACAGTATCATTACATTTAACACATTTTATGAACATATTTAAAAAAGGACACATTTAAATGACATATATGTATAAGATAAAAAACTGATATTTGTTTGACATATCAATAACAAATTTTATGAGCAATAATGAATTTAAGAATGACACATTTAAATTATTTGAGTACATGATAAGAAACACTATCATTACATTTTACACATTTTATGAACATATTTAAAAAAGACACATTAAATGACATATGTGTATAAGATAAAAAACTTATATTTGTTTGACATATCAATAACAAATTTTATGAGCATATATATAATGAATTTAAGAGTGACACATTTAAAATATTTAAGTACATGATAAGAACAGTATCATTACATTTAACACATTTTATGAACATATTTAAAAAAGGGGGGGGGGACACATTTAAATGACATATAAGATAAAAATATTGTTACATTTAGGTACTGTTATGTAGGATTTCGTGTCTACATGTAATATGTGTATAGGGTTACATAAGATATGTCACGCGGGTCAGTGATAACTTACAAGTGTTTAATAATAATATATATATAAATGGTTTTCATTAAGTTAATAGGAAATAATTGGTCGCTGGTGTATGTACACATATTCAATATAAAGAATGGTTGAATGGGGGGATGAAAATGTTATTGCGTGTTTTAATTATTTTTAAATATATCCAGAAGCGGCGAATTATATATATTAATTTGTTCATTGATTAGATTGTATTTAAGGTTTTTATTTATGTGTAACTGTTCCATGAGGTTGAGTTTAAGGCCTTTATTGTTGTAGTGAAGAGGGATAGGTTCGTTATTTTCTGAAATAGAGTGATTATTGTCTATTAGGTGTTTGGCGAACTGGGATGCTTCCGGATGTCCATGGATGAAAGCCCTCTTGTGTTCGTTAAATCGTCTGTTAAAGGGTCTCCCAGTCTGTCCTATGTAGATTGCGTCACAATCGTCGCATTTAATCTTGTACACACCAGATTTCTTTAACTTCTCTATTTTTTCTTTACAGTTTTTTATGTTGGATCCTAAATTGTTGTTAATATTGTACGCCGTGTTTATGTTGCTTTTTTTGAAAATTTTTCCTATTTTTTCTGTTAAGTTACCGAAGTATTCTAGAGTAATGTAAATGGATTCTGAATTAAGGTTTTCATTATTTATGATAGGGTAGATTTGGTTTTGGTTACATCTGCGTGTCATTTTATCAACAATTTTATTCACAATTTCTGAAGAGAAACCATTATTCGATGCAATTTGATGAATTGTATTTAATTCTTCCTTGTAAGACACTTCATTTAGAGGGACACTGAGGAGTCTAGACTAAATGAAGTGTCTTACAAGGAAGAATTAAATACAATTCATCAAATTGCATCGAATAATGGTTTCTCTTCAGAAATTGTGAATAAAATTGTTGATAAAATGACACGCAGATGTAACCAAAACCAAATCTACCCTATCATAAATAATGAAAACCTTAATTCAGAATCCATTTACATTACTCTAGAATACTTCGGTAACTTAACAGAAAAAATAGGAAAAATTTTCAAAAAAAGCAACATAAACACGGCGTACAATATTAACAACAATTTAGGATCCAACATAAAAAACTGTAAAGAAAAAATAGAGAAGTTAAAGAAATCTGGTGTGTACAAGATTAAATGCGACGATTGTGACGCAATCTACATAGGACAGACTGGGAGACCCTTTAACAGACGATTTAACGAACACAAGAGGGCTTTCATCCATGGACATCCGGAAGCATCCCAGTTCGCCAAACACCTAATAGACAATAATCACTCTATTTCAGAAAATAACGAACCTATCCCTCTTCACTACAACAATAAAGGCCTTAAACTCAACCTCATGGAACAGTTACACATAAATAAAAACCTTAAATACAATCTAATCAATGAACAAATTAATATATATAATTCGCCGCTTCTGGATATATTTAAAAATAATTAAAACACGCAATAACATTTTCATCCCCCCATTCAACCATTCTTTATATTGAATATGTGTACATACACCAGCGACCAATTATTTCCTATTAACTTAATGAAAACCATTTATATATATATTATTATTAAACACTTGTAAGTTATCACTGACCCGCGTGACATATCTTATGTAACCCTATACACATATTACATGTAGACACGAAATCCTACATAACAGTACCTAAATGTAACAATATTTTTATCTTATATGTCATTTAAATGTGTCCCCCCCCCCCTTTTTTAAATATGTTCATAAAATGTGTTAAATGTAATGATACTGTTCTTATCATGTACTTAAATATTTTAAATGTGTCACTCTTAAATTCATTATATATATGCTCATAAAATTTGTTATTGATATGTCAAACAAATATAAGTTTTTTATCTTATACACATATGTCATTTAATGTGTCTTTTTTAAATATGTTCATAAAATGTGTAAAATGTAATGATAGTGTTTCTTATCATGTACTCAAATAATTTAAATGTGTCATTCTTAAATTCATTATTGCTCATAAAATTTGTTATTGATATGTCAAACAAATATCAGTTTTTTATCTTATACATATATGTCATTTAAATGTGTCCTTTTTTAAATATGTTCATAAAATGTGTTAAATGTAATGATACTGTTTCTTATCATGTACTTAAATAATTTATATGCGTCTTTCTTAAATTCATTTTATATATATGCTCATAAAATTTGTTATTGATGTGTCAAACAAATATAGTATAAAATAGAAACCCTAATGTATAAATATTTATGTGTAACATAATAATTTTTTGTCATTATAATATATTATTTTAGTTATTTACATATAAGAACTATATAAATTGCCACCCATAATTATTAAGAAATTGACATACTGAAATAGTAATAATGGGCTTTACCAAAAAATCCAATTCCTATACACATGGCTTATTTTAATTTTAATTGTATATCTTCCTTCTCTCTCCCTCTCACACAAATACCCATTTGTCTGTCCCTTTTCCAGTACCTCATTATGTGTCAGGTTTTCCCATCATTAATAGCATTATATACATACATTTATCTATTTACCTGTTATAACCTTTGTTAAATTTTGTATAAAAGAAATGTGAACTGTGTATTCAACACCAGTTGATTATGGCCTTATAAGCCGAAACGGTCGTTGGGAGAAAAATAAAATAAATTGTGGAATTATATATGTGTTCATATTAATCATTGTCAGTCAGGGGTTATCAACTTTTGAATTTTTACTTTATTTTTCCATAAAGCTAAAACGCTGTAAATTGGTATAAATATAGGCAAATACAAAATCTCAAATTTACTTATACAAAATAATTCCAGAGTCTCTCAAACTCTAGAAGCATTAAGAATAACATTTTTTTAATCATAAATTTATGTGTTTACTGCCTATATTTCCAAGGTTTTTAATAATATGGAAAAAAGCCGAAACACCCCAACTAGACAATTAAATTTTCTATAAAAAATATGAACATTGTACTAGTATATCTCAATTTTTTTTAACAATTTTTATATAATTGAATTTAGTGACGACATCGTTTCCTAAGATTTGTATGGCAGTCGCCTATACACAATATCTAAGAAACTTAATAGTTTGATACTTAATCTCTAAACATACATACATTTCATATTCTGGGTAGAAAAAACAGACCGGCCTCCATATTATCCTATCTTGACATACATACCTACATGTGTTGTATAGAAAACAAAATATCTTAAAATATTCAATAATTTGTATTTATGGGTTTATAGTTTGGTGCTTATTCTTCAACTATACATACTATCGCTATCGACAGTTGGATTTCATGTACTACATGCAACTAGTTATAAAAATCGAATTTAGTGAAGACATCGTATCATACAATTTGAAAGGCAGTAAACAATACTCAATAGTTTGACACCTACTTAATCTACAAACATACATCCTGCTGTTTACATATTCTGTGTAGGAAAAACAGACTGACCTCCATACTATCCTATCCTGACATACATATCTACATGTTTTATATAGAAAACAAAGTATCTTTAAATATTTATTAATTTGTGTTTATTTATTTATTTATTATTAACAATAGGAAGTTACAAATACAATCACATACTAGAGCTAGAAGTTAAGTGAGTGTGTACATATAAGTGTGTTATTTATTGATAAGTATGTAATTGCAAGGGTACGATGTACACCTCACTAGGAAGTCCTGTGCCGAGGTGTTCATTTGAACAGTTGTGTGACATAGATAGTACATTATATATATAGTTTTTTAATTAAATTATACATTTAATAATTCTTGATAAAAAAATGTGAAAGTTAATAGCTTTGTATGTATTCTTCAATTAAACATACTATCGCCATCGATAGTTGGAACTCATGTGTTACATGCAACTAGTAATTATAAATAATGTTATCTATTGTACGATCTAAAAAAGCACAAGGTAGTAGGTAGGTACACAATTGCACACTGAAATATTATTCAGTTTATCTTAATTATGTTCCATAATTTTCATAAGACAAAAAAAATTATGAAACAAGTGGGTTGTGGCCAACGCTATACTCTTCACTACCAAGTCACTCCATAAAGTATTCAAATTTTGTATGAAAATTTTTCAGCATTTCCATGAAATAAGTTTGATTAATTATTTTTGATTAACGTATTTTATTATGAAAACTTGATAATTTATAAAAGTGCCATTTATAAAAGTGATGTGCTTTTTAGCAATTTAAAAATAAAAGCATCAAATTTTAAGGTTTCTAATCTTGAGGTCACTTTTTAATATTTGACAGTTAAAAAAATTGAGAAGCACTGATCAGATATCCTTCAAAATCTTATGGGGTCTAAGTGAGTATAAGATATATAAATTTGCAAAATTTGAAAAGAATCGAATGTGTACTTTAATCTATAATCGATAAAGGACACACACACTCACGCGCGCGCACACGCATACGCACACGCACACACGTACACACATGTTCGCATACGTCTTGTGCGGTCCATATATTTTGTGAGGACCGTCCGCATTTTAGAGGAATTGTAGATTAGAAATCACATACCGTCCGCATTTTAGAGGAATTGTAGATTTGAAATCACATACCGTCCGCATTTTAGAGGAATTGTAGATTAGATATCACATACCGTCCGCATTTTAGAGGAATTGTAGATTAGAAATCACACACCGTCCGCATTTTATAGGAATTGTAGATTAGAAATCACATACCGTCCGCATTTTAGAGGAATTGTAGTCTCGAAATCACACACCGTCCGCATTTTAGAAGAATTGTTGATTCGAAATCACACACCGTCCGCATTTTAGATGAATTGTAGATTAGAAATCACACACCGTCCGCATTTTATAGGAATTGTAGATTAGAAATCACATACCGTCCGCATTTTAGAGGAATTGTAGATTAGAAATCACATACCGTCCGCATTTTAGAGGAATTGTAGATTAGAAATCACATACCGTCCGCATTTTAGAGGAATTGTAGATTAGAAATCACATACCGTCCGCATTTTAGAGGAATTGTAGATTAGAAATCACATACCGTCCGCATTTTAGAGGAATTGTAGATTAGAAATCACATACCGTCCGCATTTTAGAGGAATTGTAGATTAGAAATCACATACCGTCCGCATTTTAGAGGAATTGTAGATTAGAAATCACATACCGTCCGCATTTTAGAGGAATTGTAGATTAGAAATCACATACCGTCCGCATTTTAGAGGAATTGTAGATTAGAAATCACACACCGTCCGCATTTTATAGGAATTGTAGATTAGAAATCACATACCGTCCGCATTTTAGAGGAATTGTAGATTAGAAATCACATACCGTCCGCATTTTAGAGGAATTGTAGATTAGAAATCACATACCGTCCGCATTTTAGAGGAATTGTAGATTAGAAATCACATACCGTCCGCATTTTAGAGGAATTGTAGATTAGAAATCACATACCGTCCGCATTTTAGAGGAATTGTAGATTAGAAATCACATACCGTCCGCATTTTAGAGGAATTGTAGATTAGAAATCACATACCGTCCGCATTTTAGAGGAATTGTAGATTAGAAATCACATACCGTCCGCATTTTAGAGGAATTGTAGATTAGAAATCACACACCGTCCGCATTTTATAGGAATTGTAGATTAGAAATCACATACCGTCCGCATTTTAGAGGAATTGTAGTCTCGAAATCACACACCGTCCGCATTTTAGTAGAATTGTTGATTCGAAATCATACACCGTCCGCATTTTAGATGAATTGTAAAACAACATGAAAATTAATTTGTTCCAGTCACACTACAAATTATTTTATTATTAATTAATTTAAATAAAAACTTTTGATCTGCGATGTTTCTTCTTCTAGACAATTTAGGTATTGGTTTATTTTTTTATTTAATATTTTTTGTAGGTACCTATATTTTATAAGACTGTATTTTTCCCTTAGATAAATAAGGGCCTCTGCCCTAGTCGTTGCCTTGGCCCAATCCCGGCAACTATTAATAATAATAATTCTTTCAACGGTTTATTGCATAAGTTTTGAATTTATTAATTTCCCAATAATATTGATACTAATATTTGTATTTTATTTTGATTATTCAGGCACATAATGAAATTGCAAACAGTGGAGAGACCGATTATGATGTAGTTGATAATAATTTACTTAACGATTTTGATGAGCCATACGAAGACAGTGACTCGGAATTTGTTCCTGATACAGATGAAAGTGTTGATAGTATTGCAAATACTGTACAGAAAAAGCTAAAACTTATATCACCTGAAATTATCTCTGAAAACATCAATTCAGAAGATAGCACCGTGAGTAAAGGACTGTAAGTTTCCTAGAACACTATTTAATAAAAATTTTACGTTTTGGCCATATTTTATATCATATTTTTTATTTGATAAACAATATGGTTTGGAGGTGTATTTACCTTTCCGTGTTGATAAGGAGGCAAGTACTGCCTCGAATTAGGCACTTGTTTGAATGCTGGGTCTTAACAAAAAGAGACGAAAACAACCTCTTGATATTTGAAAGGAAAATCCTGAGAAAGATTTTTGGCCCAGTAAATGATAATGGACTTTGGAGGATGCGATATAATCACGAACTACAGGCATTGTATGACGAACCCAACATTGTACAAGTCATAAAAGTACGTAGACTGCAGTGGTTGGGACATGTCAGCCGGATGAATGATGATCGTGTCCCCAAAAAGGTTCTTAATACCAATCCAGAGGGCAGAAGAAGTAGAGGCAGGCCCAAGCTAAGATGGCTGGACGATACAGAAGACGACATAAGAGCGATGGGAATTGCAAACTGGAGGAGAGCGGTGTAGGACAAGGACGGCTGGAGAAGGATTCTGGAGGAGGCCAGGGCCCATACAGGGCTGTAGCGCCAATGATGATGATGATGACTGCCTCGAAATAGGCACTAGTTTGTTGCGCTAATGCAGTTAAAAACTCGTGTTGAATTCAAGGCACGTGTCCTTCAAATACACACGGTTTAACAAAGCAAACTGATGTTACGTGTTCAATTCAAGGCACGCGTCTTTCAATCGTACACATGTTTATAAATTTTACCATGCATATTGATCGAGCGTTACAAGGCTGTGTTAGAGACATTTTTTGTGTATGATTGTTTTTGTTTTAATAGATTAATCTACACAAATCTACATTATATCATAAAAAATCGATTTTTTTTGTATGAGATTTTTACTCATGAATTATTCAATGAAATAATCACACTTTGCGTCGTGTAGAGCATCGAATTTTACATTGGTAATTATCCTTGTCTCCTTCGTAATTTACCATTTTAAAATTCTCCAAAATACCTACCAATTTTATGTTCCATATTATTATATTTGTCCTTTTTCTCATGACTGAGGATAGCGGCTGTAGTCCGTCGCCACACGTATGGCTCGCCTCCATGCCAATCTGTTTTGGGCTGAACGCAGAGCACCAGTCACCGAAGACCCCATTGTGGACTTAACCAGGATTCTGGGCAACAGGTCAGTGCCCTCTTCAATTCTTACCTATGGAAGAGCAGGGCAGACGCCTTAATGCCTCGCTCGGCGGTGACTCATCAAACGTGGCGATGAGTAAGTCTGCATCATCGGACGATGGAAATCGAAGCACTGAAAGTACTGTCCGGTGGTGTACCTGAAATTCGCCAACAAGAGTACTAAGGGGTGGAGGAGCCCCCCGTGATGATTGGTCGGCACGACCCACTCGGCGGTACCCGAGTTGATGACGAGACAGGTGCAGCCGACGCTGCGCCTGGTGTGGAAATCGAAGAACTGAAAGTACTACGGGCGTGGCGAAGGCTCCCTGTGGCAGTCTGTTGTTCGTGGAGCTGCTGGGAGGGTAACCCCTGCTATGATTCACGGGCCTTCACGAGTGTGGTTGGACTCTTAGGGGTAGTGGTTGAACTCGATGGATAAAGGATATTGTGTTGTCTGACGTTGCGGCTGCGTTGAGGATGAACAGGACCAATGGGTCCTATAACGTCCTTCGGCGTAGAAGTAGATCGCGAACTTCATCGTGTGGACTTAACCAAATCGCTCCATCTGGTCGATGAGTGACCACGAGATTTCCGTCCTTCCACGCTGCCCATCACAACAAGCTTCTCGAGGCAGTCTGGTTCCCTTCTGGCAATGTGTCCAAAGAATTGAAGGATACGTCTGTAACATATCGTCGATAGACGATCCTCGATTTTCAGCACGTCTTGAATTGATACATTCGTTCTACTGGCTGTCCATGGGATGCGCAACATACGCCTTCAGCACCACATTTCGAAAGCATCGATCCTCTTTCGCTCTGACTCCCTAAGCGTCCATGTTTCCACACCATACAGGAATCCATATTACTTAAAGACAAAATTACTGATTATTACCATATAATCTGTAAACAAAATATAAATGTGACAGTGACACACGAAATGCAAGCGAAATGAAATAGCGCGCGAACTTCATGGCTATATATGTTCCATATTCAATAATTAATTGCCTTGAATACAACACGAGTTTTTAAGTGCATTAGCAAACTAGTACCTAATTCGAGGCAGTACTTGCCTCTTAATCAACACGGAAAGGTAAATACGCGGTCTAAAAATCATGAAAAAAAACATTATCAAAACAAATCGAAATAAAAGTATTGAGATTAATAAAGGACGAAATCGGTGAAAATTAATTTGCAATCCTCTTGTTTCAAAATCAATTGACATATTATAGTAAAAAATGTGTAAAAAATAAACATTAAGTACCCAATAAAATATAGTTTATAAAAACGTTGTAAAATTTGTTCGTAAGTTGAATTAATACAAAATTTTAGTGAAAAAGATATGGTGATTAGTATTGTGACAAAACAAAAAAATCTAGAGTGGTCTCCATTTGATAATTATCCCATATTATAATTAATACATAAATTTTGTAATTGGTATTTATTTGTATTTATTGGAACTTTTTATATGTGCAGTAAGGAAAACCAATGTTCCAGCGCGTGCAAGCAAGTTATTTCATAAAATATAAAAATTAATGTAGATGAATTAACAGCTAAAAATTTTTTGAATAATATTATAGTCATATTTTTCTGTTGTATGAATCTTTTTGTATAATGTTGAATCCTAGCGCACACATCATGTCATAACCACTCGAATGTTTAACACTTAATAGTACATATTTAACGAATTATATGATATATTTTACAAATATCGAACTTTCTTTCAGGAATTTTCAATTTTTTAACCGTCATGCTTTTAATGAAGATGTCAGTCAAAATACATTATGCACGGACAAATATCTCTGCGATAAAGAAAATAATGAAGAGAATCATGATGAAAATGTGAATCCGGGCATATTATTAGCAACAATGTCTATGGGAAGAAGAACTTACGACAAAAAACACGCATGCATGTATTGCAAGGTACTGGTCTCGAAATTACCGCGTCACTTGGAGGCCAAACATAGTAACGAAAAAGAAGTCGCTATGTTTCTGGCAACACCACTGCATTCGAAGAAGAGGAAAGAATTGATTGAAGACATTCGACAAAATGGAAATTATCTTCACAATTCAGAAGCAATAATAACTGGAAGAGGAATAGTTATTCCAAAGAGGCGACCAACTATTCAACATAAAAAAAAAATTAATGATTTCACACCTTGTGGATACTGCCATGGACTTTTTAACAAGAAGTATTTTTATGCACACAAAAAACAATGTGCACTAAGACACAATTTAAAAAGGGGCTGTAGAAATTCGGGAAAAATGACACTGCCAGTAGCAAGGGACGATGCATGTAAAGGTTTACAGGACGACGTTCTATCCAAAATGAGACAAGATGATTTGTACCACATAATACGTACGGATTCACTTATTCTGAGATTTGGCTCAGAACTATACAATAGATTAGGTAACCATAAACATCTACATGTGTATATCAGCCAAAGAATGCGACAACTTTCAAGGTATTTGAAGGAAATGAGGAAGTTAAACAAGGACATTTCAAGTTTGTCGGATACGATTCATCCGAAATATTACAATGATTTTGTAAAAACAATAAAAATATTAGGAAAATATGATGAAAAAGAGGGTACATATGGAATACCTTCTTTACCACTAAAACTGCGCACATCTATTCAGCAATGTTTTGGTATATCTGGACACGACATAAGGGTACACAGACAATATTACAGGTTACAATATGACAGTGTCACACAACTGACGAAAGTAAATAAATTGTTGCTTGCGAGTGATGCGGGCAACCTAGCTAGAAATAAAAATAAAAATTTTGAAAATTTGCAAATTGACGGAAAATATGGAGAACCGATGGAACTCCAGGAACCACAGGACACAGAGATAGCAGAAGAAATTTCAAATTTAGTAGAGGTTGATAGAACAACAGACGATAGTAAAAGGCAATCAGAAAAAAAAATTCTCAGAAGAGTGGTACCAAAAATAAAAGGGAGTTCCAATGAAGAAAATGAAGGAAACACAGAAAAGGAAAATGATGAAAAGTCTTTTAAAGTTATCACACAGAAAGTAAAAAAGAAATTCAAAAGACTTCCTTGGACAGCTAAAGAAAAAGATGCTATGAATAGGCAAATGGCGATTTACTGGATCAGGAAAAAAGTGCCTAATAAACAAGAATGTGAGCATTGCTTGAACCAAGAAAAAGATTTAAGCAGAAGACGATGGACAGATATAAAAAATTATGTCTATAATATTATTAAGAAAAACGCAAAATCTGTAACGCAAAAAACGCAAAAAAAAATTTTTTGACGACTTTTTTATTTCCATTTAGGTACATACACATCACCTTATTTTTTAATAAAAACAGAAGAGGACATCCAAAAAGTTATAGAGGCGAAACAGCTATCGTAGATCTGGTTCACCACTTTCAACATTCTATATTTGACAACCCTTGGCTGTTCTACCTGATTTCTCCTGTCATTTGTGTCGGATTGCTGCCTGAAGCTCACTTCACTGTATGATTCTAATTTGAACCATGTTTTTGCCTTCTCTAAAACTCTGTCCCATCATCCCATTTTTTGTATGTTTGCCTGTGATTTATTTTATCTGTGTGATTTATTTATGTTGGAGAAATAAAATGCTGGCCACACTGAGTATTGTGGCAACATTCAATCCAACTATGACAGTTCAATAGATAAAGAAAATAGATTGTACAAAAATGTGGTGTTAAAAAAAGAAATCATTAAAAACAAAAAATATTTTTAGTGTTTTATTTGCACAAGACAAAATAAAAACATAACCTCAACAGGTTATGGGCCCAGGCCCGCTTAAAAAACGAAAAAAACAACCATGATGGCTGTGAATACAACAGATGCACAAGCAATAAAAGTAGAAACATATACAGAAGATAAAAAAACACGCACAATTTGAAAAATGATGCGCGTGCTAAGTCAACAATTGCTCAAGCATTATCCGACAAATAAATTGAATACGCAAAAAAGGCAAATACTGCATACCAAATGATAAAAGCATTGGAAAATGTATTTGAAAGAAAAAGTGCATTTAGTAAGCTATACCTGAGAAAACAACGAACACTTCTTAAAGTATAATCAGGTAATAAATAAACTACAAAATATAAGCGAAAACTCGATTGAAGAAAGTGACAAAATATTTCATCTTTTATTAACTATACCTTAAAAATACGACAACATAGTGTCAACAATAGAAACAATGAGCAATGATAGAGAGCTGACATTGGAGTTTGTAAAAATATGTTTGCTAGATGCGGAACTAAAACTAAAACAAAATAAACCCTCAGGAGAGACAAGCTTTATCACAAGACGAATACCAGTATGTAACCACTGCAAAAAGAGGGGGCACAAGAAGGAAGAATGCTGGTTTTACCCAGAGAAGAGAGAAAAACAACACCACTACAAGAAAGGACACCTCGTCAAAAATAAAAGACAATCCTCAAATGTAGCGATTAATAATGAGGATTTTTCACTCCTTTGCCAGAATTCAAAAAACAAATCTTTATGTACAAAAAGGACCATTAAATGCGTCATTGACTCAGGATTCATGGAACATTTAATAAAAAATGAACATACAAAATACATGACAGAGTTAATAGAAACGGAAGATATAAAAATATTCATAGCCAATGGTCAGTACTTGACCTCTAAATTGAGAGGTAAAATAAAGAAGCAATACAAGGGCAGAAATATAGATCTTGAAGCATTAGGCCTACTCTCCACATGCATCCTACAAATGCATGCATCCTATAAATGACGATAGGCGTATTTTGCATATTTGTTATGTCCACGCTGCGTCATACAATCGTCAACCACGCTACAAAACGTCTCAGTTTTCTTTCAACTAGCATCGAGAAAGCACGTATTTTTGTTGTGAAAATGTCAAGTGATGATGATGAAGTGATTATAGCATACAACTTTATTAGAAGACGACGAAACAGGCGAAGACAGTACTGGATTCATCCATACATTGAAAGAAATATAAATTGTAGATTATTTGTTGCTGCCAGAGAGTTATCAGAAGATGATTCCGTATTTCAATCAACCGAATGACTAAAATTACGTACCAAAATTTAGTCTGTTGTTGGACCACTGATGCAAAGACTAAATACTGCAATGCGAGAATGTGTTAGTCCATAAGAAAGGATACTTATAACTTCAAGGTAAGCTGTAATGAAATAAAGGGTGTAAGGGACAGCTAATATTATGAGTTGAAATTATCAGTTTCTTTCATATTTAAAAATTAAAATTCATAATATTAGTCGAATAATGTTAGACTAATATTTTTTTTGAAATGGGGCCCAAGACTGAGGACAACTATAGTATAAAGTAAATAAAAAAAATATAGTAAACAATGTGTTTTAATATCAGAAAAAAACTTCAAAAGAAACGTATTTTAAAGTTCCGATTACAAGTTTTCAAAGTTCTCCAGTTATGATGAATCTTCAGAAAGATTTACATTTACAGAATAATTAATTGGAGATATTGAAGGAAACGGTGAATTTGCATTAGAATGTCCAGACGATATTGGTGAATAATTATCGTCCCTGTATTGTTGTAACTGCTGTATTGGATAATAGGTGTCCTCATGTTGTGGCACTTGTGGCAGATGTGATTGGTTTGACTGAATTTCTTCGAGTAACATAACACCTTAATTCTAAATTTTCTCATTTGCTCGTCAGATAAATTTTCTACATCTGGCAACAAACTTAGTAAAAACATTTTCGGGCACTGTTAGTCTTTGTTTCTTTTTTTATCCAACCGACAAATGCTTTATCAGCCTCGTTTGTAACTACTCTTACTTTCTGCTTCTTAAATGAATTTGATTAATTGGTTTTAGGAGATGGCGTATCCAATGTATCCGTAGGTTTTTGAGCACATGGGACTGCGTCAGTTGTAGAACTTGATTCATCGGTGTTTTCATTTGGTGGCATAGGTATATTCCCTTGTTCATTAGTGTGAACAACTGCTTTCACAAAAGGAAGAAGAAACTGTAATTCTTCATGTAGATAGTATGATTTCTTTTGTTTTGGGGATGAACCACTAGGAGTTGGTTTCAGGCTGCGGAAAAATCCATTTCTTATATTTCCCCACTTAGTTTGACAATCAGCTACTGAAAAAAAACATGCATAATAGGTAGGTAATATAATACGTCTTTTTTTTCAGATACCTATCAACTGGGTGTAGTTTTCGAGCACTAAAATTTTACTTTGCTCGAGGAGAATGCACTATATCTCGAGTTGTAGCAGAGGCAACAGAAGTCATATGGAGCGCACTCAGAGACACCTATATGCCTGTGCCAACTACAGATGAATGGAAGGCTATTGCAACCAGATACTACGAACTTTGAAACCTCTCAAATTGTCTGGGATCTATTGATGGAAAGCACATACGAATTCAAAAGTATCCTAACACAGGATCAGCAATTTATAACTATAAAGGATACCATTCTATTATTTTGTTGTGTTGTTGCGATGCAGACGGTAATTTTACGGCTATAGAATGTGGATTTGCTGGAAGAAATAGTGATGGTGGTGTGTTTCAGGCATCGGTTTTGGGAAGGTGTTTAGAAAGAGATGGTTTAAATATTCCAAATTCAGGATCACCTTTACAAAACGATGACAACACTGGAAATATATTTCCATATTACTTTGTTGGGGACAACGCATTTCATACGTACATACATACATACCATCACGCCATGTCCCTTGCGGGGTAGGCAGAGAGAACCGAACGCCACATTTTTCTATCCTGGCACGCATCCCTCGCCTCGTCCACATTCATGCATCTTCTCATACATGTTTAATGAGAAGTATTTAATAAGACCATATTCAGTGAGAAACTTGGACATCGTTAAAAGAATATGTAATTACAGATTGAGTCGTGGACGAAAAACGATTGAATGTGTTTTCGGAATGATGTCACAAAAATTTCAAGTTCTTTTGAAATACATTGTATGTCGCAAATTAATATTCCACTATAATTTATATAATAAAATGCATATGTATTTTACATAACTACATACGTAAACAAGAAGGAACGCAGTACAAAATCTGTACATTCAGTGAATCGATAACACAAAGACAAAAGCCGATTTTAATACCTAATATGACTTTTGTTAATACGCCAAATGGTTTACGTAACTATTTATAAAAATATTTTTTGAAACCTGACTGTGCTTTTTGTGTTTGTTTTTTTTTGTGCCAATTCACTCCAAGCTCTATCCGTTATATCTTTTCTCGAGTATTCTGGCAGTTTATTGCTGTATAAACATGGATTTTGTTCTAGAAGATTAACAAAATACACCGCTGAGCCCGCCATTTTATAATATAAACAACAAGTGTGCGTCTTGCGAGTCGGTCGAGAAGTGACACGCTGCTGCACGCACACAGCTGCAGCACGCACACAGCTGCAGCACGCACTCCGTGGACACAGTTTTGATTGTTTCTATGCAAGATTCAAGCATTCGTCTTGCATTCTTCAATTGACGAAAGCGTGCGCATGACGTGCGGTTTACGTGGACAGTAGGCCTTGTTGTAAAAAACTTGTCATTAAATCTACTGTCTGTGAAGAAAAGTGTCTGTGGTTTTAATGTCATTTTTAAAGAAAATTTCGTACAAATTTATGACCAAAAGTCAAGACAGAGTATCAATGGAATGTGTATTGAAAAATTATTTACTATTCAGATGGAATTCACTGAGATATCTACAGAAACATGCAATGCGACAGTAAGCTCACTTGATATATGGCACAAGCGGCTCGGTCATCTAAACAGGAAATATCTGCACCTGATAAAGTTACCGGTTAGCACAGAACGTGCGCGTCATGCATTCAAGGTAAATCAACAAGATTACCATTCTCAACATTACTTAAACTAAGATCAAGTCATGTTGGCGAACTACTGCACACAGATATAGCAGGATTTATAAATATATGCACGCTAAATGATGAAATCTATTTCCAAGTCATAATTGATGACACTTCACAGATAAAGAAACAAAAATGAAGCTACAGAAAACCTAATTTAATATTTAAAACAACTGGAAAGACAAACAAAGAATGAAGTGAAACGCATAAGGTGTGATAATGGAGGTGACTTTAAGAATAAAATAATAAATAGTTTCTGTAACAACAATGGCATAAAAATTGAATACACACAACCAGGTCATTCTTATTTCTATAAAAGGTAATACTATTTTTATTTTACATACATGTATACTTTTTTCTTTTATATTTTTAACTTAAGATGAATGTATCTTTGTTTTTGTACTTTTCTTATGTGAATGTTTTTTTTCACCGTAAATAAATAAATAAAATAAAATAAAAATATTCCACAGCAAAATGGAGTAGCAGACAGAATGAATCGGACATTGATGAACCAAGTCCGAACATTACTTGCTGAAACAAATCTCCCAAAATATCTGTGGGGTGAAGCTATACTATGTAGTAAATCGCTGTCCAACGTCAGCTGTAAATTATAAGACACCTGCAGAAATACTTTTTGGACACAAAGATCTATCAAGATTGAGAATATTTGGTAGTAAATCGTATGTAGTGCAAGTACCGAAGGGAGCAAAACTTAATGAAAGAACCAAGCAGATGAGACTCGTAAGATATTCACCAAATGAATACAGAGTATGGAATCAAGACGACAATGAAATTGTAGTATCACGAGATGTTCGAATTGACGAAACAGACTTCAAGTATGAAGAAAAGGGTCAAAAGTACCCGCATGAAACAAAGTATATACAAGGAGATTTTTCAGATGTTTCACAAGAAATGATACCAGACACATCAAATGATACTATTGATTCAACAGAAAGCAATGTAATTGAAGAAGAACTTCAAGATCCAGAAGTAGAATCGAAGGAAGATTAATATACAACAAGGGCTGGAAGGAGAATTATAAAACCTACTAAATTTCAAGACTACGCTCTGTTACCTACGACGAAGCTGTAAGAAGCCCTGAACGAAAACAATGGGAGAAGGAATCCTTATATAAGAATAATACATGGGATATTGTGGAAAAAGAAGAAGCAAAAGGTAATAAAATACTTACTATCTAATAAATGGATTTTTATAGTCAAGGATGATGGCACCTACAAAGTGAGATTAGTTGTTCGAGGATTTGAACAAAATGTCATGGACATTGGCCGATCTACACTAAAAGCATTATTTGCAATTGCAGCCTGTAATAATCTTCAGATTGTCACATTTGACGTAAAGACAGCTTTTCTATATGGAGAGTTGACTGAGCATATTTATATGAATATCCCTTTAGGCTATAAAAATGAAAGTAATAAAATTTGTCGTTTAAATAAAGCCTTATACGGCCTAAAACGGGCCCTAACTACATGGAATAATACATTTACTAAAACAATGTTAGAATTAGTTTTAGAACCTATCAAAACTGATCGTAGTGTATTCACAAATAAAGATAAAACTATTGTTATCATTACAATATATGTTGATGATGGACTTGCTATAGCTAAAAACAAGAATGATTTAATTAATATTCTAAACTGTTTAGAAAGCAAATACGAAATTAAAATATTTAATTTTCCCAAAATCTTCATTGGTATAGAAATTAATCAAACAGAAAAAGGTATAAAATTAACTCAAAAGAATTATACACAAATGCTTCTTGGAAAATTTTATATGTATAATGCAAAACCCTGTGATATTCAAGGAAATACGGATAAAATAATGGATAATGATAATAATGAATCTGAACAGTGTAAATTTCCTTATAGAGAATTAGTGGGTGGATTACTATACTTATCTACAAGAATCAGACCAGACATAGCTCATGCTGTGCATGAAGCAAGTAAAAAAGTAGAAAATTTTAACAAAACAGATGTGATAGCCATTAAAAAGATATTGAAATACTTAATTGGTACTTTAAATACAGGCATCTTTTATAAAAGGGGATCTGATTTATCAATTTTAAACGCATAAAGCGATTCTGATTATGCATTTGATATTCAAACTAGGCTCAGTAAAAATGGATAAGCTATAATGTATTGTGACGGACCTATTTCATGGTCGTCTAAAAGACAACCTATCGTTGCATTTTCCTCCAAAGAAGCAGAGTTCATAGCTGCAGCTGAATGTTGTAAAGAAATATTATATTTAAAATGTTTGCTGAATGAACTATTAATAATAAAAATAAAACCAATTATGCATATAGATAATCAAAGTTCTATTCAGTTAACACAAACTGGATTACTTTATCCATGAAAATTATATCAATGGAAAAATCAATGTGATTTATTGTCCTACTGAAAAGCAGTTTTCTAACAAAACCTTTGTGTAAAATTAAATTTAATTTATATTTTCAGAAACTTTGTTATTGTTAATGTTGTTATAATATGTTAAGTTTAATAAATTTCTTAAAAAAAATAAAAAGGTTGGTTTACTTATAACTGATAAGTAATAAAAAATACTATTTGATTTGTAAGATTATTATATTTAAAAAAAAATTACATACTAAAGGCCCCCATTCACGATCGTGCTATCCTTCCAAATCTTGGCTTGCCATCACTCCAAAATGCGCTCGTGAATGTCAAATCCCGTGCAGCCCAAATTGGCCTGACACACCAAAATGGAATTCCAAATGATCGAAACTCTGTAGTACCGCGAAAACGGCGCGGCGCATCCTGTCGGCACGGCATGCTCGTGAGTGTGAAAACCAGCGGTACATTGCGCCATCTCATTGCGCCTATCTGTTTGACACTCTCGTGAATGCGAAAATACAACATTTTCTCTTTGTTTTTTTCTATTTATGTATAAACAAACCGCTAAATAGCAGTTGTATAAAACTCATCATCAGAATTATAACTCATTTTTACTTGAAAATTAAAAAAAAATAGAACTTATTAATGCGAAAGCGCCGACCGCTTGCGTATACTAATTTTGATGGTGCGCCCGTGAGTGTGATGAAAATTTTACAATGCTCCAAATGGAGCCGGTCCATATGGAACGACGCCGAATGGCACGATCGTGAATGGGCTGCTTAACGTTTATAAAATATTTGAACTACGTTTAAAAATAACACTGATAAGGATAATTATGGACGCTACAGATTGACAATAAATAAAATCACAGTCAAATTATAACCAATAAAAAATTGTTACAAATAATATTTTTTTTTCTGATGGGCACATATTATCTTATTCTCTTTTCACACGGTCATTATCTGAAGGCAGATTGGGTGCGTCATGATGGGGACAAAGCCCTCAAGGCAAGTGGAAATGCCCTTGATCCCAGACAACGGCAGACGCTGGATGAGTGGCTACATCGAGAGAGGCGGCGAGGCAGGTCTGGCTGACCGTAAGCAGCAGCTGGCCGGCTCCAGGATGACGTTTAATTTATTGTTACGTCTCTTTAAATGTGTCTGTCGGGGTGTTTCTACCAACCAATGCGTCAGTCAATGTAAGTCTTGGTTTTGAATAGTCTTTCATAGTAAATATAAAAAAATACGCTTTATACTACAACATTTCATACTATAACTGACGTGTTAGTAAAATTCATTAGTGGAATCAAATTTATAAATTAGTGGAATAAAGTTAAAAAATTGTGTTTTTGTGCAAAACCCCTGATTGGAACAAAAATTCGAAATTCTGAGTATAAAAGTTTTGTAGGTTTTCGGCTTTGTGCATTAAGCGGATCAAAAGTTATAAGGGGGAGATGGACAGACACAGTAAATGTTCTACTCCGAATTTTGAGTTCATCCATATACTTAACATATTTATTTATTTTATTTTATTTGTTTATGATCATATAAACATATTGCGAGGTATGGTGGCGTATGAGAAAAGAAAAAGAGAAGCTAAAATTATACTCACCATAAAACCTTACCACCAGCAGTCAGCGATATTGCAATGAGACTCATTTAAAATAATGCAAATATCTCAGTATCTCAGGGCGTGTTGTTTATTGAGTAAGACAAAAAAAAGAATATATTTAAGTATCAAATAAGAATTTTCTGTTCAATGAAACAGTAATTAAAACATGAAAAGCTGAGTCAGATATGATGTGGGTAAGATTGAGCGATGAAAGAAACGCATAAGTACAAAAGAAATTACAATTTATTGTTATCATGGTTGGCAAGGAGTGTTAAATATGATACAGTTATCTACGTTACCTGAACTAAGCTAAATATTTGACATTTTAATAAAATAATTTAATTCTTAAATTACAATTTACAAGTTTTAAATGTTTTTCTAGACCATGTGGTGTATAATAAAAAGAAATATCAGACATGACATAATTAAACAGATTCAACTAAATTTTCAAATGATATCAGTATTTCATATGTTTTTTTTTTAATAACCAAGCAATGAGACAGTTTTATGAATTTCCATCTTCTTGAAGATGATCAGCAGGTACAGTTTTTGTGATGAGAACTACCATCGTAGTATTTACGTCGATTTGAAGTGCAATTTACAGGTGTTTTAGTCATTATCAAGTCATGATGTGCAAATATGAGCATGCACCAACCATGATATTTAAAATTATTCATTTTCAGTCATCCATGGTGTACATGGTAAAGTACACCAATGTTGAAGAATGATGAAAAGACAGCATGAACAAACAAGATAAAGTAAAGAAGAAAGCAAAGAAGCAAGGAACAAAAGACAAAGGTCAAAGACAAAGGACAAAGGCAAAGGTCAAAGGCAAAGGAGGCGGTTATATTTCCTGCAAGAATTCAGTTAAATTAGCGAACGTGACCCATGCCAGATATTTTATATAGACGAGGATCGATGAAATTAGATAGAGAACTTACCCAGCCTCCTTTAAATTTAAATTTCCCGTCTTTGCTGGGTCTCACGCATTTTGACGCCATGTGACACATCGTGTCGGCTGTCAGCGTTGAAAAGAAAGGCATAGATATTTCGACCCGCCTAGCTAATCCGTTCACGGCTGTGTTCGCCTTACAACTTTTTTAGAAATATTGCCAATATTGCGAAGTGCGTTCGTTTAAGACATTTTTATAAACATTAAATTAAATTAATTAAGTAGTGACGTGTAAATACAAAATAACGTCACATACCTCCTCTGTTAACAAAAAAAAGAAAAAAAAGTGTTTTGATAGTAAATTTGAAAAACAGAAATTAGTGAATATAACTGGCATAAGTCCCATGTTCTCCAACTCAACCGAATCCCGCGAGGAAAAACACCTACAATTTAAGGATAAGGAAAATGTTAGAGTTCAAATGACATAAGTCTATGTCGCTGATAACGACATATCCCTGTCATTTAAACAACTGGTGGCAGATCTGGAACAGTTACATAATAAAAAATAACAAAAATTATCCACCATAAAAATATATAAAATTCTTAAACTAGCTGAAACAGAAAATTTTCATATTAAATAAAAATTCCAAATTTTGACATACTTGCTGTCAAGATTACTATTCATTTAAATGAAACCCCTCTGTTCATAAAACAGACGTAATAACAATTATAATACAGTATTTACAGATCTAGTGGTGAACGTTTTCAGTCCACTCACGTTTGATTATTTAACCCCTTCAATGACACTCCCGAGAAGCGTTCATTATTTTTTTTAATCGATGGAAAACTAAGGAAACCCCATCTTAGCTTTTCATCTTGTCTCCATATTGTGAGCTTGGATTAGCTTTCATTTGTGCTAATTCTCATTGTGAGCTAGAATCTGCGGAAGAGGCTCTCATGTTGAAACAGCATCACTCAGATACCATGTATCTTCAAGCATGATACAGTTATCGTGAGTCCATCCTATAAACACCTTAACTCACGATAAAAAAATTCATCATAGGGAAAATTTAAAGTTCAGAATATTTTCCCAGTTAAAACAGCATCATAGTCATCATATCAAATTGTGAGCTTAGCTCAGTATCATACATGTAAGTCTTAATTGTAAGCCAAGAAATGTGAAAGCTAACATGTAAATTTGTCTATGAAAGATTTATGTGTCAGACATAGCAAATGTAAAATATCATTATTTTAATAATCATTATCAATAACTATAAACATCAGTTATCATGAGTACCTCCTATAAACACCTTACCCATGATAAGAAAATTCATCGGGAAGATAAATGCATAAAATTTATCCACTTTGATCCCAGATGAAAAACATTTTTATATTAAACAAAAGAAATTTTATACCAGCATCTTATTTCTCCATAACAAATAATAATATAATGCAATTTCAAAATTAATATTTCAAGAATGTGATATAAGTCCAGTATCGAATTTGCATTACACTATTTTAATCATAACAGAATTCAATCTTAACTAAAATGTTGTTATATATCATGGTATTAGAGATCAGGTTTGGTAATAGATTACCCAATATGTCATACATAAAAGCATCAGCCAGACAGAACATCAGAAATGTAATATCTCATGACTAAATTTAATAAATATTTATAACGTCTAATAAATTGAAACTCTTTCTATTGCACAGCAAGTGTGTCTCCTCATGTATGTCATGTAACAGTGTCTCTTCGTCATGATTAAGGACACTAGTACATACAAAATTATATAAAAAATAATCTACAAAATGACAAGAATTGAGAAAATTTGTCACATTCAATAATTTGTAATATCTTCTATCGCACACCAAGTGTGTCACCTCATGTATCTCATGTGACAGTGTCTCTTTGTTATGATTAAGGACACTAGTCCATGCAAGGTTATATAAAAATAGTTTACAGAATGATAAGATTTGAGAAAATGTGTAACGTTCAATAATTTGTAATTTCTTCTATCGCACACCAAGTGTGTCACCTCATGTATCTCATGTGACAGACAATGATCAGTGTCTCTTCGTTTTGATTACATCAGACATCTAGTTGACCAAACTAAATCTCCAGATGCAGTCTACGATAACTGAGTTGGTCGGCACAGTTATCTGGAAGAAGACCATGGCATTCCATGCACGTGATACCATAGATATAACTCTTATATGGTAGAAAAATGAGTGAATTATCAAATAAATTTCCTATTATTGTAATAAAAAAAAAGAATATAATGGCATTTCAGTATTTTAAGTTATACCATGACATATAACAATCAATTTCATATTACAATATGAAATTGGTATTTATAAACAAGAACATTACATATACAGTAACCTACATGAAATAAAAGTAGCTCTACATACAAACTTTTATCAAATTGATATACTTAGGTTTTCATTCAGGATCATATTTACCATCAACACAATCTGTATGACATATACTAGACAATTTTCCTTGGAAAATATCAGTTTCATAGTCCAACATCTAAACAATATAGGATAACATTTTAATATAAAAAAGCAAGTACAATGTAGCTCTACAAATTTTGACATAAAAATAGAACTAACTCATCTGAATGAAAACAAAAGTATACGACATCTCAATATTGTGAAGAAATACTCCATCCCAGCATTCCTCACAATATAATCAAATTTAAATTTGTCGAGGAACCCATCATATCAAACATATGCCATCAGAGTACCAATATGTTCCTCGAGAAATTTCACATTATAAAAAAAAAAAAAACAGTGTATTTACAGTGTAAACATTTATCAACGTTTGATTAATTTGGTCATCTGACATATTATAATCCTGAGAATGATAATAGCATTAAGCAGATATGGATGTCATGTATTGGCAATGAAAACATACAAATTATATGATACAGTTGTATCATACTGATGATACAGACATCAAAAAAATTTAATATTAATCTGGTTTTAAGAGATCCTTAATGTGAAAGTTCCCTACAGACTTATTTTGTTCATTCGCTAATGTATAAACTACAGGTGATATTTTTGCTATAATTTTGTTTCTAACAAAGCGTGGAGCTAATTTTGATGAAAAGAATTCAGCGCCTTTGGAGTTTACAAAATTTCTCCGGTAGACAAAGTCACCTACATTATAAGAGCGTTCTACCCTATTTTTGTTATATAAAGTGGCATTGCGTTTAAAAGCTGCCATAAGATTCTTCTGAACTTCAAAAAAAATAATTCTTAATTCATCTAGCATTTCAGCATAATCATGGGGCTTTTCTATTTGCATATCATCTACTGAGATGGGTCCAGGTTGATACCTTTGATGCATCTCACCTGACAGAATTTGTTCACGACCGTGAAAAAGAAAATAAGGTGTATATCCTGTTGAGATATTTACAGTACCATTCACATAACGCAACAGCATACTTTGATGAAATCATCAATTTATAATTTTCATAAAGCTATAAATTCAAAACTAAGTAACTACTTCAAAACTTTAAGCAAAGTATTAATCAATTAAAAATTATATTCCCAAGAAAGTTGATTTCAAAATCAAATTAATCAAATTTAAAAGCATGTTGGATTTGTTCGCCACTTGTTCAAATACACAAAATAGAAATCATCACAGTGCGCCCAATGCCAAACAGTTGAACACCCAAGGCTGAACAAGATTATTAAACAGAAATCTGTCCATCCAAAGCCTATCCAAAAATTCGACACCGCACTACACCGTAATATAATTTCATCCCTGTAATTGACTCGTCATCTATACGTTCCATTTTTAAAGAAATATTATATTGTGGAAATGTCAAAAGAAAGTACAGAAACGTACGAATGATTTTATAACATCAGCTTATTACTCACAATATAGGATGATTTGATACAACATGATTAATTATTCGTACCGAAAACAATAATCTTTGTAATGTGTTTGACAATTACAAAAAAAGAAGAGTTTCTTTATAAAATTAACATATTAGTATACGCCGTGAATTATTTCCAATTAATATACAATCATATCTAACAATTACAATTATTTCATAACTCAGAACCAACTATTTAGTTGCAGCACGAGTAGTCATGCAACTACATAAGTTTTCCTCCCGCCGTATAGATGGCGTTAATTACACTTTTGACAAAGAATATAATTAATTTTCATTTATTTTATCTTTAAAACAGTATTATTTCCCCAACATTAATTTTAATGATTGTTAATCATTTCTAAAATAAACTACAATGATTATAGTCAGTAAAATGTCAAATAGATTATACAAAAAGTGTATTGTTATACATAAAAGATTCAATCATTTGAACGATGAGTTCCATAACATTTCAGAATTATTGACATTACTTTCTATTGAATAACCAGCGTAACATGTTGTTGTAGGTCGATACTGTGTACCACACATTAGACAACATAAATATAATATGAAACATTAAACAATTTATTCATAATAGAAACAAGACTCATTTCCATATAAAAATGAAGTTATTATCATCAAGAAGCAACATTACATTTGGTAAATTCAAACTAAATCATTCTCAGAGATGACAATATTTATCGTAAGTTTATGTCAGACCAAATTAATAAACATGGAATACCTTAAATAAGAAATAGACCAAAATCCATATAGAAATATCATCTCTCCGAGCCTTGATTTTTTGTGATTATACAGCAGATTCAAATTCAGCATTCCCAAAAAATATTTCATAGAGTTCACCAACACTTTCCCTCTGTAAAAGTGAAAATATTTAATTGCATATTCATTACAATCATAAACAAAACTCCCTATAGCACACATTGATTTGAGATTCAATTTAAAAGAACATTTTCAGTTATTATTTTATACAACATAGCTGAACTTTTAACATCAAAAATTGAGAAAAAAAACACATGTCCCCAACAGAGAATAAAAACTCAAATTGTTTTAAAACACCATTTCCTTTTAATTATATTGATTTAACATGAATTAAGAGAACTTTTTATTATTAACGAAGAGTATTATATCAATAATATCATTATTTAAAAAGACATTGATTATTTTCACTTGTTACAAGAAAAAATATTAACTGCCATGCAACAATGTTCACTGCCTGCAGGTATCAGACAGACTTCTTTTGGTAATTACCACAACAATCTTCTAATTAATTTCTACCCCACATATGATTTTTATAATTATTTTTTACAAGTTCAAATTTTATGACCGACCCAAGAAAAATGTATACCATGTTGTATATCAGCAAAAAGGAAATTACAACGCTTATAAAGATTCATATATTTTTATCTATAACATAGGTATTCAACATCAAAAATGCAAACCAAACATGAAATAACATTTAGCACAGTCCAACGACAAATTAAAATTATACAACCTGATGTTTTTTGAAGATAGTTTCAATTATAAAAATTTGATACCCTCATTATGTATGTTCAGTTAAGATGTGACATTTTAATTATGAAATCAGAAAAATAATTCTAATCAATTTATAGATTTACAAAAAATAGACATTGATAATAATTGATGACAACTCAAGTTTTGTACTGAAAAGAATGTGAATTTTATGTTATAGTCCTCACGACATTTAATTATTTATTAGTTTACAATACAACCTGATTGAGTAGATTTCTTGAATGGTATTTCTCGAATAAGACTGGTCATAATGGGCTCTTCCACACTTTTTAGAAATAGTTTGGTTGACTTCTGGTCATCTCCTGAATATAATCTCACAGCTCGGCTTTCATGACGATGGATTCTGCGCAGTCCTCAGATTAAGGATGGGTTTAAGGAAGGAAAGGAATCGCTACCACAAAGTATACGAACTAATTATCAATTTTACGTTCTCTACAAACACTAATCTGTCCCACACAAACATCTGACTTTAAAAAGAGTTATAGAATGGGCGCCAGTCTTACAATCAATAAAAATAAAAAATACAAATGGAATTTAAATCCTAATAGTCCGCGCTCTTCAATTTTTTAAAAAATCCTGCCCCACTTTGGGCCGACAATTGCAAGGTATGGTGGTTTATGAGAAAACAAAAACGGAGAAGCTAAAATTATACTCACCATAAAACCTTACCACCAGCAGTCAGCGATATTGCAATGAGACTCATTTAAAATAATGCAAATATCTCAGTATCTCAGGGCGTGTTGTTTATTGAGTAAGACAAAAAAAAGAATATATTTAAGTATCAAATAAGAATTTTCTGTTCAATGAAACAGTAATTAAAACATGAAAAGCTGAGTCAGATATGATGTGGGTAAGATTGAGCGATGAAAGAAACGCATAAGTACAAAAGAAATTACAATTTATTGTTATCATGGTTGGCAAGGAGTGTTAAATATGATACAGTTATCTACGTTACCTGAACTAAGCTAAATATTTGACATTTTAATAAAATAATTTAATTCTTAAATTACAATTTACAAGTTTTAAATGTTTTTCTAGACCATGTGGTGTATAATAAAAAGAAATATCAGACATGACATAATTAAACAGATTCAACTAAATTTTCAAATGATATCAGTATTTCATATGTTTTTTTTTTAATAACCAAGCAATGAGACAGTTTTATGAATTTCCATCTTCTTGAAGATGATCAGCAGGTACAGTTTTTGTGATGAGAACTACCATCGTAGTATTTACGTCGATTTGAAGTGCAATTTACAGGTGTTTTAGTCATTATCAAGTCATGATGTGCAAATATGAGCATGCACCAACCATGATATTTAAAATTATTCATTTTCAGTCATCCATGGTGTACATGGTAAAGTACACCAATGTTGAAGAATGATGAAAAGACAGCATGAACAAACAAGATAAAGTAAAGAAGAAAGCAAAGAAGCAAGGAACAAAAGACAAAGGTCAAAGACAAAGGACAAAGGCAAAGGTCAAAGGCAAAGGAGGCGGTTATATTTCCTGCAAGAATTCAGTTAAATTAGCGAACGTGACCCATGCCAGATATTTTATATAGACGAGGATCGATGAAATTAGATAGAGAACTTACCCAGCCTCCTTTAAATTTAAATTTCCCGTCTTTGCTGGGTCTCACGCATTTTGACGCCATGTGACACATCGTGTCGGCTGTCAGCGTTGAAAAGAAAGGCATAGATATTTCGACCCGCCTAGCTAATCCGTTCACGGCTGTGTTCGCCTTACAACTTTTTTAGAAATATTGCCAATATTGCGAAGTGCGTTCGTTTAAGACATTTTTATAAACATTAAATTAAATTAATTAAGTAGTGACGTGTAAATACAAAATAACGTCACAATATACATTATTTTAATATAAGATAGCCGCCTCACTAGAATAAATCTGTTCTGAAGCAGCCACCTGTACATTTGTGAAATTATTACATTACAGTAAAAAACAAAAGAATAAGAAAGCTATAAAAATAAACATTAGGAATACTTACATAATTTTAAATTAAAAAATACAGTTTTAAAAGTGAAATAAATAAAAGTAAACACAATATAAACAGACAACAAAAAATAATTAGTTAAGAAATTATTGTTGCAACGTTACTTTCATTTTGGGTTCTACCCACATCGAGTAGCCACTTGGTACCACGGGGTTTGAATTGAGTTAACCCTTTAAGGTCCGATGGCAGTTTATTATAAATTCGAGGTGCAGTAAATACAAAAAATCTTTGCCCAAATTTTGTATTCATTTTTGGCACCAAGTAGTTTACCTCTTGTGTTATTCAAGATGGAGTATTTTTGAGGAGGTTTGTTTTTTAGAAATAGAATTAATATTGATCTGGTATAAAGCTGCCTCACATCCAATACTTTGAATTGCTTAAAAAGTTCTTCAGAACAATACCTAAAAGGCTTTTTGTTCATAACTCTTACCACAAATTTTTGTGATTTAATTAGTGGATCCAGTAATGTACGCGCAGCACCACCCCAGGCACTAATTGCATAACTGATAATACTCTGGCACAGAGCGTAGTACACCATTTTTAATACATATTACATGTCTGATTCTATAACTTTTTATAAATCTTCCGGTTACAATATTAATACTGTCGATTGATTAAGAGAAATATACATATTCTCTTGAACGAATCGACAGTTGGAATATTTTATTCACAAATGGTAAGGGCACGTTGGATCCAGACCACGAGATAATAATAATTGTCAATCTCCGTGGATCTTTCTCGACATCACCCAGAGAGGAATACCAAAGTATTCTTGCATAGGTAGTGCAGAGGCGCAACCAAATGCAGAGACATGGCTGGACATTGTGCAGGACAGAACATACTTATAACTTAACTCCTTTATCCCTCCCCACTCCCCCCAATTCCTACATATTCCTGCGTCATTTGTATGTTTTTAATTTTGAATTACTTATCTTGTATGGTCTTAATTGTTTTTTTTTTTTTGTATTTTATTTCAAACTTTACTATCTACACATGTAATTTTAGTAATGAAGACACAAGTAAATAATGTAAGATGAAGAAAGATATACCTAATTAATAGAATGAAAGTTAACACATTGAGATGGTTTGGCCACTTGGGAAGAATGAATGAAGAACGCCTGACGAAGAAAATATACAAAGCTGACAGGAACGGAATAAGAGGTCGGGGGGCCCAAGTAAAGGATGGTACGTCCATGTAAACGATATTCTGAAAGTCGGAAATGTAAGAAGCGTGAACAACAGACGAACATGTATAAGACGGTGTATGAATGTTGATGAGGCGATGAATGTATGTCAAGATAGATAAATGTGGCGTTCGGTTCTCCCTGCCTACCCCGTGAGGGACATGGCGTGATGGTATGTATGTATGTAATATATTATGATGATGTGGGAACTATTTTGAAAAATATTTTACATTGTTTTCTTTTGTAATTTGCAAATTGCTGTATGTTTCCCCTTAATAAATAAATAACCAAAGAGGAGAACTGACCTCAACAGAGACTGCACAGACAGTGAGTTGGAGTATAGCTTGGGTAAAGAAGAAGAAGAAATAAAGGCGCGTAGGACTTAATTATATTTAGCTTTACTTCGTGGATGTTCCACGCTATCCTCGAGTTTTTTTTTTTTAAATGCGAAAAAAATGACCTACAATTTAGAGGTAAATTATCAATTCAAAATCCCATCTTCTGATATTCTAGTAAACTGCAAAATCAATCTGTTTAATGACTGGTCACAACAATGGGCTGAATCATCGACTTCAAAAGGAAAAAAAATTACGCATCAATTCAATCCAATATCGCAAAAATTCCGTGGTATAATAATTTTAGATTCGACAAACTAAGAGCCCGTTCCCACTAGTCGGATGTTGTCGGACGATTTTTTTACGTGTGTCGGGCCTCTGTTCCCACTTGTCGGATGTCGGGCCACGATATACCTACACAGGTAGAGCTAATATTCGGCACTCTACACCAGACAGTATATATGTATATCTTTATTCTATGCTCTACACGATGCAACTGTGCGCGATGGACGTCGACGAAGCTTTTATAGCAATGTGTTGTTTTAGAAGAAAATGAAAAGATAATATATCGTATTTATATTATATTGTCATATTTATACTTTTATCAAAATTATATTATTATCATATTTATATTATTGTCATATTTATATTTTTATCATAATTATATTATTATCATATTTATAATATTGTCATATTTATATTTTTATCGTATTTATATTTTTGTCATAATTGTATGACAAAATATATATAATTGTCATATATAATTGTTTGATGTTTTATTATATTTATAAAATTGTCATATTTATATTATTATCATATTTTTATCATATAATTTATATTATCATATTTCTATTTTCATCATAATTATATTATTGTCATATTTATAATATAGTCATCTTTGTATTATTATCATATTTTTATTTTTGTCATAATTCTATTATTATCATAATCATAATTATATTATTTTCATATTTATATTTTCATCATGATTATATTATGATCATAATTATATTTATATTATTTGTCATCCATACGTTTTATGAATATAATAATATTTTTCAATTGAAAATAGTTTACGTAATGTTGTCTTTCTTCCATACACAGTACCGTGCGCTACCGCATTTCGACAACGAATGATCGAGGTGACCCGCGGGGAACGGTAGTGGGGAGAGATTGTCGGGCCCGACACCCGACATAGTGTGAACAGCGTCATACAAACTCCTATGCGAGCGGGACAAGATCCGATTTTTTATCGGTGCTCTGGCGCTGACAAAACTTCCGACAAGTCTTGTCGGTTCCGATAAAATATCGCTATCGGGCAAGTGTGAACAGCTCCATTTAAAATGTATTGCCACAAGAGGACCCGATATTTTATCGGGTCTAACACCCGACAAGTGGGAACGGGCCGTAACGGTGTCAACAATTTGTCGGATGCGAATAGGACACTGTTGTCTTAGTATAGTATCACCTGTACAAGTTGAATATCGTGGACTGGGTCCTCTGCGATTGTGGTGTGGTGATGGAGAGAAGGAAGATTTGAACCATGTCCTTTTTAGCTGCTCTAAATATAATACAAATGATCTTTATTTCAAAATGAGCCCATATAGTCCGCTTCCAGTAAACGTGAATACTCTTTTATCACATATGAACCCCATGACATTGAAAATTTTATCCAACTTCCTCAAAGTACATAATTTGAAGATCTAATACAGATCTACAATATAATTATGCTTATATTAAAATAAAACAATTTGTTTTAGATTCTACGTAGAATCTAAAACAAATTGTTTTATTTTAATATAATTTAAAATGGAATTCTACTACGTAAATTATCCACAAGTACTTATAATTATGCTTGTTACATGCCGAAGAACACTACAAACGTTGGTGAACGGCAAGAAACAAAAAAAAATGACCTACCTATTTAAATTAAAAATAGCAAGTTATTTATTTTTATTAAAATGTTGAAAAAATAAAAACGCAATTAAAAAAGGTATTTATATCATACATACATTAGTTATATCAATTATTACACATGGCACGAATGGTTGGGTTGGTCACTTTAAAATATTTGACGTATAAAAAAATTAAGAAGCACAATTCAGATATCCTTCAAAATTTAATTGGGTCTAAGCGAGTATTAGATATACATATTTGCAAAATTTGAAAATAATCGAATGAGTATTTTTGTCTATAATTGACAAAGTAAAATAAACACTTCGTACATAGCACACAGCACGCAGCACTAACACACATATACTTTGTGATGAAACTTTCAGAATATAATCTGCAATAAAAAATAGCCTAAAAATTGCGAAAACATAACTCCCCACTATATCCCCTTGGGTTAGCGAGGAGTAAAAAGGATGTACATATGTATGTATGTACAAATTATTTACTCACCTTGTTTTCTAGTGGTAGGTAGCGAGTCTAGTTCAAGTTCGTCAGACTGTGTATCAACATTGCTATGAATGTGATGGGTCGGTGTGAGGAGTTGTGGGGGAGCTGGATGAAGGTGGTAGATGATGCTCTATGTCGTTTGCATCGGGGTTTCCCCCGTTGGCTGGTATCTATTATCATATCTTTCTCTCTCTCTCTCAGGCTACACCCTGTCCACCCCTCCCACCGACTGCTAGCTGGCTTCACACCCCCCGCTTTCCCGGGATCGCCGCTAGTGAGGGAACCCATCCCTTTATCGGCAGGGGTGACCATAAGTTTGGTTCGCGGGATTTTGCAAAAGATAAACGGATTATAGTTAGCAACATACTTCTGTACCTGTCACGTGGGCGCACACAGAGAATGTTTTTTTGCTTGGTTTAATTGTCAGCCTTCGTGGCTCAGTTGGTTGGGTATCTGACTGCTGATCCAAGGGTCCTGGGTTCGATTCCCGGCGGAGACACAATTTTTAATTGTGTTTTCAGTCTGGATCTGTGAGACGATTAATATCGTAAGTCTCCTGAATGTGGCAACTTGTTATTGGGTGCGTGTTAAATAATTATTTGACATAGTACCTGTTAGTTGCCCGAGAAAATACATAAAATGAAATAAAAATAAAATAATCTAATTTATCCTGTGCTGGGGATCGAAACCAGGACACAAGTACAGAAGCCAAATGGTTTACCAACTGTGTCATGGCGGTGAAATGAATATTTGTCACAAATATGACGTGACGTATTTAAGAATTGAATAATAGTTACAATTGAATTATAATTAAATTGAATAGTATTTATTTTATTTTATCTATTTATTTATTCATAAGAAAACCAACAGTTAACAACTATTCAACAACTTAACAACAAAAGTTAAGTTAGTAACAACTATTCAACAGGCAATTGAAAAAATACTGACAATGTAACATCCATTCAACAGGAAATTAACAAAATAACGACAACGTAACAACTATTCAACAGGCAATTGGCAAAATACTGACAACGTAACAACAATAGAATCATCGAGATTGCAAAAATGGAATCTTCAACAATAGAAGATAACGCTGAAGACCACTGAAAAGATGGAAGGACAGCTCGACCTTCTCCTCTCAAGATGAAGAAGAAGAAGTATGTGTTTTTATTATGGTTGAGCTCTCCAGAGCAAAATAACTTACTTCTGATGGCCTTACAACTCCGGTAGAGATTTAGCCTCCTGAACAATAGCTTTCCATGCCTTCCTGTCAGCTGCAGTGGACTCCCAGTCATCACAAGCATTCAGCACGTTCAGATCTCGGGTAACATTGTCCATCAATCTCTGCCTTGGTCTTCCCAGGGGTCTCTTGCCCACAGGGTTATTTTACAGGGTACGTTTTGTGGCTCTTTCTTCCCCTGATCTGACAACATGTCCAATCCAAGCTAATCTTCTGGACCTGATTTCGCTGTTGATTTAAAGTTGATGAACGAATTTCCTCATTGAGAGCAAAATAAAATTCAATAAAAGTAATATCGTTATCATTATTGAAACATTGTTTTTTTTTGTTTTAGTTTTTTATGCCGTTGATGGTCACCCTATTATCCCGGCGAAGGCTGTATAGGGCGTCGCGACGCCTAGCGCCGTCCCAGTTCGATCGCCGACTCGTCATCGTTCGGTGCTCGTCCCCGCGATCCTTAACAGAACATCCCGATCGTAATTTGAATTACGAACGCGTCTAAACGTAAACTATCGAACCTTTCAACTTTTAAATATAGAACACAAAAAAATACATTTCATATTGAGTCGCGTTATAATTAGAAGAACAAAAAAGTAAACTTTCTTTACCGAAAAAGTTTTGTTCTAAATTTAAAAAATAAATTAGAACGTAAATTAATTCGTTGGAAATTTAAAAATAATATAAAATATTTAGATAAAGATATTTTAAAAAGGATTAGTGAAAAAAAACGGATAATATTTTAATTTATTTAATTTTTTCTTTTTTTTTCTTCTTGATTAATATTTATCTATTTTATTTTTTTAAATAATAAAAATGTATAAAGTATTGCCAAATTCATGTAATTTGTTTGCATTTTTATTTTTCATGTTTTTTTGTTATTCTTTAATTTATTTCTTTTTACTAAATTTGTTATGTTAGTTACTTTCGATTCCTAGAATTTGGGTTCGAATCTCTGTGTTTCACGATTTCAAGTTGAGCTGTGACAATATCAACAATACATTTCTCAAAAATGTGACAGATTGTTATTTGATGCGTTTTGTAAACATTTAAATTTTATTTTTTACCTACTGATGCGCTACTGCCACATATTTTTGATTGAGAATAATGATAAACACTTCTTTGCACCCCGTACAAGTGGTGAGTTAATTGATGAATGGCAATTTTCATACATACATACCATCACGCCATATCCCTTACGGGGTAAGCAGAGAGAACCGAGCGCCATATTCCTCTATTTTTACACACATTCCAATTTTCATGAAATGAAAAAAAAAATTATGCACGATACCGGCACAATATTCAAACGATTTACCACTATGCCACTGTGGTTGACAATAACTCCATAAATACAAATTGTTTACATTCATTTTTTTTATTTGTCAACCAGCTGACTCCGCTCGCTACGATACTCTTTATTTTAAAAATATTTCAGAATTTGTTAATAACTTTTTTTTTCTTTTAAAGTGACATTTTAACTATGATAATTTGAATTCATTGATATTTAAATTTTAATTTATTACGGTGATGTGAAATTTCGACTCAAATAAACTATTTTTAGTGAAGTTACATATTGACTCAGTATATTCAGAAAGGACATATTGACTCAAATTATTTTTAATGAAGTGACATATTGACTCAAATTATTTTTAATGAAGTGACACATTTACTGTAATTATCTTTGATGAAGTGACATATTGACTCAAATTATTTTTAATAAAGTGACACATTTACTGTAATTATCTTTGATGAAGTGACATATTGACTCAAATTATTTTTAATGGAGTGACATAAGAATCACAAATCAAATTTTGCGATGGACAAAAATCATTGAGCTTCAATAATTTTGTCAAGAAAAATCCAAAATGACAGTCGAATTCAGTATTCACGACTTCATACTCCATTTGAAGTAAAATTGGTGAGTATTTATTTTTCATTACCTATTGTTTGAGTAGCACACACTGATATGGCTATGTTGAATTTTATAATATAATCTCACAACAAAATACAGGTGATGCGTACAATGTAACCTATTTTATATGAGTTATATTGCCGTGAAGCACAAAAGAAAACAACATGTCATTATACAGAAGAGATCAATTAAAAACAATTAATGTAGATTAACACATAGGGTTACGAAGGTCAGATGGCAGTCGCTTCAATGTAATAACCAGACTTGCCAATTCCAGGATCATGGTAAAAACAATGTTTAAAGACTTGTCAAGGAATGGCTATTGAGGTGTGGATTTATATACTAGTTGCATGTAACAGATGAGATCCAACTGTCGATAGTGAATAAGTACCAAACTATAATCCCATAAATACAAATTATTTAATATTTTAAGATATTTGATTTTCTATACAACACATGTACCTACATATGTATGTATGTCAAGATAGGATAGTATGGAGGTCAGTCCTTTGATCCTGCCCAGAATATGAAAACAGAATGATGGCATGTATGTATGTTTGGAGATTAGTATCAAACAATTAAGTCTTCTTAGATATTGTGTGTAGGCGATTGCCATACAAATTGTATTAAAAAAATATTGAGATGTGCTAATACAATGTTAATATTTTTTATATAAAATTAAATTGTCTAGTTGGGGTGTTTCGGCTTTTTTTTATATTTTTAAAAAAAATGGAAATATAGGCAGTTAAACTCATAAATTTATCATAAAAAAAATATTTTTCTTAGTAAAAAAACGTTTGAGAAACCCTGGATTTTAAAAAAAAAACTAATTTGAGATTTTGTATTTGTCTGTTCAGCGTTCTAGCTTTTATGGTTTCTGAGATATATGGAAAAATAAACCAAAATTTCAAAAGTTGATAACCCCTGACTGAAACAAAAATTTACACTTCTGAGTAAAAATGTTTTGTAGGCCTATAACTGTTTATATATTCTAAAAATTTGGGCTCTGTAAATTGAGCGGATCAAAAGTTATAAGGGGGGGACAGACACACACACACGCACACACACACACACACACACACACACACACACACACACACACACACACACACACACACACACACACACACACACACACAGAGACACACACACAAAACTCACATAAAATGTTCTACTCCGAATTCTGAGTAAATCCATGCATGGGAACATATATGCTGCGAGGCCTCTAGTTGGTCTTATTAGCATGCAAAAAGTCCACTACACCATACAATATTTTCCTTCGTACACGCATCTTGGCTTAATAATGTCGATTCATTAAGAGAATTGAATTCTCATGAACGAATCGACAGTTGGATAATTAACATATCACAAACGATTCTTGCTTTTTTCTCATTTCATTTATTTTTATTATTTTAAATAGATAACTTTTGTAACATAGTAAGGAGTGTGTGTTTGGAAGATCATCTTTGTGTGACATTTGTACGTCTCTTTTTATTGTAATGTTGTTGTTATTTTTAAAACAATTCATATATATTGTCTTAAGAACACGCCGACAAGTCTAGAAATTAGACTTGGCGTGACTCAGAATCATTATTTTTTTTTGTAGTACCTTATGTTTTATTTATTTTATTTTATTTAAACACTTTATTGTATATTACTTAATAGCTAGTACAAATGGCGGACTTATTTCCAAATGGCAATTTCTTCCAGACAACCATCTGTGACAGTTATGAGACAAAATGGTACATGTACAAAAAAGAAAATATATATAAAACCATAAACATATTACATTTAAACACAAGAAAGTAAAAATAATAAAAATATGTACATCATTGAAAATTAGACAATTCATTGATAAAACCTGTTACAACATTATGGGAGAGAAGAAGAAAAAAGGAGAGGAGATATAACTTACTACAAGAATAGGGTAATAAATGGGAAGTATGTAGGTTAAGAAATGGAAAATATGAGCGCGCGTTTTAATCTGGTTTTGAAGGTTCCTAACGTTGGTGGAGTTCTAATGTCAAGGGCCAAGTTGTTCCATAACCGGGCAGCATGGACAGTAAATGATGATGAATAGAAAGCCGTGGCATGTGATGGGATGACGAGGGTTCTCTCTTCTCTAGATCGAAGCGGGAGTCCATGAGAGGCCAGAGGTTGAAATTTTTCGGTCAGATATGATGGAGCATTAGGGTTGTTCAAAATGTTAAACAGAAGACAAAGAGTGTGTTGATCACGGCGCAGACGGATAGGAAGACATTTGAGTTCATTGCGAAAAAATGATCTGTGATCGTATTTGCGAAGATTATTAGACGTTTTGTAATCGATCTAATTTGTTTAGAAGTTCCTGAGTAAGATCCAAATAGCAAATATCTGCATAATCGAGAATGGAAAATTTATTTTTTAACAGATTTTTAATTATCTCAATAGAGACGAAGTTGGAATATTTACTGTAGGAGAACCGGGAAATCAAGGCACCTACAGGGCTTACGACCTGTCACCGGCTGGTTTACGTTCACCAATTATGCCTTTTTAATGAGATCCCTATCAATTTAAAGCTGATTGGTAACCAAAGGGGTTACCAATCGAAAGTAGTTAGTAACCAGAGTGGTTACTATTAAATATAAGTGGTAACCAGAGGGGTTACCAGTAAAGAGAGTTTACTATATCCCAAGTGGATATGATTTGAAATAAGAACACAAGGACAGTGGTTAGAGAGAAGAAGAAAGAATGGTCAAAAGTAACAATGAGTATATTGATCACAATTAATAGTTTGCTTAAGGGTAAATTTACAATTGATGAAATAACTTACAAAGGAACTTTCTCACGATGAGTAGGTATAACGAGCGAGTTAGCGGGTGTGTTCGAAGTGTCCGAATCTTCGCATGGTGAAGTACCATCGTGCTCGCGAGGTCGAGAGATGACCGGTGGTCGAGAGACGAAGTGTCGGCGAGACGGCGTGGTCGAGAACGGCGGCGTGATGTGACGAATCGAAGTGACGGAAATACGGAAATGAAGTGACGACGTGTAGAGGTGTAGACTCCCTTAAATAGTGCTGCGCTGGGGGTAGCAAGTTCAATGTCCTCGAACTTTCTAGACTTATTTATTTGAAGTGTCATACCCAGTTGAGGAGTATTGTCACTTGTTTGACGTTGCGGGCGATGAACTCGGCCTAGCGATAAACAAATGTACTTGCCGTCGCTAGGCGCGCGCTCGAAAGAAATTTAGAGATGTGGCCTGCCACATTCCTCCCCTCCAAGTGGTATCGAAGATGGCACGATACCTTGGTAGAATGTCATGTTGTGGCTGAGCTGAGGCAGTCGTTGCTGAAGATTGTTGTAGTCATTACAATTTTGGAGAGATGGTTAGACTTGTGTTAGTTGGACTGTTGCCTAGTTGCTGATGATGATTGCGATGGATCAAGATGTGATTGCTTTGGAAACAGTGTTCCCGTTCAGCCCGTTGACAATTGCAGTGTGTCGGTGAGGCTTGTTCGTACACAAAGCTGTGGAGTCCGTGGAGTCAGTGTAGTCCGTGGAGTCCGATAAGCTGTGTAGTGTAATTGTCATCTAAACATTCTTGTCGAATTTGCAGAACTGTACAGTTGGCTTGCGTTGGCGTTTTCGAAGTTTTCGTTGACTGTCGTCGTGTTGACAGCGTGTGTTGACAGTGACGTGTTGACAGCGTCGTGTTGACCGTGTCGTGTAGACGTCGTGTTGTCGTGGTTGAGCAGCTCCTTGGGTATGCGAGACAGAGTGCGAGTCGTAAGCATAACACGAAGGATGGGACAGCGTCCCAACAAAATCATTCCTCGTTCAAAGACGTGCGTAGCGATGAGACGAGGTGAGTTTTTGTGTGCTCGAGATGTGTGCGTGCGTTCATATTTGGGTGTCCGACAGCTCTGGAGTAGTTCTCCAGCGTTGAAGTTGCGGCGTGTCTGTTGCGTTAGACAGCTTTGGAGTATGTAGTTCTCCAGTGGGGCCTGTGTGTGCATTCTTTGCTGCGCATCAAGTGAGTCTGATGTCTTTGGGAATACGTGCCAGTATAGCGAGTGCTTGTGCATTCTTTGCCGCGCATCAAGTGAGTCTGATGTCTTTGGGAATACGTGCCAGTATAGCGAGTTGTAGCGTGTCGGTGTTGCTCTTGGTTGCTGATGAAAACCATTTGTTGCTGAAGTTGTCCATTTTGATTTGGTGCCGTTGCCAATGTTGTTCATCTTGATTTGGTGCCGTTGACAATGTTTGCCATCTTGATTTATCGATGTTGATAATGTCGCTTTCCATCTTGATTTGATGCTGATGATGATGATAACGTTGATCATCTTGCTTCTATAGTTGTACATAGTAACAGCAGTTGACAGTTGTAAATTTAAAATTTTCATAATATAAACATTTACAATTGTAGCAAGCGAATAAATAAAATATTGTTGGTTGCATGTTGCAAAAATATAATATGTACAATGATAAGTATTTGTCAATAATAATTAAGTTGATTACAATATATTTTAGAAGTGAAAATAAATTCAAGTATCTAATTAGGTATACAATGCAACAAAAAAATAATATGAATTTCAGCAAAGTACAAAAATGCTTTGCAAGTTTCAAAGTATAAAAGGTATTTAAAGCAAAATTACAAAGTATGAAATAGGTAAGTTAAGTATTTCACGAAATTAGTACATATTTGATATATTAAATAGTGATAATTTAATTAATTATTTGCGAGCTCCTTTGATATAAAAACATATTTCTGATTGCAATGAATTTAAATAACGTACGTAAATATCTTGTTAGCAAAAACTTAGATTGTCGCTCGGTAGATGGTGTTTATTGAAAACTTAATTTTTCTACCGCTAGTTGAAATTTTGAAAGATTAGTCACGAGCCGTAATCGCGTTGTTTACTTATTAAAAATAACAAAATTGAAGTTTTATCGTTTAAAACCGAAAACTTTCGATGGATATTTGTTTAAACAGTGAAATTACTATATCAAGATTACTTAAATGTTCTGTACCACGCGTAAAACTGTATGCAAAATATAAAATTAATAATTTTTGTCACTTCAGTATTATTGTTGTGCGTGAGAATTTTTTTGTCGCGATGTATGTGAAAAATATTTTTAGTTCCGTGAATTATGTGAAAAGAATATAACTAAATTCGGAAGTGCGGTTTTGCTTATGTATATCGCGATTGTCGGAGTATTTTTTTACTTAAAGCAGTGCCGTACAGAAAATTTTTTAACAGTGTTTGTTTATGTGAAATTATAAAGTGGGTACCAATATATACCTTTGTTTACAATCTCAGAATAAAATGAATGTGTACTATGCATGTGTTATTTGAATGCATCATTTATGACAAAGAATAACTAAAAACCGAGAAACGCGGGTGATTTTTAAGCGCGATTGCATAGAATTAAGCGCGATTGTTTCGCGGGTGTAGTGTAGTGTACCCATCGTGAGATATTCAAAAACCAATTCGTTCTTTTTCTAAGCTAGGAAAAGAAAAGGAGTGATCTGAGGAAAATCGGTAAGTGTTGTTTAATGTTATTGTAAGGAAAAATACCACTGTTGTGAATGAATATTTATCGTTTTTCGGCCTCGGGCCGGTACTAGATAAATACCGATGTTTTGTAAATACCAGTAGCTGTGAAGCTTAGCTGTTAAGCTGTTTGGTAACGATCGTGTTCATATTCACGTTTTCAGGGTCACCAATAAAGCTGATTGGTAACCAAAGGGGTTACCAATCGAAAGTAGTTAGTAACCAGAGTGGTTACTATTAAATATAAGTGGTAACCAGAGGGGTTACCAGTAAAGAGAGTTTACTATATCCCAAGTGGATATGATTTGAAATAAGAACACAAGGACAGTGGTTAGAGAGAAGAAGAAAGAATGGTCAAAAGTAACAATGAGTATATTGATCACAATTAATAGTTTGCTTAAGGGTAAATTTACAATTGATGAAATAACTTACAAAGGAACTTTCTCACGATGAGTAGGTATAACGAGCGAGTTAGCGGGTGTGTTCGAAGTGTCCGAATCTTCGCATGGTGAAGTACCATCGTGCTCGCGAGGTCGAGAGATGACCGGTGGTCGAGAGACGAAGTGTCGGCGAGACGGCGTGGTCGAGAACGGCGGCGTGATGTGACGAATCGAAGTGACGGAAATACGGAAATGAAGTGACGACGTGTAGAGGTGTAGACTCCCTTAAATAGTGCTGCGCTGGGGGTAGCAAGTTCAATGTCCTCGAACTTTCTAGACTTATTTATTTGAAGTGTCATACCCAGTTGAGGAGTATTGTCACTTGTTTGACGTTGCGGGCGATGAACTCGGCCTAGCGATAAACAAATGTACTTGCCGTCGCTAGGCGCGCGCTCGAAAGAAATTTAGAGATGTGGCCTGCCACAAATTCATATATCAATTTTGAAAGTTCTATATATTGTAATACTGAAATTCTTTTCGCTTGAAAATAAGGAATTTTTACTACAGCCATCTATGTGTGAAATTATGAACAAACATTCTTATTATTTTTTTATTTATTTTTGTTGTAACGCCATCTATTGAGAGAATTGTTTTTTACTCCTCACTAACACAAGGTGATATAGTGGGGAGTTATGATTTCGCAATTTTTAAGGGTATTTTTTTTTTTGCAGATTATCAACTAGTATCATGCTGAGATTGTATTCTGAAAGTTTCATCACAATGTATCTGTGTGTGTGTGCTATGTGCACTGTGCTATGTGCTATGTACGGCGTGTTCATTTTTCTTTATCGATTATAGACTAAAGTACTCATTCGATTCTATTCAAATTTTGCAAATATGTATATCTAATACTCGATTAGATCCCATTAGATTTTGAACGATATATGAATAGTGCTTCTCAATTTTTTTAACTGTCAAATATTTCAAAGTGACCCCAAGCTCAGGAAACTTAAAATTTGAAATTTTTATTTTCAAATAGGTAAAAAGGCTCATTACTTTCATAAAATGGCATTAAAGAAATATCAACTTTTCATAATAAAATATTTAAATAAAAAAATAATTAAACAAACTCATTTCATAAAATTGCTGAAAATTTTCCATAGAAAATTTGAATACGGAACAACTTTGACTATATACTGACTGAAGGTAATATATTAACATATTAACATTATTATTGTGAAATTTGCTTTGTTTATGTTAAAGTAGGTATTATCTAATTTTATTATGTATAATTCATAGAATTATATGGTATTATTACATTATTTTCCATATCTTATATGAATATTAGGAAAATGTTTATTTTATCAGTTTTCAGAAACCGGACGATATGAGAGTTAATTTTCTAGGAATATAATAGTTACAAATAAATATTTTGTGTTTTTTTTACATATACATCATCATGCCTTGTTCTTATTGAAGTAGGCAGAGAGAACCGAGCGATATACTTTTCTCGCTTCTCTTAATCCAAACATTGTCTCATGCACACTCTTCTACTATTTACATTTCAGATATTTACATCTTTCACAATCCCATTCATGTGATTTTAATAAGTCTTTTTTGATCAACCTCTATCTCTTGTTCCATATCTTTTAGTTATGTATAATTTTTTGTCAACTGTTCTTCATCCATTCTTTCTATGTGGCCGAACCACTTAAGGACATATATTATATTTTTATCTTGCATGTGGCGTCCTTTTCCAACTAACATTCTTTTCTTGTGCTTACTTTATTTATTCGATCATACATCGTCTTATTACACATTCGTCTGAAAGACCTCATTTCCATGCATGCATTCTGTTATCTTCAGATTTCACTTGCATACATCAGGGTTGGGATTGTGATCACATTGTGTATAGCTAACTTTGCTTCCCTAGATATTATGGGATCACATATACCGTTTACTTGATTCTTAATTGTAACTACTTTCAAATACTTTTTCCACTTTTCTATTAGGTACGCTGAAATAAGCCACTGATTTACAAATATTCATCCACTTGTTCTAATCAGTCATTATCTACTTTAATCTTGCATGATGTTTTATTTCATTTTCATTAACATTTTGAAGGAAATCTGGCACCCCTTTTGTTTAATGTCAACATTTTCAAAATGACCTTGAACTCCAGAAACTTAAAATTTTATATTTTTGATTTTGAATAACACAAAAAGGACATAATTTACATTGAAGGATTCTCAGTGTTACATAGAAATTGTTATAATTGTAAAAATAACAAAATATTTTCATCAAAATTTGATTTTGAAACAACTTCCATAGACTTAATATTGATATTTGAAATCATTATTGTGTTCAAATGATTCCCGATGGGTAAAATATTTCAAACAACTATATTTTTTCAGACCAACCATCCCATGACATGTATTTTCATCTTGAATATGAAAGGCCCTTATTCAACTTGTATTTCACCAAGTACCTATGCATTGAATAGTTTTATTTAGACTGTTTGGTTCTTGGTATTAAAATTATACACAAAATTTAATGAAATGTCGCACAGTATTATATAGTTAATGCGACACTAAAGAGATTTATTTAATGGCTACTTTTCTAGACTGCTAATGTCAAGTATTTGTTACTCACATTCACAGATCTATGCTGTAGGTTCAGGGCTTATGGGATGAATTTTTTTATGTTTTTTATTACAATTTAGTCTGTATATAATAGATTGTTTTTAGCAATTTTAATCATACATTTGTAAAATATTAATAGCATACTTATGTATATTTTACTCATTACTCATTAGCAAAAAGAAGTAACATCTGTCACGCCATAATTACATAACAATATGGAAAGAAACTGTTTTTCAGTACTGCTCCTGACTCTTAATGATAAAATAGAAACCGCTGAAGATGATTCTTCAGCGGTGACACCTTGCTGCTTTATCTTCTGGCATTCACTCTTATGTGGCCGGCAAACCCAAACATAAAATAATTTATTTTATTAGTTTAAATCATGAAGGTATGATAGGAAGGAATAATAAATCATTTTGTGATAAAAGTACTTTTATTCTCAATATTATTTTTATGTTATCTAATAACTTCATATAAGAGACTTTAAAGAAATTTAGATTAAAAACCAACTTTATATTAAGGTAAATATAAATTTTAAATATTAAGTTGGTTGTTATAAAAATGGATTCACTAATGCAAAACTCACTATGCACTAGTAACAATGTCGGATCTGCAAAAATGTAATTTTACAGAAGAACACAATGAAGAAAAAAATATGTGTCTTTCATATTACTTAATACCTTCATGGTCTTTTCCTTATAAAAATATGTTTTTATAATAAATTTTCTGAAATTTTGCACATGTTGCATCCTAATTGTTATTGTTGAAATGGCATTTAAGAATTTTATGAATACTCAGTTTTCAGATAATGTACATCCGCCGTTGTTCATTGGACTTTCATCAAACTGCAATGTCGAATGTCGATCTGAAACTTTGCCATTGACATTCCATGTTGAAAAAAAGATTCTGCTACTTACAGCATTTTGAAATATTATTCTTCCAAAAAACAGTCGGATATTAAATATTCAATCAAAGGTTCGAATAACATTTTTTTTTAAAAGAATAAATATATCCTTGTAGTAACAAGTACATATACATCCTCATGCATTCCCTAAATTAAGCATAAATGCTTGTGTTATAGGTGAACGAAATCGGTCGCGGCAGGATTCGAACTCGCAACCATTGGATTACTAAACCAGCGCGCTAACCGCTCTGCCACCACCCATCTAAATAATATCTAGTAGGTAATCAACTACTTTATATTGAACTAGCGACCACTTGACTGGATTACTAAATCAGCGCGCTAACCGCTCTGCCACCACCCATCTAAATAATATCTAGTAGGTAATCAACTACTTTATATTGAACTAGCGACCACTTGACTGAATTACTAAACCAGCGCGCTAACCGCTCTGCCACCACCCATCTAAATAATATCTAGTAGGTAATCAACTACTTTATATTGAACTAGCGACCACTTGACTGGATTACTAAACCAGCGCGCTAACCGCTCTGCCACCACCCATCTAAATAATATCTAGTAGGTAATCAACTACTTTATATTGAACTAGCGACCACTTGACTGGATTACTAAACCAGCGCGCTAACCGCTCTGCCACCACCCATCTCAAAGAACAGTGTGTTTACTTACATCTTTATTTTATTGTGTGAGTTTTTTAAATTTTAATTTCGTCCCTTCTATGGCAAACTAGCGAATCTGTAAAAAATAAATTTTACAGGAGAGCAAAAGCAAACTTTGACACTCTATGTAAAATACATTTTATTACGCAGTTAATTTTTTTTCTAAGCTTAATGGAAGATGTTACATATTCAATACTTTGCCAGAGTATAGCTATTGTGAAAACGATTAAAATTACACCAAAAACGCATTTTCTTTTATTGTAAATAACTAAAAGTACAACAAGGCCTAGATAAGTAGATTTTAACTACCACAATCGCCTCATGTCAGTTCTGTCAATACCCGGACAAAACTTCGGAACATATCCTGTGGGATTGTTGCCACCCAATGGTGTCCTCTTATAGATCGGAGCTCCTCGTTGCTGTCCTTTGTCTCTTCAAAGTCCAATTGGTCATGCAGATTTTGTGATCTCAAAGAACAATTTTAAAGCCTTCAAGAAGTTCTGTCATAGTTATGGCTAGAGGGATCCATGACCTACTTTTCGTGCTATGCATTTTTTTGTCGCTCATTTAGCATTCTGTAATGGGGTCGTTTACAGTCCCCATATGCAGAGTGGGTGGTGGTGGAAGTAGAGAACTACCACAGTCAGCATTGCTTTTGGGAAAGTTGATTCATTATATTAAAGCAACTCGCTCACGCGAGTCACAATTATCATTAAACACTAAACCTAACTGAATATTATACGGGATGTAATAAAATACGACAACGAAATATTAGTATGATGTGTATGTAAACCTCCATTCCCGTTATTTTTACTCCTCACTAACACAAGGTGATATAGTGGGGAGTTGATTTCGCAATTTTTAAGGGTATTTTTTTTTTTTGCAGATTATCAACTAGTATCATGCTGAGATTGTATTCTGAAAGTTTCATCACAATGTATCTGTGTGTGTGTACTATGTGCAGTGTGCTATGTGCTATGTGCTATGTACGGCGTGTTCATTTTACTTTATCGATTATAGACTAAAGTACTCATTCGATTCTTTTCAAATTTTGCAAATTTGTATATCTAATGCTCACTTAGATCCCATTAGATTTTGAACGATATATGAATAGTGCTTCTCAATTTTTTTAACTGTCAAATATTTCAAAGTGACCCCAAGCTCAGGAAACTTAAAATTTGAAATTTTTATTTTCAAATAGGTAAAAAGGCTCCTCACTTTCATAAAATGGCATTAAAGAAATATCAACTTTTCATAATAAAATAAAAAAATAATTAAACAAACTCATTTCATAAAATCGCTGAAAATTTTCCATACAAAATTTGAGTACGGAACATCTTTGACTAGGTATATACCAAAGACCTTATAATAATATATACTGACTAAAGGTAATATATTAACATTATTATTGTGAAATTTGCTCTGTTTATGTTAAATTATTATTTAATTTTACTCTTTTACATCATTTTTCATAATATCTTATATGAATATTAGGAAAATGTTTATTTTATCAGTTTTTTTTAGAAACCGGACGTCATAAGAGTTTATTTTCTAGAAATATACTAGTTACTAATAAATATTTTGTGTTTTTTTACATACATACTATCATGCCTTGTTCATATTGAGGTAGGCAGAGAGAACCGAGCGCCATACTTTCCTATCCTGATATACTTTTCTCGCTTCACTTAATCCAAACATTGCCTCATGCACACTCTCCTACTATCTACACTTCAGATTCCATTCATGTGATTTAAATGAGTCTTTCTCGACCGACCTCTATCTCTTATTCCGCATCTTTTAGCCATGTATAATTTTTTTGTCAACTGTTCTTCATCTGTTCTTTCTATGTGGCCGATCCACTTAAGGACATATATTATATTTTTATCTTGCATGTGGCGTCCTTTTCCAACATACATTCTGTTCTTGTGCTTACTTTTTTTATTCAATCACACATCGTCTTATTACACATTTGTCTGAGAGACCTCATATCAACGGCAGTTATTCTACTTGGGAAACTTGATGTTTTACTATGTTGTTTTGAAAAATATATAAAAAGGACATTATTTACATTGAATTACATTCATGTATTCTCAATGTAACATAAAGAAATTAAGTTTATAAAAAAATAACAAAACAAATAATATTCATCAATTACTAATTTCCACTAGCGTCTACAATCCGCATTTACCATTCCGCATTATGTTTCTGGTTGGCTCTCTGATTGGTTGAGGTCTCGTAGTATGGAGTCAAATGAGCTGTGAAATTTTATATTAAATGCAATAAATTAAATAAAAAATGTAAATTTAACTTATAATAATTTATAATTCAATTTATAAAGCAACTCGCTCACGCGAGTCGCTATTATTATTATACACAAACTTAAACCTAACCTAATAATGCAGAAAAGAAGAGCTGGGGCTAGACGCTACTCTAATTTCCCATGTAAAGTTTGAATTTAGAACAACTTGTATAGACTTAATATTGATTTTTGAAATCATAATATTGTGTATGTTCATCATGAGTAACAAACAACTATATTTTTCCAGACCAGCCATAACATGTCATGCATAGAAAACTTTCATATTACTATATAATATAATTTATATTTCACAAAGTATGCTTTTGAAAAATTTCTTTTAGAATTTTTGGTTCATTGTCTTAAAATTATGCACAAAAGCTAAAGAAATATTTCATGGTATTAGTTAAAGCAGCACTTCAGAGATCAAGTGATTTTTTTTTCCTATATTATGTTTAGTATTATATATTAAAAGTGTTCTTTGATTGACCAGACTCTTATTGAGCAGTCTCTCTCGCACCCACACATTTACAGATCTATGTCACTGTGCACTACGAGCTCAGGAGATTAGTCTGTGTATAATAAATCGTTAAATTTTAGTGACTTTAAATATATATATTTGTAAAATAGAAATAGAATAATGTTTATAAAGAAATGCTTTTACTCATAAGCAAAATTTGAATGAAAAACAGCTTTTGTTATACTGAATGAGGGCAATATAGAAATATTATTTTCAATATTTGTCTTGTTTGTAGTAAATCGTTTGTCTAATTTAATTATTATATTTAAAAAATTTCTCATACCTAATGTATGTGATTCTTATACATACCATAATGCCATGATCCTCACATGGTAGACAGAGAAAACTGAATGCCATATATCTTGACACACAATCATCGCCTCGTCAACATTCATACATCTTCTTATACATGTTTATCTGTTCTTCACGCTTCTAACCTTTTCGTCTTTCAAAATACCATTCACATGGTCATGCCATCCCTTTCTTGGGCGGCATTGATTTCTCATTTCATTCCTATGCGCATCGTATATTTTCTTCGTCAGGCATTCCTCATTCATTCTCCCCATGTGGCCAATTAATGAATGAAATGAATTCATCATTTTCATTCTATTAATGACATCTATCTTCATCTTAAATTCATTTTAGTGATCTCATTTAAACTGCATTTATTCTGCTTTCATGTGACTTCTGCCATGTCCAGGTTTCACTTGCATACATCAAGGTTGGCACTATTAAGATAGCGTTATCAATGGCAACTTTAGCATCCTTTGATATGTTGCGGTCATTCATAACTGGTCTAAGTGCTCCATTCCCTCTGTTTCTTGCCATAACTCTTCTTTCGATCTCCTTATCAATCCGTCCATTCCGGTATTCCGTTGCTTCCCAAATAGACATATTCGTCTACTTGCTTGAACCATTTGTTCTCTAATTTTATTTGGTACGCTGTTCTGCTTTCACTCTTTTGAAACACCATTTGAACTTCGATTTGCTGGCATCCATTCTCAGTACGTTCTCTTTACATCCTTCATATACTATACTTACTGAATTGTCAACGTTTTGACATTTCTCATATACCTACTAAAATTCAGACAGATAAATTTAAACGAATCGGAATGGGACATATTATGAATATTTCGATTTGTGTGATAGATTTTGTATTTTAATGAATTATTGTGTTGTTTTTCTTGTTAATTGTTGTGTTGTTTAATACGAGTTTTATGTTTTATTTTTACCATATTTTTATAATGGCTAAGAGGCCGTGTATGTGAATATAAATAAATAAATTTCAGACCCTTGCTATCCTCCATAAAAGTTCTGATGCAACATTCAACGTATAGATTGAAGAGCCATGGAGATAGCATGCACCCCATTATTTATAGAGAACTATGTTGTTACTGTGTCGGTGACACAAACACGTGATATTCAGTAGTGGCCAAAAGAATGGAAACTTTTTATTTTGACTACATTTTTCAACTTACTAGGTGATTCATTTTACTTTTTCATTGAAATTTTATTGCATTCTTATTGTTTTTAATGACAAATATTTTCTTTTGTTTATTTCGCAAGAAACAATAAATATTTTTTTAATTGTTTTAACTTTTTTTTACAAAATTAGTTAATCCTTTCTAATTTGTCTCATAATGAGTTGTAAGGAACATATACCTTACTATTTGATGATATGAATCATCATTATTACTCACATTTTTTTCTGGAAATTTTTTTTTTTGATGTCTGTGATCATTAGAAAGTAATTATTGAGGATATTTGAAATCCTATCTAAGCAAGAGCTATTAGTCTGTCGTTCGTCCTGTACTGTGTCATTTGTAAGTGGTTGGACTGTTTTTCAAATTCTGAGATTATTTTATTCTGAAACTTCTTCTGAAACATGCTTGGAGGCTACTGGTCACCTACAAAATGTAGTAGAGCAGTTACCCTACGAGAAGAGGGATATACATATAAACAAATTGCTGAAAAGTTGGGACACAGAGCGTCCAAGTCTGGAGTTCAAAGGTCTGCGAGAGGTTCAAAGTCTCCAAAAGTTTACACAATGCTGTAAAATCTGGCAGAAACCGGAAGACGTTATTGATAGACGACAGAAGGATAACGAAATTAGCTCTTCAAGACCGTAGATCCACTTCGAGTGATATCCAACACATCCTTGCTGAGAGTGGTATAATTGTAAGCGCTAGGACGATTCGACGACGCCTAGTCAACAATGGATTAAGGGCGAGAAGCCCAAGAAAAAAAGCTTACTTGAATAGTAAACAAAGGGAAAAAAGACTCAATTGGGCAAAAGAACACAAGAATTGGACCAAAGAAGACTGGAAGAATGTAATCTGGAGCGATGAAACAAAAATTTCTATATTTGTATCGGATGGAATAAAGTATGTTAGGAGGAGAACTGGAGAAGACTTGTTACCAGTGTGTACCACCGTCACCATGAAGCACCCTCTCAGCATAATGATATGGGGGTGCATGTCAAGAAGTGGCGTGGGTCGTCTACATATCATTGATGGGACGTTACATGAAAAAAATACAAGGAGACTATCTTGGATCCAAAGTTAAAGCCTTTTATAGCGGATCTGTTTGGAGAAAATAGAGAGACATGCATATTCCAGCAAGACACCGCACCCTGTCATACTGCTAAAAGTGTCTCAAGCTGGTTCGAAGAAAATAATATTATGGTACTTAAGTGGCCTGGTAACAGCCCAGATCTTAATTAGATAGAAAACTTGTGGGCCAGGTTGAAAACCTTTGTATCTTTATACTTTGCTGCTATTGCTTTGTGGCACATTTTAACTAATATAATTAAATAAAATCTCTTATCGAATAAGAGGGCCCTGATTGAAGCTGTAATAAAATCATGATTCAAGGTCATCAATAATGCAGATTTGGAGAAGTTGGTGGACTCAATGCCTCGAAGAATGAAGGCTGTGATAAAAAATAAAGGCTACCCAACTAAATACTAAAGTGATTTATCTTAAACACGTGAATTTTAAATTTTATTGTCATTAACAATTTTCCATAGCTGAGCACAATATTTTTTATATTTTATTCAATGTACAATAATTTTAATAAAATGTGTATTATATCTGAATATTTTATGTATAAATGATAATTCATGCATAACCCACACTATAATAAAGACAAGGCAATAATATTTTTTTAGAAATATTCATTTAGAAATCTAAGAAGGAAGATTTTCTATATAATTTAGTCGAGTAAAAAATAGTTTCCATTTTTTTGGCCACTACTGTATTATATAGGTACAAATTTTTATTTGTTAACCGTTCATCTTAAGTTCATTCTATATGGTCAAACAAAAAAAATATAAACCAAATTTTGAATTAATTGAACTAACATATTTAACAAACCAAATATTTATTTAGAAATAATTGAAATAGCCCACCTAAGTGTTGAAGAATGATAAATTACTGATTTTCAAATAATAAGTACCTGCCAATAAATCTAAAGTTTAAGTTATGGTTTAAGTATTGAATTTAGAATAAAATATGAAATTATGTGAACAAAAAACTGATTTAATAGATAAACATTATTTTTGAAAAATAGTACAATATAATAATTTATAGTACAAGTCATTGAACCAGCCATTGTATGTAGTACAAGTCATTGAACGACTGTTAGTCAAGTAAAGGTTTTTTAAACAACTGCGATCGAGCGCCATTGTTGATTGTTTTGGCAGGGTTGAAATTCATAGTATAATTAGTTGCATGTAACTAGGGAATGCAATCCCGCAGGACGATGTCAATCCAGGTATTTGCGGGACTGAACAATCTTAGTACCGCTGGATCCAGGTATTTGCGGGATCCAGCAGGGTGGACTTAGATATCTTATCAATCGTATAATAAAGACCTAATTAATACCTCGATCTACCAACCTTGTTTTTAGAGTTTTAAATTTATACCTAATCAAACACGTTCTTTGGGACATTTTAAATGGTTTATTAACATACTTACCTTTAGTTAGACATCGGTAAAGTTTGTCATAAATTGGCAAAGAATAAAATGAGACATAAATTTATATTACAAATTAAATTTAAATAATAACTTTCACACGATAAACAATATTTTTGTACAATAAGCATCATAAGTTTAAACATTATTTTGGAAATAGCTTCGTAAAAAAGTTAAAGTATTGTGTCGTCTGATAAACGGCTTCTGATATTGGACACAAGGTAGCCAGTGGCTGAAAAAGCTCGTTCAGATTCCACGCTGGTTGGCACAATAGTCATTTGCGCATTGTAAGTGAATTGAAGGTATGTGCCTTTCCACCGGACTCGAAATAATTCATTTCCTTCTTTATCAAAACCTCAATGTTGCTCATATTGCCAGATCTAGGTTGTTGGGCTGTTGATCTCGAACTCTTCATACTAATCAAAGTAAGTTTGAGTTCGTCTTGAAGTGACATTGGTGCTGCTGCTGCTGCGTATGTCTCCTGATTTGCGAGAGGAGTGTCGTCATCCTAAGGTTCATCAGCGTCAGCAGGAGCAGTGGCTTCTGCGTTGTTACCCATGTCCGTGTACTCTAGCCTTTCGACTATAGTTTTGACTGTCTTGCATATTAAACTTTTTGAAGGTAGACTAAATGTGTCATCAACATTAATAAATTGACTACTGTCTTCTTCGTACTTATATGGATCATGTAAGTATATAATAAAACCGCTGTCAAGTTAGTTCGCCGCTCTGAAATCAGTTTCCTCAACAAATCAACAAAGAGTAACACGTATGAATTACGCTTCTCTGTAATCCCGCCAGTCCAGCGGGATCCCGCAAAATTTTCGACAGAGATTAGTCCCGCAAAATGTCTGCGGGATCTCGGTATTTCGGGATCCCGTTTGGGATTGCATTCCCTACATGTAACACATTACATCCAACTGTTGATAGTATGTGTATAGTAAAAGAATACGTAAAAATCCATGTATTTTATAAATAAAAATAAATAAACGTACCAAACTATGAACCCTAGCATCTAAATTATTGAATATTTTTAAGATATTTTGTTTTTTATATAAAAAATGTATGTCAGGCAAGACTTGTGTGAAGGTCAGTAGGTACTTTTTCCTCTCTCGAATATGTAAACAGCTTGATGGTATGTATGTATGGAGATTAAGTATCAAACTACTGAGATTCCCCGTAAGAAAAGTTCAAGATGCACTGCGATAGTGTATATGTTTTTATAGAAAATTAAATTATCTAGTTGGTTTTTCTGCGTTTTTCAATATTTAAGAAAAATGGGAAATAAAGTCAGTAAAAAACACACAAATTATTATAAAAAATATACATAAATATATGTTTTTAATTTGATGCCAAAAAGAATAGTGTTTGTAATCATTTTTATTGACTCACAAACAGCGAAGTGTATAATTTTATTTTAATATTATATTTATTACGCTGCAGTTTATCAATGTTGGAGATAGTTTTTTCAAGTCAAGTTTGTTCAAAATGCAGAAAAATATCAATAAACATTAGGTTTCCGTTGATTTAATTCACGTATAAAACTTTTTTAACGCACGTGATATTTATCTTAACTAACATGTAACTTCATCATGTATTAGGGTGTTTTAATAAATCATATTATATTCAATTACTAGATTCAGTGTTTTATGTTCTCTTAATTTCTCCCAAATGTAAAACAAAATGTTTAATTTTGTTTTATAAAAGTCTGTACTTAACATCTATAAAACATATTGTCATATAAAAGGAATATAACAGGTTCATCGACAACTACATATTATGTTTTATAAAAGTTTTTGTTTTTCATTTATAAAACCAACTGTTGAATAATAGGTATTATATAAACGTCACACTAATAATTTTATGTCATATTGAAGTCATCCATAATACCACTATACAATCGTCTATTAAAGTTTTTTCTAAAACGTTTATAGGCCAATAAGTTGTTTAGATGTTATAATAATACCCTTTTTATGACGATATTGTCTTTTTAAAAATCTTTATACAACTGAAATGTTTTTACGACTTACAGATTTGTTAAGTTAACGTTTCGATTAAGACCATTATGTGATCCTTGTATAATTACGTTGCAAAAACGTTTATTGGACGTTGCAATTAGACTATTTAGTTAGAGGACTTAACCGTCAGATGTACAACGTCTATACGACTAACAGAGTTAGTTAATAACCACTATAAAACTCCTATACGACTAAAAGTCATAGGTATAACTCTTATTTATACGACTTGTTTGCTAGTTGGATTGTCTCTGGGGGAAACATACAATTAAAATAGTCGCATCATTTCTATTTTCGGCCTTCGTGGCTCAGTTGGTTAGGTATCTGACTACTGATCCAAGGGTCCCAGATTCGATTCCCGGTGGAGATACAGTTTTTAATTGTGTTTTAAGTCTGGCTCTGTGAGACGATTAATACCATAAGCAGATCGTAAGTCTCCAGAATGTGGCAGCTTGTTATTGGTGCATGTTAAATAATTATTTGACATTGTACCTGTTAGTTGCCCGCGAAGCTACATAAAATAAAAAGTTATAATATAATATTATGCTGATTAATTATTTAAATGTTTTATCAAATGACAGAACGAACGCGTATAATATCTGTCAAATGACAAATGTCAACCACGGTAGACGGTGCTGCCAGGACTTAAATTTTTAGATATTATTGGAGAGTTGCACGAAAAAAATATGAATCCTTATGAAGAAGGGGTTGAACTTAACATTGTTTTTACTCCTCACTACCCCAAGGGGATTTATGAATTCGCAATTTTTAAAGTATTTTTTTATTGCAGATTATCAACTAGTATCATGCTGGGATTGCATTCTGAAAGTTTCATCACAATGTATCTGTGTGTGTGTGCTGTGTACTATAATATGCTACGTACGGCGTGTTTATTCTAGATTATCGATTATAGACTAAAGTGCTCATTCGATTATTTTCAAATTTTGCAAATTTGTATATCAAAAACTCGCATAGACCTCATTAGATTTTGAAGGATATCTGAATAGTGGTTCTCATTTTTTTTAACTGTCAAATATTTCAAAGTGACTCCCATGCTCAGGAAACTCGAAATTTGTTATTTTTATTTTCAAATTGCTAAAAGGGCACATCACTTAAATAAAATGTCATTAATAAATATCAATTTTTCATAATAATATATTTAAATAATAAAAGAATTAAACTCACTAATTTCATAAAATTGCCGAAAACTTTCTGTAGAAACTTTGAATACTCTATAGTGACTTGTTAGTGAGGAGTTTAGCGTTGGCCACAACCCACTCGTTTTAAATAATGAGAGCAACAATCCTTATACCTGAGGTGACAACTTCGTCTCTATTGAGATAATTAAAAATCTGTTAAAAAATACCTTTGACTCCCGACAGGGAAAAAAATCCTATGTTTGCGCATATGCAATAATAAAAATATTGGAAAATTTATTATCTTTCAATAAAAAAAAAATGGTCAAAGCGTACCCGGATAGAAACGGGACAAAAGCGCTAAGGAGAAATAAAAGGTAGATTGACACATATATGTAAGTTATACAGAAATAGTGATGAACAAATTCAGTATGTGGTCTTAGTCTTGTATAGTGTATAGCCAGGCTTAGGGCCCGCTCACATTGGATACGAATTTGGTCGTACGTAAACGTACGATGCTGGTCGTACGAATCGAGTGCGCGCACTGGCTCGCTCACATTGGATACGAATTCGCATCGTACGTATACGTACGATACTGGTCGAGTGCGCGCACTGGATACGGCTTTCTCCGATTTTTGATACGAATTTGATCGTACGTCGACGTACGATGCTGGTCGTACAATTTTATTTATTTAAGATTTGGTACAATACACATAAACATAATATCAATCACAACAAAGCAACCGTGCATACAAAAATCCCACAAGGCACAGCCTCTCTGTGGGTTAGCCAATTTATTTATTTTTTATTTTTTTATATAAAAATGTGCTTGTTAAACAAGTACATATACATCTTCCTACGTTCCCTAAAATAAACAAATAAATGCTTGTGCTACAGGTGAACGAAATCGGTCGAGGCAGGATTCGAACTCGCGACCACTGGATTACTAGCCCAGCGCGCTAACCGCTCTGCCATCGACCCATGTAATTTTATTCCCATTTATTTATTTATTTATTCATTTATTTAATATTTCTTCTCGGGCAACTAACAGGTACTATGTCAAATATTTATTTAACACGCACCCAATAACAAGTTGCCACATTCTAGAGACTTACGATATTAATCGTCTCACAGATCCAGACTGAAAACACAATTAAAAACTGTGCCTCCACCGGGAATCGAACCTGGGACCTTTGGATCAGCAGTCAGATACCCAAACAACTGAGCCACGAAGGCCGACAATTGTAATATAGACAAAATTATTTTGTTAATAACATTTCATAATAACATATATACCAAGTCATAAAAAATATTTAGTTATTTGGATTCGGATCAAATTGCATAACGTAATCAGAAATCTCATAAACTTTTGTGTACAAAAACCAAATTAACAAAATTTTCTGTATCCATTTATGTGTAATCAAAGTACGAACGGAGCAAAATATCCAAACAAGTTTGGATCGAATTCGTATGTCGGAACTATACGCACGTCAACGTACGACTAACTCGCACCCAGTGTGAGCGCTCTCATAGTGCTCAAAGGATCGGGATTATTCGTGCGTTTTCGACGTTTTCGTACGTATTCGGACGACTGAATTTCGTACGAAAACGCATCCAATGTGAGCATGTCCATGATCGAACTCAGACGTCGTAACAATACGTGCGTATACGTACGACCACAGTACGACTACGTACGACCACGTACGACCAACTCGCATCCAGTGTGAGCACTCTCATAGTACATCAAGTATCGGGATCGTTCGTGCATTTACGTACGTTTACGCACGAGCGAAATTCGTACGAAAACGCATCCAATGTGAGCGAGGCCTTATTTATCCGTGTCATATTTCCGACGAGAACTCTACAACAATGTCTGAGGGAATTTCTTTGTACCCATTGGACATGCGGACCTATAGTAGCCACGAAGAGCAACTTTAGGGCTTTTAAGATTTTCTGTCAAAAATACGGTTCACTTTCTTCTTCATTTTTAGTGAACGGTGAGCCAATTGTTTTTTATTATCTGGTAGTTTTCAAGTACTCAGATATAGTTTCACTTATTAAACACAGTTTATTATAATTAACTGCAATTTGATATATATGTATACAGAGTGAGGTACAAATAATTAGTTATAAATGAACCACAACGTGCGAGCACTATCGTTGATAAGAAAAAAGCCCCCGAACAAAACCCAGACATACCTTTATATTGAAACCCGAAGGTTTCCGAATCATCTATTCGTACGATCTCGTAACCCGCTATACACATTGCCCGATACAAGGCGCAACATCAATATATTACATGTTTCCTCATAATAAGCCCTCTTTGGCACTTTAAGTGCAGTGTCTGTGAGGTTTTAGAGTTCTCCGGGCTATTCTGATGTTCTTTTTGAGTTTTGCAAGGGGCCATTATATTATAATGGCCCCTTGCAAAACTTATTAAGTTCCCATAGTCAAAACGGGTGATGGGGGGGGGGGAGAACAGCCATAGTCTTGCTGGAGCCTGAGTCAAGTTGAAAACGCTTAACGATATCGCCAAACGCTATTTTTTTTGTACGGTATTTGACGTTTGTTGTAGTATTTTTTTCTACAATAACAAACAACACACGTCAAATACCATACAAAAAATTGGCGTTTGGCGATATCTTCAAGCGTTTTCGATTTGACTCAGGGGCCAGGTCTAGCAACTTTTACAAAAATATTTAATATTTTTCTGGTAAAATTCACTAATTACAATGAAATATATCAAATGTCAATAGTATGTATGTTATGTCGATAGTACGTAGTTAATAGCTAACTTTTTAATTAAAAAAAATAATAGGTTTATAAAGTCTTGCGAAACCGCAAGACTCTTGAAATAAACCTATCCAGACTATTGGTCTTGGTCATGGTCTTGCAACGACATGGTCTTGGTAGTTTCGCAAGTCCAAGACCAAGAGCGCAAGACTTGCAAGACTTTTGTTCATCACTATACCTACAGTAAAATATGTACGTCCGCCATTCCCATTCAATCCATATACACAAATTATTAATTAGATTGCAAATATTTCGCTCTAAATTAATATTGATAGAAATTAGCGAGTAGTTATTTTAAAACTATCAGTTTCAATAGAGCACTCCTCCCATCGACACGTGTATTGTAATTATTCCGAAACTCGGAAAAGAATAGTGTAATAAAGTATATGTACGTACTCTAAAAAGGTATCAAAACATTCGTAAATATCGGAAGAATTTCCATTTGGTAAAAGTCTGTTCAATTACATGGATAGCTAGATAATTTTAAAATATAACGTACACGCTCTTCATACATTGAATGATTCTTTGATTCTGTGTTTTGATAATGGAACAATGTAAATTTCGTTACCCTTAATCAATACCAACTCGTTGATGTACGGAGTATAGGGCTACTCGTGACTAGCTCTCAACACGACCTCATCATGTCTTAGGCTGGGTAGTTTAATAACAGTATCAGTAATAGTATAGTTAGAACGTTAGGACTATGACAGGAGTTTTGTATGACCCAAAAATGCCCATTAAACTGAAAGGGAAAATATATTTACTAGACAATTGTCAGACCTGCGTTACTGTATGGCTCCGAATGTTGGACGATGTAAAACACCTTCCATAGACAATTGGAAACCACAGAGATGCGTATGCTAAGATGGTCAGCGGGAGTGTCTCTAGAAGACAAAATAAAAAGTTCATACATTCGCGGAAGCCAAGGAGTGACAGGCATTAACAACGAACTAGAAGAAAGACAATTGAGATGGTATGGACACATATTAAGAAGATCCGAGGATCACATTGTGAACGAAGCTATGGCCGTAGACATTCCCCGACCAATAAATAGGGGAAGACCAAAAAATAAATGGTGATACAAGAATTGACATCGGAGGCGGCCCAGAACCGAAGAGTGTACACCCTGAGGACGAGGAGAGCTGACCCCAATAGTCTTCATAGACGATTAGTTGGGAAGAGGCCAGGAAGAAAAAGTAATAGTATAGATAAAATACTTTGATTTCATAAAATTGTTTAAAATTGCGTCGTTTGATGGCATTAGATTTCAAAGAAATAACCAAAAGTATTAAACAATTTCTTGAAATCAAAGTTTTAAATTTACTTCTTACTTTAATCTTTGTTCGAGAAACACAGCCTTAATGTTAAAAATGTATGAATCAGTACTTGATCATAATTTAATATTAATCAAACATAAAAAACTCGTTAAAATCGATGTTTATAATGAAAATTTCATTAATTTTTGTATTAATGAACACAATTAGGTAATTCATTTCTCAATCTAATCTTAATCGCTCTGCAGCGTCGACTTGAATATCAGTAAGACAAATATTCACACTGGCATGTCTGGTACCTATTCTTTTGTCAATATTTTATTACTCTGCACACTATGGAATAGTAAGTATCATGTTGAGAGTGCACACTATGAGTTTCGTCGTGATGTGTTTGTATGTATGGCGTACGCCGTAATAGATGATCGCCGTATGCCGTACGGATTGTCCTTTTTGTGTCCTCTCTACAGCCCAAACTATATGTCCGATCGATTTCATATTAACATCATATGTGTAAAGTGCATAGACCTAGAGCTGATTAGTTTTCCATAGACAAATTTTAATTTCTTCTCTATGAATTCATCATTTACGTTGTTTTTTTTTTGTGTCCTCTCTGCAGCCCAAATTATAAGTCCGATTGAATTCATATTATTTATTATTTATTTATTTATTTATATAATTTATGTACATGTGTACAAATGCAGGTTTATTGCCATAAGGCAATTTCTTCCAACCAACCCGAGCAACGTGAAGTCTCTTAGTTAAATTGGTACAGTACTAATTAAGTGAGAAATAAATTGATAAAAAATAACATAAAAGAGTAAGAAATATAAAAAAAAAAAAAATTACAAAGAGAAAAAAATGAAAAGAGAGTTTTAAAAATAAAAGAATAATAAAAATAACACTGATCATAGCAATGAGGAAAAGGAGGTTACGGAAGGATATAGAAGGAATTTAGGAACTATTTGACAAATAAAGTTTTTTTAATTTACCTTTAAATATTTGAATGGATTGAGATGACGTTACTTCATCACTTAGGCCATTCCATAGTCTAGCTGATTGTACTTGAAAAGAGGAGCTGAAAACTTCTGTATTGTGAATGGGGATAGCTAGTGTAGTACGTTCAGCAGATCGAAGGGATAGGCCGTGACTTGACAAGAAAACGACGTTATTTTTTAAATATTGTGGTGAATAGGGATCATAAATAGTCTTATAAAGTAGTGACAGAATGTGAATGTTACGACGATCTCGTATCTTTGGCCAACGAAGTATATTTCTACAAGTATATTTCATATTGATATCATATTACATATTATTTGTACTTTACATAAACTTACAGTTGATTAGTTTTTCATAGATATCCGTTAATTTCTTCTCTATGATTTCATCTGTCCAAATTTTCAAAATGCTCTCACGGTCTGGAAAATCGAGGTATTTTTATACTGTTTGAAATTTTGATACAACAAAAATACACTCATCAAAAATGCATTCAAGGATTGTCAAAATTTAAAGAAAAAATCTATGGTCTGCCATATCGATGTGATATAAATTTCATTTTTGTATGAAAATGTATATAACAAAAGTAAAATAGTTTCTGTATGGGAAAATTGAGTGATCAACTTCATATTGATATCGTGTGTGTTTCTATAGACAAGTGTATTTTTTACTCTCCACTACTATATTCCTCAAGGTGTAGGCAGTGAGAACCGAATACCACATTCTTCTATTTTGACTCATATCCATCGCCTCATCAACATTGATACACTGTCTCATAATGCAATTTTTTTTACATAAGTGAAAGTGCATACTATGAATTTCGTGACAATGTTTTTGTGTGTAAGGTGCATTGTGAAAATTTTGTCCTCTGGGAAACTTATAGGTACTTGTTTAAGAATCTAATAGAAATGTACTTCATAAAAATGCATTTAGAGATTGTCAACCTTTCAAGAAGAAAGAATGAACACTTAGTATGTGCTCAATGCTTAGCACCCCAAAATCGTATTAATAAACAATATGCAATGCTTATGTCGTAAACGCGTACTTAAGCATTGCAGCGCAGTCTATAGAAATATATCGAATGCTCAAGTCGCCCGGCTACCTGCCTTGGAGAACTACTCAGAGAGACGGAACGAGACAGAGTTATACCGAATGAAAGAGATGATAATATGTGTAAAAAAAAATTATTTTGTATTTTAGACCTTCCCGCTTTTAGCGAATATGGTTCGTTATAACGGGGTACGAACGTTTTTCGATCGTTCCAAGAACGTTCCAAACTTCAGCCACCTAAAAAAAAATATTTTATTTTGTATTTTAGACCTTCTCGCTTTTAGCGAATATGTTCGTCTTGTTATAAATACATATGATGTGTTGAATTCAGGAATTGAAAGGGATAGTGATGTTTTCTGTAAAACTACCTTGATTGGTTTTTTAATATATGATACTTCTTTTATCGGCATATATATTTGATTAATATTTATACTATTATAGATGTCAGAATTTGTACTTTTTTCTATCATAGTAAAAATATACATAAATACCCACAACCATAGTTTTTTTTTATTTGTATGTTTTATTGCTAGATTTGTAATATATTATTTTTAATATGTACTCACTTATATTTTTGGTTATATTCATGGTTGTTGCAAAATTAGTAATTCTCTTTATATTTTTGATTTTTGGATTTTTTTTATCTAAAGAGGCAATGCAGATTCACTGTTATATTATATTGTCAAATCAACATCCCATATCTCGTTCTTATTATTATTATAAATGTGCGCACGTGTCTATGCTATAAGTATTCAGAATCCCAACGCAGCGGGCCTAAATGTGTTGGTAATATCAAGTAAAAAATACAACTCATAGACAAACGTTGTTGAGTTGAGTAAACTCAAAGTATTTTTTATTAATAGGACATTGTTAGTAGTTCTCAAATTCGTTTGAGTAGTGCTTACGTGAGAATTCTCAGAGTCACCATTTGAGAATTGTTTATAAATTCGGCCCTTACTATGGTGTGGAGAGTTTAGTGTGAGCCACAACCCACTCGTTTTTTCAATGAAGCTACCTGAACGTAATACTTTTAATTATATTTATTATATCCTACTTTAACTTTGACGATCTCAAATTTTCACAAACAAGGTTAGAGTGAATTTTCGTTACGAAACAATGAGAGTTTTTTTTACATAATTATATTTTAAATAATGTAAAAGTATGTCGTTTGAGAGAGTGAGTATAACTTTTTGATTGGAAATTTCTGAATCTGAGTTGGATTATAATAAAAATAATGCGGTATTATCGTACTAGCAGACCTGCTCGGCGTTGCCTGGTGCGTGCATTTCCTTCTTTTCAAAGAACTGCAAATAGGAATTGCAATCCGGAAAATCGGATCCGGCATCATTATGTTCCGGTTTCGAATATAGAAGCAAATATGGTAATTTGGTTATTTTTGTAGCTCTGTCAGGAGTCATTATTATTTGAGATCTGCAAATAGGAATTGCAATCCGGAAAATCGTATCGGATCCGGCATCATTATGTTCCGGTTTCGAATATAGAAGAAAATATGGCAAGTTGTATGTATGTATATTTTGTTTAGATGTAAAAAATAAATGCATTTTCGTACATCTAGTAGAACCAATAAGCATATTTACAAGTTGAAAACTCTTATTAGAGAAATTGCAATCCGGAAAATCATTATGATTCGGCATCAAATATAGAAGTTAGTTCTTATTTTAGCTGCTAAGTTTTGATTTGACCAATCCGGTCGGATCCGTAAGGGTCGATGGAAATCCAGCCAGATCCGACCGGATTGCAATTGGTACCGGCTGCAATACCTATTTACAAAGCAGTAAATATTTCGTATTTACTTTATTTCTCACAATATAATAAAATAAAAACATCGTAATAAAAGCAAAAATAAGTATATAACATATTTAAATAAATAAATATTTATGTCCATTTTATATACAAAGGGTACAAGATTTTAGGATTTATTATGCGACTTTGTAAATCTTTTAAAAACTTGAATACTTTTAGGATGCTTCATACAACATATAAAACGCTCCCACCTCGAATATTGCACTGCTGTTTGTCTCCAGTGTATACATTTAACATAAATAGGATTGAAAATGTACAGAATACTTTTTTGAAAAAAAAAATATAAATTTAATCTGCAATTCCCAGGTTATACAGCATAGTTGATGTATCATAATCCTGGAATCACTTGTACACAGAAGAATTATCCATGATCAAAGCATACTATATAAAATTTTTAATAATAAATTCGATTCACCGGAATTGAATAATCTCATTACTTATCGTGTTCCCTCTTAGACAACCCGACAAACTGATCTTTTCTATATTCCACATTATAAAACAAATCACCGAAAACATTCTACCGTTCCTCAAATCTGCGAAACATTTATCAAAAATTTCAATAGTTTATGACTTATTTCTTATTTCATACTCTGTACCTATGGCAGGTATATGAAGGAATTAACCAACATAATCCGAGATAACAATAGATAGATGTTTTGTTTTATTTTATTGTATGAATACTGTACAACTTAATTTGCTCTCCCTCTTTTAGTTATCCTCTGACATTCCCGTCACTTTCCTATCCCACTATCCTTAACCATCTCCTAATCATTATTTCTTATCTCTTCTGTGTGTTAAATATTATAACAGTGGATACACATAATTGGATGGCAGGCCTAGCTATAGATTGTACCACTTAGCATATATATTTTAATTAACCAACATAATCCGAGATAAAAATAGATAGATGTTTTGTTTTATTTTATTGTATGAATACTGTACAACTTAATTTGCTCTCCCTCTTTTAGTTATCCTCTGACATTCCCGTCACTTTCCTATCCCACTATCCTTAACCATCTCCTAATCATTACGTCTTTACATTTTTTATTTTCTGTTGCGTTGGATATTTATAAATAACAGTGGATATACATAATTGGATGGCAGGCCTAACTATAGATTGTACTATTTAGTACATATATTTTAATGAATGTAACCTGTTCATCTGTGTGTAGGTACCCCCAATAAAATAAAATAAAAATAAAAATGCGCACTACGTAGCTTTGGGGAGAATTTGCGATCTATATCAAAGAAAATATTATTCGTAACTGGAAAAGATCCAGGAAAAACTCTGTATTCGGAAGATCGGATCACGGTCCGGCTGATGCGATGTGAGTTTGAGAAGCGACTGGTCTGTGTATGTTGAAGGTTAATTGCGAATGGGTGCTGTGACTGGATGAAACGGGTGGAGGAGGGACCAAAAATGCCAGGTCTTCGGAGCATTTCCCGTGGTAGTATCTATTAATTCTGTGGTCTGTTGTCTAGTGACTGCATTCCTTGGTACGATGGGTTTTAATATGACGTTCAGCGCGCCTTTTAAAAGCATCAAGGGTATTCGATATGTATGTAGGTATCATTGTTTTGTTGCTATGCCGGGAACATACACTCTGTTTTATTAATATGATGATATCTGATAGAAAGATTGCTTCGTCAGCAGCATCCCTGGTTCGCTAGATGGCGCAAGATTACTATCATCTCAGAATTAGAAGATGATATTTCTACATTTGAGAAAAATTGGTTACGTGACCTGATAATGTTATCAGTCGAACCTTACATATTGATGAAACCAGTGTTTCAATATTAAGAATGATACCCTCTTCTATACTCTCTCTATATTGGAAGGTTAATCTTTTTTTTTAATGGCAATGTTTATGTCAAATTAAATGTGTCGTGTGGTTTTTATTTTAATTAGTTGTATATTTATCACACCATATTTTACAATGAAAAAAACATGTAAATCGAATATTTTTTTTAATTGCATATACGCAAACACCTCATTTATAAGGACACCGAGATACCGTTACCTCATTTATAAGGACTGTTGCTTTCATTGTTTACAAATAAACCAATTTCTCAATAGATGGCGTTACAAAAAAAGGTTTCTTCGTTATTTCATAGATGGCAATAGTGTAATTCCTTATTTTCAGATGAATTGTCACATTATTCAAATGTATAGAACTTTTTGCGCAACGTTCACCAATTATGCCTTCTTATTGATTTCTGTCATCAATGTGATTTTTGAAAGTTCTATATAAGTATTTGAATAATGTGTAACGATTCACCTGTAAATAAGATATTATTACTATTGCCATCTATGAAGTAACTAACAAAACCATTTTGTAACGCCATCTATTGAGAGATTGGTTTATTTGTAAACAATGAATGCAACAGTCCTTATAAATGAGGTGACGGTGTCTCGCACAGATGTCACCCCTGAACTGCGCCAGAAATATTATTTCATTTTTGGCTGGTTTACCTACTTGTACCAATGTGTATGTAAATCGAATATTATTTTTATACTCGTTTTTTTTATATATGTATTATAAATTTAAGTAAACAAATAAAAAAGAATATAAAAAGATGTAAATAAGTGAATTGTTCATATATATTATATACTATCACGCCATGTCCCTATTGTTGGGGTTGGTAGAGAGAACCGAGTTCCATATATTTTTTCATACATGCTTTCTTAACATGCATTTATACATTCACTCACTAAAAAAATGGGCTTATCGCATTCAGAATCCGTGCAGGGTCGGCCCAACGTTGCGCGCCGCCCGTGCTCTATTCTGGCTCATGTTCGACACAGAGCCCTCCACAAAGTTGTCAGATGGCCAAGCGCCCCCTATTTCCACAAATGAACAAACTTTTGTCATCCTTTTATATTATGTAGATGGCGTGGTTAAAGTTTGCATACATTGTTGTATAGTTGTATACACATTTTTGGCACCGGTTGTTCCGGACTGGTCTTGAGTTATGTAACGGGTGAATTATTTAAAAACTAACCCCTTTTTTAAATGGGCGATTTAAAGATACCGGCTTGGAATAGTGCCTCCAATATTTTCTATTATTATTGTTAGAGCCGGGTAATCGAAGATATTATAGGTAAAATAACATCTCACATAGTTCAGCAATGAGGTTTGCCACCCATTCTGAAAATTGCCTTTTAGGTGAGATAGACTGATGCGTGGGGATGGATACACGCACGTGTCGTGCTTCTTTTTATATGGCGATGCACACCCGCACACCTGTCGCTGGTTGCTCCATATATGTGGGGTATGCCGTGATGGTATAAATGAACGAAATCATATTTAATAAATATAAAATTTAATAAATATAAAATTTAATAAATATAAATATTTAATAAATATAAAATAAATATAAAATGTACCTACATATATATATTCAAACAGACGTGTCGATTCCCCCAAGAATTCCCCCAAAGCACGAGTTCAAGCTCTTTTTTGGGGGGGGTAATTTATTTTTATAACAATTTTTTATCATTTCAATAGAGACGAAGTTGGAATATTATGGGAGACCCGTGAAATAAAGGCAACTACAGGGCTTACGACCTGTCATAAGTTGGAATATCGAACATCTCAATAGAGACGAAGTTGGAATATTATGGGAGAATCGTGAAATAAAGGCAACTGCAGGGCTTACGACCTGTGATCAGTTGGAGACGAAGTTGGAATATCGAACATCTCAATAGTGACGAAGTTGGAATATTATGGGAGAATCGTGAAATAAAGGCAAGTACAGGGCTTACGACCTGTCATCAGTTGGAGACGAAGTTGGAATATCGAACATCTCAATAGAGACGAAGTTGGAATATTATGGGAGAACCGTGAAATAAAGGCAACTGCAGGGCTTACGACCTGTGATCAGTTGGAGACGAAGTTGGAATATCGAACATCTCAATAGAGACGAAGTTGGAATATTATGGGAGAACCGTGAAATAAAGGCAACTGCAGGGCTTACGACCTGTGATCAGTTGGAGACGAAGTTGGAATATCGAACATCTCAATAGTGACGAAGTTGGAATATTATGGGAGAATCGTGAAATAAAGGCAAGTACAGGGCTTACGACCTGTCATCAGTTGGAGACGAAGTTGGAATATTGAACATATCAATAGAGACGAAGTTGGAATATTATGGGAGAACCATGAAATAAAGACAACTACAGGGCTTACGACCTGTCATCAGTTGGAGACGAAGTTGGAATATCGAACATTTCAATAGAGACGAAGTTGGAATATTGAATTATTTTGTATATTCTAAATATGTTATTGATGAAATTTTTTTCGCTTGAAAATAAGCTGAAACGAAGAAACATTTTTGTAACGCCATCTATTGAGAAATTGGTTTGTAAACTCAATTTCTAAATTTATAAATAGTTTCTTCGTCACCTCATAGATGGCGATGGTGTTGCTCATTCTCAAGCGAAAAGATTTAGAACTTTCAAAAATTGAATTAAAAGGGAACTCAATAAATGCATTATTTGTAAACGTTGCCAAGCGCATAAAGTGATCACGTCAACCAGCTGATGACAGGTCGTAAGCCCTGTAGTTGCCTTTATTTTCTCCGTCCGTCTCTATTGAGATGTTAAAAATTTGTTATAAAAATAAAATTCATTCCCGACAGTGAAAAAATCCAATGTTTGCGTATATGTAATTATAAAAATATTCGGTACATACTTTTATTGTTAATAATTTTAATAAACATATTTTTGTCATTAATATTATAAATTATTTTATTACAAACATTAAAAAAAATCATCCGCTGGGGTAGAGGACGAAGGCGTCAATGGAGAGACCATGTCGAGAGAATGGGAGACAATCGACTACCCAAAATTGTCTCCAAGGAAGTCCCGGAGGGTCGTAAAGCAAAAGATGTAGTGACAGCTGGACATCCAGATCACAAGAGGCAGTCTCCGACTGAAAAAAAGGTCCCTCGGCCTAAAACCAGACGAAGAAGATGAAGAAGATTAAAAAAAGTGTTGAATGCAAAAAATTTTATCCTGGTGAAAACAGGATCCTAACAAAATGAAAATATGCTAAAAATTTTGTTTGTTTATTTCAAAATGAAGAATTGGAATTTCATTGGTAACGGTAGATAAATAATTAACAATTTACTTCCAAAACAATTCGTCCATAAAATTGTGTTTTATTTTTTCATTGTTGATTTTTTACAACATCGTTGCTGATGCGTTGAAGCGAAAATATTAATTTTATATTCGTATTCACAGACAAACCTTGAGGAAGCCTCAGGCCTTCGAGGCACCTTGAAGGCGATTTATTTTTTGATCTTTCTGTACATAATATAAAAAAATATATTGTACACTGGCGGGCTTATTGCCATTACGCAATTTATTCCAACCAACCAGATTATAAAGTATGACAAAATTGTGTATGTACAACAACAAAAGAATAAGATCAAAAGAAAACAAAGAAAATATATAAAACACTAAAGTACTATTAAAACAAAACAAAAAAAAAAATTTTTTAACAGATTTTTAATTATCTCAATAGAGACGAAGTTGGAATATTTACTGTAGGAGAACCGGGAAATCAAGGCACCTACAGGGCTTACGACCTGTCATCGGCTGGTTTACGTGATCACTTTATGCGCTTGCGCAACGTTCACCAATTATGCCTTTTTTAATGAGATCCCTATCAACTTCGTCTCTATTGAGATAATTAAAAATCTGTTCAATATCTTTGACTCCCGACAGGGAAAAAAATCCAATGTTTGCGCATATACAATAATTAAAAAAAAATATTCGAAAAAAAATAATAATTCATAGCAAAAAAAAAACGATAGGGTAAGGACAAGGAAAGGAAATCGGGATCAGGTGTTCAGGGATAAATATTCCTTCTTTAGTTTTTTCTTGAAAATACGACGCAATATCCGGACTAAGGCTATTTTCCATAATCTTGCTGATTGTACTTCAAACGAAGAGCTGAGAAATTCTGTATTATAGATAGGGATGGATAATGTTGTACGTTCAGCAGATAGGAGTGGAAGTACATGATGGGATAAATAAGTGAATTTGCTTTTGATGTACTGTGGCAGGTTTGGATTCGAGAGAATATTGTACAATAGCGACAAAATGTGTATATTGCGCCGCTGGCGTATCCTGGGCCAACAAAGATGATTGCGGTAAGATGATTTCGTTATTTGGAATGAATATGACGTCACATATACCGAGGATCCACAAAAATTTCTTTGATATCTTGTTTTGTTCGTTTGTTTTTCGTTTATACAGTAAGTTGTCTCTGTCCACTGCTGGTCAAAGATCTAACTCATATCTGTCGTAAATTCGCTGTCCTTGGCCTTCCGCATGCAGTTACTAGCAATCCTCCGTGTATTCCAGACATGACTTATGGAGCAGAAACACTTACATCAACGAAAACGACTGTCAGAAAACTGGTGGAAACAGTGGCACAGCAAAACATAAAAGAGCGGCAACCTGAAGTGCTCATAGGCGATGGAGAAAGAAGATTTTGAACTGGAGACCACACGAGGAAGTAGATGAAGCCACATACGCGATATTTTGTTATGCAGAGATGTATATTTCCGTTCTGAGCGTTCGCATTCTACTGCTTTGAAAGTTCGTACATCCTTTCGAAGTGTCAAATAATAAAACAAAAGGAGACCGGAGATAGGAGATTTTGAACACCTACGACTGAACGAGCGAGGAATACTTTTGGTAGATATTTAAGGTGACAGTCTGATGACATTCAGAAGAAAACTTTCCACACTTATAAATTAGCAAAATAAACTAGCTTTTTTTAAAAAATATTCTAAGGTAGAGGCGTTTACATTGTAGAAATTAATTTAAAAAAAAATAACAATATAACTTTGTTTATTTCCACTTATTTATTTTTATTCCACAACTAGTTTCAAGAACAACCGTTCTCTTATTCAGGTGGGTTTAAACTAAAAACTAATTTGGTGTGGTGTGTGGCAGTGTTTAGTTTAAACCCACCTGAAGAAGAGAACAGTTCTTCTTGAAACTAGTTGTGGAATAAAAATAAATAAGTGGAAATAAACAAAGTTATATTGTTATTTTAAATTTTTTTAGTTTTTTTTTTTTCTGTAGCTATAATGTTTCTCTTTTTTATCTGTTTGTTTTTAGTTATATCTTTTATAGTATTGCTTTCCTTTTTGTTTTCTTTTGTTAATATCTTTCACTATTTTTCTTTGTTGTGATTTTAGTTTCAATTGTCTCAATCATTTTTATATAGATTATTTTTTAGATATTCTCATTTTCTTATAAATTTGTACGCCAACTTTTAATGCAGGATGTGGCCACTTGTAATTGGCTGACCAGTTTTGTAATAGTTTGCCCTTATTTTATGGAACAATGATGTATGATGTATGTACTTGTTAGCTGTAAGTGGTCCTTTATAATAAATAAATACATTCCTTCTGTGGAATATAATATTTAAATAATATATACCATTGTTTTCCGATTAAGTATCTAATCATTAAAATATAGAAAAATCAAAATATAAATACTTGTACCTTGTGCCTAACCAGTAAAATATTTCATTCTTTATAAAAAGTTCCAGCAGTTGTCAAAAGTAACTGGTAAACAGAGTATCTCTGTGTGACGTAATCAGTATCTACAGATGTATTCCTTGTAATATAGACTTTACTTGAGTGCTCCTCAAGGGCGAAATTTACAAACAAGATACATTGAAGGTCTGAGGCCTCGTCGGTGCTCACATTTGACTCTGAATACGGGGTGTTATCTTTGTGTGTCAATTAGAACAAGAAAAATCAATCGAAAGGTTTTGTTTTGAAACGACCCATTAAATATACAGACGGGAGAGAGATATTGGATTTTGAAAATTCGGTCGGATTGTTTGAAGTTTGTTTTTAATACAGATTCAAAAAAACAAAATGTTTTTATGCCCCACCCAAGGGTATTTATACTGTGGCGGAAAATGAATGATTTGATTTATTGTAGGTGTACAAACAGACTTCAAAGGTTTCATTTTAGCCCAGTCAAATATATAAAAAAAAATGCCTGAACTTACATTAAATGGAGTATTAATGATTTGTGATGATAAGGACCATTGTAGAGATTACAAATCCTGATTCACAAACCTGGCCATCAAAAAAGAACGTTATTCGTTTTTTTGACAATATCTCCCAGCACAGGTTTTGAGGGTTGCCAATATCGATTTGAAGTCTCAGTAATGGTCCTTATCGTCCCTCCAAAATCATTAATACTCCATTTAATGTGACATATGAGAGAAAATATCGTTAAGGAGTAAACTATTTTTAAAATTAATTATTGAGTTTTTTTATTATTGAAAACCAAAGTAAATAATACATCATACAAACAATAAATATAAGTAAAAAATACAATTGAATATAATTAAAAAATAATGTATATTATAACCTTTATTTTTTTGGTATGAACCACCTCACTAGGCTGGGCCTGTTCTGAGGAGGTAGAAAATTTCATGGATTATATATCACAGAAACATCATTTTGCAATTGTTAATTTTTTTAATATCATTCCTTTACTGAAATAAAAATTTAAACTATTCCAACTGTCGATTTGTTCAGGAGAACTTTGTTCTCTTAACATATCGACAATGTATCAAGCCAGAATACGCGAGAATTGTATGGAGAGGTCTACTTTTTTCACGGCTTTTCCAACTTTGAAGTCAAAAAACACCAACTTAGAGGCTTCGCAGCATATATGTTCCATACACGGATTTACTCAGAATTCGGAGTAGAACATTTCGTGTGTCTGTGTGTGTGTGTGTCTGTGTGTGTCTGTGTGTGTGTCTGTGTGTCTGTGTGTGTGTCTGTGTGTCTGTGTGTGTGTGTGTCTGTGTGTCCGTCCCCCCCTTATAACTTTTGATCCGCTCAACTTACAGAGCCTAAAATTTCAGAATATATAAACAGTTACAGGCCTACAAAACTTTTATACTCGGAATTTTGAATTTTTGTTTCAGTCAGGGGTTATCAACTTTTGAATTTTTATTTTATTTTTCCATATATCTCAGAAACCATAAACGCTAGAACGCTGAAAATTGGTACAAACATAGAAAAATACAAAATCTCAAATTAGTTTTTTCAAAAAAATTCCAGGGTTTCTCAAACATTTTTTATTAAGAAAAATATTTTTTTTATGATAAATTTATGAGTTTAACTGCCTATATTTCCAAAACTTTTACAATTATCGAAAAAAGCCGAAACACCCCAACTAGATAATTTAATTTTCTATAAAAAATATTAACATTGTAGTAGAAGATCTCAATTTTTTTTTAACAATTTTTTTAAAAATTGAATTTAGTGACGACATCGCTTCATACATTTTGTATGGCAGTCGCCTATACACAATATGTAAGAAGACTTAATAGTTTGATACGTCATCTCCAAACATACATACATACCATCATGCTATTTGCATATTCTGGGTAGGAAAAAGGATCTTCCTCCATACTATCCTATCTTGACATACATACCTACATATGTTGTATAGAAAACAAAATATCTGAAAATATTCAATAATAATATGTATCTATGGGTTTATAGTTTGGTACATATTCTTCAACTATACATACTATCGCTATCGACAGTTGGATCTCATGTGTTACATGCAACTAGTGTTACTTGATCATGTTTCCGCAGTATACCTATTATGTCCTCGTTTTTAATCCATGTTTCTATTGTTTTCTTAAGTTTCAAATGTTCATCAACTGTATGTCCTTTATTTGAGGCTAAATATTCCAACTGTCGATTTGTTCAGGAGAACTTTGTTCTCTTAACATATCGACAATGTATCAAGCCAGAATACGCGAGAATTGTATGGAGAGGTCTACTTTTTTCACGGCTTTTCCATCTTTGAAGTCAAAAAACACCAACTTAGAGGCTTCGCAGCATATATGTTCCATACACGGATTTACTCAGAATTCGGAGTAGAACATTTCGTGTGTCTGTGTGTCTGTGTGTGTGTCTGTGTGTCTGTGTGTCTGTGTGTGTGTGTGTCTGTGTGTCCGTCCCCCCCTTATAACTTTTGATCCGCTCAATTTACAGAGCCTAAAATTTCAGAATATATAAACAGTTACAGGCCTACAAAACTTTTATACTCGGAATTTTGAATTTTTGTTTCAGTCAGGGGTTATCAACTTTTGAATTTTTATTTTATTTTTCCATATATCTCAGAAACCATACACGCTAGAACGCTGAAAATTGGAACAAACATAGACAAATACAAAATCTCAAATTAATTTTTTCAAAAAAATTCCAGGGTTTCTCAAACATTTTTTATTAAGAAAAATATTTTTTTTATGATAAATTTATGAGTTTAACTGCCTATATTTCCAAAACTTTTACAATTATCGAAAAAAGCCGAAACACCCCAACTAGATAATTTAATTTTCTATAAAAAATATTAACATTGTAGTAGAAGATCTCAATTTTTTTTTAACAATTTTTTTAAAAATTGAATTTAGTGACGACATCGCTTCATACATTTTGTATGGCAGTCGCCTATACACAATATGTAAGAAGACTTAATAGTTTGATACTTCATCTCCAAACATACATACATACATACCATCATGCTATTTGCATATTCTGGGTAGGAAAAAGGATCTTCCTCCATACTATCCTATCTTGACATACATACCTACATATGTTGTATAGAAAACAAAATATCTGAAAATATTCAATAATTTGTATCTATGGGTTTATAGTTTGGTACATATTCTTCAACTATACATACTATCGCTATCGACAGTTGGATCTCATGTGTTACATGCAACTAGTTATTAAGTTTTTTTTCCAACTGTCGATTTGTTCAGGAGAACTTTGTTCTCTTAACATATCGACAATGTATCAAGCCAGAATACGCGAGAATTGTATGGAGAGGTCTACTTTTTTCATGGCTTTTCCAACTTTGAAGTCAAAAAACACCAACTTAGAGGCTTCGCAGCATATATGTTCCATGCACGGATTTACTCAGAATTCGGAGTAGAACATTTCGTGTGTCTGTGTGTGTGTCTGTGTGTGTGTGTGTCTGTGTGTGTGTGTGTCTGTGTGTCCGTCCCCCCCTTATAACTTTTGATCCGCTCAATTTACAGAGCCTAAAATTTCAGAATATATAAACAGTTACAGGCCTACAAAACTTTTATACTCGGAATTTTGAATTTTTGTTTCAGTCAGGGGTTATCAACTTTTGAATTTTTATTTTATTTTTCCATATATCTCAGAAACCATAAACGCTAGAACGCTGAAAATTGGTACAAACATAGACAAATACAAAATCTCAAATTAGTTTTTTCAAAAAAATTCCAGGGTTTCTCAAACATTTTTTATTAAGAAAAATATTTTTTTTATGATAAATTTATGAGTTTAACTGCCTATATTTCCAAGACTTTTACAATTATCGAAAAAAGCCGAAACACCCCAACTAGATAATTTAATTTTCTATAAAAAATATTAACATTGTAGTAGAAGATCTCAATTTTTTTTTAACAATTTTTTTAAAAATTGAATTTAGTGACGACATCGCTTCATACATTTTGTATGGCAGTCGCCTATACACAATATGTAAGAAGACTTAATAGTTTGTTACTTCATCTCCAAACATACATACATACCATCATGCAATTTGCATATTCTGGGTAGGAAAAAGGATCTTCCTCCATACTATCCTATCTTGACATACATACCTACATATGTTGTATAGAAAACAAAATATCTGAAAATATTCAATAATTTGTATCTATGGGTTTATAGTTTGGTACATATTCTTCAACTATACATACTATCGCTATCGACAGTTGGATCTCATGTGTTACATGCAACTAGTTTTAATTAAAGAAGGAATGAAAAGTAGAATCATAAAAGTAGTCCAACTGTCGATTTGTTCAGGAGAACTTTGTTCTCTTAACATATCGACAATGTATCAAGCCAGAATACGCGAGAATTGTATGGAGAGGTCTACTTTTTTCATGGCTTTTCCAACTTTGAAGTCAAAAAACACCAACTTAGAGGCTTCGCAGCATATATGTTCCATACACGGATTTACTCAGAATTCGGAGTAGAACATTTCGTGTGTCTGTGTGTCTGTGTGTCTGTGTGTCTGTGTGTCCGTCCCCCCCTTATAACTTTTGATCCGCTCAATTTACAGAGCCTAAAATTTCAGAATATATAAACAGTTACAGGCCTACAAAACTTTTATACTCGGAATTTTGAATTTTTGTTTCAGTCAGGGGTTATCAACTTTTGAATTTTTATTTTATTTTTCCATATATCTCAGAAACCATAAACGGTAGAACGCTGAAAATTTGTACAAACATAGACAAATACAAAATCTCAAATTAGTTTTTTCAAAAAAATTCCAGGGTTTCTCAAACATTTTTTATTAAGAAAAATATTTTTTTTATGATAAATTTATGAGTTTAACTGCCTATATTTCCAAAACTTTTACAATTATCGAAAAAAGCCGAAACACCCCAACTAGATAATTTAATTTTCTATAAAAAATATTAACATTGTAGTAGAAGATCTCAATTTTTTTTTAACAATTTTTTTAAAAATTGAATTTAGTGACGACATCGCTTCATACATTTTGTATGGCAGTCGCCTATACACAATATGTAAGAAGACTTAATAGTTTGATACTTCATCTCCAAACATACATACATACCATCATGCTATTTGCATATTCTGGGTAGGAAAAAGGATCTTCCTCCATACTATCCTATCTTGACATACATACCTACATATGTTGTATAGAAAACAAAATATCTGAAAATATTCAATAATTTGTATCTATGGGTTTATAGTTTGGTACATATTCTTCAACTATACATACTATCGCTATCGACAGTTGGATCTCATGTGTTACATGCAACTAGTAGTAATGTCTTTGTCCGAATGTCGTGTTTATCTTTGGAGTCATGAGTCGATGCAGCTATATATGTGTTGTCTTGTTATTATATGATTTCTTATGTATGCTTGTTTGTCGGCGAAGTGCTGCTGAAATAAACTTCTAACGTATCAGGAGCGCATAGAATACCAAAAAGTATCTGTATCCTAAGGCAGATCACCCTGTATAACATGATATTTTGACATATTACAAGCGCATACACGCGCAAAATTATATTAGTTTAACTATACATTGGATTGATTTCTGATATTTGATGTGTGTGATTTCCCATGGGTAGGTTAACATCGAGTACCTATATTGTCGATAGGAATTATGTTGAATACAGATTTTATTTTTCAAGTTTATAACAAACAACTCCTGCGCACCAGCGAAATGAAAATACTGCGATGCATAGCTGGCAAAAGTCTTCGTGATAAGGTCGGAAATACAGAGATCCGAAGAATCTGCGAAGCTGAGAACATCGTAATATGGGGGCGCCAAAGAAGAAGGTACTGAAACAAACATGTCCGAAGATAGGATCCCAAAGATAGCCCGAGACAACGTACCGGAGGAATCTCGACCACGAGGACGCCCACCAAAAAGATGGCGAGATAGTTGGCAGTCCACATCACAGGAGGCTGAAAATGCACCATTAAACAGGCCATGGGCCTAATGAAATATCAACAAGAAGAAGAAGTTTGTAAACAACAGCATATTATTGATTCTTCAATAGTTAGAAAACCAGTGGCATATTACTGTAGCATTAAATGAATCGACCTCTACGTTACCATATTCTGGTAAAAATACAGAAGATGGAAAAAAATACATTTGAAAAATAAATGGGATCAAATACAAAGTAAATAAAAACAATACATACAAAAAAGCCAATTCCCTATATGGGGTAGGCAGACAGAACCGAACGTCAGACTCTTCTATCTTTTTTTTTTTTTTTTTTTTTTTTTTTTTTTTTTTTTTTTTTTTTTTCATGGCATTGCATCCTTTTGGATGATTTGTGCCAATATCAGACATGAATGAAAAAACAAAATAACACAAGGATTACAGAATTATAAAATTAGCTTTCATTGACTTGAGCAGGATCGCTACAACAGCTTCTGAAGCCGAGCTCAACAACGACTCAACATTAACTGGCAGATGAAAGGGAACCTTTCCATAGGCATCATAGGCGTCCCTTAATGGACAACCCAGGAAGACATGGTTGAGCGTCTCCTCATCCAGACCACACTCGCAGTATGGGTTCTGAGCGATTCCAATTTTAAAAAGGTGGGCATCGAGCCTGCAGTGGCCAAATCGCATCCTACAGATCGCAGATATTTCTGATCTATTAAATTTCGAATTATGAAACCAAGGTTTACGGGGAATATGCTCCTGAATTAGTTTGTATCTTCTACCCTTCACAAGTGACTCATCCATCCAAAGATCGTTCCATCTCTTATGAGCGTCACGTTCCATGGATCGTCTTATATCATCATGTGGAAGGATGAAATTTTCAATAGTAATTCCAAGGGTGCAGGCAGTTTTAGCCATATCATCCACAGTCTCATTATGTTGGATACCACAATGTGCCGGAATCCACGCAACAATAGTCTCTACATCGGATATCATTTGATTATAAAGAAGGCTTCTGATACGCATTATGTTCGGATTGTCACTGAGAGTTGAAGAAGGGGACTTGAGAATTTGAACAAGTGAAAGTGAGTCTGTGAAGATGATACATTTATGAATATTGTGTGAATTAATTAGACACACAGCCTCTTTTAATGCAATGCATTCTGCCGTGAAAATCGCGGATTCCGGTGGAAGTTTTAGTAGAGAGGAAATGTTTAATGATGGAATGAAGACCGCAGCTCCCAGTTCCTTATTTTCGGAAAGCTTTGAGCCGTCAGTGAATATTGTCACATGGTTTGGCCACTTATCAGCTACTATAGAGAGAAATTTTCGATTAATGCACTGTTTAGATAATGTCGTGTATTTGTCCAAACCAATGTTTTCAATCACGTTTGGCATGAATTGCAAAAGTTCAATCGGTGAATCATAAAAAAGGGAAGGGAAGGGAGACTGTTTTATATAGAATGAAGAACTGTATTTATTTATACTATTGCATAATAAAGGCGAAGGCTTATTAGACCAGAATCGATTAGTTTCGTAGAGAGAAATTAGAATATTAATACGTTTGAGAAGTGGATGATTTGAATAATTTATTTTCTTTAAGATAAAAGTGTCTGATAAATATTGTCGTCTTAGTGAGAGTGGCATATCCACACACTCCACCTGGAGAGCGTTGATAGGGGTTGATTGCATTGCACCAACTATTAATCTGAGGCATTTAGATTGAATTCTCTCTAGTTTTAATTCCAAATATTTCGGAAGTGGACAGAAAAAAAAACTGGCATAATCTAAGTGACACCGAACCAATGCGTTATAAATGTTTTTCATTGAAGTAGGATGAGATCCCCAAGAGACACCAGAGATTGCTCTCAATATATTCACAGACTTTTCACATTTTGCTGCGACATATTTTATTTGGGGGCTCCAACTTAACTTCCGTTCCAAGTGTAGACCCAAGAATTTCAGTTCATTCACCTGAGGAATCTGTGTTCCTTCCACTTCTAAAGAAATTGATGGGATATTATGCTTTCTTGAGAAAAGTATGGATTTAGATTTAGAAGCAGAAATAGAAAAAGAATGTTTGATCATCCATTCATTAGCGCTATCCAAGGCGTTTTGTATAAGGGTAGTGGCCAAATCGATATTTTTATTTGATGTATAAAGGGCTATATCGTCTGCGTATTGGACTATTTTAACGCCATTGGGGAGGACCGTATCTAAATCAGAGCAATATATATTGAAAAGAACAGGGCTCAAAACAGAACCTTGTGGGAGACCCTTCCAGATCCTTCTCCGGGCGCCCTCAAAGCCATCATCCACAACAATCTCTCTGTCAGAGAACATACTGTATATTATATTACAGAAAAGAGGGGAGAAATTCATTTTAATTAGTTTGTGGTAAAGTGTAGAAATGCAAACGTTGTCAAAAGCTGAATTTATGTCCAAGAAGACGGCAGCTATGTGCTCCTTATTAGTGAAAGCAATGAGAATATCTGTAATGAGTATACTCAAATTGTCCATACATGAAAGAGATCTTCTGAAACCAAACTGGTTCACCGACAGTATAGAGTTACGTTCAACGTACCAAACTAATCTATTTTTAATCAAATGTTCAAACAGTTTCAACGCGCAGGAGGATAGAGCTATGGGGCGGTAAGAAGAACCTGATTTGGGATCCTTACCATACTTAAGTATTGGTAAAATGAGTTGTTGCTTCCATGGTGTTGGTATTGTACCTGAGGTAAAAATTTCATTCAAGAAATATAGGAAGATATCAAGAAATATTTGTGGAAATTTTTGGAAGAATATATAGGGAATTTTATCTATGCCAGGAGAACTATTTTTTTTCACTAAGTGAAGGCAGGTTTGTAATTCATTAGGTGTAAATGGAGAAGTCAATGGATTATAATTATTGATGGGTGTTGATGAAAGAGTGTGACCTTGTTCGTTAGGGACGTAAGGAGGTGCCAAGTTGTCAATAAAGTCTGGAAGCCATACTGATCTCTCTGCACAAGTCTTGGAAGGGAGTAGAGATCCTTTGAATCGTCTAATCATTTCCCATACCCGTGTTGAAGGCGTATGTGGGGATAAATTAGAACAAAAGTTCTGCCAACCTTTGCGCTTTTTTTGTCTTAAGATTTTTTTAACCTTAGCTTGTACAGCTTTGGCATGTAAAAAAGTTTGTAGACTAAAATTTTTCCGTAATTGATACATTGCTTGTCTTCTTTCAATTATCAGGTTTGAACACTCTTCATCCCACCAAGGAGCGTTTTTTGCTCTCTTATGGTTGGTTTTTAAAGGCATACTAGCATCGGCTGCTTTATAAATTTCGTCTGTTATATATTTACATTTAGTATCAAGAGAATCAGACTGAAATAAACGAGTTTCAAGGGTTGAGGCACAAGTCTCGAGTTTTTCCTGGTATACATCCCAGTTAGCTTTACGTGTATTATAAAGATTTCTTGAGAAAGGGCTATATCTAACTGGTTTTGTGAGAAGTATCATGAATATTGGATAATGATCACTTGAACAAAGATCATCAGAAACACACCAGTTAATGGAGGATGATAGATCATTTGTGCAAATACTTAGGTCAATAGCACTAAGATTTTGGGATGGTGGAGTTAGTCTAGTAGGGGCTCCGTCATTCATGACGCACAGGTTATGGCTGTCTAAAAAGGTCAGAACGCAATTTCCAGATCGATCTGTAATCGAACATCCCCAAGATGAGGAATGTGCATTAAGATCCCCCAGAAGTAGGAAGCTAGAAGGTAGTAGTGGAATAATAGAGTCAAAATATGAAATATCAAAACCAGAATTTGGTGGAATATAAACTGACACGAAGCCGATGTTGTTAATTGAAACAGCAACGATCTCCAGAAAAGGATTGTAAGGGAGAAGTATATTAGAAAAAGGTATTGAGTTGTTTATGAGCACGGCAGCCCCACCACCGCGACCCACAGAACGATCTGCCCTTACGCAGTTATATCCCGGAATATTGAAGTTAAAATGTGGTTGTAGCCACGTCTCGCAAACTGCAGCCACATCTATGTCGTTGTCCGTTAATAGTTTTATTATTTCGTGTCGATTAGAGACTGCACTTCGTGCGTTCCATTGCAGAAGATTAAGACCTGATGGATTAGCCATTGTGATTTGTTTCAGATACTAAATTCAATATATTTGTTAAGGAAGGAAATATTAGATTATTTAATGCATTATCAGATTTGGATAACAGTATAGTTAATATTTGGACGAGCAAGTTTATGAGAATGTGGGGTTCAGAGCTAGTTGGAGTATTTCCGATGGGTGAAGGAGAGGAAGAGTTTAATGAAATGTTTTCAGTCAAAGCACAACCATTTTGTGGATTTGATGGTTGGCCGTTTTTATATGAGAGGAGATTCTCAATCATGTTTTTGTCTACATTTTGTTTAAAGACTGAAGGAGGTGGGGGTGTTGGAGCTTTATTTGGGATTGGAGAGGTTTTGGTAGTTTGGGAGCTTGCTACACTACTATATAGTTTATTTCTCTTCGGAATTAATTTTGATGCAAAAGAAAAGGACACATTTTCATCGGCCATAGTTTTTTTTATTTCCTTCTGTCTAAGGAATTCGGGGCACGAATTACTGGTGGCTAAGTGCTCACCTTTACAATTAACGCAGCATGGAGTTGATTCTTTCAAAGGACATATGTCCGTTGAATGGCTGGATCCACATCTTGTACATCTAGTGGTCGATGTACATCTAGCTTTAGTGTGTCCATATCGTAAGCAATTGTGACACATATAGCTTGGGTAGATGTATTGTTCTACTTTCAACGAGTTGTAGAACAAAAACACTCGGTCTGGTAATGATTGCCCTTCAAATGTTAATAGAATCGTTGTTGAGGGCTTCCATTCGGATGAATCGGGGGTGGTGACTTTTCGGTTGAGTCTGCGCAATTTTGTAACCTTGCCAAAGGGAACAGGCACAACAATATTTTTTAAGACTTCTTCATCATTTAAGTCAACGGGGACTCCACGAACTATTCCAGATTTGAAGAGTTTATAGTTAGGGATAAACGCGTTGAGGTTGTTTTCAGATATTGTCTTATTAGACAAGAAGTTATTAGCATTTTGAGGAGTGTTGAACGTGATTGCAATTTTTGTTCTGCTATCCGCTCGAACTCCACCAGGAACTATGCCTGTTATATTTCCCTTAGCGCATATTTCGCCAAGAAGCATGGGGTGAATGGGTTTGCCGTTTATTTTACTCTCGACCACTACCAGGAATGGAGGAGACGAAAGAAGAGAGTATTCATTTGTAAAGTTTTTTTTTGTTGATGGGGGTTCAACCTCATTATTAACTGGAAATTGTTTTATATTTTTACTTTCCGGATCTAATTTGTCAAATCTTCCGCGTTTGCGGTGAGTACCGCCAGTATCAGGGGGTTCTGGCTCATCCATTTTAAAAACAAAAAAAAAAAACAAAAAACAAAAACTTGGATATAATCTAGGAATAAATCCTATAAGTATATATAAAATGAGAAATAAACAATATGATACTTACATATAATCACTCCATGTGATGATAAAATACATATATGTACGTATATAAATGAAAAATAAACAATATGAAACTTAAAATCACTCTATGTGGCAAAAAATAACTAATCAGAAAGAAAAATATTTATATACAATATCAGAATCCGTGCGAGTAACGGGTCGGTGACGACGAAATACGTCACTGCCTCGAGCCGCTTCGCAAACAACACGTAAACAAGTTTTAACAGGTAACAATTATATCTAAGTAAAATAATTAAATAACCCAAACGTAAATAAAATGAAAGTAAAGTCAATATTAAACGAAATAATAAGTTAATACAGCTTTGTTAGTAAGTTATAAGTACAAATGTAAATTTCAAAATAAAAATAAATCAAAACTTATCGAGTTTGCTGGAACAGCATACAATGAGACACACGTCCGCACTTCACAAACACTCACCACCGACCTTCTCTTCTATCTTGACATACATGTTTTGCTTCATTTACATACATCGCACCATACACGCTCTCCTATTATTATTCTTACATCTAACGTCTCCATACTTCAAAATTCCATTAATGTGATCGTGCCAACCTTTCATTGGCCGACCTCTACTTTTCGTTCCTCTTTTATCAGCCTTATATGCTTTTTTTGACAGACGATCATCACTCATTCTATCTATGTGGCCAAATCACCTAAGGGCATTTGTTACCATCTGCCTTGCGGTATATCTTTCAAAATTACGATATATCTTTCAACAATAAAATAAAAATATACCTACTCATTTGTGATTGCTATACATGTTGCATAATATTCAGGCGTTATTTAAATCGTTATTACAAACATTTTGAACGACCTTCCGGTTGCGTAAAGCGCAAAATTGTGTCTTTTTGCTTCGTTGGTTTACGTGCAAATCGCTCCCCTTTTCGGATAAAAGTTAAAGTTATTTGGCGACAACTTTAGATCGATTTTTCGACCGACTTGAATAGTGACTGCTATACATGTTGCATAATATTCAGGCGTCGTTAATATCGTTATTTGATCGATTTTAGTTTTCTTTGACTTCAATAACTTGAATTGTTGCATAATATTCAGGCGTTATTAGATCGATTTCAATTTTATTTAACTTAAATAACTTGAACTGTGATTGCTATACATGTTGCATAATATTCAGTCGTTATTTATATCGTTATAAGATCGATTTCAGTTTTCTTTAACTTCACTAACTTGAATTGTGACTGCTATACATGTTGCATAATATTCAGGCGTTATTAGATCGATTTCAGTTTTATTTAACTTAACTAACTTGAACTGTGATTGCTATACATGTTGCATAATATTCAGTCGTTATTTATATCGTTATAAGATCGATTTCAGTTTTCTTTAACTTCACTAACTTGAATTGTGACTGCTATACATGTTGCATAATATTCAGGCGTTATTAGATCGATTTCAGTTTTATTTAACTTAACTAACTTGAACTGTGATTGCTATACATGTTGCATAATATTCAGTCGTTATTTATATCGTTATAAGATCGATTTCAGTTTTCTTTAACTTCACTAACTTGAATTGTGACTGCTATACATGTTGCATAATATTCAGGCGTTATTAGATCGATTTCAGTTTTATTTAACTTAACTAACTTGAACTGTGATTGCTTTACATGTTGCATAATATTCAGTCGTTATTTATATCGTTATAAGATCGATTTCAGTTTTCTTTAACTTCACTAACTTGAATTGTGACTGCTATACATGTTGCATAATATTCAGGCGTTATTAGATCGATTTCAGTTTTATTTAACTTCACTAACTTGAATTGTGACTGCTATATATGTTGCATAATATTCAGGCGTTATTTAAATCGTTATAAGATCGATTTAAGGTTTCTTTAACTTCAATAACTTGAATTGTGACTGCTATATATGTTGCATAATATTCAGGCGTTATTAGATCGATTTCAGTTTTATTTAACTTCACTAACTTGAATTGTGACTGCTATATATGTTGCATAATATTCAGGCGTTATTTAAATCGTTATAAGATCGATTTAAGGTTTCTTTAACTTCAATAACTTGAATTGTGACTGCTATATATGTTGCATAATATTCAGGCGTTATTAGATCGATTTCAGTTTTATTTAACTTCACTAACTTGAATTGTGACTGCTATACATGTTGCATAATATTCAGGCGTTATTAGATCGATTTCAGTTTTCTTTAACTTCACTAACTTGAATTTTGACTACTATACATGTTGCATAATATTCAGGCGTCATTAATATCGTTATTAGATCGATTTTAGTTTTCTTTAACTTCAATAACTTGAATTGTGACTGCGATACATGTTGCATAATATTCAGGCGTTATTAGATCGATTTCAGTTTTATTTAACTTAACTAACTTGAACTGTGATTGCTATACATGTTGCATAATATTCAGTCGTTATTTATATCGTTATAAGATCGATTTCAGTTTTCTTTAACTTCACTAACTTGAATTGTGACTGCTATACATGTTGCATAATATTCAGGCGTTATTAGATCGATTTCAGTTTTATTTAACTTCACTAACTTGAATTGTGACTGCTATATATGTTGCATAATATTCAGGCGTTATTTAAATCGTTATAAGATCGATTTAAGGTTTCTTTAACTTCAATAACTTGAATTGTGACTGCTATATATGTTGCATAATATTCAGGCGTTATTAGATCGATTTCAGTTTTCTTTAACTTCACTTACTTGAATTGTGACTGTTATATATGTTGCATAATATTCAGTCGTTATTTATATCGTTATTTCGCAACGCGAAAAAAAAAATAGAAAAGGGTGGTGAGAAGAGCGGTTTGTAAGTTGTTCAAATAACTAGCAGTCTATAGAACCTTTTTTAAAAGTAAAAACATTTATTCATAAGTTTAGTGATTTAAAAATATGCTTGTTTATTTACCAGTTGAATTTGGAACATATTTAAATATCTAAAGCTGTGTTTTAAGTGTCTTACCAATTCGCTCAAATCTCTGATAAACCTCTATCGCCGCCATTTTTTTCTAAATCTTTTGAGCTTTACTGTGACGGCGGCGTTTGATACTTTGGTAATAAAAGATAAGTAGGAGATATATTTATATAAGTTTGCCAATATTATATTGTTATTGATGCAAAATGAGAACATGTAAGGAGGCTATCTTGGGATTAAAACGATATACGTACTCTGCTGTGGATGGATGGAAAACTTTCTTAATATTTTGTTTGCCAAGAGAGGAGTATGGACGTGGAATATTAATACAATGATAAAACACATACCTATACCTACTTACATAGACAATTATGATATATTTAACTTGTATAATACAGACAGACGATGTCTCGAAAATTTTGATCGTAAAGTAAGCAACAATACTTTGGATTGGTAGGTCCAATTTTCTGTGTGGAATAGTGAATATAATATAGATATCTACCCTTTGAAATAGTACCCAAATGTTCATCCTAATTTCTACTATAGGGGAAATAATGTCGGTCTAATGAACTGATGTTGTAAATTTGCAAAAGTATGTTTGAACAATAATGGAGAAAAACAAAAGTATGTTTTAACAATAATGGACCGCCAAAAAGGCAATTGCTCAGCTGCACACTACCAGATTTCTCTAATGCTTACTTACTTACTCAGCTTCTTCTTGAATCCAGTATTGGACAAAGGCCTTCCGCTTGGACTTCCACTGGTCTCTATCCTGTGCCATTCTGGACCTGCCACTTTTTGATGTCATCTGACCATCTGGTCTGGGGCCTTCCCACGCTTCTGCTTCCTGGTCTTGGCCTCCAGTCCATCACATCTTTTGTCCATCGTCCGTCCGACATCCAAACTATATATGACCCGCCCAACTCCACTGTTCTTTTGGCGACATCCGCTACTCCTGTGTTCTTCCTAATCCATTCATTAGTTTTGTTTTCCCTTAGCGAGATATTCAACATTCTTCTTTCCATCGCTCTTTGTGTGACCGTAGAACAGGTTGAAGAGTCGTGGTGGTACATCAAAAATAACTCCAAATGTATACTGACCATTTTGTATTTGTTCACACGAGCATTCTGCGATAGGGCCGATTACAGTCCTCATATTTTGAACTCAAAATATTGATAATATCGAATACTACAAGAATAAATACCATTCAATCAAGACTGAGACCGTATTGTTGTGATGAATATCAAACAAAACAACATATTCAGACAAATAGTACAATATTATTTGTCTCAATATAATACACACTATTTCAATTATTTCAATTTCCTATTACATAACAATCCTCACTGAAACGAGACAACGGAAGGAGGGTTGGATGGCAAACAGGTCCAGATCCAGCGTAGGTTCGAATAGTGCAGTTGCATCAATCGCGAGTATATCGAGAGTTCAAAATAATCTGGAAAAGGGTAGAAATTTTCATTTTACAAATTTTTTATAATAAATAATAATAATAAACACTTCCTTGCACCCTGCGCAAGTGGCGAGTTTATTGCGGTATGGCAATTTCTTCCAACTAACCAGCGTTTCCAGCCCAGAGAAGCAATATTTGCGTGAGAAATGAATTTAAATAAATATCTCCTCTGCTGGGAATCGAACCCAGGACGCCCGTACAGAAACCGAACGGCTTACCACTGTGCCACGGTGGTCGGCACAGTGGTCGGTTTTATATTTTTATAGAAGAGAAAAAAAGACTCCCTAAAAGTAGATTCGATCGAATATTTTTATCGTTGCCTATACGCAAACATTGGATATTTTCTGACAAAATTTTCGTCTCAATAGAGACGAAGTTGGAATATTATATGAGAACCAGGAACTCAAGGCTCCTAGGGGGCTTACGACCTGTTATCGCCTTGTAGAAAACCAATTTCTCAATAGATGGCGTTACAAAAAAAAACATTTGTAACTTCATAGATGGCGATAGTGTTATTTCAGGTTATTTTAAAACGAAAAGATTTTCATGATTAACTTATATAGAAATTAAAAAAATGGATTGATAGGGAACTAAATAAGAAGGCATAAATGATGAACGTTGCGCAAGCGTATAAAGTGATGACGTAAACCAGCCGATGACAGGTCGTAAAGGTGTGTCGACAGGTGTGTGTCTGTGTGTCCCCCCCCCCCCTATTAACTTTTGATAAGCACAATTTACAGAGCCGAAATTTTCAGAATATATAAACAGTAATAGGCCTACAAAACTTTTATACTCAGAATTTTAATTTTTGTTTCCGTCAGGGGTTATCAATTTTTGAATTTTTTCTTTATTTTTCTATATATCTCAGAAACCATTAAAGCTAGAATGCTAAAAATTGGTATGAACATAGACAAAAACAAAATCTTAAAACCAAATATCTTAAAATATTAAATAATTTGTATTTATGGGTTTATAGTTGGGTACTTATTCTTCAACTATACATACTATCGCTATCGACAGTTGGATCTCATGTGTTACATGTAACTAGTTATAAAAAAAATGTTTTTTTGATTGGTCTCATAGTACCCAACGTTAAATTGAAAATAATCTCTTATTTGTTGAATTTTATGTTTTATACGAGTACATATTTTTTTATTTTATGTTTTTTTATTAACGCTCTTTGACAAATTTATAATTTTTGATGACCGTTTTCGAAATAAAGTCGGGCGTCGTTATGCGTGGTGTGTCCTGGATCCGGCCCTGTCAAGGCAAGTAGTGAATATCAAACCCATCTATATTGGATGTATTCAAGCCGACATTAAATCATTATACAACGATACCTATTATATAGATATTTAATGCATATTTCTAATGTAATTCTAGACTGGCACGATTAGTTAGGGCGTGCAAATTTATCGGAATTCGGTATAACCGGTAAATTGGTGAAAACCCTGTTGGGACATTGACGGCAATTCGCAAAACGATTAAATCTAACCGTCCAAAAATTTGTTTACGAGAATTTATTTCTCTTAACATATCGACAAAGTTTCAAGCCTATATACGCGAGATTTGTATGCCAGCTCTATATTATTCACGGTTTTTCCAACTTTGAAGTAAAAAAAAAACACCAAATTAGAGGCTTCACGCCGTACATAGAACAGCACATAGTCCACACACAGATAAAATATATTGTAATGAAACTTTCAGAATACAATCTCAGCATGATACTAGTTGATAATCTACAATAAAAAATAGCCCTAAAAATTGCGAAATCATGACTTCCCACTATATCCCCTTGGGTTAGTGAGGAGTAAAAATGCGTATTCAATTATGAATAGGTATGAAATTTTTTTATTTATCTCGTCCGTCATTTTTTCGACGATAGTAACACGCAGACCTGTATGCCTCATGTTATGGCCGCTTCGTAATAAAAAAATTTGAAGTCGTTTGTTTATTATTAGCCTCTAATATATTTTTTGCTTTAAATGGCAATTCACCCTATTTAGAGTGCTATATGCCTTGGATGAAAATATAAATAAAAAGGTTGGGTTAGAAGCAGTTTTAGAAGAATATTAAAAAGTTCAAGATAAAGTTACAGTTCGATGTTGTGAGTTTTTAGAAATTTTAACAATAAGACATATAATTTTTGAATTATTAAGAGATAACAGGTGGGAGATATTAATTGGAGATGTATGAACAGTGTCGATAAGGGATCGATGCAAACCACTGATATTAGACCGGTTATTGCAATTAAAAACATATGGTCTAGAGTCTCCTACTCTAGACCACACTCACAGATGGGACTGATAAATACATGAATTTTAAACAAGTGAGTAGCCATAATACAGTGACCAATTCTCATTTTCGTTAAACAAGAAATGTCTCTTCTGGAATACCCTCTTCCCTGAAACCAAGGTTTTGGACTGGATTCCAGCGTAGAACGATCCTGTTGGAATACAAGATCACTTACAGGTGATCATTTCATCTACGCATCTTAAGGTTTTGGAGGGAACACACGTAATCTAAAGTTGGGATCTGCAAATGGGATAGGTTCATAAGATGAGACCAGAAGAGGAATTTGATTTTGCTAATAAGTCAGCTGTTTCATTACCTTCGATGCCAAGGTGGCCAGGAATCCAGGCCATGGATATGTCGTAATTATCAGACTTAAGTTTAAACAATTTGTATTTTATTGAACATAAAAGATAATCTACATAGAGGGTTAACAATGTTAGAAGAAATTTTTTGAAGTGCACTACGAGAGTCTGATAAAATTAGAAAATTAGATTAGATATTTGATATTATTCAATGTGGATCAAAGCCTGCTCAATGGCAAAACATTCGGCTGAGTGAATAGAAAATATTTTAGGGGGGGAGTAGGACGATTTAATTTTGAGTGCTGGAATATAGACCGAGGCTTCGCAGGAGGTGTTAGGAATTTTTGAGCCATCTGTATAGATTGTAAAAAAGCTGGGAAATTTTGTCAGAATAATTTCCTTAAATTTAGAGTTTATCTCAGCTAAACTACGTTTGCTCCAATACTTGCCGATTCCAATAGATAGGATCACATTCGGACCCAACAAAGAGGCCAAAAGCGGTATATTGTAAATAGAAAGCGTTGACCCTTTGTCTAAATTGTTGGAAATAGATACTTGATAGGTAAAACTTGTTAGAAGAAATGGAATTGAGTTTGAGTTCCTATTTTCATTTAATTTTAATAATTGTTGAAATTTTTCTATGATCGGGTGATTAGAAAAATAAATAGTTTTGGAAATGAATTTGTCCGATAAAAATTGTCGTCTTATTATTAGTAGAGATTCCACACATTCTACTTGAAGAGCATTGATAGAGGAACTTTTCATCGATACCAAAATAATTCTCAATGACTTGGATTGAATCACGTCAAGTTTTTTAGCCAGGTGTTTAGGCAATGGGTCAAAGAGGAATGATCCATAATTAAGATGACTATGTACAAGTGCATTAAACATTATTCTAAGAGTAGATGGAAGGGTGCCCCATCATACTCTAACTACTGCTCTCATAATATTGAGCCTCTAATATAAAAACATCGAAAATGATGCAATATTAATTAATTATGATTCCGTTATAAACATATGATACAATACTTGATATACCTACCGATATAATATGTACCTATTATTGATTAATTACAAATCTCGGATTCTGACGTAACAAGCAATCACATTATGAAACTGACGGATCAAATATAATTAATTGTAAGATTATTGATTAAATACACACATATTTATTACCTACTACTAGAATCCACGTTGAGGTCGAAATTCGACATTAATTAATTAAATCGTTTGTCGATGATCGACATTAATTAATTAAATCGTTTGTCGATGATCGACATTAATTAATTAAATCGTTTGTCGATGATCGACATTAATTAATTAAATCGTTTGTCGATGATCGACATTAATTAATTAAATCGTTTGTCGATGATCGACATTAATTCATTAAATTTCAAGTTTGACATTGGTTCTGATCAATTATAAAAAAAAAACATTGAAATAAGTAAGTTATATGTATTACTGTTTTGATTTCCATTTAAATACTTTCCCAGTAGCTATTCAGATATTATGTATTTTTCTTTACCTAATCGTTGTTATTCATATTTCAGTACATAGCACATAGCACACACACAGATACATTGTGATGAAACTTTCAGAATACAATCTCAGCATGATACTATTTGATAATCTGTAATAAAAAATAAGCCTTAAAATTGTGAAAACATAACTCCCTACTATATACCCTTAGGTTAGTGAGGAGTAAAAAAAATCTTGGTATTTTTTTTTAAATTTATTTATGACCTTATAAGTCTGGCGCAATTCAGGGGTGACTTCTATGCGAAAAATGCATTGTCACCTCACATATAAGAATTGTAGCTTTCATTATTTTACAAAAAACCAATTCTCTCAATAGATGGCGTTACAACAAAATAAATAAAAAAAAATAAGATTGTTGTTCATGATTTCACCCATAGATGGCTGTAGTAAAAATTCCTTATTTTCAAGCGAAAAGAATTTCAGTATTACAATATATAGAAGTTTCAAAATTGAATTGATAGGGATCTCATTAAAAAGGCATAATTGGTGAACGTTGCGCAAGCGCATAAAGTGATCACGTAAACCAGCCGATGACAGGTCGTAAGCCCTGTAGGTGCCTTGATTTCCCGGTTCTCCTACAATAAATATTCCAATTTCGTCTCTATTGAGATAATTAAAAATCTGTTAAAAAATACCTTTGACTCCCGACAGGGAAAAAAATCCAATGTTTGCGCATATGCAATAATAAAAATATATTCGATTAATTTATTTATTTATTTAAAATTCAACACAGACAGCGTTTGCTGGTATGAGTGTTGACATACATTTTGGTTTAAATTGACATTTTGTTAGATTAATACATGTTATACAATGTGGTGAACAATAACATTACAATGAAGTTTACAAAAAAAAAAATTGAAAATTCAACCATAGTAGAGCCCAAAACAGTTAGCCGGGAGTACAGGAAAATCTATTTGAAAGCACTATCAAGCAGTATGTGTTGTTTTAACTTTTTTTTGAAAAAAAAATGGAGTTTTTGGCAGTGCTTAATGTCATCTGGTAGCTGATTATACAAATTAATGCTGGTGGATAATAGTCCGTTGTTTACTCTGTCTGTTCTATTGCTAATGTTTCTTGGGTTGTTTCTTTGTCTAGTGTCGTAGTTATGTATGTCACTAACAGTTTCCAGGAGTGTGTTGTGTTTAAGTAAGTCATGTTTGATTTTATAAATGTACATTATTTTTTCATAGTTTATAATATGTTGTATTGTGGGTTCTGATACTATTTCATATACAGTTTGTGTAGGTGTTCGCCAGTGTAGTCCGTATATAGTTTTAAGTGCCTTGGTTAGCATCCTTCCTGTCAACTTCCTTCAATCAACTGCTTTGAGTAATGTGACCAAACTACAATATTTTCTTTATGTAGCATATGCACTGTATAAAGGTAAGTATGTATACTAAGTAAAGTTAGCTCCTCCCACTAAGTGGGGGTAACTTAGATGTCCTTAGGGCTAGAGATGTGATCCAGAACCAGTTGTTTAGTGACCACTACACAGTGCAGTACCAGAAGCAGCCCTGGGTGAGTACCAATCATATAAATATGCCACAATGGCGACGAGGATGAACCTATTTCTATTTCCTATTGAAAATATTTGATTAATATTGTGCAATTTATCAAATAGTTTTTTAATTTGGTATATGTTCATAAAAAATTAAACAAATTGGATGACTTGTTTGCCAATGCATCCTCTGAATGTTTCATTTGTGAAACAGTATAGCATCAATTTTTTTATTTTACTTTACTAGATGTAAGAAAATGTAGGTACTTTTAAGAAAAAGTAAACAAGTTTACTTTAAGAATAAAAAAGTACAGTTTTCTTTAAACAAATTATGTAAATAAATAATATTATTGCACAATGATTATGAAATGATTGTAAAATGATTATGAAATGATTTATTTTGTGAAAGTTATTCCAAAATATGACAAATGAGGTTAAAATAATAGTGATTTTCATATTTCTTAAAAGCTATAATAATTTTTCAAAGCATAATTTTACAATGAGTTGTTAAATGTTATGTGAAGTGATGTAATTCAAAACATGAGGCAAAATAATATTTTACACAGTTCAGTAATGGGGTTCACCACCCATTCTGAATATAGTGCCCTCTTTGGTAAGACAAGGCTGGTGTGTAGGGATGCACTCATGTGTCGTGCTTCCGCTTATAAGGCAATGCACACCTGTTGCTGATTACTCCACTTTGTGGGATATACCTTGATGAATGTAACAAAATGTTACTGTGATATGATATCTTGAAGGTCTTTAGACTGATATCCTTGGAAAATGTTATGTGATATGATATCTGGAGGGTCTATGGACTGTAATGTCTTGATGGTCTTTGAATATGATATCCTGAGTTTCTTTAGATTATGATATCTTCAAAGTCCTTGATTAAGATTTTGAGTCTATTGATTATGATATCCTGTGATAATAAAATGACATATGATGTCTTGTGATAATAAAATGACATAATATGATGTCTTGTGATAATAAAATGACACTATGATGTCCTGTGATAATAAATGACCGTGATAATAAATGACCGTGATAATAAATGACCGTGATATTATGAAGGTCATGAACTAGTGATAGATATCTTGATTGTCTTTGACTGATATCCTGATGGTCATTTATTGACCAAGAGATAAAGTCTTTGACTATGATATCACCCATGTGGTAAGTATGCCTTAATTAAATTATTTTTCCAGGTTGTTGTAAAAAAAATCCACATAATGTCTTTGACATTGGAGAAATTTGAGTGTGAAGGTGACCCTAGCTCAGTAGGGTTGAGATGGGAACGATGGAAGAGAGCACTCTTTATATACCTTGAAGCTATGAGTATTGATAACAGTGAAAAAAAGAGAGCGACCTTATTGCATTTTGGAGGCCTGGAGCTACAAGAAATATTTTATAATATACCTGAAGTAAATATCCAATCACCTGACCATGTGAATATTTTTGATCTGGCTATTACAAGACTTGATGCTTATTTTGCACCTAAACAAAGCAAAGTATATGAACGCCATTTGTTTAGATTACTCAAACAAGAAACAAATGAAAAGTTTGAGAAATTTTTAGTCCGTTTACGACAACAAGCAGACAAATGTCAATTTCATGACAAAAATGAACATATTATTGACCAAATAACAGAAAAGTGTTCTTCTATTGAATTGAGGAAGAAAATTCTCCAAACTGGGGATGCTATGTCATTAGACAACATAATTTCAGAAGCCAATGCACTTGAAGCTGTAAGCCGACAGATGGATGAATTTGACAAAATGTGTACAACAAGTCAAAGTGTTAATAAAATAGACACAAGAACAAAGAAAATTTGGCCAATCAAGAATATACTATGTAGAAGATGTGGATATAGAAATCACACAAAAGATTGGCAATGCCCTGCCAAAGAAAAAAAATGTAATGACTGCGGCTTGATTGGTCACTTCAGAAAATGTTGTAAAACTGACTTGACAAAAAGAAAAAATGAAGATAAATATAAAAAGAATCCGAAGAAATTTCGGCGTGATTTAAATATTGATGCGAATAAAGTGGATGAAATACACTATGTTTTCCACATAGATGCTGATGATAATGAGTTTGAATGCAAAATTGGAGGGGTAAAAGTACAAATGTTAGTGGACTCAGGATGTAAACATAATTTAATCACAGACAAAACGTGGAAAATGATGAAAAATAGCCAAGTTGTGGTATACAATCAAATAAAGAATCCAAACAAAACATTCCTAGCTTATGGTAGCAATATACCATTAAAATTAGATGGATCTTTTGAGGCAAAATTCCAAATAGGAGAAAAATCCACAAAAAGTATATTTTATGTCGTCACTGATGGTACAAGGAATCTTTTGGGAAAGGCAACGGCTATGTCATTAGGAATACTCAAAATCGGGCTAGAAGTAAATCAAATAGATTCTATGGTATTTCCAAAATTTAGGAATGTATTGGTTGAAATTCCTATTAATAAGTCAATTCAACCAATTTCACAACCATATAGAAGAATTCCCATACCCCTGGAAAAAATGGTCGATGCCAAAATAGCAGAACTGATGAAAAGAGATATCATTGAAGAAGCTCGTGGTCCTTCAAAATGGATATCGCCAATTGTTCCCGTTCTAAAAGAAGATGGAGAGGTTCGTATTTGTGTGGATATGAGACGAGCCAATACAGCCATTATGCGTGAAAATCATCCACTCCCAACAATGGATAAATTATTGCCTAAGATGCGTAATGCAAAATATTTCAGTAAACTCGACATCAAAGATGCATATCACCAGATTGAATTACATCCTAATTCAAGACACATCACAACATTTATTACAAGCAAGGGCCTATATAGGTATAAACGTCTGATGTTTGGAATAACATGTGCACCAGAAATTTTCCAAAAGACTTTGGAACGAATGTTATTAGGTTGTGAGGGAGTAATCAATTTTATAGATGACATTTTAGTGTATGGTAATGATGGAAAAGAACATGATACAAGGCTGAAAGAAGTTATCAGAATTTTAGAAGAAAATAGAGTAGTTTTAAGGAATGATAAATGTATTATTAAAGTAAAAAAGGTACAATTTTTAGGACACGAATTAACAGAAAAGGGTGTCAGACCACTTGCAAAATATATATCAACAATTCAGGAATTTAGACCACCCAAAACAATAGCAGAACTACAGAGTTTCCTTGGCTTGGTCAACTTTGTGGGCAAATGGATCCCGAATTTGGCCACTTTAACTGAACCACTTAAAGAATTACTTCGAAAAAAAGAATCTGAAATACAAAAATCATGGAATATACAGCAACAAATAGCCTTTGCAACATTAAAATCGGCACTCACAAATATCCCTACCTTAGGATACTATGATGTAAAAGATCGAACTATTGTAGTTGCCGATGCAAGCCCAGTGGGACTAGGAGGAGTATTAATTCAAATAGACAAGAATGGACCTAGAATAATTGCATACGGAAATAAAACTCTTACCGACTGTGAACGACGATACTGTCAAACGGAAAAAGAAGCTTTAGCATTGGTTTGGGCTGTAGAACACTTTCATATTTTTCTTTATGGCAAGGAGTTTGAACTTGTTACAGATCATAAACCATTAGAAATAATATTTGGCCCAAAATCGAAAACATGTGCACGAATAGAAAGATGGATATTACGTCTTCAATCTTATAAATATAAAGTAGTATATCGACCTGGAAAAAATAACATAGCGGACTCTTTATCAAGACTTTGTATTGTACCAAAAATTTTACCAGAGGTACGTGAAAGCTATATTCACCAAATTATTGAGTATATCAGGCCAGTAGCTGTACCTATGAAAGAAATTGCAGATTGTTCCAAACAAGATCGAGATATATTGAAAGTTAAAGAAGGATTGTATAATAATATCTGGAAGGAAGAGGTTAAAGCCTACAAAATATTTCAAAGTGAATTATGCTTTTATGATGATATTTTGCTCAGAGGAACAAAAATAGTAATTCCACAAAAGCTACGGCATCAAGTTTTGAGTGCAGCCCATGAAGGCCACCCTGGTATTGTAGCTATGAAATCACGTCTAAGAACAAAAGTGTGGTGGCCAAGATACGATAAAGATGCTGAAAATTTTGTCAAATCATGCCAGGGGTGCACTCTGGTATCTGCACCGAATCCTCCGAATCCATTAAAACGTAGAGAGTTGCCAGAGGAGTCATGGGTAGATATTGCCATAGATTTAATGGGACCATTGCCAAGTAATGACTATATATTTGTAGTGGTGGACTATTTTAGTAGATATAAAGAAATCAAAATATGTCGTAGAATCACCACTACAGAAATTATTTCCCTTCTCAAAGAAATTTTTAGTAGGCTCGGATATCCTGTCACTATAACAGCTGATAATGGAAGACAATTTGCTAGTGAAGAAATTAAAGCATTCTGCAAAGAAAGAAATATAAAATTGTATAATACAATACCCTACTGGCCACAACAGAATGGAGAAGTGGAACGTCAAAATAAAGATATTTTAAAGCGCTTAAAGATTAGTCAAGTTGAAAAGAAGGATTGGAAAGAGTGCTTACTCGAATATCTCATAATGTATAATAGTACACCTCATTCGGTGACTGGGAAGACACCATCGGAACTATTTTTCAAAAGACAATTTCGAGATAAAATTCCTATGCTTGGTGACATTAGCCATGAACCACGAGACCTGGAGGTTAGAGACAGAGATAAAGAGGAAAAAGAGAGAGGAAAAACATACGCGGATAAAAAGAGGAAGGCGAAAGAAAACGAATTGAAACCAGGAGATAAGGTGTACATAAAGAATACAAATAAGAATAATAAATTGAGTTTAAATTTCGAACCAACAATCCATACAGTGGAAAGAAAAGAAGGGGGAGATATAGACATCCGGAATGACGAAACAGGACAGCATTATAGAAGAAACGTGATTCACTTAAAGAAGATACATGGGCAGTGGAAATCAATACAAGATGAAGAACAACAAGATAGGGATAAAGATTCAATTAGTGAAAATGAACTTGAATGATCACACTTAACCAAATAACGAATAAAGATATAAAGAAATAAGAAGTAGTTTTAAATAAAAATAAAATATAATAAGAAAGGGATGTAGCATATGCACTGTATAAAGGTAAGTATGTATACTAAGTAAAGTTAGCTCCTCCCACTAAGTGGGGGTAACTTAGATGTCCTTAGGGCTAGAGATGTGATCCAGAACCAGTTGTTTAGTGACCACTACACAGTGCAGTACCAGAAGCAGCCCTGGGTGAGTACCAATCATATAAATATGCCACACTTTATATTTACACATTAACCATCCCGAGAAGTGTCGGATATAAAACATGTTTTAAAAATAATATGCGATGATCGGTGATTGTTTGAACATGAATATATAAATAAATAGATAAATAAATAAACATGTATTGAGACATAAAGAAGTTTACATACAAAAACACAGACATATAAAAACAAATATAGGTACAGAAAAACAACCTTTCTGACTCAAAAGGACCATACTCAGCTATGTTGCAAGAAGACAAGCCCCCCAGCAGCTGATTTTCAGCATGATATATGACATTTGGTTATGTTTGCCTGCCTCATTAGAGATACATGGTGATTGTATGGTTAAGATGAGTTCATCTAAATCTAAATACTATTGCATGTCTCGTGTGAGGTCATGGGGTTAACCTAATAACAGGGGCGGTCGGAGGAATCAGATATTTAGAGAAATTAATTTTTATTTATTTACATTTATTTGAAAAAAAAAACATTAGCTTCAATAATATTACAAAAAATATATTTTAGAATACTATAATTGGCAACATAAAAATTATCTTAAAATATTTGTATATTTTTTTTCTTGTTTGATGTTGTATTATATAAAATAAATAAAAAAAATAAAAGAATATACATTTGCAAAGGGTAGAGAAGCCACTAAGTGAATTCCACGAAATCGAATATATGTATGGTATCATAGAAAGAAAAAACATTAAAACTAAATATTAAAACAGATTGCGTCCGAGGCTTTGTTCTCTTTTCTGTGAGCCAGGTGCGTTTTTTATAGCATGTAGGTGGCTAACCTTGCATACAACCCTCCTCCTTTTTCATCCGGGCTTGGGACCGGCATTGGCGGAGTGAAGCAAACAAATGTTGAGGACTTCAGAAATGAGGACATTGAGAGCAATTGCAGGCAAAACCCTGAGAGACCGAGTGAGGAACTCCAGAATAAGGGAACTATGTGAGGTTGACGATATCATCAGATGGAGCAGGCAGCGGAGGAGGGACTGGTATGGTCATGTCCAAAGGATGGACAGCACCAGACTTCCTCATATCGTGCTTCACAATCAGCCTCACGGAACCCGCCCTCGCGGTAGACCGCCAAAAAGATGGAGGGATAGCTGGGGGTCCACTTCGCAGGAAGAGCAGGCCTCTTAAAAAACAGACCTGAAGGTCTATTCAAAAGAAGAAGAAGATTAAAACAGATGCATGTAAAATAAAAAATAAATTAAAAAATCTTCTTCTTCTTCAGCCTGTTTTTATTCCATTCTTGGACATAGGCCTCCCCCTTGATCCTCCACAACTCCCTGTCTTGGGCACACTGCATCCATCTCCTTCCGGCACATTTCTTGATGTCATCAGACCACCTTGTTAAAAATAATGTACAACAAATTACACATTGTAAATAAATTAAAGAAAATAAAAGAAAAAATGATTAAGAACTTTATATAAAAAAATGTTGGTTATGGCCAACACTAAACTCTACACTAGGTAATATACTTATGTTATTTTCATCAAAGGTTGAAAATCCCAAGATAGATTTCAAAAAAGTTCATTTTAATTGTACAGGTGTGATAAGTAGGTACTAGAAAGATGTTCCTCTAAACGTCGACATATAAACTTTTCTTAGACCTTACCCAATATACATAGTTAGTAAAGTAATCGGTCTATATGATTTTGGGTCAGAAGGATCCAGGTCACTACGCTTGGGAATAACAGTTATTAATCCTGTTTTCCAACAATCTGGAAAGTAGCCTTCTCGCAAGCAATTGCTGTACAATATGATAATCTCGTGGCGAGCTATGTGCCAGCACCTTCGTACAAGAGCTGCGTCAATGCGTTCACCTAGTTGGACGTCCTATGAGACAATATAAAAATTTAGGTCCCTATTTTAATTATGTATCCTGGAGCATTTTTGCTTGTACCAGTTTACCTAGCATTACATTTAGGATATACATATTATCACTACCTATTATGAAATTTTCATCATTTTCATAATTATTCAAAATACGTCTAATTCAGTAAATTTTTAAGAACATTTCGGCCAATATAGGTAAGTTCCTATTACATTTAGTTCAAGTTGATAAATTTATTTAAATTCATTTCTCACGCAAATATGGCTGCTTTGGGCTTGAAACACTGGTTAGTTGGAAGAAATTGCCATATGGTAATAAACTCGCCACTTGCGTAAGGTGCAAGGAAATGTTTATTATTGCTTTTTTTTATCGTTTAACATATTTGAGAAATCTGTTTTCAAATTGGGCTGTTTATTTTGAAAAAAAAGTCATTGCTACAAATTGTCAGTTTTGTATAAAACTTTTAAGGGTTATATACCTAATTCTAAACGGCCCTGGATGTTTGGAAATGTGCACTTAGTGTCGATTAATTAATCTAATTGCTAAATCCTAGGATTGTACAGAGTTGAGGTAAAACATGTATGTAAGTTTCTCTCAGTAGACCTTAATCCAGGAAACCGCACAATCTCAGCTTCTGTATGGTTTTAACAAACTCCACCAAATTTTGATGGCACAATCATTTGGTGTGTACCAAGATATTTTGTTATAGGTCATGTCTAGAGATTATTGATTTGTGGTGGTAAAATATTTTTCATAAAAACAAGATCAGGATATTCTATTTGTTTATATTTATACAAATTTTCAGCGTTTTAGCTATTCATATATGCTCATCTTGATAGTAATGCAAATTTTTTATATATTTTTATTTTGGCATTGTCAACCTTTCAAAAAGAAAAAAAAATGTACACTTACTTTGTAGTGGAGAGTTTCGTGTTGGCCACAACCCGTTCGTTTTATCAAGTTTTGTAAAAATTGTGTTTATTGACGACATCGTTTCATGCAAGTTGTATGGCAGACGACACAATAGAGTATCTACGAGGACTGCTAAAGTTTCATACTTAATCTTCATACATACCATCAAGTTGTTAACTTATTTGGGCAGAAAAAAAGGACTGAACTTCACACTATTCTATCGTGTCATATATATATATATATATATATATATATATATATATATATATATATATATATATATATATATATATATATATATATATATATATATATATATATATATATATATATATATATATATATATATATATATATATATATATATATATATATATATATATATATATATATATATATATATATATATATATATATATATATATATATATATATATATATATATATATATATATATATATATATATATATATATATATATATATATATATATATATATATATATATATATATATATATATATATATATATATATATATATATATATATATATATATATATATATATATATATATATATATATATATATATATATATATATATATATATATATATATATATATATATATATATATATATATATATATATATATATATTATAATATTTTTATCTCGGTTTTCCCGTGTCAGTAGGTCTTGACTAAGACCATTTGTCTTCCGACGTTTCGCCTGAATATCACCAGGCATTTTCAAGGACTTAACGAAAAGCACGCGCGCGACACACGTCTGCTATTTATATAACATATTTCACCCGTGAAAACATCAAATATAACATATATATATATATATATATATATATATATATATATATATATATATATATATATATATATATATATATATATATATATATATATATATATATATATATATATATATATATATGCAAAACAACTTTTTGGGTAAACCCGTGTAGGATAGTCCTGAGAAGGACTGTTTGTCGCCTGACGTTTCGCCCGAATAACACCGGGCATTTTCGAAAGCCGCCTTAACGTTACCTACTCGAAAAGAACGAACGCGCGCGAGACACGACCGCTCGCAACGAGAGCTCTACGCTAAGTGAGAAGCGCCTGTCTATAGCGGACGGAGTTAAGGCGGAGGGGGGGGGGTGCCCTCCTCTCCCCCTTCCTCGGTTTAACCGATTGTTGATGGAGAAAGTTTATTGTTAATGAGTCGGCTTTGTGCACGTGTTATTATTTGTTTGTCAGTGGATTTTTCCGGTACTGGGGTTTTTTCTGTATTTGATGCTAGGGTATTTATTATTGTTGTTGGATTAAATGTTTTATGATCTAAAATATTTAACCATGTCGGAGAAATTCTTATAGCGTCATTTCTGGTGTTCATATTATTGGTGTGTTTAAATATCTCAATTGCCTCTCTATATATTCGTTGTGGTTCGGATCTCAAGTTTGCTATAGTGGATGTATTTTTGAAATCTATTGTGTGGCCTTCATTTAAAACATGTTGTACTATTGATGATGTTATCTTTTTGTTTTTGACGTCTACTTTGTGTTCTGCCACTCGTGAAGAAATTTTGCGATTGGAGCGACCGATATATACTTTATCACACGAATTACACGGAATTTTGTACACTCCGTGTGATTCGAGTGGAACTGAGTCTTTTGGGTTGCGTAAGAAGGTGGATATTTTATTTTCTGTCTTAAAAATTGTTTTTATATTGTTCTTCTTGAGGAGGCGGCTTAGTTTGTCTGTTGTACCTTTAATATATGGCAGGAATGCTATTGACGTTGGTTTAGGTTCTGTTTTCTTAATATTTTTATTATTATAGCGTCTAATGGATTGATCAATGCGTGACTTAGAGAAACCATTCGACATGAGAGCATTTTTAAGACTGTTTAGTTCGTTATTAATGTTATTTGTATCTGATAATCTGAAGGACCGGGTTACTAGCGTGTTTATTACTGAGGATAATTGAGCAGGGCTATGGTTGGACTTAGCGTTTAAATATCTGTCGGTATGGGTAGGCTTTCTGTAAACCGTGTGACCGAGTGTACCGTCGTCATTTTTGATTACAAGGACATCCAGGAAAGGCAGGCAATTATTTTCCTCGACCTCCATAGTGAACTGAATATCGGTGTGGAAACTATTAATGTAATTAAGAAATTCGTTCAGTTTATCGCCACCGTGAGGCCAAATTACAAAAATGTCGTCGACATATCTCCGCCATAAAAGTGGTTTTAGATCAGTATCGTTTAAAATATTAATTTCTAAGAAGGTCATAAAAATATTGGCAATAACCGGACTAAGTGATGAGCCCATCGGGGCTCCTTCTGTTTGTTTGTAAATTTTGTCTTCGAACTGAAAATAAGTGTTATTTAAACAATGGTCGATTAAATTTATGACATCATTAGATAATTTCAACTTAGTTTTCAATAATTCTATTGATTCTTTAATGGGAATCTTAGTAAATAATGACACTACATCAAAGCTTACCAAAGTGTCATCTTTATTTATTTTATAGTTTGACAATATGTTTATAAAATGTTCCGAGTTTTTAACGTAAGAGTCTGATTTTTCTACATGGGGCTGTAGTTCTTTGGCAAGATATTTGGCAAGTGATTGGAGTGGAGAACCGTATGAGCTAACTATGGGTCTAAGGGGTACTTCTGCTTTATGTATCTTGGGTAGGCCGTATATTTTTGGTACTCGCGATGACTTTTCTCGAGGGATAAGTTGTTTTTTAAGTTCAGAGTCGAATTTAGTAGCCATGATTTTAGATTTGGTGGTCTTTTCTAAGTATGTGGTGGGGTCAGATTTATTTTCTTTGTAAATTGGATCTGAGAGAATATCACGCATTTTGGATATATACTCATCGGAGTTCATTAAAACGGTCGCGTTTCCTTTATCTGCTGGCAAAACAATTAAATCTCGATTAGATTTTAATGCCTTAAGGGCTTTAAATTCTTCAGAGGACATATTTCTTATGGGATCGCGGGCTTTTCTCATGATATGGCATGCTTCTTGACGGATAGTTTCAGCTAGTTTTTCAGGTAATTTAGAGATAGCAGTTTCAACACCAGTTACGATCTCTTCTTTAGGTATTTGATAGGGGACAACGCCGAAATTAAATCCTTTCATTAAAACCGAGACGGTGGCATTATCGAGTGACTGGTTAGTAAGATTATGGATAATTTTATTTGAATCTAGATTTGGAGGGTTATACGTTGGTATGCTACGTTGTAGGGTTTCGTATTTGTTTATTTGTCGTTTTGTTGTTAATTGTGAATCGACTTCAACGCGTTGTGTCACTAAATTTTCGAATATATTCCAGAGCAAAGGGTGAAATAAATTTGACAATTTTAAATGTAGCGATAAAATATTTTGACTGACCTTGTTTAAACTGAAGCGGACGTTGTGGATTTCATCCCGGATGAGAGCAAGGCTGGCCTTATTCAGGATTCTAGTAGATGAACAACGGTTTTGTGCACGTGGTTTTAACTTGAACGCGATAGGTATTATATTTGTATCACGACACCGACGTAAAAAAGATAAATCACATAACAATTTAGCGCGTTTAGACTGTAACTTCTCGTATGTTTTACTCAACCGAAAATTGTCCTCCCCGTAGAGGTATATTATGTTAACTTTAAGGTTTTCACGGGTATAAGATGCAAAACAACTTTTTGGGTAAACCCGTGTAGGATAGTCCTGAGAAGGACTGTTTGTCGCCTGACGTTTCGCCCGAATAACACCGGGCATTTTCGAAAGCCGCCTTAACGTTACCTACTCGAAAAGAACGAACGCGCGCGAGACACGACCGCTCGCAACGAGAGCTCTACGCTAAGTGAGAAGCGCCTGTCTATAGCGGACGGAGTTAAGGCGGAGGGGGGGGGTGCCCTCCTCTCCCCCTTCCTCGGTTTAACCGATTGTTGATGGAGAAAGTTTATTGTTAATGAGTCGGCTTTGTGCACGTGTTATTATTTGTTTGTCAGTGGATTTTTCCGGTACTGGGGTTTTTTCTGTATTTGATGCTAGGGTATTTATTATTGTTGTTGGATTAAATGTTTTATGATCTAAAATATTTAACCATGTCGGAGAAATTCTTATAGCGTCATTTCTGGTGTTCATATTATTGGTGTGTTTAAATATCTCAATTGCCTCTCTATATATTCGTTGTGGTTCGGATCTCAAGTTTGCTATAGTGGATGTATTTTTGAAATCTATTGTGTGGCCTTCATTTAAAACATGTTGTACTATTGATGATGTTATCTTTTTGTTTTTGACGTCTACTTTGTGTTCTGCCACTCGTGAAGAAATTTTGCGATTGGAGCGACCGATATATACTTTATCACACGAATTACACGGAATTTTGTACACTCCGTGTGATTCGAGTGGAACTGAGTCTTTTGGGTTGCGTAAGAAGGTGGATATTTTATTTTCTGTCTTAAAAATTGTTTTTATATTGTTCTTCTTGAGGAGGCGGCTTAGTTTGTCTGTTGTACCTTTAATATATGGCAGGAATGCTATTGACGTTGGTTTAGGTTCTGTTTTCTTAATATTTTTATTATTATAGCGTCTAATGGATTGATCAATGCGTGACTTAGAGAAACCATTCGACATGAGAGCATTTTTAAGACTGTTTAGTTCGTTATTAATGTTATTTGTATCTGATAATCTGAAGGACCGGGTTACTAGCGTGTTTATTACTGAGGATAATTGAGCAGGGCTATGGTTGGACTTAGCGTTTAAATATCTGTCGGTATGGGTAGGCTTTCTGTAAACCGTGTGACCGAGTGTACCGTCGTCATTTTTGATTACAAGGACATCCAGGAAAGGCAGGCAATTATTTTCCTCGACCTCCATAGTGAACTGAATATCGGTGTGGAAACTATTAATGTAATTAAGAAATTCGTTCAGTTTATCGCCACCGTGAGGCCAAATTACAAAAATGTCGTCGACATATCTCCGCCATAAAAGTGGTTTTAGATCAGTATCGTTTAAAATATTAATTTCTAAGAAGGTCATAAAAATATTGGCAATAACCGGACTAAGTGATGAGCCCATCGGGGCTCCTTCTGTTTGTTTGTAAATTTTGTCTTCGAACTGAAAATAAGTGTTATTTAAACAATGGTCGATTAAATTTATGACATCATTAGATAATTTCAACTTAGTTTTCAATAATTCTATTGATTCTTTAATGGGAATCTTAGTAAATAATGACACTACATCAAAGCTTACCAAAGTGTCATCTTTATTTATTTTATAGTTTGACAATATGTTTATAAAATGTTCCGAGTTTTTAACGTAAGAGTCTGATTTTTCTACATGGGGCTGTAGTTCTTTGGCAAGATATTTGGCAAGTGATTGGAGTGGAGAACCGTATGAGCTAACTATGGGTCTAAGGGGTACTTCTGCTTTATGTATCTTGGGTAGGCCGTATATTTTTGGTACTCGCGATGACTTTTCTCGAGGGATAAGTTGTTTTTTAAGTTCAGAGTCGAATTTAAAAAAATACATCCACTATAGCAAACTTGAGATCCGAACCACAACGAATATATAGAGAGGCAATTGAGATATTTAAACACACCAATAATATGAACACCAGAAATGACGCTATAAGAATTTCTCCGACATGGTTAAATATTTTAGATCATAAAACATTTAATCCAACAACAATAATAAATACCCTAGCATCAAATACAGAAAAAACCCCAGTACCGGAAAAATCCACTGACAAACAAATAATAACACGTGCACAAAGCCGACTCATTAACAATAAACTTTCTCCATCAACAATCGGTTAAACCGAGGAAGGGGGAGAGGAGGGCACCCCCCCCCCTCCGCCTTAACTCCGTCCGCTATAGACAGGCGCTTCTCACTTAGCGTAGAGCTCTCGTTGCGAGCGGTCGTGTCTCGCGCGCGTTCGTTCTTTTCGAGTAGGTAACGTTAAGGCGGCTTTCGAAAATGCCCGGTGTTATTCGGGCGAAACGTCAGGCGACAAACAGTCCTTCTCAGGACTATCCTACACGGGTTTACCCAAAAAGTTGTTTTGCATCTTATACCCGTGAAAACCTTAAAGTTAACATAATATACCTCTACGGGGAGGACAATTTTCGGTTGAGTAAAACATACGAGAAGTTACAGTCTAAACGCGCTAAATTGTTATGTGATTTATCTTTTTTACGTCGGTGTCGTGATACAAATATAATACCTATCGCGTTCAAGTTAAAACCACGTGCACAAAACCGTTGTTCATCTACTAGAATCCTGAATAAGGCCAGCCTTGCTCTCATCCGGGATGAAATCCACAACGTCCGCTTCAGTTTAAACAAGGTCAGTCAAAATATTTTATCGCTACATTTAAAATTGTCAAATTTATTTCACCCTTTGCTCTGGAATATATTCGAAAATTTAGTGACACAACGCGTTGAAGTCGATTCACAATTAACAACAAAACGACAAATAAACAAATACGAAACCCTACAACGTAGCATACCAACGTATAACCCTCCAAATCTAGATTCAAATAAAATTATCCATAATCTTACTAACCAGTCACTCGATAATGCCACCGTCTCGGTTTTAATGAAAGGATTTAATTTCGGCGTTGTCCCCTATCAAATACCTAAAGAAGAGATCGTAACTGGTGTTGAAACTGCTATCTCTAAATTACCTGAAAAACTAGCTGAAACTATCCGTCAAGAAGCATGCCATATCATGAGAAAAGCCCGCGATCCCATAAGAAATATGTCCTCTGAAGAATTTAAAGCCCTTAAGGCATTAAAATCTAATCGAGATTTAATTGTTTTGCCAGCAGATAAAGGAAACGCGACCGTTTTAATGAACTCCGATGAGTATATATCCAAAATGCGTGATATTCTCTCAGATCCAATTTACAAAGAAAATAAATCTGACCCCACCACATACTTAGAAAAGACCACCAAATCTAAAATCATGGCTACTAAATTCGACTCTGAACTTAAAAAACAACTTATCCCTCGAGAAAAGTCATCGCGAGTACCAAAAATATACGGCCTACCCAAGATACATAAAGCAGAAGTACCCCTTAGACCCATAGTTAGCTCATACGGTTCTCCACTCCAATCACTTGCCAAATATCTTGCCAAAGAACTACAGCCCCATGTAGAAAAATCAGACTCTTACGTTAAAAACTCGGAACATTTTATAAACATATTGTCAAACTATAAAATAAATAAAGATGACACTTTGGTAAGCTTTGATGTAGTGTCATTATTTACTAAGATTCCCATTAAAGAATCAATAGAATTATTGAAAACTAAGTTGAAATTATCTAATGATGTCATAAATTTAATCGACCATTGTTTAAATAACACTTATTTTCAGTTCGAAGACAAAATTTACAAACAAACAGAAGGAGCCCCGATGGGCTCATCACTTAGTCCGGTTATTGCCAATATTTTTATGACCTTCTTAGAAATTAATATTTTAAACGATACTGATCTAAAACCACTTTTATGGCGGAGATATGTCGACGACATTTTTGTAATTTGGCCTCACGGTGGCGATAAACTGAACGAATTTCTTAATTACATTAATAGTTTCCACACCGATATTCAGTTCACTATGGAGGTCGAGGAAAATAATTGCCTGCCTTTCCTGGATGTCCTTGTAATCAAAAATGACGACGGTACACTCGGTCACACGGTTTACAGAAAGCCTACCCATACCGACAGATATTTAAACGCTAAGTCCAACCATAGCCCTGCTCAATTATCCTCAGTAATAAACACGCTAGTAACCCGGTCCTTCAGATTATCAGATACAAATAACATTAATAACGAACTAAACAGTCTTAAAAATGCTCTCATGTCGAATGGTTTCTCTAAGTCACGCATTGATCAATCCATTAGACGCTATAATAATAAAAAAATATTAAGAAAACAGAACCTAAACCAACGTCAATAGCATTCCTGCCATATATTAAAGGTACAACAGACAAACTAAGCCGCCTCCTCAAGAAGAACAATATAAAAACAATTTTTAAGACAGAAAATAAAATATCCACCTTCTTACGCAACCCAAAAGACTCAGTTCCACTCGAATCACACGGAGTGTACAAAATTCCGTGTAATTCGTGTGATAAAGTATATATCGGTCGCTCCAATCGCAAAATTTCTTCACGAGTGGCAGAACACAAAGTAGACGTCAAAAACAAAAAGATAACATCATCAATAGTACAACATGTTTTAAATGAAGGCCACACAATAGATTTCAAAAATACATCCACTATAGCAAACTTGAGATCCGAACCACAACGAATATATAGAGAGGCAATTGAGATATTTAAACACACCAATAATATGAACACCAGAAATGACGCTATAAGAATTTCTCCGACATGGTTAAATATTTTAGATCATAAAACATTTAATCCAACAACAATAATAAATACCCTAGCATCAAATACAGAAAAAACCCCAGTACCGGAAAAATCCACTGACAAACAAATAATAACACGTGCACAAAGCCGACTCATTAACAATAAACTTTCTCCATCAACAATCGGTTAAACCGAGGAAGGGGGAGAGGAGGGCACCCCCCCCCCTCCGCCTTAACTCCGTCCGCTATAGACAGGCGCTTCTCACTTAGCGTAGAGCTCTCGTTGCGAGCGGTCGTGTCTCGCGCGCGTTCGTTCTTTTCGAGTAGGTAACGTTAAGGCGGCTTTCGAAAATGCCCGGTGTTATTCGGGCGAAACGTCAGGCGACAAACAGTCCTTCTCAGGACTATCCTACACGGGTTTACCCAAAAAGTTGTTTTGCATCTTATACCCGTGAAAACCTTAAAGTTAACATATATATATATATATATATATATATATATATATATATATATATATATATATATATATATATATATATATATATATATATATATATATATATATATATATATATATATATATATATATATATATATATATATATATATATATATATATATATATATATATATATATATATATATATATATATTATTTTTTTTTATTTTATTAAGTTTACAATAACATATACAAAATATAAAACAAACAAACTATATAGAAAAGATTCACAGTAAGACAAAACATATTTCCCTTTACTAGAGTGCAAGCACTCGTGTGTAAAGGAGACAATTTAATACAGAATACACAAAATATTATACATACATAATTATTATCTATACAAAAAGAAGTTAATATAATTTACATATCAGTCAAATAATAAGTTTGATTTATTCTTTATTTTTTTTTAAAAATCATTATGTTCAATTGCCAGTCTCAAATCTGTTTCAAGTTGGTTGAACCACACCACCCCATTGTACGTGTAGTAGTGGTGTGTTGTGTATGTATGTGTTAATGGGGTACACAGTTGACCCACTATATTATGTCTATCACTCGCCACACGTACAAAGGCATGGTGCGACCTTCCAATGTCCTTATGTATTTGAAATAGCACATTTTTTTTATAGATATTTTTAAAAGATGGCACTTGAAAATCACGAAATAGTTGCAAAGTTGGGTAGTCAGATGGTTTTTTATTTATAATTTTTATTATCAACCTTTGCGTAATTTCTAGAGACAAAATGGATGTTTTTTTTAGTTAATAAAATATCTTTAAATATCCGATCACGAAGGGCCAATTGGCCTGAGTGTGTTCTCCTTAAAGGCCCCCATTCACGATCGTGCCATCCTTCCGAATGGCTTTCCATCACTCCAAAATGCGCTCGTGAATGTCAAATCCCGATCGAACGATCGAAACTCCATAGTACAGCGACAAACGGCGCGGCGCATCCTGCTGGTACGGCATGCTCGTGAGTGTGAAAACAAGCGGTACATTGCGCCATCTCATCTCTTCTTCTTCTTCTTCCTCAGCCGTTTTCAATCCATCGTTGGATATAGGCCTCCCCCTTGCTCCTCCACATGTCTCTATTCCGGGCACATCCAATTTACTCCCACAGTCTTTCTGATGTCATCCGACCATCTAGCCTGTGGTCTTCCCACACTCCTTCTTCCCGTTCTAGGTTGCCATTCTAGGAGTTTTTTTGTCCATCGTTGGTCAGTACATCTGGCAATATGACCTGCCCAGCTCCACTTCAGGGTAGCCATCCTTTCAGCTACGTCCACAACTTTAGTTTTAGCGCCATCTCATTGCGCCGACCTATTTGACACTCTCGTAAATGCGTAAATACAACATTTTCTCTTTGGTTTTTTTCTTTTTATAAATAAACAAACCTCTATAGCAGTTGTATAAAACTAATTTTTGCTTGTAAATTAAAAAAAAAATAGAAATTATTAATGCGAAAGCGCCGACCGCTTGTGTATACTAATTTTGATGGCTCGATGGCGCGCCCGTGAGTGTGATGAAAATTTTACAATGCTCCAAATGGAGCCGGTCCATATGGAGCGACGCCGAAAGGCACGATCGTGAATGGGCTGCTTAAGTGTGTTTTCCTTAAGAACTGCCACCCGCAAAATAAATCCAATAATTTGGATTTAAGGGTTTATAATTTGGTACGCATTCTTAAACTATACATTCTATCGTCATCGACAGTTGGATCTCATGTGTTACATGCATCCAGTTCTTAGATATATATATCTCTCAGAAATACTTGGTCTATAATTATATCAATCTCGATTGATTGAATTCAATGGTTGATTAATGAATGTTATGATTTGTAGGTAGAGTTGTGTTATTCTGCTTGAATGGTATTAGGTACCAACTTACCAATAATAATATGGTTAAATTCGCTCGGTTGGCTTCTGCTCATATCCGACCGAAGATCTGATTTGGGCCGAAGCGGATTGTTCGGCCCTAGCCGGAACACCGACTACTTTCCTCGGCTTAGGCGGAAGCTGAAGGTTTGACTTTACTAAAGTCTTCTTTACACGGACGCTGTTTTTAACGGGTTTCAACGCGATTTTTGTTTGTATCTTTGTTACTAGCCCCCTCACTAGGCATAGCCTGTGCTAAGGTGAGCTAGTTTTATATTGTTGTCTATTGCGTTGTTTATTTATACATACGTTTACATATAATATAAGTAAATGTACATACATACGCTACGCATTCAAGCGTATGCATCCTTCTTTCTCTCTTTCCAAACACAATATTTCATTATGAGTCATTAACACATAACAAAAATTGTAGAAATAAATTATTTGTTGAAAAAATTGATTGTAATAGTGCATTTTACATTTTATTTGGTAGAATTATTTCCTTCAGGATTTTTTCATCTATTTCATAAACCCATCTTAGTTTTTTAAATTCTTTTGCATTTTTAATGTTTTTAATATTTGTTGGTAAACTATTGAAGAGTTTTGTTGAAAAGTATCGTACGCTACGTTGTCCAAAAGATGTTTTAATGTATGGTATATTTAAGGTATTTGTTGTACTTAACCTAGTGTGTTTATATTGTTGTGAGCTAGTATATTGGTCTTCTCTTTTAAGCTTGTATAATAGCAGATTTTTTGCATATATTTTTGTAATTGTTGGAACTTTGAATTTAGTGAAAATCTCTTCAGTATTCGTTCGAATAGGTACCTTAAGTATAACTTTTATAATAGCTTTTTGGGCTATGTCTATTTTCTTTATTATTGTTGGCGTTGCACTTCCCCATCCAATAATTCCATATTCCATTATGTATTGAATGACAAAGAGCATAGTATATATTTTTCAAATGTTTTAGGTCAATAACATTTCTGATTGATTTAAAGAAGTATATAAATCTGTTCATTTTATTTGTCATACAGTCAATGTGGCAGTCCCATCTCAAGTTTTCATCAAATATAACTCCTAGATATTTCATGCTCTCTGTTCTTTCAATGAATACTGATTAAGTTTAAAATTATATTTGGAACGACAGTATTCACAGTATGTTTTAAATATTTTTTGAACGGTTATTTTGTACTTTTTCCGCATCAATTTATTGTTGTTTTCAAGAAATATTTTGACAGCGAAAATAGATAGGATTAAATGAAGAAGAATTAATTAACTGACAACACTGAAATTGAACGGTTTGACTAACGACGAAAAAATATGGCGTACAGTAATTATATTATAGATTGTTTTACTATAATTTATCTTCGTGGTTTCTACGTAAAGGAAAATGAGAGATTTTTGTTAATATGCTTTTATTTGAGGTTGAGTATGAATAAGCAGAGGAAAACCATTTCTGTTTATTTCCGTCATCCATCCAAAAATAACGGTTTATTTGAACGATGTCTATTAAGAAACGTTAGCGAGGATATTTTCTCTGAAGGGAATCGTTTAAGAACAAAGGTTTAAAGATTTTAAAGTCGAAACTCGAGTTAATTGCACGTTATTCAACAGATTGTTTGTGAAGCTATTTCCAGATATATATTATTAAGAACCTCTCGCGGATTGCAAAACTTTGGAAATTTGCTAAAACAGCTATAAGTCTGTTTGTTTATTTAATCATTCGTTTAGAAAAACACCATCTTATTGAAAAGTTTATGTCTGTTGGAGGCTTGTTTGAATGGGGCCGTTTGAAAAATCAATTCAACTAAACATGGCTTGGCTGTCTTTGGCGATTCCTCAAAATAATTCAAAATCAAAACGTACAGTGCCAATTATTTAAATATATTAAATTACCTGTTATCAAATAGCTTATATGGAACGGTGGATAGCGTGCTAGTAATGCAGTGGATGCTGGTTCATTTAAGCTTAGTAATATTGTTGATGTATGTTGATTTTTTTATTTATTTATTCATTATCCTATCACACCATGACGAGCGGTGATAGCCCAGCGGTAAGGTCGTCGCCTCACATGTGTGAGGTCGACGGTTCGAATCCGGGCGGGGCACGCACCTCTGGATTTTTAAAAAATCTATGTGCGGATTTATATCACTAGCTATATGTAGCCATGATCCAATTTGTCTGGTTCCCCTTTCTAAGGGTTACGAAGGTCAGATGGCAGTCGCTTCAATATAATAACCAGACTCGCCAATTCTAGGATCATGGTCAAAGCGTACCCCGGTAAAAACGGGACAAAAGCGCTAAGGGGGAAAAAATTATCCTATCACACCATATTTTGCAACGACAACAACAAGTAGATTGCTGCTGCCCAACTAGGAAATCCCGTTCTAGGGCTAGCAGTTTAAAGTCCCCGAAAGGATTGAATATACGACCGCCGACCGCCGTGGCACAGTTGGTAAGCCATTCGGGTCTGTGCGGGCGTCCTGGGTTCGATTCCCAGCACAGGAGAAATTTATTTAAATTTATTTCTCACGCAAATATTGCTTCTCTGGGCTGGAAACACTGTTTAGTTGGAAAAAATTGCCATACGGCAATAAACTCGCCACTTGCGCAGGGTGCAAGGAAGTGTTCATTATTATTATAATTATTTATAAAATACAACAGGCAACAATAACATCTCACATAGTTCAGCAATGAGGTTCACCACCCATTCTGAATGCAGTGCCTTTTTAGGTGAGACGAGACTGGTGTGTGGGTATACACTGATGTGTTGTGCTCCCTTTTATAAGGCAATGCACACCCGCACACCTTTCGCTGGTTACCCAACATTGTGGGATATGCCGTGATGGTATGAATGAATGAATGAATTAATAATATAAGATTTATCTCGAGATCTTCAACGCACTTCGTGGAATGGCTCCTACGTACCTCTCCGATGTGTATTCTGCTTTCAATAAACGACAGATAATCATCAATTCGTTGTGAATCTTTATCCATGGTTGGAAAATCAGCCGTAATAAACAGGGTACACATCACTAATATTGGCGATGGTGCGTTTGCTATGGCAGGACCATAGTATAAGTTCCCATATACCCAAAGCTAAAACAACATAATTCTCGTTAATTATCGCTGATTCAAAATATGTTTTGCTCTTTAACAAGTTCAATCAAAGCCAACTTAGTCCTGCGTTACGAGATTAAGAGCACCCAATATCCGTAACCTTAAATTTTCCGCAATTTCGATTAATCGACTTTCGATTTAACCGACATTAGATTCAATTTCGAATAATTTATTCAAAATGTGGCCGAGTATTGAGTTTGTTGTTAACCAAGGGGGAGGATATGGGGGTAATTGTTTAAAAGTTATCCGCTGAAATTCATCACAATAACAAATTCGTTTACAGAAAACAATCATTATTCACAACGTTTAGAAATTTAATTAATACATTTCTCCCCGTGTTCCTACCTTCATCTATCAGCTTTATGATTAACAGCATTAGCGAAGGAGAGGATGGTGTAGAAGTGTAGGTAGATAACTTCATTTTCCAGTTACTTTGTTATAAGTGGATCGAACCCTTTAGTTTTGAGGCGACACAAAATATATGACTACGATGTCATATCTGAAAAGTATTGAATAATATTTATAGATATTTTTCAATATCTAGTACCCATTTGAAAAAGCACATTTTTCTGTTTTTTTTTTTCTTTTATTCGCTTCTAATTTATTTTACCTCACGAACCTAACCTAACTTATAACCTCTTTTCTAACCTCACTTAACTTTAAGCCTCCCCCTAACTAAACTTTAGCTTTCACTCGATAGATTAGGCTAGGCTTTCAACGAATTCAGACGTGTTCTAAAACGTACATAAAACTTATCTATGATTAAAATTAAATAATGAAAATATGATTATAAAATGGGGACTGAATATACGGATAGGACCAATATTAAATATTTCGTTTTGAATGGTTAAAAAAATAATTTGTAAGTAAGGTCGATATGTACCTACTCGTACAATAAAAAGGTTATTAAATATGTAGGTTCGTATGAGTTTTATCATGCATTATAACGAAGTCATATTTTCTATGGAATATATTTATATTTATGAATTTCTAAAAGTTTTTATGATAGTAAAAAAAAACTTCGAAGTAGATATGTACGTACATTATAATATGTACATAAGCAATAGGATCATGCTGAAAATCAGCAGCTGGGGGGCTTGTCTTCCAGCAACATAGCTGAGTATGGTCCTTTTGAGTCGGAAAAGTTGTTTTTCTTTTTATTTTGTTGATATATTTCCTTGTATTCGTATGTAAACTTTTTTCGTCTCAATAAATATTTTATTATTATTATTTCGGGCTCTTTAATACCTTCTCAGGTTTATCACCTGGTGGGATTTTGGGGTAGCACGAGCAATGCTGAAAAGTGCTATCCTTAATCAGTGTATAAAATGTGGTGTTTTGTGTGTTGGTGCCATGTTTAGTATTTATGTGTTAGTAAGGTCTGTAGTGTCGTCGATTTGGAGGAATTTCCTCACCAGTCTGCATGTGCTTAATATGGCTGCTTTTTGCATGGTGAAGTACGTGTATTTAGGTAATTGGATGGTTTCTAAACTGCTGAATAAGTTTAATGGAATAATTCCTGTGGTGGAAATTACTATTGGTACTGTTATCACAGATTGCATGTCCCAGATTCGCTTGATTTCGTCTTGCAAGTCAGTGTATTTTCTATTTTTTTTCGGTTATACATAGTTGTTTCGATGTTGTGTGTATTTGGTACGGCGATGTCAATTAATATTGTATGTTTATTATAGTAAGTCGCCTTGTTGACTCTGTCCAATTTTTTAAAACAGTTGGTACTCTGTAATCCAGATGATTTCAATGTAAGCTGTCTTCCTGATGGAACATTCTTTTGACACAGATCTTGAATGTAGAGTGGAGCCAAGTCGTTCAGAGCCTTTAACTCCACCAGGCATATTGCCTTATAGTTATAAGAGGTATTGTGACATCTTTTGTCAGCTCTGCTCATCTAGTAGTTCACTGTCAAATTGTAATTTGTCCATACTCTAAGTATATTCTATGTTTGTTTGTGTAGGTCACCAGAAAGATCAAAATTGAGATAAAATAACAATGAATTTTGTATTAGAGGTTCACTTTCAACGTAACTTTTCTAACCTTTAGACGTAACTTTATGTACCTACCTATTGTATAAGATATTAAATATGAAAATTTAATGGTTTATTAGTGATATTTTGAAATTCAATAATAATAATAATTTATTGTTGTTTCTAGAATTTCTCTGTGGAGGCAACCAATGATCGATTGAAAAGGCTCTTAAAGTTAAATTAAAGGTTTGAATAGGAGTTATTTGTTCATTTATTTGTCTATTAGTACAGGTTCAATAGTAAAGTGTCGTAGGTTTGGTTCCCAACAGAACAGAAATGTATTCAACTTAGATGAAATAACGAACACGTAGATAAAAATATAAAATACAAAATGTAAAAGGAATAAAATAAGATTAAAATACGAAGATGATGCAGAGATATTTAGGACTGTGGGGAAGGATAAAGGAGTTAGTTATAGCATGCCTCATACGGTATACCTACCGGTATACACATTTTGTCACTATTGTACAATATTCTCTCGAACCCAAACCTACCACAGTACCTTAAAAGCAAATTCACTTATTTATCCAATCATGGACTTCCACTCCGATCTGCTGAACGTACAACACTATCCATAATACAGAATTTCTCAGCTCTTCGTTCGAAGTACAATCAGCAAGATTATAGAATAGCCTTAGTCCGGATATTGCGTCGTCTAACTCACTTAGTATTTTTAAGAAAAAACTAAAGAAAAAACTAAAGTCGGCCTTCATGGCTCAGTTAGTTAGGTATCTGACTGCTGATCCAAAGGTCCCGGGTTCGATTCCCGGTGGAGACACAGTTTATAATTGTGTTTTCAGTCTGGATCTGTGAGACGATTAATATCGTAAGTCTCCAGAATGTGGCAACTTGTTATTGGGTGCGTGTTAAATTAATATTTGACAGTACCTGTTAGTTGCCCGAGAAGTAGTATTGAATGAATGAATGAATGAATAAAGAAGGAATATTTATCCTTGAACACCTGATCCCGTTTTCCTCTCCTGTCCTTACCATATCCTTTTTATTGCTATGAATTATAATTTTTTTTTTGTTTAATAGTATTTAAGTGTTATACGTATTTTATTTGATTTCTTTTACTCTTTTTTATTTGCTGTTGTACATACACAGTGTTGTCATACTTAGTAATCTGGTTGGTTGGAAGAAATTGCCTAATGGCAATAAGCCCGCCAGTGTACAATTATATTTGTTTATATTATGAACAAGAAGATGTATAAATAAATAAATAAATAAATAAATAAATAAATAAATAAATATACTCTTGCGATATTGTGGATTTGAGTTGTTGAATACATCAGTGTCATAAAACCTTGTGTTGTACTGCTTACAAATGCGTGGAAAGCATGAATTCATTCAGTAATTAGTGCTACAGTGTGGTATGTGAAATAGATTTATGTGTCTGCTTGTTCTACCTGGCACAAGAAATAGTAAATTACTTAATATTTGGGTAGCATCACAACAGTTATTAACTATTTTGTGAAGAAGTGATAGGTCATACAGGGTTCTTGGGTTCTCGGTTCTCAAGGAATCCAAGGAGACGGAATTATCTAGGATCTGTATTGTTTGGAAAATGAAGGTGTGATTTGTAGTTGGTAGTTCTAAGATGCATGTTTTATACTATTTCTGTTCTATTTATATACCTACGTGTTATAAAAAGGAAACCAAATCAGGGTACAATTTTCCAGAATTGGTCTAATGTAATTTGTGTACAAAACAAAGTGAGTTTGGGTATTGTAAAATCATTATTATTAATTATGCCCTAAATGCTATGCTATAAACAACATATTAAGTTAACATTACAAGTTTCGGAAGTATACCTTCGTCTTCCATCGACAGCACATCATTTACAACATAATTACTATAATTATTAGCCATCACAAAGTTACTGTCAAATCCATTAGTCATTAAATTTATTTAAAGCTAATATTTTAATAGATCCATATACGCCAACATTGGATTTTTTCCTCTATCGGGAGTCAATGTTGTTTTAATGGCAAATTTTTAACATATCAACAGAGACGAAGTTGAAATATTATAAGAAAACCGAGAAATCAAGGCACTACAGGGCTTATGACCTGTCATCGGTTGGTTTACGTGTCACTTTATACGCTTGTGGAACGCTCACCAAATATGGATTTTATTGAGTTCCCTATCACTACAATTTATTATCAAGTTATTTATTATGTTATTCATCAAAACGTTGCTTTGGTTGGTTGGAAGAAATTGCCATATGGCAAAAACCCCACGATCGTACACATTATTGTACGTGAAGTAAAATAAATAAATAACTTCTTCAATCCGGTGATCTCTGAAAACTCAATCGCTCTGTCAGATAGACTCGTCAGTGTGCAGATGTGAGGTTATGTGACAGTCCGATGGCTAATTCATATTTAATATCAGCGGCACAACATTTGATTTGTTTACCGCAAAGAGCGCCATCCTCTCTCTTAGCCCTACTTATCATTCTACATCCATTCATCTTCATTATCAAGACTTGCCGCCGCGCCGCCATTTTGTGATGGGGCAAAGTAGTGATGTACAAATACAAAACCATGGTCGGGGTGGTCTAGGTCTGGCACTTCTGGTCTTGGCATTGATCTTGCATACACGACCCAATCTTGGTCTCGATCATAAAAGCCTAGAGGGTTTTTCAAATTAAAAAAAATTATTCATTTAGGTATCTTAAGACAGACTTAACAAAGGACTATTATCCACCAGCATTGATTTGTACAATCAACTACCAGATGACATTAAGCACTGCCAAAAACTCCATTTTTTCAAAAAAAAGTTAAAACAACACATACTGCATGATAGTGCTTACAAATAGATTTTCCTGTATTCCCGGCTAACTGTTTTGGGCTCCACTATCGTTGAATTTTCAATTTAATGCTATTGTTCACCACATTGTATAACATGTAATAATCTAGTAACAAAATGTCAATAATTATAATTGTTTTATTTACTTTTTAAAAACAAATTACATTGGAACAATATTGAATGTATACAAAGAAAAAATAATAATATATACAATATATATATGAATAAGTATATAATACATGAATTAAACCATTTTTGTGGTAGGTATATAGGGTGTGTTCCACTTTTTACCTTTGTCTGCCTAACTAGGAATAATTCCCGTTTTAAGGCGGCCAATTTATTTTTTGTTTATTTTATAGTTTTCTTCCGAAACAAATATATGTTCTGAATGATGAAAACATTATTAAACAATATATCTAAATGCTGCACCCTTTAATAAAAAAGAAATAAAAAACAAAAAAAGATTTTACTTAAGAAACAGATTGACCATAAATATCTAGTAGATTAAGTCAGATAGTATATGTAGATTTGAAACATAATAATAGTAATAATAATAAAAATAAAAAAAAATATTAAATGATTTTTTTTTCATGAAACAAACTACAAATCACATCAATTGGAAAAGCACTTATTAACACAAAAAAATATATCAAGATATACAAAGTAAAGTGTATGAAACATTTAAATATATATATACGTTAAGTTTAGTTCTGATTGTTTTCTTCCAATGTTTATAAGCCAGTTTTTTATATATTTTTTTAGGAGAGGTATACTCATACTTTTACAATCACTAGGTAGGGAGTTATATATACTTGGACCCAGGAAAGTATAATGGTTTTGTCCAAAAGTCTTGTAGGTTTTTTTTATATATATTAGACCTCTGTTACTAGACCTTGTTTCGTATACATTATTTTGTGTTGTAAACATAGTATTATAATAGATATGCACATAAAGAATTATTTTTTGAATGTATACTTGTCTCACATCTAAAACACCAAATTCCTTAAATAGGTCATCACTTGGATATCTGTAAGGTTTATTTAAAATGACTCTCAAAATTGATTTTTGTGCTTTTTCTAAGGGATCCAGAATAGATTTGTAAGTTCCTCCCCAACCAATTATACCATATCCTAAGACTGAATTGCAAAGTGCATAATATAATTGTTTAACCTGAGTGACGTTAAGAATGGATCTAACCGATAAAAATATAAATATTAATTTCCTGATTCTATTTGATAAGCATTCTATATGTGAATCAATATAACTTTGTATTATGCATACATATGTCAGGAGTGTACTAGAATTTTCATCAGTTGTATTTTCATCCTTTTCTAATAACATACATCAATAGACTAGAAGCAGTACAGACTATCGTGGTAAATTATATTTCTCCAACTATCGGAAATCTGCAAACCACCATAATATTTATAATCTTGAAAACAGACGAACAACTACATATAGACATGATGTACCTTCACAAAATTATGCATAACCGTGTAGACTCGCCTTACTTACTTTCTAAATTAAATTTTTACTGTCCATCACGCAATTTCAGATCTCAGTTTTTGTTCTATGTCGACCGACGTAACACTAACTACTCACAAAATAATTACATTAGACGAAGTTGCTCCAACTACAATTCATATTTTAAACATTTCGATATAGTACATAGGTAAATCACAGGCGGATTTCAGAACATACATATTACAACAATTCGATAAATAGTCACATTCATTCACAATCTATTTCGCATAAATATATACACAATATTGTTATAATATATAACACATATACATCAAATATAACACACATCCACCTACTTAATACATGCTACATACAAGTATTATATTAATTACTTTTAAACTTACTTAATAAGTCAAATAAACAAGTTCACCCTATATCCTATGTGAAAACATATTATTGGGGCACAATGAACTTTCCTTACTGTTAAGTCTTCATATTGTATTATCCTTATAACATTGTATCCTGTTTGTTTTCTAAATAAAAATAAAAATAAAATAAAATAAACGAAAATTTATGTCAACACTCATACCAGTAAACGCTGTCTGTGTTGAATTTTTAAATAAATAAATAAATAAATCTGTTAAAAGTCAATAAAACATGAATGATATCATTAATTTATAGTACTAGTTCCATGCTTCACATGATATCCAACTATCGATAGCGATCACACAATTCAAGGAGTCCAATAAATTCAAGTTCAAAATCGTTCAATTACCTTTATCAAAATTTCAAATGAATAAATCTGATGAAAGCATGCAGTGTCATCGATGTAAGCTCTAATTGATAGGGAGGTGAGTTAAAAATCGAGTAGGTACCAAATTCCAGTTTTTTTTTTTTTTTTTTATTTTTCACACCTTTATCACAAAGACTATTATGAAGATTACTGCTGCCCAACTAGGTAACCCTGTTCTAGGGCTAGCAGTTACAGACAGACATATGATATTTATCAAAATTATGTCAAAACAATATAGATTAGTACGATGAATGTAAAGAAGAAAGATCATAAGAGACGCAGGTAGGGAAATATCTTTGAAGACTGTGACTGCCAAGCCTTAGTTTGGATCTCGCACGGACTCGCACCCCTCGTCCTTGGTCTTGCAGTAACACTTGTCTTGAGACTAAAGCGCACTTTACACAAACGACGTTTTCAACGCGGTCCGATTTTCAACGCTTAAAACAGAATCCATAATACAGGTTACTCAAAACATCGCTTTACACAAGTATTATTTTTTCCTTTATTTGTAACCCTTACTATTGCAATTACGAAAAAATTAAATATGCCATTTATGTGAAAACTAGCAACATTTTATTTTTCTCTTGTTCCGCGTTTCGTTCAACAGTGTTTTATCTTTCTCTCGTTTTCTTCGTTTGACTTTGCATTTTGACTACTCGGCATTTTACTTGAATTGGACACGATTTGTTTTTATTTGGACCCTCAATTTTTTGTTTTTGTTTTGAAACAATGCTCTATGGTAGAGAGATGACAAATAAACAAAAGATACCCGAACGTCAAAGTCAACACAAAACACACGGCAGCCATGTTGACCCGTCGGCAACGAATAATTTTAAAGATTTCTGTTTTACGAAAAACGATACAAAACGCGTTGAAAAATAGAATACTTTCTATTTTTTTCCCATTCCGTTGAAAAACTCGTCCGCGTAAAGTGCCCTCAAGACTGCACGACTTTCAAGACTTTTGCACATCCTTATGGTAGCAAGCAACGCAATATTAACTTACTACAGACGTGAAGAAGTTGATATGGGATCTATGTGACTGTGGTTGGAGGGAAAAGAGATTAATAGGTGTTAGAAAGAAGTTTGTTTATTAGAAGAACATGTTGTATGTATGGTATGTTAAAGTTTAACGTTGATATCACTTTAAGAATTACAGACTGAACATTCATTAGCGCCACCATAATTTATACATCTTATAATAATGATTTATATAAGAACAAAGTTTTACATCAATGTAAGGGTGTTCATTTTATTATTCTTAACAAATTTTTATTTGAGTTCACCGTCTGTTCGTACTGGATTTTGCAATTTATTTTTCTATATCACCTGATCTAGAAAACATCAAGTGATGTATATTCCTAAATGAATGTTCAGTAATACACCTCGGACCTCGGACATAAGGTAAAGCTAGTTGGAGACAATCAGGAAGCACAGATCGAACGCAGGCGGGGCCTTGCATGGGCTGCATTCGGTAAACTATCGTATATTCTCAGATACAAACGATTTGCAAACCACTTGAAGAAAAAAGTACATATTTGACATGTGCATCCTCCCAGTACTGACATATGGTTTTGAAACTGTTATTTTTACAAAATGCACAGTACAGAAACTCCGAGTAACACAACGAGCAATGGAGAGGAGGATGCTTAACATTAGTCTTCGAGATCGAAAACGCAACGAATGGAAGGACAAAAGTTACCGATGTTGCATACAAGGTAGCTTCCTTAAAATGGAATTGGGCTGGTCATGTAGTAAGGACAGCAGATGATCGATGGACCAAACGCACCCTGGAGTGGCGACCGAGAACTGGACGCAGAAACCCGGGCAGACCGCAAACAAGATGGTCTGACGACATAAAACGAGTGCCACAGGAGGTCAATGGAATAGGGTGGCGAGGGAAAGGGAAGCATGGAGGTTGAAAGGGGAGGCCTGTGTCCAACACTGGACGAATAATGGCTGATGATGATGATGTTGTGGGATAAGTGGACTATATTTTTAACAGAATTTCACAGTCTCCTACCCCAGGCTTGAAGTACTCTCGCGACAATCCATGTCTGTGAATATTATCTTCACCGACGTTGATTGTTATTTTTTGCACAATTGTGCCGAGACCACGAGTCTAGAGGAGCTTCTAGAGCTATTCTTCGTTCCATGCATTGTTTGTCATTCTTACCAGCGTTCTGCGAAGGGACCGTTTTCAGTCCCCATATGTGGAGCTGGTGAAGGTGGGCGTAGCTAGTCTCCTACCCCACTCCAAAGCGAACGTTTTAGAACTTGTAGTTCTAAAAGTTTAGTATGAAATTGTCATTAATTGTTGTATAAATTAATATTATCATTAAATTAATCTTCAAAGATTGCTTATGTCTGAAGGTGATCTTAAACTTACTTTAATCAACTTCACGAGTAGCCCTTCAGCTTAATTCATTTGATATTTTGAACAATTTTGTATTTCATACAAACTTAGTGTTATTGTTCAAGTACCAAGTATATCGTCTACAATAGATAATGTTTGTATAAATCAAATGACATTGTGTTTGAAATTGGCAATTGATTTTAACTTGAATTCAATTTTGAAAAATCTGTCTTCAAATTTTTGTTTATTTCCTTATAGATGTGAGATAATCAAGATGAAGGCATTGTAGAGACTATGTGGAGAGAATACCCCCTATTCAGTAACTATTGTAACTAAAATAGGAACATACTAAAATTGTAGATTTTACATTTACGGTCTTATTTCAGCGTTATAAAATATCAACTTGGACTAAATGGGATAGGAACGTACCTATATTGGCCGGAACGTTCTTAAAAAGTTACCGAATTAGACGTATTTTGAATAATAATGAAAATGATGAAAATTTCATAATTTTCATCATTATTCATAATACGTCTGATTCAGTAACTTTTTAAGAACGTTCCGGCCGAAATAGGTACGTTCCTATTCCATTTAGTCCAAGTTGATATTTTATAACGCTAAAATAAAACCGTAAATCTAAAATCTACAATTTTAGAACGTTCCTATTTTAGTTACAATAGTTACTGAATAGGGGGTATTATGGACTCCCAACGACTACCACAATTGGCCCTGAATAAAAAACCAGAGTGACATTTGGGAGTTCACATCTAAAGTGGTCTTGAACAGTATAAGAAGGAAATGAACATATTTAACGGCATATACAATTTATTTTAAAAGCATTAACTAGAATAAGAAAAATATATAGTTTCATATCAGTATATAAATTCACAACATCACCCTTTTCTTGGATAATTTGAACTGTTCACTTGAACCTTTGACCAATTTTAAAAATCTTATCATTGCAGGAGATTTAAATATAAATACGTTAAATGAAAATCCGCATCCCCAACTTCTAGATTATGAAACACTTCTAATACACCACGGCCTACAAAGTGCAATAAATAAACCAACTCGTATAACAACAAATTCCAAAACTTGCATTGACCACATAATGATTAGAACTAAAAAACAAAACATTCAAATCACTAATCTACGAATCATCAATTACAGACCACTACACAACTTTTATTAACATAACCCAAACACAACATAAACAAGATACAAACTTACAATACACTAAATTAAAAATTGACTATGATAGCCTTAAAATAACTCTAGGACTCCAAAATTGGGAGCATATAACCTCTATAACTGATGTGAATTTAGCCTGGAATATCTTTCAAGAATATTTACAAAAAGAAATAGGAAAACATAGTCAACTCTCATATGTAAATATTCCACATAAAAACAAACCAATTAAACCGTGGATAACCCAAGGAATTATTAAATCCATCCACAAAAGAAATAGATTACACCAGAAATGCATTAAAAATCCACATGACATGATCCTACTTAACCATACAGAAGATATAGAAATACCTGTTCCATAATTATTCGTAAAGCAAAGCAAATATACTACACTTCAAAAGTGATTGAAAATAAAAATAATCCCAAAAGAATTTGGGATATTATAAAGGAAATTACATGTACAACTAAAACAAAACAATCAAGTATCAAAGAACTCAAGATAAATAATACTAAAACTACCTTTGCCGAAAATCCTAATGATATTGTAAACCATTTTAATTCCTTTTTTTCCACTATCGGTTCCAACTTGGCCAAAAATATCAAATTAACAAATCAAAACGACCCCATTGCACAATACAATAATCACTCTACAAATAAATTCATTCTTGAAAAGGCCTCATCGGATGAAATAAACAAAGCAATAATAAAAATTAAACCAAACTGTGCTACAGGAATAGACCATCTATCTGAAAAATCAATTAAGCTCCTTAACAATGAATTAATAGCTCCGCTTACATATCTAGTTAACTTATCTATAACTAACGGCATCTTCCCAACGTCTATGAAGACCGCAAAAATTGTACCCATATTCAAGGATGGAAACAAAGACGAAGTAAATAATTACCGCCCAATAAGTGTACTAAACATTCTCTCTAAAATCATAGAGAGAATCATAAAAAATCAACTTACAAACTACTTTGACAAAAACAATATCTGGTCAAACAATCAGTATGGTTTTAGAGAAGGAAGGTCTACCTCGGATGCTATTTCTGAAGTCACTGGATATATAACTCAGAATGTTGACAAAGGCAATAAAACAATTGGTATATTTTTGGATATTAAAAAGGCCTTTGATACAATATCGCATACTAAACTTTTTGAAAAAATGGAAAAATTAGGGATTACCGGAAATGAGTTAAAATTATTGAAATGCTATATGACAAACCGAAAACAACTAGTCAAAATTCAAGACACTCTGAGTTCGCCTTCCAATATAAACTACGGAATACCTCAAGGAAGCATATTTGGTCCTATCTTATTCCTCATCTACATGAACGACCTATGCAATATGAATAAAGGAGGACAAATCATAAGTTTTGCAGATGACACTGTGTTGTTATTTAGCGATAAAAACTGGGAATCTACTTACAAAAAAGCAGAAAGTGGGATGCATCTTATTAAAAACTGGCTAAACTGTAACACACTTACATTAAACAATGACAAAACAGTATACATAACTTTTACCAAAACGGACCAGGGACAACCAAATGAAAATAGACCACTGAAAATTCATGACTGCAAAGACCAACAAAGTAACTGTATATGTACTGAAATAAAAAAAACTAGACAAACGAAATACTTGGGAATAACAATTGACCAATGTTTAAAATGGAAACCCCATATCTCAATTTTAAGCATGAAATTAAAAAAATTAATTTCATTTTTCGCTCCATCAGAAATGTTTTACCGAAATCTGTCATTAAATTAATGTACTATTCACTTTACCAATCAATAGTAGAATATGGTATTATAGGGTGGGGTGGCACTTACAGAACAAATATAGATTCAATAGTTAAAGCCCAAAAATCCGTTTTGAAAATAATATTTAATGTACCTATTCGCACACCCTCAGCCGAACTATTCAAAAAACTTGACATCCTAGACATACCACAGTTATATGCTAAAAACATTTGCACTTATATCTATTCACACCTTAACGACTTCCAATCGACCCAAACTACACGTCAGACTAGACAGACTAGACAAGCAAATATACAGATACCGAGAACCAAATCGACTTATGGACAAAGAAATTTTCATTTCCTTGGAGTAAAAATTTTCAATTTGCTTCCAATTGAATTGAAGAAAAATACAAATATAAACAGCTTTAAATGTGGATTAAAGAAGTGGATAAAAAAAACAGACAAGACAGTGATAAATAAACAACTCTACGTTAACATACAATGACACACACGCACACCTAAACAATATACCTATATAATTATAAGCTGCTTCAGAACAGGTTTTTAACCTAGTGAAGCAGTTTACATTCCGCATCTAGTTCTTAAGGATCTTTTTTTTTTTTGTAAAAATATTGTATTGTTAAACTTTGATGTGTACCTGTATAATATTATTTCTTATGTTACAAATAAAAAAATAAAAAAAAAAAAAAAAAATTCTTGAACCTTGAGTAAGTGGCGTAATTATTGTCAAATGACAATGTCTGTTGACCGACCAAGTTTTTCGACCCAGAGAAGCAATTAATAATAAAAATGTAGGTAGTATTTTTTTAATCTTCTTCTTCTCGTGTCATGTCAGGTCACCCCGACGTTGACGATCACTGAAGCCTCCCTGTCCTGGGCAGTTTGAAACAGCTCCTCCACAGTTCTCATACCGGTCCATTCCAGGAAAGCTGCTTTCTTCCGACTTCTCTACGACCCTCGATCTTCCCCTTCATGACAAGCTGAAGGATGGTATATTTTTCACCTCTCAGAATATGGCCGAAGTACGACACTTGACATTGGTGAATAATTCTCTGTTGGTGTTGGCTCTACGTAGTACCTACTTCAGTGTTACTGACCATGTCAGTCCACGATATTCTAACCATTCTGCGGTGGATCCACATGGTTCAAATGCTTCAAGGCGGTTTATAATATTAACTTTGAGAGTCCACGCCTCCACCACATAAAGCAGAACTGACCACACATAACACTTGACCATTCTTTGTCTCAGCTTTAAGTTGATATTGTCGTCGATGAGGAGATTTTTCATTTTTTTAAATAAAAATAATAAATCGAATATTTTTTCGATTGCATATACGCAAACATTGGATTTCGTTCCCTATCGGGAGTCAAATGATATTTTTATTGACAAATTTTTAATATCTCAATAGAGACGATGTTGGGATATTATAGAAGAACCAGGAACTCAAGGCATCTACAGGGATAACGACCTGTTATCGGCTGGTTTACGTGATCACTTTATGCGCTTGCGCAACGTATACATTAAAAAACAAATGAAGTATTTAATCTAGAGACTGAAAACATCTTCTTCATAATGTATTAGGTCATTTGACCTGTTTGTGAGGGTGGACTTCAGGGAGGAAGAGGTTCGACTGTCTTTCCTTCTATTTGCAGGTCTTCCGGGTATTCTGTTTTATAACAAACTTTTTAAGATCTCAATATAGACGAAGTTGGAATATTATAAGAATCAAGAACTCAAGGCTTACGACCTTTCATCGGCTGTTTACGCGATCACTTTATGCGCTTGCGCAACGTAACGTTCACCAATTATGCCTTCTTATTGAGTTTCCTTATCAATGTATTTTTTTGCAAGTTCTATATTTGAATAGTGTGAAACAATTCATTTGAAAATAATGCATTATAACTATTACCATCTATGAAGTAACGAAGAAACCTTTTTTTTCATAACAACCTCATACATTCACCAAACTAAGCACAAATGCTTGTGCTGTAGGTGAACGAAATCGGTCGTGGCAAATCATAATATTAATATATGCAAGAACCCAAAAGGAGATTTAGGATGCGAGAGAACACTAGAGGAATACTTGGATTCTCTCCGTAGAATATATTAGATTTCACAGAAAATCGACGTGATATTTTAGGTATTTTTGTTAGTGAAGGATATAAATAATGCCATAGAGAAATTAAAGTGAGTGATTGATTGACTATTTGAAACATAAAAAAAATAATTCAAGGTAATTTCTACCTGAGACTCTTAAAATATTAAAAAAAATTCAATGAAAAATTCTCAAAGGAATACAGGATCTTCAAGATGGCGTCTGATTATATTATTGGAAAATATTATTTTTTCTCATGTAATGACGTTACTTTACGTTATAGGTGAGATAATATTGATCAGTGGCGTAACGAGATAAGTTTCAACAATAAATAATAAGAAAAAAGATGGCGACAAACAACCTATTGGCGCCAAAAGGAACGTTCCATCCAACCGGAACGAAATTAAATCCCCCGCCAAAGCCAATGTAACCGGCCTGCTTATTTTCATTATTTTATCTATGAAATTGTGTTTTATTTTTATATTTATCTGTGGAAATTTGCACTTTGGGACTTTTTTAATACTGGCAATTCTCAGATTATCCTCTATATTTCTCCCGCAACTGAATCGTATAAGCTCTAGATGACGTTTGAAAATGAGACAGTTGTCCGTTCAAAAGTGAACACACAAATGAGCACACATAATCATTGAGCACACGGTAACATGTTTTTTATAACTATTCACACGTATCGATTTTCGCTATGATTGCGAAGATACATAATTCCTTATAATAAATAATGTTTTGTAGGTACCTTGTACAATTTGTGTATTTTTTTAAAAACTTAATTTCAGATAAGCTTTTCGTTAATAATATTAATTTATGTTTTCTGAACGTCTGCATTTACATAGGTAAGTCGAGTCTTTGAACAACTTGCCTAGCCAGAATTTTATTTATTTAGATCATAATATATTATAGACAACTGCTTCACCAGGCAGAGTCTGTTCCGATGCAACTACCTATGTATATAGTTTGCATTGTTATAGTTATTAATTTTTATTATTTAAAAATTTATATAAAATATTACATATACATAAAACAAAGAAAATGAACAAAAAAAATAAAAAAATATATAATAACAATCAGAACAATAAAAAAACGCTAAAAATAACCATCAAAAACACAATATGGATTAGAAAGACATTAGTTATATTATTATTAGAACACATAACTACTATTATTTTATTTAAGAGGGTGACTGCTGCCAACGTACCTATTTTTTCAATTTGATATACCATCATTATTACTAAACAAATCATTTTGAAAAAAATAACCTAGTTAGTTTGAATATTAATTAAGAGAAATATATCTTAACTTTTTGATTATGTTCTGTATATATTCTTGTAGGAAAATAATAAGCATACCCCGATTTTTGACATTTATCTTAAATTTCTAAAAAAATATAAGGTATAGAGCAATATTTTTTTATAAATTAAAGAAGAACAAAATATCTGAAAAAATATGATTTGATGTTGCATTAACGCATCAGGTTAAGTAAATAAACCAAAAAAACTATTATTACGCAATGGCGCTGAATGGAAAATAAATATTTTTTAGGTTTATTTACTAAACCTGAAGCATTAATGCAACGTCACATCATATTTTTCTAGATATTTTTGTCTTCTTTAATTTAAAAAAAAAATATATTACTCTACGCCTTATAGTTTATTAAAAATATATGATAAACGTTGAAAATCGGGGTATGCCATTATTTTTCTACAAGAATTTATACAGAACATTATCAAAGAGTTAAGGTATATTTTTGTTTATTAATAACTAAAATATCTAAATTGTTTTTTTCAAAACGATTTGATAAGAAATAATGATGGTATATCAAATTGAAAAATAGGTACGTTGGCAGCAGTCCCCCCCCTTAAGTAAGGATTTGATTTAAAATTGCTCTGGGTTTTACAGAAAACACAAAAGTCAGGCGTTCTTTAAGCCAAATTTCATAGATTATTTATTTTGTGAAAAATTAAAATTATGATTTATTTAAATCTAAGATTTCCATATAATATACTAGATACATAGAGTAGGTACTCCGTGCAATGAGTGAGTCATGGTATATCGTGCCTTTGATTACTTGGTTGGCAACATGTTGCAGTTTTCCTTACATTTCAACACTTCCTAGATAACTGTTATCTATGTAAATCTTAATGAACAATGTGTTTTTTTCAAATAAACTACAAATAAATCCGAAAAAAATCACATTAGTCGTTATTCTCTATGGAAAAACAATGTTTTCTGACCGACTTGTCAAAAGTCCCGCGGACAAAATCCTCACATCGATTCATACAAAATTTGCAAACTGCGACATCTAGTAGGTATATTAGATATATGAAAACTATGTATAGTGGATATTATTCTTATTTTTTTGTTTTCCTATAACTCTGACTATGTATTTTTGTTTTATAGTTTGGAAAAATAGCAATGGATCAAATTCAAAATATTGTATACGTTTGATAGTTTTAAGAAAAATTATTTTGAAAGTATAAACACTTATATATTATTAATTCAACAATTTAATAACTTTTTATTGTTTTATTATATTGTTTCAACATTTCTGTGCACAATAACTTTTTATATCTGTACATTAATCGGCCAATCATACATTAATCGGCCAATCATACATTAACTATTCATGACTGCCATAATGGTGTACCTTGTCACTGTTTACCTCTGGAGAGAGCAGATTCTATCAAATGTTTAGGAGTAACCATAGACTCTTCACTTAGATGGGATAAACATATAGAACATGTCACTAAAAGAACACGTCAGTTAGTATATATCTTCAGGAGTATAAGAAATATTGTCGACCATCAAACTATCAAAACTACGCACTCTGTCAATCCATCATTACTTACGGCATTCTTATTTGGGGCAACTGCGCAAATTCGATATTAGATTCTCTTTATAAGAGTCAAAAACTTGTGATCAAAATTATTTTGTCCCGCCCTATAAGATTCCCTACTCGAAACCTTTTTGAAAACTTCAAAGTCTTAACTCTTCATCAACTCTACACTAAATGCCTTATTTGCTACTTCACATTTAAAGACACCGATAAAACACGAACACAACAAACAAGATTTACACGTACGTCATCTCACTTAAATTACCATATCCCTCATCCAAACACTAGCCTTGCTCAGCGACACTATTCATATCAAGCTCCCAGTGTTTACATACAATACCATCCCAGATTCTATTAAAAATATCAATCACTACCAAAGGTTCAAAAGGGAAATAACCTTATGGATCATTGAATCAAATCCACCACAATAACATGACTTGCTTTTTGTTTACTGTATGTGTGTGTGTGTGTATGTGTGATGTGTGTGAGTATGCTTATGATCCAGTATATTACGTGAGTATGGAGAATGCCTGTGGATGTATGTTAGGTAGTGTATGAACAATTGTGCTGAATCCACTTTAAAATAATGTTGTTTAATTTATAAAACCAAAGACTGCATCCAATATAACACAGGGATTATCCCTAGCATATTGGAGACCAAAATCGCTAATTGACAGCAAAGCGCAAGAGAGTGTCAATGGTTTGGATGTGTATGTGTAACTTTCCATTGTCTCTGTCTGAAATATGTATAGCATTTAATCTTTTTTTATATATGTACCTTTATTACTGTTGTCAAACCTCTGTATGTAAAATGTCATATTTATTATAAATAAAAATAAATAAATAATCATATGTTGATGAAAAACCACAGTTTTTAAGGCCACGTGTAGGCCAAGCATGGAAATAACAATATTTAGGAGCAAAAATGTGTAGGCCAAGCATGGACATACAATACTTTGAAATAAAGATGTGTTGTTGAGGGACGAAGGCTAGGGCGAAGAAGAAGGTGAAGAATTTGACATGTGCGCAGTTTTTGTGGCCGCAATAGTCCCGTGCTCAGTAATCCAGTTACGTATAGAATTATAATAACCATCTCTACGTTGGTAACATTGTGTCAAGAAAATAATAAAATGTAATCAAAAACGAGTAAAACCAGTTTTGTTACAGCATTTGTATAAATCACAATTATTTAGTTATTCAGAAATGGTACACATCACTCGGATATTCGGAAATTTGATAGGTAGGATTATCCTCGAGACCAATACATAGAGAATATACTAGATATATGATTATCCCGGTTTTGAAAGAAGAAAATGTAAATTCAGGGCCGAATAAACGTGTTTTTGCGCCCATGGAAACCGCACCCCCACATTTTTTTTGGAATTTTAAATGTAGAACAATTTAAAATTATGTAAAATTACATCGGGTCTAAAATGACGAATCATTTTGTTAATATTACCTAAATCTACTTATATAGTTGTTTATTATTATTTATAAAAAAATAGCCACAACAATTGGAGATTCATATAACATATTTACAATGTGGTATTACAATATTTGAGTCAATTTTGTTTTGTTTGACAACACCAGATATAATGCCCAAATATATACCTAAGTCTTTACTAAACTCGTAAATTATATTGACACGTGTCATGTTGACACTTATATGAGAGAAAGAAACAATAATATATGAATGATTGAAAGTTCCTAAACAGTGTCGGCGACTGACACCAAGAAGATATGTCAGTATGTCGCTTAAGTCGAAAGGGAAAAAATAATTTAAATTATCTTAATATAGTAATAAAACTATCCTCTGGATTAGTTTTTATTCTTTTAGATCATGCCGTAATGTATAAGGGTATAATTTCCAATATGGCCGACGTCTAAAAACGACGTTTTGAAATCTCTGTAAGTACGAATATAATCGTTTTTCATAATTTATTTATCAATATCAATAATTATTCTTGTATTAAGACTATAGCCCGGTATTTGAGATTGCACTCGAGCTTAAAAAATAGTGCGTCTTTTAGTACCTAACCTTCCCTTAAATACATCACTAAACGACTAATATTTAACTCAATGTTCTTGGCGGATCGCGTATCTTAATCTTGAGTTAAGTATAGTTTCTAGTCTTTTATCACCAGGTGGCGCATTAATCGACATATCTACTCTTTAATTTTTCATATCATTTAACTACAAATAACTATGCATAGGTAATAATAATCATAATCATGCATTATTTTTGTTGGTAATAAAAGATTTAATATAGAAGTAGTTCATGTATTTAAAATTTATTTTCTTTTTTCTTACATAAGTAAATGATAATGTTGTATTGCCTGACAACAAACGAAACAGACTGTCAGCCAAATTGCAATTTATGATGAATTTTAAAATCGTGTGATGAACATTCATTAGAGAGATGTTGAATATGTTGAAAAATACTTAGGGTATAATTTTTTAAAACACTGATTAACACATTTAATTATGATGATCAAAGAATGTTTGGTTTGAAAAGTGACAGCTCTGATGACAGTTCATTAAAATTTTGACGCGCGTCTTCAGAATTGAAAGCATTATTTAAGTAAACTATTGTAGAACTGAGGATACGTTCATGAATACGACTTGTTTCTTGTTGTATTAAGCGATTTCTGAAATGTCAACATATTATAGGTAGGTATGATATTATAATAACGAGCCGGATAATGCTGAATACATAATGAGAGCCTCAGTAAAGTAAGGGATGTTGGAGCGGGTAAAATGAAACACCGGGTAGCGGGTAATCTGTTACAGGGGAGCGGGCAATCTCGACCAGAGAATGGGGTAATCTGGAAACGCAGAGAACGAACAACGAAGACTGATTTTGAGAGGGAAATTTATCGTAATAATATATGGAAAATATTTCATATACATACATCAAATTCAAATCATATTTCTTCAGAAACCAATATGGCGGAAGAAAAACATAGGTACGTAAGCAGTCTTTAGTATTATAAATATTAACAAAATATAGATATATTTAGATTCTTCGTTAATTTTTTAGAGTGATGAGTTTTTATTTTATAAATTTCAAACACATTTTATTTTTTCAACGGGTATCATGTTGTGGTGTTTTTAGACTTTAATCAACTTCACACGTTTGTATATACATTACCGACTAGTTAAGTGGGTGATCGACGTACGAGCCTATACCGCGGTTTTGTGAGTTGACGAGCCACGAGCCAGCCTCGTCAACTCACAAAACCGCGGTATTGCAATGATACACCGGCGAGCATTATCGACGAGCCATAAGACAGCGGTTTTACTCGCTCGTCGATCAGGGCCTTTAGAGTTGGAAAACTTTTGTTTATTCCCGACGGGATAACAAATACGGGCTATAACAAAATAATAATATATAGTATGTACAGCAGCAAAACATTTATACCGAAAAACAGAAAAAAATGAATTACTTACATATATGTAAATAAAGGGTGTCTCAATAAGAGTGCACTATTTAATTTATTTATTTAATATTGTTTCTCGGGCAACTAACAGGTACTATGTCAAATATTAATTTAACACGCACCCAATAACAAGTTGCCACATTCTGGAGACTTGCGATATTAATCGTCTCACAGATCCAGACTGAAAACACAATTAAAAACTGTGTCTCCACCGGGAATCGAACCCGGACCTTTGGCTCAGCAGTCAGATATCTAACCAACTGAGTCACGAAGGCCGACAAAATAATAAAATAACGTAATCATTGAGAAAGTTGTGATATTTTTATTGCATTGTAAAGAAGACATGTTCCCACTATATATGGAATAAAATATCCAGCAAATGGCCCCCGCTGCGCTGATGACAAGCTTTTACTCTTTTCATGAAATTTCCGATGACTTTTTGACAAAGATGAGGCTGTATCTCACCGATGACGCGTTGGATCTCGGCCTTGACCTCAGGAATTGTTTCTTGTTTATTTGCATAAAAACAGGATCAAACAAAACCCCAAAGAAAGAAATCACACGGCGTTAAATTGCATGATCTTCGTGGCCAGTTGACATCAGAATTTCGTGAGATGATTTGGTCTGGAAATCGTTGCTGCAATAAATCAATTGTTACATGCACAGTGTGGCTGGTGGCGCCGTCCTGCTGAAACCTCATGTCATCCAGGTTCATGCCGTCCAGTTGAGACCACAAGAACACCGTTATAATTTTCCTGTCACGAATGCCGTTCACAGTCACTGAAATTCCGGCCTCATTTTCAAAAATGTAAGACCCATTCACGCCACCTGACTAAAATACGCACCAGACAGTTACTGGTTGTGGATGCATTTGTTTCTCTTGGATTGCGTGAGGATTATCTGTGTCCCAAATTTGACAGTTTTATTTATTCATGAAGCCATTCAGATGGAAATGCTCTTCATCAGTTAAGAATATTTTTTTTCGAATTTCGCTCCATTTTTGTAATGGGTTTTTCCAATTTTAACGCGTTTTTCTCTTGTGTAGAGCTCCATTTTTAAAAATCGGAACAATCATAGGTGACAGGTATCAAATTTCAGAGTTGCCACTTGCACGAAAAAAAAAATGACACAAAATATAAATAGTGCACTCTTAATGAGACTCCCATTAGTTAAAAAAAAATGACAAATTCTTTACGTTGAAATGGCGATTGATTTCCAATTTGCAGATATCAAGACGCTTATTACGCAGATATTAATCGATTTGTGTCAAATACGATATTGTTCAGTTTTATCAAAATATCAAAACAGCATGCATTGTCATCTGCTATACACAAATTCTGAAAGTTTCAGGAAATAAGTTAAAAATCGATTACAAAATTCCAGTAGAGATAAATGAAGTTAAAGAAAAGGCGTAAAAAGGATTTTGAAAGAACATGGAGAGGAAATCGGTATTAGGAGTTTACGTATGGAATAATCCTTGTTTATATTTTCTTGAAAGTAAATAAAGGTTAGACGACACAATATCTTGCTGAATGTACTTCGAGAGATAAGCTGAGAAATTCTGTGTTATGGACGCTTAGCTGAAGTTAAGGAGAACAAAAGTATCTTTGTTCAGATTAATAATATTCAAACTTGGGAGAAAAGACGGAGCCATTCTTGACAATGTATTAACTTTCCAATACTTGTGCAACGTTCAAATTCGTGCCTTTGTCAAACCTTTTGTGTTTGAGAGATGTATAATATTTATTTCATTTTCTCGTAACAACGATGCACTGCACTGATATCGTCGGAGAATTGCGGTCCACCGCAGGAACAACTAACTTTGTACAACAATGGATCTCCATGGAGGAGTTTTGATTTCTGATGCAGATGAAAGTTTGACTCTTTGTGCAACCACAGCGTATTCAAATTATTCGTTTTTTTTTATTTAGCGAGGACAACAACAGACTAGCTGGAAGAAAGTGATAAAATTAAATATATAAATTATTTCTCCATATATAACGCCTGAACGTTTTCGCCGAGATATCACGACATAGTCAAGGCCTAACTCGATACTTAACCCTGCAGTGCATGATTTTTTTTATTTAAAAACGAAAATTTGCTAAATGCATGTAAAACTATCATTTTGATCTGGAAAAATAATATTTTTTTTTCATAAATTTTATTTTGTGATATTTAGCGCAAAAATTACACTCGCGCGATGTTCATGTTTTTTTTTGTTTTTTTTTTATTTCATTAAAAAGGGTAGGTACATCGACAGACATCCAGCTTTCAATTTTCATAAAAAGAAGATAATATTGGTTATTGCTATGAGTGCTGGACGTCCAATTATGGATGCACACAAAATTACACGAGCTCATATTCAATCACACACGTAAGTTACACAAGAATGAGTTACATAAATGAGATAAAATTCGGTTACAAAAGTTAAGTAAAAAAAGACATAATATTTACATAATTTAAGAAATTTAAGAAAAGAAAAAAAATAAGTTATAGAAGTTACACAAGTTACATAAGTAGAAGTAAAAAATAGGTACATAAGAAGGTGATAGAGGATATGGTTTCTGTGGGTGTGGGATACAGAATGGGCAGAATCTCGTCAACATTATATGCTACGCAGATGATGCAACGCTCGTTGCTGAAACGGAGGATGACCTGCAACAGCTACTAAACAGATTCCATACAGCAGCCAGGAGATACAATATGATATTATCCATATCAAAAACTAAGTGTCTAACTATATCGAGACAACCTCTGGTATGCAATCTACTCGTAGACAGCGAACCAATCGAACAGGTCACAAAATTCAAATACTTGGGAGTCGACATTTCCAGCAGCAGTGACTTATATGAGGAAGTCAAATCGCAGACAGACAAGGCAGCGGTCGTTGCTGGCTGTTTGATAGATACTGTCTGGAAAAACAAACACATGCTAGCAGAGAGTAAAACCCGAATTTATTTATTTATTTATTTATTTATTTATTTATTTAATATACAGAAACACCAACAGAACACTGAACAACACAAACAAAAAAAAAACATGAAACAAAAAATAGAATCTCCAGTGCTCCAATAACAGGTATCTCCCGCATGGCTATTGTGCATAGTTAGGTATGTACAATCAACGTCTCCTGACCATTCATATTATAAAAAAGACATTACTTTGCACAGTTAAAAGAAAAGTTTAAAATACACATATACATATATGTAGGAAAACAGAAAGAAAACAAATGTTGAACTAATAAAATAAAACATAAAAAAAGAAGGAACAATTGAACCGAGACAAAAAAAAACAAATAGATTTTACCCAGCATATTTTAAAGGATAAAAATAAGCAATTTATCATAGATCAATTTCTATGAAATATGAACGTCATTGTCATTACATTAAATTGTCACAACGATTCAGACGCAACGTCTGAATCTACCAATACAATGACACTCCGACACGGCAGAATGTCACTGTATTGGCAGGTGCATACGCGAGTGCAATTTATAAAACATGTGTGCGGCCCATCATGACTTATGCGATTGAGACCAGAGCGGACACCGTTAGAACAAAGAGCCTGCTCCGGACGACAGAGATGAGAACCCTACGCTCCATCGCGGGTTCCACCCTTTTGGATCGGATGCGGAACACCGATATAAGACAGATCTGTGACGTTAGGGATATTGTCAGATGGTGCAGGAGCCGAAGACGATTCTGGCGGGACCACGTGGCGAGAATGGGAGACAACAGATTGCCCAAAATTATCTACCAACAAATAAACTTTGGCAATCGACCACGAGGTAGACCATCCAAGAGATTGAGAGATAGCTGGAGCTCGGCGTCACAAGAGGCCTTGAGGGACGGGCAAAGTTCCTGAAAAAAAATAAGGTGTCAACCTATAAAAAAAAGAAGAAGAAGAAGATAAAAAAGTTATAAAAGTTAGAGAAAAGACAGTTTCAAACAGATTACAATCAAATAGTGTATATATGTAAATAGCACTGAGACCTTCTTAAACCAACAACCGCGAATTAACTTTTAAAAGCAGAGAGCGAATCCACAAACACGTCAAGATCAGGACACTCCCTTGTCATATAGTTGTACTGTCTACACATTCTTGCTATGGGACTGTGATATGTATATGAAGCTGGTCCGAAGTATATTAATATGAAAGATATTGGCGAATCTCAGCGATCTTCTAGGTATGTTGATGCATAATTGAATTGTCTTGCATTGGTGGCATGTTTTTTCATAATTGTATAAAAAGATTCATAAATTACTATGTGTGGGGGGAGGGGGGGGGGGATTTATTTATTTATTTATTTAGGGACAAATACAGTCTTAAAATACTAAAATGCAATAATACACTATAAAATAAAAACAAACAGACCAATTACATATGTCCACAGATATTAAATATAAAACATTTCAAACATCATAAATTTAAATATAACTAAGATGTATGTTTGCCTGTGACGGGAAAGGAAAAGGATTATGACAGTTAAATTGTTATATTTTTGTTACAAACAACAACTCAAAATGTAAATAAAAGTATACAAAAGATAATATTAGAAAAAACAAAAATAACTAACAAAAAAAAAAAAAATTCAACATACGAGTTCATGCTATGCACTTATAGAGAGAATTTTTGTATGCGTTATTACTAGCGGTGAATATATCAGAATGTGTGATACTGGCTGAGAGGTTGACATTATAGAAGTTACAAGCCCTTTTGATAAACTCATTTTGATTAGAATTAGTGTTACTTCGAGGAACATAAAACAAGTAGTTCAATCTGCCATTTCGCAACGGCGCATGGAAATTAATTTTATTTAATAAATCAGGACAGTCAACTATTGAATTAATAATTTTAAAGAGAAACATTTGATCCGCAACTTCTCTCCTGTGTACGATTTTTTTCATTCGGAAATGTTTCTCAATTTCATCATAAGAACTGTATATATTTAAAAATGATATCGAGTATGTGGGTGGGACACTTTCATATTCTGCGAAAACTTTTTTTTTATTATTTATTTTGTAGAATACAACAGAAAACAAGAAATATTTATACAAATATACAAAGATAATTTTTATATTGCCAATTATAGTATTCTAAAATATATTATGTACATACACATTTGTTAACAATTTTGAAAACATGATTGGAAGTTAGAGAGGTGCGGAGGGGAGTGGGGGGAAGCATCGACACTAGAAAATCATATTATGATTTATACTCCACGTGTCTCATTGTATGAATAATACTTAGTAAAATTATATTGAATAAATCAAAATTAAATTTAAATTTTCGCACATAAAAAATAGTTCCTGCTTAGAAATAATTTTTATATTTTATTTGTCAATTTTAAAATGGTGCTCCATTTAATTTTTTTTTTTAATTATATTTTTTTGCATATTATTATTTTCTTCTTTTTAGTCTTAACATTTTTTTTCCTTGGATGTACCTACACAAATCTCTCTCTCTCTTCCTTAGCTTGCATCCCACATGGTGGTGGGGTCAGCTTCTCAGAGACATCACATTCCTGTATGTCCTCAGCCACCAGGCCTTTCCATCGTTTTATACTTTCTTATAAATGAAACACGATAAAATATTATATAAATCACCTAACATGTTATATACAATATGTTTTCGTGAAGAAAAAGTAACATTTGGAGTTTTTTTTAAATAGCTTCTTTCCCCTTAGCGCTTTTGTCCCATTTCTATCGGGGTACGCTTTGACCATGATCCTGGAATTGGCGAGTCTGGTTATTACATTGAAGTGACTGCCATCTGACCTTCGTAACCCTTAGAAAGGGGAACCAGACAAATTGGATCATAGCTAGTGATATAAATACGCACATAGATTTTTTAAAAATCCAGAGGTGCGTGCCCCGCCCGGATTCGAACCATCGACCTCAAGCATGTCAGGCGACGACCTTACCGCTGGGCTATCACCGCTCGAGTTTTTTTTTAAATAGCAAGAATAGTAATTAAAATATAAAAATAGAGGAAAGCTCTATCGCCTCTATTGAAATGTTTAAAAATTGTCATAGAATAACTAAAGTTGTTTAACTAAAGTTATTTTATCAGTATATAGAGATGATTTAATAACTAGTTGCATGTAACACATGAGATCCAACTGTCGATAGCGATAGTATGTATAGTTGAAGAATATGTACCAAACTATAAACCGATAAATACAAATTATTGAATATTTTCAGATATTTTGTTTTCTATACAACATATTATATTATGTAGGTATGTATGTCAAGATAGGATAGTATGGAGGTTCCTTTTTTCCTACCCAGAATATGAAAATAGCATGATGGTATGTATGTTTGGAGATGAAGTATCAAACTATTAAGTCTTCTTACATATTGTGTATAGGCGACTGCCATACAAAATATATGAAGCGATGTCGTCACTAAATTCAATTTTTAAAAAAAATGTTAAAAAAAATTGAGATCTTCTACTAAAATGTTAATATTTTTTATAGAAAATCAAATTATCTAGTTGGGGTGTTTCGGCCTTTTTTCGATAATTGTATAAGTTTTGGAAATATAGGCAGTTAAACTCATAAATTTATCATAAAAAAAATATTTTTCTTAATAAAAAATGTTTGAGAAACCCTGGAATTTTTTTGAAAAAATTAATTTGAGATTTTGTATTTTTCTATGTTTATACCAATTTTCAGCGTTCTAGCTTTTATGGTTTCTGAGATATATGGAAAAATAAAGTAAAAAATCAAAAGTTGATAACCCCTGACTGAAACAAAAATTCAAAATTCTGAGTATAAAAGTTTTGTAGGCCTATAACTGTTTATATATTCTGAAATTTTGGGCTCTGTAAATTGAGCGGATCAAAAGTTATAAGGGGGGGACGGACACACACACAGACACACACACAGACACACAGACACACGAAATGTTCTACTCCGAATTCTGAGTAAATCCGTGTATGGAACATATATGCTGCGAAGCCTCTAAGTTGGTGTTTTTTGACTTCAAAGTTGGAAAAGCCGTGAAAAAAGTAGACCTCTCCATACAATTCTCGCGTATTCTGGCTTGATACATTGTCGATATGTTAAGAGAACAAAGTTCTCCTGAACAAATCGACAGTTGGATAATACGATTATGTAAGTGTTATCCAACTGTCGATTTGTTCAGGATAACTTTGTTCTCTTAACATATCGACAATGTATCAAGCCAGAATACGCGAGAATTGTATGGAGAGGTCTACTTTTTTCATGGCTTTTCCAACTTTGAAGTCAAAAAACACCAACTTAGAGGCTTCGCAGCATATATGTTCCATACACGGATTTACTCAGAATTCGGAGTAGAACATTTCGTGTGTCTGTGTGTGTGTGTGTGTGTGTCTGTGTGTGTGTGTCCCCCCCCCCCTTATAACTTTTGATCCGCTCAATTTACAGAGCCCAAAATTTCAGAATATATAAACAGTTATAGGCCTACAAAACTTTTATACTCAAAATTTTGAATTTTTGTTTCAGTCAGGGGTTATCAACTTTTGAATTTTTATTTTATTTTTCCATATATCTCAGAAACCATAAAAGCTAGAACGCTGAAAATTGGTACAAACATAGAAAAATAAAAAATCTCAAATTGATTTTTTCAAAAAAATTCCAGGGTTTCTCAAACATTTTTTATTAAGAAAAATATTTTTTTTATAATAAATTTATGAGTTTAACTGCCTATATTTCCAAAACTTATACAATTATCGAAAAAAGCCGAAACACCCCAACTAGATAATTTAATTTTCTATAAAAAATATAAACATTGTAGTAGAAGATCTCATTTTTTTTTAACAATTTTTTTAAAAATTGAATTTAGTGACGACATCGTTTCATACATTTTGTATGGCAGTCGCCTATACACAATATGTAAGAAGACTTAATAGTTTGATACTTCATCTCCAAACATACATACCATCATGCTATTTTCATATTCTGGGTAGGAAAAAAGGAACTTCCTCCATACTATCCTATCTTGACATACATACCTACATATGTTGTATAGAAAACAAAATATCTGAAAATATTCAATAATTTGTATTTATGGGTTTATAGTTTGGTACATATTCTTCAACTATACATACTATCGCTATCGACAGTTGGATCTCATGTGTTACATGCAACTAGTTTTTATATAACGGGTAACAATTTTACAAATATGTTTAATTCAATATTAATCTGTTTACTGTATTTCTGTGTAATTGCGTATTTTGTCAAAGGGAGGAATTTATATTTAGCCCTACCTTTGTAAAGCGACAAGTATAAACTAATTTAATTAGGTATTGTTTTATTTAGATTGTTTTTTCCCATAACTTGAAACTTCCCTTACCATAATGATGTGACCTGTCCTTATAAAAATACCCTTTGCATTTATATACAAAAAAAATCGTTAGGGAGGTAGCTTCAATTTATTTTCGTTAGGTTGGTAATCGAAAAATATGTTATATTATACAACAATAATGGAAAACCCACATGTTGCAAATTGTTTTTTTAAAGAGAACAACAAATTTATTTAATCCCATAAGTGATCGGATGTAACCAGGTGAGCTCCCAAGATCCCGGATAAACAGAATACTGTGTTGGGAATCAAATTATCAGAACGGAATCAGAAGGTTTAATGGATTTTTAATCTTTACTATATCAATAAGTAAGAAAGATAAACAAAAAAAAACAATTATTTATCAGCACATGAGATCCAACTGTCGATGGCGATAGTATTTATAGTTTTTTTTTTTTTTTACTTCTCGGGCAACTAACAGGTACTATGTCAAATATTATTTTAACATGCACCCAATAACAAGTTGCCACATTCTGGAGACTTGCGATATTAATCGTCTCACAGATCCAGACTGAAAACACAATTAAAAACTGTGTCTCCACCGGGAATCGAACCCGGGACCCTTGGATCAGCAGTCAGATACCTAACCAACTGAGCCACGAAGGCCGACAAGAATACATAGTTGAAGAATACATACCAAACGAACCCTTAAATCCAAATTATTCAATATTTTTAGATATTTTGTTTTCTGTACAAAACACGTATGTTGGGATAGGACAGTGTGGGGGTCAGTCATGAATATAAACATCACGATGGGATGTAGCTATATATGGAGATTAAGGCCCAAATTCTAGAATAATTCTCAAGACCGTTCTCCAAATGTGTCATCTCAAGACCATCTTGAGATCATGCTCGAAAATCCGTATTAAAAGTAAAATACGTACGCCGTCTCATTCGAGAAAGCGTACTCGAAAAAATGTGCATGCAGCTCTATAAATAAGTACTTTTTCTCGTGAATGGCAATAATTTCAGCGTTGTTATGTTGGTAGCAATGAGTTGGAATATCTATTTATAGATATTTTGACAATTCGTTGTCTTGGTAATCTTCGAAAGTCTAGAGAAATTTATGCATCATAATATTATGATACGTGATTAAATGGTGAAAATATCGACCATTTTATTCGAAAGAGGAAATGATATAATTCTTCGTTTATCTATCATATAGCATATTATGGGAATATGTGTACCTACAGTGAATAGATCCAGGAATGGCAGCCATTTCAAAATATGATACAACATGCATAGAATAATGTTAACGTCAAAATAGTAATAATGCGAAATTCGTCCGTGTCTATATGCGTCTCTTTTTCGTGTAAAGCGCTGTCTCCTTTTCTCTCGTTGAGACCGTTCGCAAGACAGCGGGATAGCTGTCTCGAAGCAATTTAAACTCTTCTATACATTTGGAGACCGGTCTTGAGATCAAGCTCAGTGACTTTTGTTTCTTTAATATCATTTTGGTTGAGAACGTGTTCTCAAGGCCAGTCTCAAGCTGGAGAACGAATCTATAATTCGGGCCTAAGTATCAAACTATTGAGAGCCACCGTAGATATTGTGTAGTGTATACTGCCATACAAATTGTATTAAACGGTGACGTCACTAAATAAAATTTTTATAAAATTGTTAAAAATAGTTTGAGACGTAATACTATAATGTACATATTTTTTTATAAAAAAGCGTTTGAGGGTTAGGGTGTTTCGACGTTTTTCAATATTTAACGAAAAAAAATCGCCTGGAATGCTTATTTCCAGTATCACTGATGGAACGTAATTTCACCAGGAGGATTCCATCTTCACTGCATCAGTTTAACCGAATGATTTTGTTATTTTCAGAGGGCCACTAGGATGTCTGTCGCCATCACTTAGGGCGGACACCCCGGAGGATGTCCAAGTGAGGCACGCTCCAGGCATATGGCGGGGCCCCGCGACACCAAGCTGACGGCGCCCCTCGTCGCCCTGCTTCTCCTGGCCAATGGGAGGGCGGCGCCCGACACCCTCCTCTCCGGCAGGACCAGGCCCCCAGACTCTTCAGGCGCCAGGGTCGTCGTATTCCTCAGGGAGCTGTGCGAGGTGGAGTCCCTAGGAGCGGGCGCCACCTTCGAAACAGCTGAAGACTACGAGAGGGGGCTGCTGCAGTACATCAGAGACAAGGGAGTGGTCGTGCCGAGCGGCGTCGATCTGTCGTTTTTGCCCAAAAGCGGTAAGTTATTTATAAATATCCATACCATTCTCCTATTTGGCTTAGTCAGAGAAGACCGAATGCCAGACCCTTCTCTCTTGATATGCATTTCTTGCTTCATTAACGTCTCTTTCTATGTTAGATATACTACAGACAATTGGGGCAACTGATAATTCATAAAATAAAAGATAGTTCGCACTCTGATAATTGTATTTATTTAACTTAATGTTTTACATAATAGTTGTTTAATAATTATTATATTCAATTTACACGTAATAAGAATGTCGAGGAGAATTCGCGGTACGTTAAGCCACGGCAACTGGAGATGTTCCGAATGAATTGCATAGATGGAGACGGCTGTTTATAACTTCAGCTTGCGTTGATAACAATGACGTGAAGGTAGTGATGTGGGGACATCGTATGGATGTTCCGCCAATATTTATATGATCGTATCAACTTTTTTAGACGAAATCTAAATATGTATTCTTGAGAAAAATATGGTAGTTTTGTAGGATTTTGCTTTCCTCTTTTAAAACTATTTTTGTTTTGGTTTTTTGATAGTACTCACTCTGATAATTGTATTTATTTACCTTAATGTTTTACTTAGTAGTTGTTTAATAATTATTATATTCAATTTACACGTAATAAGAATGTCGAGGAGAATTCGCGATACGTCAAGGCACGGTAACTTGAGATATTCCAAATTAATTGCAAAGATGGAGACGGCTGTTTATAACTTCAGCTTGCGTTGGTAGTAATGATGTGAAGTTAGTGATATAGAGATATCATAGGGATGTTCCGCCAATATTTATATGATCGAATCAACTTTTTTTAGACGAAATCTTTTTTTTTTTTTTTATTGAAACCAAACAAAATATATAAAAATATAAAAAAAGTACAATTTAAATTAGTTATATGAAACATTTTTTTTATAGTAATATTTGGTATACACCACCTCACTAGGCTGAGCCTGTACCGAGGTGGCAGAATTTTTTTTTTTTGCGTTATATCTGACAGAAAAATATTAAACTTGTATTTAACTAAAACTTGTTATAAAATATACCTATTATAAAATAAAAATATAAACTATTGTAGCTTGATCATGTTTCCGCAGTATATAATGCCCTTGTTTCTATTGTTTCTATTGTTTTCTTGTATTTCAAATTATTCTATCTATTCTCTAAATATATATTTTTGATAAAAATGGTAGTTTTGTAGGCGTTGTTTGCCTCTTTTAAAACTAAAAAATTATCTTGTCCTCAAATGGCACAAATCGTTCTTGAATGGTCGTATTGCCTGTATTAAATTATTAATAATACATATATACTTCTTCTAGAATATATCTGTCTACTTATTCTACATATACGACATCTATCTACTTATTTAAGACAATATCTATCTACTTCTCGCTCCCTTTTATAAGCCTTGTGTATTTTTTTATCAGGTGCTGATGTGGCTATACCAGCTAATGTCATTTATTTATTTCATATTAAGTAATATAAAATGACAGCATTCACGAAAAATATTTACAATTAAGGATACAATTAATAATATTTACTTAGATTTGGCAGAAAACAGAGTGAATGGAGCACTTAGACCAGTTATGAATGACCGCAACATATCAAAGGATGCTAAAGTTACCATTCATAACGCTATCTTAGTGCCAACCTTGACGTATGCAAGTGAACCTTGAAAATGACAGAAGTCGCACGAAAGCAGAACAAATGAAGTTGAAATGAGATTGCTAAGAAGAATCTGTAATAGAACGATGTATGACAGGGTCAGAAATGAGGACATAAGGATATACTGTAAGATAAAGAAATATGTCATTAATAGAATGAAAGTGAGATAGTTTGAGCACATCGGGAGAATGAATGATGAACGCCTGACGAACAAAATATACATTGCGGACAGGAATGGAATGAGAGCTGTTTGATTTTGGTCTGCAACTGGCTTTAGCCTCTAGCAGAGACCGTCTTCATAACTGTCGGTCTTGTGATGCATTACGCCAGTTATGGATCCTGATGTTGTTTGCATCCTTCACTACTCCGTCCAGCTATCGAAGGTTTGGCCTTCCAATTCTTCTTCGTCCCCCCGGTGCACCATTCATAATTCGTCCCTTCGCTCCTCTTCGCTCATTCTCTGGATGTGTCCGGCCCATCTGAGTCTTCTGATTCTTATTTCACGCAAGTCAAGATGGTGGGATCCTTGTACAGATCATACATCGAGGGAGATCGCGATCCACTTCCACGCCGGCGACGCTATAGAGCTCATTGGCCCTGTTCACCACCGGACGCAGCCGCAACATCGGACAAACACAAAATATCCACCATCCATCGGGTTCAACCACTGCCCCCGAGAATCCAACCACACACGTCAGGGCCTCCGATTGGTCTCGAAATCGGCCGCTAAGAACACTCCGTTTCAAGTCGGAGGGGCTTGTACCCCGACCCCTCGGTCCTCGTGTTGGCGTCCGAAGGTTCCGCGGGCTAACACCGGGGGCATCCGACGCAATCATCACCTGTCAGATTTGACGTCTAGTTGTCAACACAGGATGTCTGACCCGACGTCTGCGCCGGCGGTGTGCCCGAACCACACAACAACATTCGCCACAGTTGACGAGTAACTGCCGAGCGAGACTAGAGGCGTCCGTCCTGCTCTTCTCTAAGTATAGAATGACGAGGGCACAACAGCGTCGGCCGCCCACCCCCGCCTTTACTGCCTGGGCCCTTAGAGCCGCAACCTAGGCTTATATCCCGACGCATCGGTCCTCGTGTTGGCGTCCGAAGGTTCCGCGGGCTAACACCGGGGGCATCCGACGCAATCATCACCTGTCAGATATGACGTCTAGTTGTCAACACAGGATGTCTGACCCGACGTCTGCGCCGGCGGTGTGCCCGAACCACACAACAACATTCGCCACAGTTGACGAGTCACTGCCGAGCGAGACTAAAGGCGTTCGTCCTGCTCTTCTCTAAGTACAGAATTGACGAGGGCGCAACAGCGTCGGCCGCCCACCCCCGCCTTTACTGCCTAGGCCCTTAGAGCCGCAACCTAATACAGTTCATGATTGTATCAGATACGCCACTCTCCGTTGTCACAAATCGGGTCGAAGAACCTTCTCAGTACTTTTCTTTCAAAATGTCGGCCATGTCGGCCTTCGTGGCTCAGTTGGTTAGGTATCTGACTGCTGATCCAAGGGTCCTGGGTTCGATTCATGGCGGAGACACAATTTTTAATTGTGTTTTCAGTCTGGATCACTTGTTTGACGTTGCGGGCGATGAACTCGGCCTAGCGATAAACAAATGTACTTGCCGTCGCTAGGCGCGCGTTTGAAAGAAATTTCGAGATGTGGTCTGCCACACATTAATATCGCAAGTCTCCAGAATGTGGTAACTTGTTATTGGGTGCGTGTTAAATTAATATTTGACATAGTACCTGTTAGTTGCTCGAGAAGTAATGTAATATAAAATAGAATAAAAGTTTCCAGGGCACTTTCATTAGTTTTAGTGATTGTCCAGCATTCCGATTCATATGAGAGTACTGGCCGGATAAGAGTTTTGGGGTTTGGAAAAAGGTATTTGTAGTATGTAGAGCTTACTAAAGTGCCAGAGTGGTCACTTGGTTGGAAGCGATTGCATACCAGCGTGAGCTGGTATACACGCCTGTAATTGAGGTGGTAAGGTCGGTCAGTTGGACGTGTAGGTATTACCTGTTTGTCCGCCTTCAGCTACATACAACCCAAATGATATCTCAACCGCTTGGTTCGAACCTGGAGGCCGTCTGTTCGGAGAGTCCCGACAGCTGAGCCACAGATTGATCGACCAAGCAACTGCGATACCGTATACAATAAATTAAATATTATTATCAAATATTACTCAGGTAGGAATGGTTGACAGATTGAAAGATATAACAGGAAATTGAACTTACTCTTTTATTTATCAAGTTGATGATTACAATTGGTGCTTACTAATATTACTTGGTACAGAAATGTCGAGTTATTATTTAATGAATATAAATGTAAATTTGAAACGCGGACGATTTGAACGACGACGAGCGGTCGGGCAGCGTGATGCCTAGCTTCGAGATCTGGATGACGGAATGGTCTGGGCGCGCTGTGCTTCCCCTTAAATAGGAGACGGGCTGTGAATACGGCGCAGGGCAAGATGGCGCCTGCCGGTGTAACTCAGCTACGCGGCGCAATCGGCGGTTGCGCCACAGAGTCTTATAGAGAAGGACTTTAGTTTTTCTGGTGAGGTGACTCTGCACCCAAAGCCGAAACTCATAGTGCGTACTGCGTATTCTCTTTAGAAGACACCCTTACAGAATAATATGCTTAAAACTTGTGAAATCATAAGTTTCCATTATTGCACAGCAGCGAGAGTAAAAAAAAATGAATAATCATAATATAGAATTGTCCCTTTTGAAATAGACGACTTTAATCATATTATTAATATCTTAGCAAAATTTCTATATATTGTTAAAAAGCCTAGCAAATGGTACAATGTCAACGCTTGACTTCAGTTTTGTTGCCCTTTAATACAGTTCTTTGTTAAGTGGAGGAAACTTTGCAAATTTTCTTGTAATAACAAAAGACCATTGCCTCCTCCTGTCGTTATATTATCTTCTCTACGTATCTACTTACTTTCTCCTGAAAATCATCTGCGCTCTGAAACTTTCTATGTAGTTATATTAAAACTTTTCACTATCCCAAGGAGCTAAGAAATACATTATTAAAACATGTATAAAAAAGATGATCTCTTCTGTGGTAATATTATGAGTAAGTACCTCTTGTCGGTTCATTAGACAAAAGTGCATCAATACCTCAATATTCACGATTTTAAATTCACTGTTAACGAAGGTTTTATCGATTGCGAAGATCCGTGGTCAAGGATCGGACTCGGCAGACTCCGGAGGCACTCGGAGCCGACTCGGAAGACTTTGTCTCACACGAATATGTCGCCGGACTAGAAAAAGAGAAAGATAAGCCTGAAGTTTGGTTAAAATATGTTGGTTAGGATTGTATTTTAGTTACTTTTTTAATATTTAAACATAAACATAGTACAACAAAAATGATGAAAAATAGACAATTTAGTATAATATGTTGGCACTGACAAAATGAATACAATCTATCAGTACCAACATCCAGTGGATAAGAACTATTCCACGAAGCAGTGCTTGTGTCGGAATAGATTTTTTTTTTTTTTATAAAAAATGAATATGTCCTTGTTAAACAAGTGCATAGACATCTTTCTACATTCCCTAGATCAGCGCGCTAACCGCTCTGCCATCGACCCATCTGCTTTACATTATATATATATATATGTACATATATGATGATATTCGCTCACGCGAGTCGCAATAATGACTAAGTGCCAACGTAACCAACCTATTTTCATCAAATTTTTGGTTAGAATAGGTAGGTAAGGTTATATTTCTATGACACGCGTAGACTAGTTTTTCTAAGAACAACTAGTTTCGCCTGAAATTGGGTTTGGCCGAGAACATATTATATTGTAGGTACACTGGCGGGCTTATTTATTCAGATATTTCTATGTCTTATTATTAATTTATATTATTACAAACTGAAAATTATACATTATAGATACACATTTCTTTATTGTGTAAATGATTAATAATCGCAAATTTTAATTATTTTTTATTTTGTATCGCTTCCCGGGCAACTAACAGGTAATAGGTCAAATATTAGTTTAACACGCACCCAATAACAGATTCCCACATTTTGGAGACTATCGATCCAGATCACAGATCCAGACTGATAACACAATTAAAAACTGTGTCTCCACCGGGAGTCGAACCCGGGAACTTGAATCAGTAGTAAGATACCCAACCAACTGGGTCACAAGGTCCGACTAAATTAATAAATCATACCATTAAACGGATATAGCGCCTTCATGGTTAAGATTTCTGACTTGTGAGCATGATACAATGGAGAAGTTGAGAAGATTCTGGAGGGACCATGTCAACAGGATGGACGCATCTCAAATCCCATCCATAGCGGCAAACGAAATCCCACCAGGGCATCGCCTCCCCGGAAGACCACCGAAGAGGTGGAGGGATAGCTGGACCTCAGCTTCACAGGAATAGCTTTCTCGAAAAAAAAAACAGATCTACGATCTAATATAAGAAGAAGAAGACTTCTGAGCGGAAGGTTCCGGGTTCGATTCTTGTTGGTGATACAGTTTTTGATTGTGATTTCAGTCTGTAGGACGATGAATATCACAAGTTTCCGTAATGTGGCAACTTGTTATTGGGTGCGTGCTAAATAAATATTTTACATAGTACCTGTTAGTTGCTCGAGAAGTTATATAAAATAAAAATAAAATTAAAGCAGATAAAAGAATATAAAAAAATTTAAACAAAAATTAAAATTGCACTTAATATTCTAAAATAGTAGTTTTCGATTTTGTTGTTTGATTTGTTTCAATTTCCAGTATTTTCCAGTATGTGTTTTGGTATATTTGAATCGTCTATATTACTCATTTTTCAATTATTTTCATGTTTTTCCTTTTTTTTGGTTTTAATATGTATTCTGATATATTTTCTCATTTGTATATTCCTCTTTTTCATTTATTTTCAAACTTTTTTAATGTTTATTTGATTTTTTTGTTCATGTATGATTTGATTTTAATAACTTTTATGTTGACTTTGCATTGTATTGATATTTTTTATTTTTTTATAAGTGATTCCCTCATCAAGCACAAGATTGTAATCTTTTTGATGAGGTAATGGAAGGAAAAATATGTAAAAATATTATTACTAGTGAATATATATTGATTTGTATAATAAAATTATTATGTTAAATAAAAAAAAAAAAGACATTATTAACCTTGCCCGAGAGGCAATACAAAATAAAATAAATAAATCGAATATATTTTTAATTACATTATACGCAAACATTGGATTTTTTTCCCTTTCGGGAAAAAAATAGCGTTGAGTTAAAAGACCAAATTAACAAATGGCGGTGGTGAGTTTATTTGATGACAGAACGAACTTATTTCCACAACACATCACCATCAATTGACGGAAATTTTCTTTTATCAGCGGAGGATGTGATGTTCGAATCAGAGTGGCTCTTCAAATTGGACCAATCGGAAGTGAAAGAATTGGTAGGTAACAATCTCTTCAATGACGTAACAGTCTATCGTTTGACCAAAATCATTTCGGGAACGAATTTACTTTTTATTTATAGAGCGTCGTTTTAAAACGAATATTAGTGTTTATTTTATTTTATTCATTATTTATTAAGGAAACATACAGAAACATACATCGTATTAGCACAAAAATCAGGCATACCAGTAAAGTTTCCATACATGGTCAACAATAAGATGCTTTATAACAAAACATAGTTTATTTATTTATTTGTATCTACGGTCAATATTACAAAAACAACAATAATAAAAAAAAAACAATAATTGTATGCAATTTATAAAAACAAGAGTTGACAGCAAAAAGGCGATAAAAAAGAAAAAAGAAAAACATCGGAAATATATAGCTAATAAAAAAATAAATAAAATAATATATAATTTTTGAAAATTATCAATGTAAATAAAGAACGAAACATTATCATGCATGACGGCGCGGCGGTAGCGGGATGTAGGGCTATAAGTAACGCGCACATGTACTGAGACAGACCAGAGTTAAATATGTCCACTATATGTGCATATTTAACTCTGTTTTTTCTTTTCTATTTTATGTCAGTGTATTTTCATTGAATATTTATTTTTATACTATATTTTTAACTTGTTATGTTTTGCTGTTTTGTCGGAGAATTTTATTTATTATATTTAAAAAAAATAAATTATTTATTATTTTTTAAATTTTGTATTTTGATTATTTTTTTTTCTTTATTAATTTAAACTTGCCTATGTTTTTTTTTTTTATTTTATTTTGTTGTTTTTTTTATGATTGCACAAGTTTATTTTTTTTCTTGTTAAACAAATTTTTGTAAATGCACTTATGAGCGTAGATTTTAATAAATAAATACCTATTACCATAAATACCTATTGCCAGTACGATGGTGGAAAGGGGCACCGGATCGATATCCAACATGACAATTAAAAACATGGCATGCTTGTGACAATTTCTCCCTAACCTCATCTGTTGCACCTCGTAATCTTTTTCCCGGCACTTTCCCATCTTAGTACTTATTTTGGCTATTGGAATAGGCTTTACTCATCCTCAAGTTGTATGCTGTGCGGTTATGGATATCGCTTTTATGCAAGCCGTTTCTATGTGGGATCTTGGAGCCTGGATGATACACGATATCTATTGCTTTTTTACAGTACGGTGGTGGTCTTTTACTTGCTGTTTAAATCAGTGACTCCATGGCTACTACGAATATGTGCTGTACTTCATCGTGAAAAAAAAGTTGAGGGCTGTCGCGGAGTGGGTAAAAGGCAGATTTCTTAGCTGAGATACATCAGAGAATGGAACGGAGTTCATAGAGTGAAGGAGTTGTTCCTATAAGTTCAGGACAGACACCGAAATTAACCCCCTTTGTACACTGTAAGTACACTTGCTTGTATATAAATGATATAAACAAATAAAATACTCATTCACTCGGTTTAGAATGCCATTCTCGGATTGGAAGCACTACCACAGTAGTCAGCAGTGCATCTTCTTTTTCTTTTTATATGCCTTGTCATACTTGAGGTAGGGTCGGCTCTCCTAATCTTTCGGCGCCCTGCATGGCTGGTATTTGGGTTTTATCCATGAGCTTATCCATATTATCCCACCACGTGGATAGTGGATATATATGTACTTTTCCTTTCCTGGGACTGCACCAATTTATTTTTTTGTTCTCTCAATACTTGTCCATATCATCTGACTCGGCTCTCTGAGTTTTTTCTGGTATGGGGGCTGCTACTAAGTTTCCTCTTATTAGCTTATTACAAACTTTATCAAGCTTTGTCATCCCGCCTGCCCATTTCACCATTTTCATTTATCCCAGTAGTCAGCAGTGTATATATTCCAAATTTGCTAAAATCTACGTTATGAAATGAAAATTTAATATCCACATAGAGGTAGTTGGAAGATAAATAAAGGTTATCCTTAGACAAGTTGTTAAGGTCAGTCCATTGACCTGTAATGAATCAGTATATTTATATCGGCGGGAGCAGACTGGGTTCAGATACCCACACGTATGAGTAGGTTTAATTAATTTGTTCATTAGAGCATTCATACGGATGATGGGGCTAGGTGCGGAAAGTTTAAAGTATTCGCGACACAGATAATAGAAAGAGACATATGTAATAGAGATGAAGTATCAGTATCATCATCATGATCATTAATGGATCTACAGCCGATTGTGGGCATTGGCTTCCTCTAGAATTCGACGTCATGTTTTTAGGCATTGGTTATGTCCGAGGTTCAGCTAGCGGATTAAAAACAATTTTTATATAGCGCCGTTCAATGACTCAGGATCATTCCAAGGGCGAATGAAAGTGCAATTATCGTTGCAAATTACTGGAGGGACACAATATAAGTTGATTATCTTAGACACGGAAAGTAAGTAAGTATTCCAAGCCCGTTTATAGTTTATTATTGTGCTGCTTTACAAATCAGAGTTTTTATTAAGTCTTTTGAAGAATATGATGTCGTTTTCAGCACTGCAGACATCTGGCGGTTGTCCATTCCATTTCACATCAAAGCATTGATCATAGTTAGCCGCCTCGTAGCCGCCCTTTCCAATTCCCTTTCTTTTTATTGTTTTTGGCCATGTCAGGATCCCCCGACGTCTCTCACTCTGACGTAAGCGTTTATGCCTTGAGCTAACCGGAACAGCTCTGTGGTCTTCGGTCCATTCCCTGATGTTTCTTATCCAAGACATCTAGTATTTATTGTTCCGGAGAATGTGTCCCAAGTATGACATCTTTCTAATTTTTATCTTCTTCTTCCTTCAACCATCTCTCCACTGCGGGATGTAGGCCTCTTTTAAGTACTTCTATTTTTTTGGGATTTATGGATCAATCTCCTTCCAGCAATGGGGACAATATTATCTGCCCACCTTTTCTGAGGTTAACCTATTTCCCTTTTCATATCCCATGGTCTCCATTTCAGATTTCTGGGTGCTCATCTATCACATTTTTATACTGGACTACAATTCTCTACTCACGTTATATCATGTGATTCGTAACATTCTGCGACGAAATTCGTAACATTCTGCGGTTCCATTAAAGAGGTGTTTTTCTGTAATCCAAACTACCTGAATTTGAGATGCCTTGCAGAGAGCTCTTTACTCTGACACAGCTCTTGTAGTGTGGTGAAATCTATTCATTCGTTCATTCATATCATCACGGCACATCCCACAATAATAATAATAATAATGAACACTTCCTTGCACCCTGCGCAAGTGGGGAGTTTATTGCCGTATGGCAATTTCTGTCAACTAACCAGTGTTTCCAGCCCTTAGAAGCAACATTAGCGTAAGAAATGAATTTAAATAAATTTTTCCTCTGCTGGGAATCGAACCCAGGACGCCCGCACAGAAACCGAACGGCTTACCAGCTGTGCCACGGCGGTCGAAAATACGGAGTAACCAGCGACAAATATGCGGGTGTTCATTACCATATAAAAGGAAGCACAACACATGCGTGTATACTCACACACCAGTCTCATTTCACCTAAAAAGGCACTTCATTTAGGTGGTGAATCTCATTGCTGAACTATGTGAGATTTTATTTTGCCCGTTGTGTTGTTGATTACCCAGCTATGATAGGCAATATAAAAGAGTAGAAGCACCATTCTAAGCCGATCCCTTGCAGTAAATATATTCATTATTTCTATTAAGTTTTTCATTTGATTTCTACTAAGTGTCCATTATCTTTGTTTTCCAAAATTCAAGACTCTTTCGAAAATCCTAATATTGTTGAATTTTCGCTAATTGTTAACAAATTTGTTTACTTAGTAAAATATTTAATTAACGAAAATCCGACATTTACAGGTGATTAGCTTCAATGATTAATAAAGAGAATAATCTAACAAAGAGAAATCTGAGTAGAATGCGATTTTTATGGTGAAGGAATTGGAGACGGAATTTTAACAAAAAGATGAACCGATGAATCTTTACAGAATTAGTGAAATGAGAAATCCATAGACTAATAATACAGATTTAGAAAAAAATAATTATAAAAACAGATATTTATCTATGGTAACTACTTTATTTGCTCTGTTTCTTTAGATTAAATCAAATAATATTATGTTCTCTTTGCTAATTAAAATAATATAATTCTTCTCAAAATTCTTTATTTAAACATTTTTGTAGGTACCTACTCATTTTACATTGTAGAGTTAAACCATATGTACACTTAGTCTCAGCTTAAGATTGACCATAAGTGACCATTATTTGTGTCAGCTTATGATTGACCATCTCTGTTTTTTGTTTAAGCCTAAGATTGACCATAAGTTACCATTATTTGTCTCAGTTTAAGATAGACCATAAGTTGCCATTATTTGTCTCAGCTCAAGATTGTCCATAAGTTACCATTATTTGTCTCAGTTTAAGATTACCATCTCTGATTTTTGTTTAAGCTTAAGGTTGACCATAAGTTACCATTATTTTTGTCAGGTTAAGCTTGACCATAAGTTCCCATTATTTGTCTCAGGTTAAAGCTTGACCACAAGTGATATTCTTATTATTCTTCCTCTGGTTTTGGGCTGAAGGCCTGTTTTTTCAGTCGGAGACTGCCTCTTGTGATCTGGATGTCCAGCTATCACTCCATCTTTTTGCTGGTCTCCCCCTTGCTCTACGACCCTCCGGGACTTCCTTGGAGATAATTGATTAAGATTAAGATTGATGTTATAATTTATTTATTTATATAACTTTTCAGGTAACTAACATGTACTATTTCGAATATTAATTTTACAAGTACCCAAAAACAAGTTGCCACATTAGGAGACTAACGATGTTTGTCGTCTCACAGATTCAGTCAGAAACCACAATTATTAAAAACAGTATCATTGCAGGGAACATTTTTCATTTTATTAAGTTGATTTCTAGACTGCCTCAATTCAGCATTTGATTTCCCAGTACATACCTTCACACGGTAGGTACCTGTTGAAATATAGATTAGAAATATGTCAAAAAGTGGTAACTCATGACTATAGCACATTAAAAAGTAAACATTTTATTTTATTTTATTTTATTTTATTTTATTTTATTTTATTTTATTTTATTTTATTTTATTTTATTTTATTTTATTTTATTTTATTTTATTTTATTTTATTTTATTTTATTTTATTTTATTTTATTTTATTTTATTTTATTTTATTTTATTTTATTTTATTTTAATTTATTTTATTTTATTTTATTTTAATTTATTTTATTTTATTTTATTTTATTTTATTTTATTTTATTTTATTTTATTTTATTTTATTTTATTTTATTTTATTTTATTTTATTTTATTTTATTTTATTTTATTTTATTTTATTTTATTTTATTTTATTTTATTTTATTTTATTTTAATTTATTTTATTTTATTTTATTTTATTTTATTTTAATTTATTTTATTTTATTTTATTTTATTTTATTTTATTTTATTTTATTTTATTTTATTTTATTTTATTTTATTTTATTTTATTTTATTTTATTTTATTTTATTTTATTTTATTTTATTTTATTTTATTTTATTTTATTTTATTTTATTTTATTTTATTTTATTTTATTTTATTTTATTTTATTTTATTTTATTTTATTTTATTTTATTTTATTTTATTTTATTTTATTTTATTTTATTTTATTTTATTTTATTTTATTTTATTTTATTTTATTTTATTTTATTTTATTTTATTTTATTTTATTTTATTTTATTTTATTTTATTTTATTTTATTTTATTTTATTTTATTTTATTTTATTTTATTTTATTTTATTTTATTTTATTTTATTTTATTTTATTTTATTTTATTTTATTTTATTTTATTTTATTTTATTTTATTTTATTTTATTTTATTTTATTTTATTTTATTTTATTTTATTTTATTTTATTTTATTTATTTTATTTATATTATTTATATTATTAATTTTATAAATAAATATAGAATTAATAAAATAAATAATATAAATAAAATAAATAGTAAAATTAAAAAAAATGAATATAATATAGTTAATAATAATTATTTGGCTTGGTTAAATTGTAAACTGCTAGCCCTAGAACAGGGTTGGGTCTTTGATTCATCGACTTTTATCTGTTCCTTTGAGTAGTGATAGTTTCAATAGAGAATTAAATGTCATTAAAAACTTAGCTGTGAATAATGGGATGGGTATACTTCAAAGATGGTTGATTATCTTTTATATTATAGATAAAACAAAATGCTTTACATCTTTAAGCTCCGGAGTTACAAACATTAAAATCCACCACGTTCTGGAAGACAAAACAGTAGTAATCGAACCCGGGACCCATTGGATCAAAGGTCAGATACCTAACCAACTGAGCCACCAAGGACGATATCGATAAAATATCTCAAAGCGTATTCAAAATCAGACATTTTCTGATAAATAAGTATGTTGATTTAGGAAGGAGGAAGAACGACTTACATCTTTGTTATAATGTTGACTTTTGAAACGGTATTTATTTAAATATACCTACATGAAACGTATCTTGTACACTTATTGACAAAAAATAACTTCTTAGAGACAGAATTTGTTTTTTAACTCATTGTGATACACCTTCTAATTTATATTTTCCGAGAATTCAATCGTTAGTGATGTACAAAAAACATATTATTATTTATGGATGTCTTACTGCGATACATCACGAGAAAAAAAAATGAAAAATACTTCATAGCAAAAAAAAAGGATATGGTAAAGACAAGTAGTGGGAATCGGAATCAGGTGTTCAGGGATAAATATTCCTTTTTAATTTTTTCTTGAAAATACAAAGCGAGTTAGACGACGCAATATCCGGGATTAGGCTATTCCATTGTCTTGCTGATTGTACTTCGAACGAAGAGCTGAGAAATTCTGTATTATGGATAGGGATGGATAGTGTTGTACGTTCAGCAGTTCCGAGCGGAAGTCCATGATTGGATAAATAAGTGAATTTGTTATTGAGGTATTGTGGCAGGTTTGGATTCGAGAGAATACTGTAGGTATCCTGGGCCAACAAAGAAGATTGCGGTAAGATGATATATGATCAATTTTTTTTCAACCCAAATATGAATCTGATACATATATTCTGAAGACGCTCAAGTTTATTGAGATGCATTTCATTAGCATCCAAATAGCATACATACTTCAAGGGTAATTAATTACATTGGAATGCCTTAATATCATGTCGATTAATAACAGATATGTTCTGATCACCATGCAGCTAGACTAATTATTTATGGGGCTGAATAACGCCCCTTCTAAATTAACTGGCATGTTTTGGGGCTAATTTGTAACTGTGTTCACAGTGTTCTATTTTTAAAATCATATACTCACCTAATATCAAATCACAACCCAGCTATGCGTATGTTCTGAGTACATAAATAAGTATATAATGAAATAAATAGTGTTCTATTTTCAATTTTTTAATCCCAATCAATATTTTATCACAACCAACTTCACGCATATAACTACAAAAGCAGTGTTCTATTTTCAAAATTTTAAACCCAATTATCACAATCAATTTCACGTACATAACGAAATCAACAGTGTTCTATTTTCAAATAAACATACCCATTTAAAACTTCATGTACATAAAGGAATATAAATACAGTTTTCTATTTACAAATTGTTAAACCCAATCATCTTATCACAACCAACTTCACGTACATAACGACTTAACTTATTTTCAAGCGAAAAAGAATTTCAGTATTACAATATATAGAACTTTCAAAATTGAATTGATAGGGATCTCATTAAAAGGCATAATTGGTGAACGTTGCGCAAGCGCATAAAGTGATCACGTAAACCAGCCGATGACAGGTCGTAAGCCCTGTAGGTGCCTTGATTTCCCGGTTCTCCTACAATAAATATTCCAACTTCGTCTCTATTGAGATAATTATAAATCTGTTAAAAAATATCTTTGACTCCCGACAGGGAAAAAAATCCAATGTTTGCGCATATGCAATAATAAAAATATTCGACTTAAATAGTGTTCTATTTTCAAAATTTTAAAACCAATTATCACAACCAACTTCAAGTACGTAACAAAATGAACAGTGTTCTATTTTCAAATAAATAAACCCACTTAAAACATAGTCACAAAAAACTTCACGTACATACATATAAAGAAATATAAGTACCTATTGTGTTCTATTTACAATTTTTTACCCACCGAACTGATTTCACAGACTTCAAATCGGAGAACATACATTCATAACATGTAAAAAAGGTTATATTTTCAGGTCATTTCATATCATCTAATCACAACCAATTTCATCGAGTGTCGAGACAGTCTTGATTTTCAATTACACATATATGGTCTTTAGACTAAACGAATTTCAAAAGTTCTCGCCCATCACTAATCTCGCACGATATAAATAAACAACCCCTATATAAATACTTTCCTTGTTAAAGAAGCGTCATATTAAAGTAAATGAAATATACAAGGTAAAATATATTATTTTTTAAATGTTTATACTTTGTTCGACTAATTGGAGTTTCTGAGAAACGGTCGTATTTTAAACATAGTAGGTACATATATTCACTTAAAAATATATGTTATGATGTGACTTTTTACAGAAAAAATCACTTATGCTGGCATTACAAAGGCTTTCTCTTGTGACTTCTTTTACACTAAATACTCAAGTACAAACTATGCAAACAACACTTTTATTCATGTCAGTTCTGTCAGTGCCCAGACCAAACTTCGGAACATATCCTGTGGGAGTGTTGCCACCCAATTGTGTCCTCTTTTAGATCGGAGCTCCTCGTTGCTGTCCGTGGGCCTCTTCAAGGTCCCATTGGTCACGCGGATTTTGTGATCTCGAAGAACAATTAGCCTTTAAAAAGTTTTGTCATAGTTATGGTGCCTTACTATTGTTAGATTCCCAGTAGGTTATTTTTTTTACAGATATCTTGCTCATACCCCTGATATTTCTCATTTATAAGATCTGAAGTCCCCGAGTGTGAATCCTCCATTCACATTCGTCGATTTTTCTTTTGCACTATGGTGCCGAGATTACTAATCTAGAGGGCTCCATTAGCTACTTTTCGTGCTATGCATTTTTTTCTTGTCGCTCACTTCGCGTTCTGTGAAGGGGCTGTTTACAGTCCCCATATGCAGAGCGGGTGGTGGTGGAAGTGAAAAAAAAACCCTTTTATTAACCGTTGCTGCAATATGCATGTATTTTTACTCCTCACTAACCCAAGGGGATATAGTGGGGAGTTATTTAATTTTAGGGCTATTTTTAATTGCAGATTATCAACTAGTAGGTATCATGCTGAGATTGTATTCTGAAAGTATCATCATAATGTATCTGTGTGTGTGCTATGTGCTGTATGCTGTGTGCTATGTACGGCGCGGGCATGTTCATTTTACTTTATCGATTATAGACTAAAGTACTCATTCGATTCTATTCAAATTTTGCAAATTCGTATATCTAATACTCACTTAGACCCCATTAGATTTTGAAGGATATCTGAACAGTGTTTCTCATTTTTTTAACTGTCAAATATTTCAAAGTTACACCGAGCTCAGAAAACTTAAAAAACGAAATTTATAATTTCAAATTGGTAAAAAGGCACATCACTTTCCAAAATGGCATTGAAGGAACGTCAAGTTTTCATAATAAAATATTTAAATAAAAAAAAATAAATCAAACTCATTTCATGAAAATGCTGAATATTATCCATACAAAATTTGAATAATTTATAGAATGACTTGTTAGTGAGGAGTTTATCGTTGGCCACAACCCATTCGTTTACAATAGCCTACAATTATTAAACGAGTGGGTTGTGGCCAACACTAAACTCTCCACACCACAAATATTGACAGTGAAATATTTTATTCATTCTAAATTTTACTACCAGGAATATAAATTTTCTAACGATAGTATATTTTCATGTTAAGATAGACAAACTATTAATGCCGTATAGTGAAGAATGCTTATGTTGTATGAAATATTATAAAAAAAGCAGATAAATTTTGTTTTAAAGAACGCGAGAGCATTTTCAAAATTTTGACACGTGATATCATATGAAGAAATTTTTTGTTATTTATGGAAAGCTAATCAGTTCTATGTTCAAGCTCTATACATTATAACATGAAATCAAATTACTGAACTTTTCCATACATAGAAATTTATCTAATTACATTTTTATTCATACTAAATGTTACTATCAGGAATATAAATTTTCTTCCGATAGTATATTTTTATGTTAAGATAAACAAACTATTAATGCAGTATAGTGAAGAATGCTTATGTTGTATGAAATATTTTAAAAAAGCAGATAAATTTTGTTCTAAAGAACGCGAGAGCATTTTCCAAATTTTGACAGGTGATATCATATGAAGATTTTTTTTGTTATTTATGGAAAGCTAATCAGTTCTATGTTCAAGCTCTTTACATTATAACATGAAATCAAATTACTGAACTTTTCCATGCATAGAAATTTATCTAATTACATTTTTATTCATACTAAATGTTACTATCAGGAATATAAATTTTCTTCCGATAGTATATTTTTATGTTAAGATAAACAAACTATTAATGCAGTATAGTGAAGAATGCTTATGTTGTATGAAATATTTTAAAAAAAGCAGATAAATTTTGTTCTAAAGAACGCGAGAGCATTTTCCAAATTTTAACAGGTGATATCATATGAAGATTTTTTTTGTTATTTATGGAAAGCTAATCAGTTCTATGTTCAAGCTCTTTACATTATAACATGAAATCAAATTACTGAACTTTTCCATACATAGAAATTTATCTAATTACATTTTTATTCATACTAAATGTTACTATCAGGAATATAAATTTTTTTCCAATAGTATATTTTTATGTTAAGATAGACAAACTATTAATGCAGTATAGGGAAGAATGCTTATGTTGTATGAAATATTTTAAAAAAAGCAGATAAATATTGTTCTAAAGAACGCGAGAGCATTTTCCAAATTTTAATAGGTGATATCATATGAAGATTTTTTTTGTTATTTATGGAAAGCTAATCAGTTCTATGTTCAAGCTCTTTACATAATAACATGAAATCAAATTACTGAACGTTTCCATACATAGAAATTTATCTAATTACATTTTTATTCATACTAAATGTTACTATCAGGAATATAAATTTTCTTCCGATAGTATATTTTTATGTTAAGATAGACAAACTATTAATGCAGTATAGTGAAGAATGCTTATGTTGTATGAAATATTTTAAAAAAAGCAGATAAATTTTGTTCTAAAGAACGCGAAAGCATTTTCCAAATTTTGACAGGTGATATCATATGAAGATTTTTTTTGTTATATATGGAAAGCTAATCAGTTCTATGTTCAAGCTCTTTACATTATAACATGAAATTAAATTACTGAACTTTTCCATACATAGAAATTTATCTAATTACATTTTTATTCATACTAAATGTTACTATCAGGAATATAAATTTTCTTCCGATAGTATATTTTTATGTTAAGATAGACAAACTATTAATGCAGTATAGGGAAGAATGCTTATGTTGTATGAAATATATTAAAAAAAGCAGATAAATTTTGTTCTAAAGAACGCGAGAGCATTTTCCAAATTTTGATAGGTGATATCATATGAAGATTTTTTTTGTTATTTATGGAAAGCTAATCAGTTCTATGTTCAAGCTCTTTACATAATAACATGAAATCAAATTACTGAACGTTTCCATACATAGAAATTTATCTAATTACATTTTTATTCATACTAAATGTTACTAACAGGAATATAAATTTTTTTCCGATAGTATATTTTTATGTTAAGATAGACAAACTATTAATGCAGTATAGTGAAGAATGCTTATGTTGTATGAAATATTTTAAAAAAGCAGATAAATTTTGTTCTAAAGAACGCGAGAGCATTTTCCAAATTTTGACAGGTGATATCATATGAAGATTTTTTTTGTTATTTATGGAAAGCTAATCAGTTCTATGTTCAAGCTCTTTACATAATAACATGAAATCAAATTACTGAACGTTTCCATACATAGAAATTTATCTAATTACATTTTTATTCATACTAAATGTTACTATCAGGAATATAAATTTTCTTCCGATAGTATATTTTTATGTTAAGATAGACAAACTATTAATGCAGTATAGTGAAGAATGCTTATGTTGTATGAAATATTTTAAAAAAAGCAGATAAATATTGTTCTAAAGAACGCGAAAGCATTTTCCAAATTTTGACAGGTGATATCATATGAAGATTTTTTTTGTTATATATGGAAAGCTAATCAGTTCTATGTTCAAGCTCTTTACATTATAACATGAAATTAAATTACTGAACTTTTCCATACATAGAAATTTATCTAATTACATTTTTATTCATACTAAATGTTACTATCAGGAATATAAATTTTCTTCCGATAGTATATTTTTATGTTAAGATAGACAAACTATTAATGCAGTATAGGGAAGAATGCTTATGTTGTATGAAATATATTAAAAAAAGCAGATAAATTTTGTTCTAAAGAACGCGAGAGCATTTTCCAAATTTTGATAGGTGATATCATATGAAGATTTTTTTTGTTATTTATGGAAAGCTAATCAGTTCTATGTTCAAGCTCTTTACATAATAACATGAAATCAAATTACTGAACGTTTCCATACATAGAAATTTATCTAATTACATTTTTATTCATACTAAATGTTACTAACAGGAATATAAATTTTTTTCCGATAGTATATTTTTATGTTAAGATAGACAAACTATTAATGCAGTATAGTGAAGAATGCTTATGTTGTATGAAATATTTTAAAAAAGCAGATAAATTTTGTTCTAAAGAACGCGAGAGCATTTTCCAAATTTTGACAGGTGATATCATATGAAGATTTTTTTTGTTATTTATGGAAAGCTAATCAGTTCTATGTTCAATCTCTTTACATTATAACATGAAATCAAATTACTGAACTTTTCCATACATAGAAATTTATCTAATTACATTTTTATTCATACTAAATGTTACTATCAGGAATATAAATTTTCTTCCGATAGTATATTTTTATGTTAAGATAGACAAACTATTAATGCAGTATAGGGAAGAATGCTTATGTTGTATGAAATATATTAAAAAAAGCAGATAAATTTTGTTCTAAAGAACGCGAGAGCATTTTCCAAATTTTGATAGGTGATATCATATGAAGATTTTTTTTGTTATTTATGGAAAGCTAATCAGTTCTATGTTCAAGCTCTTTACATAATAACATGAAATCAAATTACTGAACGTTTCCATACATAGAAATTTATCTAATTACATTTTTATTCATACTAAATGTTACTAACAGGAATATAAATTTTTTTCCGATAGTATATTTTTATGTTAAGATAGACAAACTATTAATGCAGTATAGTGAAGAATGCTTATGTTGTATGAAATATTTTAAAAAAGCAGATAAATTTTGTTCTAAAGAACGCGAGAGCATTTTCCAAATTTTGACAGGTGATATCATATGAAGATTTTTTTTGTTATTTATGGAAAGCTAATCAGTTCTATGTTCAATCTCTTTACATTATAACATGAAATCAAATTACTGAACTTTTCCATACATAGAAATTTATCTAATTACATTTTTATTCATACTAAATGTTACTATCAGGAATATAAATTTTCTTCCGATAGTATATTTTTATGTTAAGATAGACAAACTATTAATGCAGTATAGTGAAGAATGCTTATTTTGTATGAAATATTTTAAAAAAAGCAGATAAATTTTGTTTCAAAGAGCGTTAGAGCATTTTGACAATGTTGACACGTGATATCATATGAAGAAATTTTATGATATCTATGAAAAGCTAATCAGTTCTAAGTTCAAGCTATTAATATTCTTATATCAATATGAAATCAATGAACTGAACATGTGTGTGAACTCCGCGGTATTCCCCAAGGCACCAATTATTGTCCTCCGATTTCACTAAGGTCTATATAGGACGGCCATCACCTAAATTATTGACGTCGGACAAAAATTCATAAACCCTGGATATTTGGGTGACGTAATGTTTTTTACCCTGACACCCCTGGATAAATATTTTATTAAAAAATACACATCGTTTATACATATTTGTTTTCTTCATTTATACATCTAGTTTGATATATAAATTACAATGTAAAAAAATAAATAATCAATTCAAATAATACACTCTATTCTTTCAGAGTTAATTTGAGGACATAAATAATTAGAAACGCTCCTCTTTTTGTCATAAATAAAAAAGAAATAAACGATTATTATTTTTGTTTCTCAAATAAACTTACTAAGTATATTATTCTACATACGGTAGAATCAACAAATTCTAAGTCATCTAGTTCGATTTTGTATGTAAGTTGGGTATCCAAACCCTAAATGTAACCATATTAAATGTTTATTTAAATTAAGTAACAAGTTTAATTTTAATGAGATCAAGTTCTTTTTACTAGATCAATCAACCGGATTTTTTGTATCAGGCACATTTTTTAAAACCCCTTCCGGACGGCCCCCAGACGCATATTTACATTTACACGTATTTACGCGTATTTGCCCTACAGTCATAGCAACCTCTCTTTTTTTGGTCAACGAACCCCTAATTGCTCTATGACCATTAGTTAATTACTGGGACGAGAAAACTGAGAGCTATGGAAAGGTCATCCAAATTAGAACATAATCGCACTTGTAAGGGGATCATATTGAATTAGGTTTGATGTGGTTAATTGTTGGTGATGTTTACTATAATTGTAATAATTAATGTAGGTAAACATTATTTTCATTAAAACCATTATAAACGTACGCTACGCAAGTCATAGTATATTAATTTTCTTTCTCAAGTAAGGACTTCTATTCTAAACTACTTCTATTCTGACGTTTTTTATTATGATAAATACTTTTCTCTTGTGTTTTTACTTTGTAATGATCTAATTGATGTTATATCTCGTTTGTGCAATAAAAATACGCTTGTTGAAGCTGCGGAAATAATAAAATATTTATAGTGAAACTATTAGCAGACAGACAAAATAAACATATGCTTTAAAACAAGCTGTTTGTGCGATGGAAATAAGTATGTTTGTGCAAGGGAAATAAGCATCTTGTTTGTGCGATGGAAATAAGTATGTTTGTGCAAGGGAAATAAGCATCTTGTTTGTGCAATGGAAATAGCATGTTTGTGCAATGGAAATAAGCATCTTATTTGTGCAATGGAAATAAGCATGTTGAATCCGCGAAAATACATAAAATTAATAGTGAAAAAGACAAAATTAACAGATGTTTTAAAACAAGCTGATTGTGCAATGGAAATAAGCATCTTGTTTGTGCAATGGAAATAAGCATGTTGAAGCTGCGTAAAATACACAAGATTTATAGTGAAACAATTAGGAAACAGATGCTTTAAAAGAAGATGCGGTAATGGCATGGACACATATAGCGTCTTAGAGATGATAGATGGACCTTACGAACCACGATATGAACGGTATCTAAATAAAAAATAAATGTTGGTAGGCCGTACAAAAGGTGGATCTAGATATAATAACAACAGGGGGGAAGAATTGGGAAAATAAGGGCAGAGACAGAACTAAATGGAAACTATTGGAGGGAGGCCTTTACCCAAGAGTGATCCATTTCATGAAATACATATTATATGTTATGTATATACACTACATACATACATACATACCATAACGCCATGTCCCTCGCGGGGTAGGCATAGAGAACCGAACGCCACTTATTTATATCTTGACACACAATCATCGCCTCGTCGACATTCATACATCGTCTTTCAAAATACTGTCACATGGACGTGCCATCCCTTCCTTGGACGGCCCCGACCTCTCATTCTATTCCTGCCTGCAATGTATATTTTTTTCGTCAAGCGTTCCTCGTTCATTCTCCCCATGTGGACAAACCATCTCAATGTGTTCACTTTCATTCTATTAATGACATCTTTCTTTATCTTACATTCTTTCCTTATGTCCTCATTTCTGACCCTGTCAGGATACATCTTCCTATTACAGATTTTTATTATTATATATTTATTCCAATGTTATTTATACATACATACATACATAGTTCTTAAACATTTATCTATTATCATCGTTTCGGTGTCCCGTAAGAGCTGGGTAATAGAAAATACAACAGGCAACAATAACATCTCACATAGTTCAGCAATAAGGTTCAACACCCATTCTGAATTTAGTGCATTTTAGGCGAGATAAGACTAGTGTGTGGACATAAACGTACGTGTCGTGCTTCATTTTATAAGGTAACGCACACCCGCACACCTGTATCTGGTTACCCCAAACTGTATTATATGACTGAATGAATGTAAACAAGTATTTTATTTTCAATACTGTGATAACTGGTACTTTTAGTAACCAGTTATATAAATTATAAACACGCGTTTAACTTAAACACAATTTATAGATAATTACAGTAATTAATTATATACAAGAGTGAAGTACAATAATTAGATTATATTATGCATTGGTTCATTTCCAAAAAAATATAACTCTGCATAGTAGAAGCCAACAAACTTTGTGCGTTTCACTAGGCAAGCAAATGATCTTAACTTTTTTGTGCCTATAACGAAAACCTCGTTTGGACAGAGACGTCTTAGAGTCATTGCTCCTAGAACTTTCAACAAACTCGATAAATGAATCAAAGAGACAAAAAATAGTCATTCCTTTAAAACTAAAATAAAGGAATGGCTATTAGTAAAAGGCAGACACTATGCAGAGGAGAGTATTCACCCATAGCCTTCGACCCCTAATATGTCTTACTACACTTATTATATTCGGTTGTTTTTTATTCTGTGAGTTCATAATGTGAATCTATTGATGTTTTTAAATAATTATGTTACTTTTTTAAAATTATGTTGTACTTTTAAATTATGTTGTTTTCTTTGTTTTGTATTTTGTGTTTATATTTATGATGTGTAAATTATATTGCTGTATATATTCAAATTGACGATACTGTAATATACCTAACAGCAGCCCCAGAACAGGTAAAACCTTTCTCCCGAAGATTGCCGAATCCCCCCGTTCGTACAATCGCGTAAACCGCTATACAGATTGCCTTATAAAAGGCGCAAACATCAATATAATATATCACAAATACAAAAGCATAAACTGTTTTTCTCTCAAACTGTGTTAGTTGATAAGGACCTGTTCTGCAGTAAGAATCCTGTAAAAGGATATGAAACTTGAAATCTGTGCTCTGAAATATTTTTCAAAATTTGAATGCCATTATCTTAGGAGAATAAGAATTGAACGTCACTCTATGAGAATATGGCTGTATTTTCATCTCTATCTATCCCTAATGTATTATTAAAAGGTTCGAGCGATAAAACAGTCTATTTTAAAATAGGTATGAATTTCGTTTTAAAAGGAAGTGAGAAATTTGTTAAAGAAACAGGATAATAGCAGGGACGTTATAGTTAATGCTGATCTTTGTCTCGTATGATTGAATCTGTTCTGGAGCGAAACTTGGAAATAAAAATCGATTCGATTTGTTGGGATTAGAGATTCATGAACCAATATGCAGTTGAGGAAATTGATTCAATACTCCAATATATAAGATTACGAATCCATTTGCTGCAGAGATATCTCTCTATGTATAGAGATGAATCTCTATCTTAAGGGGGCGACTGCTGCCAACGTGCCTATTTTTTCAATTTGATATTGCATCATTACTACAAAACGAATTATTTTGAAAAAAAAACTTCGTTAGTTTGGATAAATATACCTTACCTTTTTGATTATGTTCTGTTTATATTCTTGAAGAAAACTAATAAGTATACCCCGATTTTTAAAATTTATCTTATATTTCTGTATACTTTTTAAATATATACTTTTTTTAATTAAAGAAGAATCATATATCTGGAAACATATCTTGTGACGTTGCATTAATGCATAAGGTTAAGTAAATAAATCAAAAAAACTTTTACACTGGCGCTGAATGGAAAATAAATGTTTTTAGGTTTCTTTATTAAACCTGAAGCATTAATGCAACTTCACAACATATTTTTCCATATATTTTTGTCTTATTTAATTTAAAAAAAATATGTATTACTCTACGCCTTATAGTTTATTAAAAATATAAGATAAACGTTGAAAATCCATTATTTTTCTACAAGAATTTATACATAAAGTTAAAGAGTATTTTTCTTTATTAATACCCAAACTATTTAAACCTTTTTTTACAAAACCATTTGGTTAGAAATAATGATGGTATATCAAATTGAAAAATAGGTACGTTGGCAGCAGTCGCCCCCTTAATCGAAGAGAATTCCATGTTTCTTTAAGTAGTTTTTATAATATTTTGTAGATAATATTTTTGGCTAATAAACGATTTGAAAATCATCAAAATGTTACCAGAAAAATATAGTTTCGGTAGATTTCTGAAGCCCAGCGGTAAGGTCGTCGACTCTGTGTGAGGTCGACGGTTCAAATCCGGGCGGGGCACGCACCTCTGGATTTTCAAAAATCTATGTACGGATTTATATCACTAGCTATATTCGCTACTCCCACCACCACCCGCTCTGCCTATGGGGACTGTAATCGGCCCCTTCACAGAACGCTAAGTGAACGACAAAAAAAAATGCATAGCACGAAAAGTAGCTCATGGAGCCCTCTAGATTAGCAATCTCGGCACCACAGTGCAAAAAGAAACAATCAACGAGTGCGAACAGAAAATTCACACCCGTGGACTGTCTATGACCTCAGATCCCCCTACATGCAGACCATCAGAGAAGTGACCAAGATCTCTGGAAATAATTAATTTAACGGGAATCTTCTAAAAGTAAGGCACCATATCTATGACAGAAAACCTTAAAAGCTTTATAATTTTTCTTCGAGATCACAAAATCCGCATGACCAATGGGACCTTGAAGAGGCCCACGGACAACAACGAGGAGCTCCGATCTATATGAGGACACCATTGGGTGGCAACATTCCCAAAGGATATGTTCCGAAGTTTGGTCCGGGTATTGACAGAAATGACATGAAGCAGAGGAGGCAATGTTAAATCGGTGAAGATAGCTTTTAAAGTTTCCGTGTCCTGTGAAAAATTGGGAAGTCCAAAAGTCTGGAACAACCCAGGGAGATTTAAGACGATACCTCACGTCGGGAAAAAATAAGTAGGCAATTCTACCCACTGAGCAGGCCGTCCAGCGAGTCTGCCAGATGTTCTGCAAATTTTCATTTACAGTCCTTTCAACAAAGCCGCGTGACACTCGACCCTCTGGAGGGAAGAGAGGAATATTTCCGATCATAGAAGAACAGCCCCGCGTAAGGTTGAAAACAGCCCCTCTACGCTGAAGTTCCAGATCAAGGGGAGTCATGCCTGTCAAAATTGGCAGTGCTTCAGTGGGACTCGTTCCATATGCTTTGGATAGAGCGATGAGAGCGAATCGTTGGCCTGAGAGTAAAATTCTACGTATATGTTGAAGCTCACAGGCGTGAGACCAACATCCTGCTGCAAAGCAAGCAATGCCGAGGTAAACTGCCTTATATAAAAGACAGGATACTTGAAACTGTAAACCCCAGTGTGCCTTGGCGATGTGTGAGATCTTTAAAAAAGCAGACTTAGCTTTGTCTACACACAATCGAGCATGGTTTTTAAAATTTGGTCCTCTTTCCAGAACAACTCCTAGGCAAGTGATTTGGTCCCGAAAACTCACATTTGTTCCTGAGAACTTAATAGACGGCTGTCTACGTAGTAAGCCTTTGAAAACCAAGCCATATGTCTTATTAGGAGCGAAGCAAAGTTTATTTTTTACACCCCAGTCGGAAACTAAGGAAAGAGCTTGAGTAGCTGAGTTCTCAATAAATCTATGGGAATTACCACGGACGAGGATGTATGCATCATCGGCATACGCTTGAGTCGTACAATTACTGGAGAGAGGAAGATCCAGCAAGTCATCAAAAAAAATGTTCCAGAGAAGTGGACCGAGAACAGAACCCTGAGGACATCCAATGCTTACCTGTCGCGTATGTAGAAATTGTCCCCCAGGCAGGACTATGCGGCGATTTTCAAAGTAACTCTTAACTATCAGATATATATTGCGGGGTATATTCCTTGACTTCAGTTTATGCAAAATGAGCGGCCACCAAGCATTGTCAAATGCACCACTAATGTCAAGGGAAATAGCAATAACATATTTTTCGTCAGAAGGTCTTACAAATTCTGACATATAATTTATAGCATCGACTGTTGAAATTCCAGGTCGGAAGCCAAATTGGCGAGAAGAAAGTGGACATGAGTTAGAAAGATGGGATTCAATTCTACTGCATATAAGTCTTTCCAGAATCTTGCCCAGAATAGGCAGGAGAGTAACAGGTCTATATGCTTTTGGGTCCGTGCTAGGACGATCGCATCGTTTGGGAATTATAGTCATGAGGCCCGTTTTCCAACAGTCTGGAAAACAGCCCTCGTCTAAACATCTTTTTAAGAGGGAAACCATTTCAAATTGAGCCAAACGCCAACATCTTTGTATTAAAATAGAGTCGATACGGTCGAGGCCTGGGGATTTATTTAGTTTAAGGTTCCCAATAATTAAATCGAGTTCCTCAACAGAAACTGGTGGCGAAGCGGGTGTCTGAGGAATGTTGTGTTGAAGAGCACGTACCCATTTATGAAAAACATTATCGGTAGACGGATCATCCGATGGAATCAGCGCGTCCAGAAAAACGGAAGCAGTTGAATCGAGAGACGTTGTGAACTCACCAGTAGTTGCATCGCGGATGCAGGATATTGTTGCGCCATTTCCTCTCTTAGAAGAAACGGCGCGATATACTGCTATATGTAGTCATGATTCAATTTGTCTGGTTCCCCTTTCTAAGGGTTACGAAGGTCCGATGGCAGTCGCTTCAATGAAATAACCAGACTCGCCAATTCCAGGATCATGGTCAAAGCGTACCCCGATAGAAACGGGACAAAAGCGCTAAGGGAAAGTATTAGTAAATATAATGAGCTATATCGGATTTATATCACTAGCTATGTGTAGCCATGAACCAATTTGTCTGGTTCCCCTTTCTAAGGGTTACGAAGGTCCGATGGCAGTCGCTTCAATGTAATAACCAGACTCGCCAATTCCAGGATCATGGTCAAAGCATACCCCGATAGAAACGGGACAAAAGCGCTAAGGGAAAGTATTAGTAAATATAATGAGCTATATCGGATTTATATCACTAGCTATGTGTAGCCATGAACCAATTTGTCTGGTTCCCCTTTCTAAGGGTTACGAAGGTCAGATGGCAGTCGCTTCAATGTAATAACCAGACTCGCCAACTCCAGGATCATGGTCAAAGCGTACCCCGATAGAAACGGGACAAAAGCGCTAAGGGGAAAGAAGAAGAAAATTTTTGAAAAAAAAAATATTTATAATAATACATACATACATCATCATCATCATCATCTGTGGCTCCACAACCCAGGTCGGGTCTTAGCCTCCTGCAGAGCCCGCCTCCATGACTGTCGATCCTGCGACGCATTGCGCCAGTTATGGACGCCGATGCTGTTCGCATCCTTCACCACTCCGTCCAGCCATCGAAGCTTCGGCCTTCCAACTTTTCTTCGTCCCCCCGGTGCACTATTCATGATCCGTCTTGGAACGTCCTCCTCGCTCATTCTTTGGACGTGTCCAGCCCATCTGAGTCTACCAATTCTTATTTCTTTCAGTATGGTAGGCTCCTTGTACAGATCATACAATTCGTAGTTGTGCCTGATACGCCACTCTCCATTGTCACAAGTCGGGCCGTAGATCCTCCTCAGCACCTTCCTCTCAAAAATTTCCAGGGCTCTTTCATCAGATTTAGCGATTGCCCAACATTCTGATCCATATGAGAGTACTGGCCGAATTAGAGTCTTATAGAGGAGGACTTTCGTTTTTCTGGTGAGGTGACGAGACTTCATGTGCCTCTGCAACCCATAGTAGCACCGATTTGCGGACACTATTCGGCGTTTAATTTCAGTTGAGACATTGTTGTCACTTGTCACCATAGTACCGAGGTACACAAACTCGCTAGCAGTTTCGAATGTGTAATCGTCGACTCGCAAATCTGGCGGTTTTCGACGTTCATGCACTGGCATATACTTTGTCTTTCCCTCGTTTACCATCAACCCCATATTCCTTGCTGATGCAGCCAGGGCTTTAAATGCAATTTTTAAATCATTTTCCGAGCGTGCAATGATATCTATATCATCAGCGTAGGCAAGGAGTTGCACAGATTTATTGAAGATATGGCCACCAATTTGAATACCCGAGTCTCGGATGGCCTTTTCCAGTGCCAAGTTAAACAGTGTGCACGCAAGTGCGTCTCCCTGCCTCAGTCCGTTGAAAGTCTTCAGGGGTTCGGACATGTCCTGTTGTATTCTAACTCGACATTCGACGTTGGACATTGTGAGCTTCACTAGGTTTACTAGTTTCTTGGGGATATTAAACTCATCCATGGCTCTGTAGAGTTTTTCTCGGTTTACTGTGTCGTAAGCAGCCCTAAAATCAACAAATAGATGGTATGTGTCAACGTTGAACTCTATAGTTTTTTCCAGTATCTGTCTCAGGCAGAAAATTTGGTCAGTTGTGGACATTCCCTTACGGAACCCAGTTTGATATTTTCCGATAATGCCATCCGAGTATTTCCCCAGTCTGTCACACAAAATATTTGACATAATCTTGTATGAGACATTCAGCAGAGTAATGCCTCTGTAATTAGAGCATTTCATGGGATCTCCTTTTTTATGGAGAGGGCAAATTATTCCACAGTTCCATTCACTTGGCAGGGTTTCGGAGCACCAAACAGATTTTATTATATAATGTATGTGGATGTGGAGCTTCTCCCCGCCATATTTAATCAATTCCGCGGGAATATTGTCTGTTCCAGGTGATTTATTATTATGCAGGCTTTTAATGGCACGCACCACCTCCTCTACTGTCGGTGGCGGCTCAGTATTGCTGGCATCATCGTTGTAGACGTCCCTAGTACCCGTTAGGCTCTCACTCCCACTTACATTAAGAAGAGTGTCAAAATATTCCATCCATCTATTCAGAATTTGCTGTTTCTCACTCAGAATGTTTCCCTCACTATCGTGGCACATCGTAAGCCTGGGCTTGAACTCCTTTTTCTGTTGGTTGACCCTCTGGTAAAAGAGTCGGCTCTTGTTATGGGCGTTCGCTAGTTCAACTTCTCTGATCTGATTTTCAAGGAATACACGTTTTTTCTTTCTATGCAGTTTCTTTTCCTTCTTTCTCAGGTCCCTATATTCTAATACTGCCTGACGTGTATGGTGTCGCTGTTGCATTCTGAGGTATGCATCATTCTTTAAATTGGTCGCGTATTGGCATTCCGCATCAAACCACGTTTCTCGCGATTGTGCACGCCTTCTTCCCAGAATTTCATCAGCTGCAGTGGTAACCACAGATCTAACACAGTTCCAGTAGGAGTCAACATCATCCTGCTCTACATCTGTATTGATATCATCCAGCCTGGGGCCCATAGCCGCAGCAAACTGTTCTGCTGTTTCTTGTGACTTCAGGCGTTCTACATCAAATTTATTCGTGCGGGATCCCCTCTGTTTCATTACATTTGATATTCTACTGCGCAGTCTGGAGATTACAAGGTAGTGATCAGAGTCAACATTTGCCCCACGATAAGATCGTATGCCTATTAGGTCAGATTTATGTCTACCATCAATAAGAAAGTGGAATCATATACATATGTACATACATATAATAATAATAATCAAAAATTCCTTGCACTCTGCGCAAGTTGCAAGTTTATTGCCATATGACAATTTCAGAAATTAATTTAAATAAATTTCTCCTCTGCCGGATATCGAACCCTGGACGCCCGCACAGAAACCTGGCTTGCAAACTGTGCCACATTGCAGCGGTCAGCATTTAATCGGGAAATCAGCTAATTCTATAAATTAAATATATGCTATGTTTACATCGTGACGCGACGTCTTACGTAGGCGATTCAAAGATTATTGAACAAAACATATCGCATGATGGGAAACATTTCAAAGAACTCGTTACTCGTTGGCTGAAGCAGATTGGAAGAGAAGGATCTGCCTCGGTACTCTTAGATTTTTTGAGATAGAGGTTTTAGAGTTTTTCATCCTGGTTGTCGATGTTCTAAGTTAATGGAGTATGTGAAAAAAAAGAAAACAAATCTCATGATCGCAGAGTAGCCATAGCAAATTCAAATTAGTACTGCCTCGGAACAGACAATGTTTAGCGAGGCAGTAAAATTTCCAAATGTGTGGAAAAAAATTGTAAAATTGTAATTACATAGGTATAAGTTAAATTGTAAATTGTATTTTGTTCTTTTGTAATATTTATACTATTGGAAATATATTACTCATTCATTCATATTGTAATATTGTTTCTTAGAGCTAACAATTATGTAAGCAAAAACGCCTTTGAGATGATATTTGAATAAATTAGTATTTAGAATGGTTTCACCTTCTATAGATTTGTATATGTATGTGTCTTCGTAATTATTCACTTTTGACTTTTTTGTTTCTTTGTATGTCGTCTCAAAACAGAATACAAATAAAAAACTTTAGCGCAAAGTTGTCAACGCAATGTTTTAGTCTGAAACCACTATTTTTTGTTATGTCAAGGAAATGTTTGGATTTACTTTTGTTGGAATTTCTTAGTTGAACCCACCTAGTTACTTAATGAAGCGCAGAAACTCCTCATACAAAGACTATGTGTCTCGTTAGACGTAATATAAATGGTGGTGAACCATTTGACTTGTAGATACTCCGATATCTCAGCCAAATCATTCATTTGAAGAATAAACAGTTTAAATAAGCGTTTTGGGTCCTTTCACCTAAAAGATACTACATATATCCAATACAGAAATATAGAGACATACAGATATTACCCCGTATTCAGTAACTATTGTAACTAAATTAGGAACGTTCTAAAATTATAGATTTTAGATTTACGGTCTTATTTCGGCGTTATAAAATATAAACTTGGACTAAATGGAATAGGAACGTACCTATTTTGGCCGGAACGTTCTTAAAAAGTTACTGAATTAGACGTATTTTGAATAATTATGAATCAATATCTCATTTTTTTAACTGTCAAAAATTTCAAAGTGACACCAAGCTCAGTAAACTTAAAATTTAATATTTTTATTTTTATATTGCTAAAAAGGCACTGAAGAATTATCAAGTTTTCATAATATAAAATGTTTAAATCCAAAATAATTAAACAAACTTATTTCATGAAAATGCTGAAAATTTTCATTTCCATACAAAATTTGAATATTTTGAGTAGTGACTTGCTAGTGAGGAGTATAACGTTGGCCACAACCCGCTCGTTTATTTTACGAAAAAATTTTGTATGTTCTTGAATTTTATTTTTATTGATCAGTAGCTATTTGTTTCTTCATTTTAGGATACCAAACGTGTCAAGGAAATATTTTAAACAATATCGTTTTTATAAATTTAAAGCTGATTGGTAACCGGAGGGGTTACCAATCAACAGTAGTTAGTAACCAGAGTGGTTACTATTAATAGGCTTACTAGAAAGACTCATACATTTAGGCCACCTAATTGTAGTACTAATTATGCTCAGAACTCCTACATATATAGAACGTGTTGTAACTATAACGTGTTCTTTAATGAAATAGACCTTTTCAATAACTCCTTAAACGTATTTAAATGTTCAATTTCTAGATTACTGCTTCGTGGTTAGGTGGTGTACGTGTGTTCCCCTTTTCCTACTTTCCTACTCCCTTCCTCAAAACTACTTCTTTTTGTAAATATAATAACGATAATACTTGTAAACTTAATTGATTCACATGTCATATTATGTATGTTAGTAAAATAAGTAGTCTGTTTACATAATAAATAAAAAATAAATAAATAAATAAATAAATATATGTGGTAACCAGATGGGTTACCAGTAAAGAGAGTTTACTATATCCCAAGTGGATATGATTTGAAATAAGAACACAAGGACAGTGGTTTAGAGAGAAGAAGAAAGAATGGTCAAAAGTAACAATGAGTATATTGATCACAATTAATAGTTTGCTTAAAGGTAAATTTACAATTGATGAAATAACTTACAAAGGAACTTTCTCACGATGAGTAGGTATAACGAGCGAGTTAGCGGGTGTGTTCGAAGTGTCCGAATCTTCGCATGGTGAAGTACCATCGTGCTCGCGGGGTCGAGAGATGAAGTGTCGGCGAGACGGCGTGGTCGAGAACGGCGGCGTGAAGTGACGAATCGAAGTGACGGAAATACGGAAATGAAGTGACGACGTGTACAGGTGTAGACTCCCTTAAATAGTGCTGCGCTGGGGGTAGCAAGTTCAATGTCCTCGAACATTCTAGACTTATTTATTTGAAGTGTCATACCCAGTTGAGGAGTATTGTCACCAGTTTGACGTTGCGGACGATGAACTCGGCCTAGCGATAAACAAATGTACTTGCCGTCGCTAGGCGCGCGCTCGAAAGAAATTTCGAGATGTGGTCTGCCACAAATTATTACAAACTAGTTAGATATTCGAAACCTATTTTCAGTCACAAATTCAAACCCAGATGTTTTCACAGTTCGAAAGTTAGACGGACATCATAGGTTATAATATAAAAAAAATAACTGACGCTTTTGAACGAACCCATCTCCAAAACTGTGAATATCAAAAAGTTACCCATGAAGAAAGCTATATTTATGAGAGCTTTACACGATACATTGGTATTTTTTCCACATTCTTCGCTCTTCCATATTGAATCTGTCCGTATTTGCAGATTAATATATGGACGGATATGATTTCTTTAACAGAGACTTCACGGGTAATGATAAACTTACAAGAGCCAACGTCAACAAATTTCTATATGTACCAAAAATTAAAACGACGTTTGCAAAACGGTTTTTTGTTTTATCTGCTCCGAAAATATACAATATTTTTCAAAAAGAGACAAAGGTGGAGAATCATCTAGGCTAGAACTTGAAAATATATAATATATTTTAAACAGTAATTTTATAAGTGACCCGTCTCAGAACAGGTTTTCCTAGTGAGACGGGGAACGAAAAATATATTGTAATTCATGTATTCTTATTTAATAAACGTCGGGTTGCCGGCACTGAAACTGAAACTGAATGATTTAGTTTTGTTTATGTTTTTAAGTTTGAAAAAAATATTTTTCAGACAAATGTAATATTCTAAATTTGGGATGGGTAGGAAGATGCGAATGCTACACTATTATCATAATATAATGCGTCTGTACATATGTCGACCTTCGTGGCTCAGTTGGTTAGGTAACTGACTTCTGATCCGAGGGTCCCGGGTTCGATTCCCGGTGGATTTTAAGTGTATTTTCAGTCTAGATCTGTGCGTGTCAAATGAATGTTTGATAGATTAATCGTTAGTTGCTCGAAATTCAATATAAAATAAAATATTCAAATGATATTTTTTCAATTCAATGTATGTACACCTGTACATTGTGGGTCATGTGTAATCTAATATAACTTTGTAAATACTATTATAAACTGTTTTTTATAAATATCAATATATTTATTTATCTTATGGTCACAAAAGTTAGTATATCACAACAATATGTCGCACTGTAGTGCCCGTCAAAAGTTAAAAAATAAAATCTAAGTTTTCTAGATAATTGGCCGCTGCTTCACTCAGGACCATAAATTCCGAGGGGTCCCCCCCAAAAGCTCTTAAAGCACACTCAGACACCACATGGCTCACAGTCTGCCTCTCCGCACCGCAGTCACACTCAGGAGAGTCCCGCCATCCACACTTGAAGGAGAAGTCGGCGCATCTGCCGTGTCCAGTCCGCACTCAATTAATATTATTATCTCTTTACTGACACAAACTAAGAAATTGAAACTAGGTATTTTAAACCAAACGAATTGATTGTTTCTACATACATATATTTTTCTTTATGCCAGAACGAATGTTTTGGTTCTATAGGCCCTTTTCAAATTACCTTAACGCAAAGTTAATGGGAATTAATATAAATGGAGAAAATCTGAATAACTTGCTGTTTCCAGATGATATTGTACTTCTTGCTAACGACGCTAATGACAATGCTGAAATGCTCAATAAAATTAGTAGGGCTTCAATACAAGTGGGTCTAAAAATGAACTACAACAAGATAAAAACCATGAACAAAATTGTGACAAATATCACCTGTAATGGTCGAGGGGAGACAATAGAATTTTTTTTTCTTATACCTTACCTTGGACATACAATAAAGCTAGGCAGAAAGAATCAGGATGTTGAGCTTGAGAGAAGACGTGATCATGCCTGGGCTGCATTTGGAAAGCTGTCTTTTATCCTAAAATCCCCAAAATTCGGAAGACATTTAAATAAATACCCATTTGTCTCCTTCCCCAGCTTACATGTGAGCTAGAAACGTCAGTGTTGAATAAAAATACTATGCACAAGCTCATGGTGACACAGAGGGCTATGAAGAGAAGGATGTTGAACATCTCTTTAAGAGATAGAAAAACTAATAGGTGGATAAGACAGCAGACCAAAGTAACCGATGTTGCCGAGAGAGTCGCCTTTCTGAAATGGACCTGGGCGTGACACATGGAAGGTGGAACCAGTGAGTCTTGGAGTGGCGTCTGAGACAGGGAAAAAGAAGCGTGGGACGTCCTCTGACACGGTGGTCGGACTGAATCAAAGCAGTGGTAGGGAGCAATTGGAAGCGGTGTGCCCAGGAAAGGAAGGAGAGGAAAAAGAGGAGGAAGGCCTATGATCAACTTTGGATGCAAACGGGCTGATGAAGAAGATGAAGAGATCATGTATGAAACGATGCATGGATGCAAATGAGTCAAATCATGAATATCAAGATAGAAATGCCAACCTCAAATAGGGAAACAGCACGATGGTATATGTTTTATGTATGTATATATATATAACGTCCAGTTCACTATCCTTTTTATTCCTCAACGCCTCAAAATAGTATCGTGTAAAACGCGCTTTAAAAATTCTCGGACGAGGGTGTATGAGGGCGTAACATTTATGGTTAAAATTAACCCTTAAGGAACGACGGACACCCTTCGAGTAAATACTTGAAACAAGGGTGAAGTCACCCTCTAGCCAGAAACTAAACAAACTCGGGTATGAACAAACCATAAAATACACTTTATGTGGCAAACCAAATTCTGGACAACGGAATACCAACATTTTACACCTTGCCGTTTTGATAAATGTACAGACCTGTCAGCGATCTAAAAATAAATTACCTTCGTAAAATTTATTCATATTATTTTCAATACTATAGCTGTAAACTTTGGAGCACATTTTTAAACAATTTTATTTAATGAAATTTATATTTTTTAAAGGTTTAGGGTCTTAGTTACTTATTAGTAACTAAGACCCTAAGTACACACTTAAGATTCATGATGAGGAAATTGAGGAGGTTGAAGACATAAAATACGCGAAGAAGGTGGGATTTCTAGGAAGGATAAGAAATAAACTTGATTTAAAAACATCTAAATTAGTGTATAATAGCATTGTTGTTCCGCACATTAACTACTGCTCAAGTGTATTATTTATGAGCAATGTAGGTGAAAATAAAAAACTACAGTTATACAAAACAGAGCAATGAGGACAATATTAAAATGCAATAGATTTACCCGTATTGAATATATGCTTGAGCAGTTGAAACAGCAGTTGACAGTGAAACAACAAATAATTCTGAATGTGCTCATTTTTATTTACAAATTAAAAAATAGACTTTTACCACCTTATTTACAAAAAAATATTATGTACAATTTTGAAGTTCACGCATACCCGACGAGAAGTAGGCGGGACTTTAGACTGCCGCAGACAAACTTGGCAGGTACACAAAATAGTGTGTACTACAAAGGCTTACAAATTTATAATGATTTGCCTGAATCTGTAAAGGAGGCGTCTAGTCTTGCCTCTTTTCGTCGCTTAGGTGCTGAATACATAAAACAAAAGTTTTTTTTAAAAATCGTGTGTTTCTATTGTTTATATATTATGTTCTAAGACTATAATATCTGTTTTCCTTGTTTTGATACTACATATATTGTTATTATTATTTTTTATTCATGTTCTTTCATGTCTTCTATTGTGGTAGTGTGTTTTCCTTTTTTTTTACTTTGTGTTTTATTGTTATTGATAGATACGTGTCTTTTTTGTGTGTTCATTTAGTCATCCGATGTTGATTTGTTTATTTTTATTGTTTGTTTTTATTTACGTTTGTACTAGATGTAAGAAATAAATTGTATTTTTTTACATCTAAATAAAATATAAACAATACAATTATATTTAGTTTAAAGCTTACTAAACGCGAAACTAGATATTTAAGACTAAAATAGTTAAGATCGTTATTAAAAAATCTTACTTATAAACGTATACTAAGATATGACTAACTAGTTCACCGAATTGTTTACGAACACCCTCATTTATTTTAATCATATGGCCGCATTGACTTCACAGATGTCAAAAAATAGAAAAATGCATGTAATTTTTGAAAACTGACATCGAAAAATGAAAACAAACACCGCGTTGTGCAGTGTTGAGTCAATTTAAACACGATTGAAATGTAGAATAACAAGAAAAAACATTGAGAGGATTACATTTTTCCGTCAATCTCAAATATGCGTCAGATCATACGTGAAAGATCCGCCATTTTATAATATTTGGTATGACGCGTTAGTCAAGCGTTAAACAACCTCTCGGCCTAAAACGTTAAACTATGTAACTGTTAAAATTAATAAACAAATATAATAAAGTATTTTTTCACAAAATTCGATTACAAAGACTAAACGTTTTCGACGATGTGACTTGGCATTCTCAAGGTCTAAAATTAAACTAACTAATTTTAACAAAAAATAAGTTTGGGAAATGTAGAAGTTTTGCATTCTGCAGGCTAAGTCTGTAAGTAGATCTCGACCGATAAATGTCGAGATTAACTGTCAAAATATCGACTAGTCGATATTTTGACAGTTTTGGTAGTCACTAAGCAGATAACGCGTCGAATCGTTCTCGCCCACCTATTTGACGGCGAGATTGGGTCGACATCGAGGCGAGAGGCAAGATCTAACGCCGCCATGTTGAATTAAATGTAATTTTTTACGCGAACAATGCCGAATTTCATATTTATTTTGAGAATAATTATATAAACGGGTTAAACGACGCCGTTTAAAAGATTCTTCAAACCCTTTAAATATTCAGCGTAATTCATTTATTGCTAATTACCGCGTAACAAAAGTTTTATATGGTTATATATTTATTGAAAATATGCGTCCGTACTTAGATTATAACATTATAATTCTATGCGTCCGTAAATGTTTTCCGTAAGTATAGATTTGAAATAATTTTTCATTTTGAGAAAGTATTCTTGTAAGCTATTTTATCACATATGTATTTTAACACTTAACAAAAGAAAATTCGGCGTAGATTTAGTAAAATAATAACACGCAGCTGTCATCACACTTGATCGAAATATAATTAAAAATAATTTTTAAAATTACTCTCAAAACATTCAATAAACACAAAAGAAGTTAATTTAATCGTATTATAACTTGCTTTCGTGCTTTAAAATATGACCATATTATATTTATTTAACAAATTTATGTAAACAAATTTGACATTTATTCAAATCATGGGGAAAATATTGTGTATTGCCATAAATGATAATTCAAAAATGTACCGCAAGCCAGCCTAACGGCGACAAATACTAATAAGTGCATTTACGAACTCGACAGCGCTTAGTGACTACGAATTGTCGTCACGGGCGTAAACATGGCGAGAAGAGCGGCGATACGTTGTCGGATATCGACTTTTTTACTGATTTGGCCTGCAGAATGTAAAGGATGGAAACTTAACGCTCTAGAAATATTAAAAATAAATGAAAATAAAATAAAAGACAATATTGTTAACATCCAGGTACCAACTATATCCCCTCTTATTTAAACTTAGACTCACCCAAATATTATTTCTTTCTTTTTCGTGTCCGGCTAAGCTCTACCACTCCAATAAGCAGCGACTGACATCGCGTTGTCATTTGTCATAATCAGATCCCCAGGACTACAGACCACTCCCATTATTGGGCACATCAGTAAGTGGCTGTCATCCTGGGTTGCGCCACATTCGCATCGGGTGTCATCTGATGCAGAGAGGTACCTCCACCTTTGCAGGTTTTTTTTACATCTGGTGACGCCAACCCTGTGTCTATTGAGGGCCTTCCATAGAGCGTATGGTGTGTGCTCTCCAACTCCGATACTCTCATTTGGTTCCATCCATGGTGCCGCTCCAGAGTCCAGTCGCCAGAGTTCTTCTCTCCGCTGCTGAGAGGACTCAACAGGGGATGTGGCCTTGATAAAACTTTTCCTGGACCTCAGGCGCGACACCACTGGCTGGTGATGGTATAAAGGGTGGCGTATGTCGTCGGGTTTGTTTTTACCTCTCTGCATCTGCGGCAGTTCTTCGTCGGATATGTGGTGGGGCAATTCCAATTATTGGGTACAGTCTCTCAGTTGGTGTGGGCTTTGAGCACCCCGAGACTAAAATAGAAATATTTGGCAACATTGTAAAATCACTGTAACTTCACCCACACAAGTGGCAACGCTGTAAATGTTGTATTTTAGGATGATTTTTGTTTAAATTGGTTAATTTAATTTTCGACCATGATAATGCCGAGTCATATCGGCGATAACGTTCGGTCATTGTAATCGAATTTTGTGGCAAAATACTTTGGTATATATTTGTTCATTAATTTTAAAACGGATTTTCACTCTGATAACACAAAAACTTTAGAATCTATAAAAAAACGTTAATAACTTAATAAACGCACATTTTCGAGTAGTTGAAAATGTGCTTACTACTTGAAAATGTGCTTAGCACAAAATAATCATAAATAAATAAATATCTTGTAGGGACCATATTACAAATGATGAGTTTCTCAAAAAAATTGAAGAAACCAGGCATATGTTGAAGACCATATCAAAAAGGCGTGCAAACAGGATAGGCTATGTGTTGCGAAAAGATGATCTTCTAAACATCACCTTGGAGGGAACGGTTGGGCGAGCAACTGGCAGAAAGCGTCCCCGCCGGGAGCATTTAGAGCAGATGTGCGAGGATATGAAGTGTACCTCCTACACAGAGTTGAAGAGAGTCGCTGAAGATCGAGCGGAGTGGGGGAAGAGATGCATCGCTTTGGTGCCAACCAATCCTTAACCAAAAATGAAACCAAAGAAGAGATTGTTTTATTATGAATATTTTCAGAGTAAAGTTTGTGGTCTATTATGGGACAGTTAAATTTATTACAAATCGAATTGTTTTGTGAATATTTTTGCAGCATATTTGTGACACACTTTTAACAATTTTATTTATTAGATAGGTACAAACCGCTTTGACTTGTGAATTTTGTCGTAATAATTATATATGGAAGACATATTTTAAACAATTTTATTCATCTTGTTAATTTTGTCGACACTCTGCTCTGCAGGCACTCTGACGATGATCTTCAGATCGATACCGGTCAGTGCCAGTGTTAAAATTTTATTCATTATTATGAAGTAATAGTTTAAAATGGATCACAAAGTTAATTTCGAAAACAGACCTTTTCAATAATAAGTTTCACGTTTCTTTCGTTATGGCAAGACACTGTCTTTGTACAATTTTTTTTACGAAGGTACGTATATTGAATAAAAATTTGATTTCAAGCAAAGATATAAAGCGGCTGGAATAAATATTGAATTTTGCAAAAAGTCATTTTGGAACAAAAAGGGTATCACTTGGATAATGATATCTCATTCTATCGTAATATATTTGTGAATCTTATTATAGTTAACAAACTCATCATAGTTTACATTGAAATTTATGGTAAGTCTAAAACTTAAGTCTTATCATCTCTCAAAGAAATATGATAATGTCTGTTAGGTAATATTATAATGTGCAAATTTGCATGAAATTTGCAAAATTATGTTGGGAATATATTCATCTTGAACATTCCAGTAATTAAGATTAGGACGACCCTTATAAGTCAACCTAACTTTGGAATTGTCGATTCGATGATTTTCGGAATTTGTTCGACGTTCGATTGCCGTTCGGTTGGTTGTTCATAAATTGACGATTAGATGATTTTCGGAATTTGTTTGACGTTCGATTGGTTGTTCATAATTTGACGATTAGAAAATTTTCGGAATTTGTTTGACGTTCGATTGGTTGTTCATAATTTGACGATTAGACGATTTTCGGAATTTGTTCGACGTTCGATTGCCATTCGGTTGGTTGTTCATAAATTGACGATTCGACGATTTTCGGAATTTGTTCGACGTTCGATTGCCGTTCGGTTGGTTGTTCATAAATTGACGATTAGATGATTTTCGGAATTTGTTTGACGTTCGATTGGTTGTTCATAATTTGACGATTAGAAAATTTTCGGAATTTGTTTGACGTTCGATTGGTTGTTCATAATTTGACGATTAGACGATTTTCGGAATTTGTTCGACGTTCGATTGCCATTCGGTTGGTTGTTCATAAATTGACGATTCGACGATTTTCGGAATTTGTTCGACGTTCGATTGCCGTTCGGTTGGTTGTTCATAAATTGACAATCAGATGATTTTCGGAATTTGTTCGACGTTCGATTGCCGTTCTGTTGGTTGTTCATAAATTGACGATTAGATGATTTTCAGTATCTATTCGATACTCGATTTTTTTTCGATGATTTGTTTGATAAATGTGGCAACACTTTCAACCTTTTTCTCTCTCAAAAAGTATTACTACATATGTACATCAGTAGTCAGTAGTCATCATAATCGTCTAAAACTCGTCGTGCCATGTACGTCTCACACTGACAGTCGAAGTAAATAGTTTCAATACGAGACGAAATATATATTTTTCACGCTATTTTGGATCAATCAACTACAATCTACCGCGCCGTGCGCATATAATATCCAAACCGTGTAGATAGAGGCTAGAGTGGGTGCCTTTCCTAAAGACATCAGATAGGTGCAATATTCCCTTCTCTTTATATCAAACAATATGACTCAATAGAGACGAAGTATCCCGTGGAATTGTGAATATTGGATAATAAATAAGACGATAAATCATGTGGGATGTATGTGGGTAATATTAAAATCCATTACAACGTGAACATTAACAATAAAAAAGGTACAACATATAAAAAAAATTATAATCGATCAAGTATGGATGTTTCTCTTAGTGATTTGTGGATACATCACTCCACTAGGCCAATAAGTGATTTGTGGATACATCACTCCACTAGGCCAATAAGTGATTTGTGGATACATCACTCCACTAGGCCAATAAGTGATTTGTGGATACATCACTCCACTAGGCCAATAAGTGATTTGTGGATACATCACTCCACTAGGCCAATAAGTGATTTGTGGATACATCACTCACTAGGCCAATAAGTGATTTGTGGATACATCACTCCACTAGGCCAATAAGTGATTTGTGGATAAATCACTCCACTTGGCCAATAAGTGATTTGTGGATACATCACTCCACTAGGCCAATAAGTGATTTGTGGATACATCACTCCACTAGGCCAATAAGTGATTTGTGGATACATCACTCCACTAGGCCAATAAGTGATTTGTGGATACATCACTCCACTAGGCCAATAAGTGATTTGTGGATACATCACTCCACTAGGCCAATAAGTGATTTGTGGATACATCACTCCACTAGGCCAATAAGTGATTTGTGGATACATCACTCCACTAGGCCAATAAGTGATTTGTGGATACATCACTCCACTAGGCCAATAAGTGATTTGTGGATACATCACTCCACTAGGCCAATTCGTGATTTCTGGATATATCACTCCACTAGGCCAATGCCATTCTACTTTTAGTTGTTTACAGTTTATTGCCTGTCAGTTTGAACAATTTGAGTATTTTTAAAACTATTTCTGCTTGAAAGTAGTATAATAGTTAAAGGTTTTTGTTTAGTTCATTAAAATAAGTAATAGTCTTTCGCTCTCTTCTCTGCCTTTGTTAAATAGCCAATTGGATGTTATTTTTGCTTTAGTTGGTGAAAATGTTAATATTTCTGGTATGTCTTGTTTTAACTTGCTGTATAGTTTAGGTGCTAGGAATGGATACTTTTTTGTCCTTGTGTGGTTTTCATTTTAGGTACTACTTCAATAACTTCAAGATTTTGAGTATTTTTTAAACTATTCATGCTAGAAAGTAGTATAATAGTAAAAGGTTTTTGTTCAGTTCATGATAATACGTAATAGTCTTTCGCTCTCTTCTGTTATTTAATGTTATTTTTGCTTTAGTTGGTGAAAATTTTAAGATTTCTGGTATGTCTTGTTTTAACTATAGTTTAGGTGCTAGGAATGCATACTTTTTTGTCCTTGTGTGGTTTTCATTCTAGGTACTACTTCAAGATTTTGTACGGTTTGTCTAGTAATTTGTAAATGGCTTTGGGGAATTCGGCTGATATTTTTTGTGTAGAATTGGGTCATACTTTTTATGTAAAATATTATTATCTTTCATTATTGAAATATATTTTGCCCATCTCCACTTTTGCATTCCTATTTACTCAGCCATATTTGATAATTTGTTCTGACTGTGTATTCAGACATTCCCATTCCTGTCTTTTAGTTTAATGGCCAACATTTCTTACTTACTTAACAAGTCCGGAACTCAAATTTTGCCACTCCAATGTGTGGCGACGGAAATCGCCCTGTCGGTTAATCTTATCAGGTCGTCTACATATGTGACAGCCTTCGTCCAGTTCTGGGCAGGACAGCAGATGGCCAACATTGCCCGTTCCATTCTTCTTTGTACTAAACATAATGCTTGTTCAAAAATTCATGAAAAAATTATAGGTGCTTAAAAATTTCAAAATCATAAAACTCCACAATTCCATGGTAGTGGAAGTAAATTGGACATTTTCTGTCTTAAATTCGGTGCACTATTATCTTCATTACTAAGTTCATACTAACTTGTTATTGTATAAAACATTGCTGCGACCAGTACTTGTATATGGTGCTGAATACTGGGTGCTTAATAGGAAGGATGAAAAATCGCTGTTGGTTTCTCAACGGAAGGTTTTGAGAAAAATCTTTGGGCCTCTTTGTGAGAGTGGAATATGGAAGATAAGGTACAACCATGAGCTGGAAAACCTTTACAGTGATCCTAACATAGTAAAATATATTAAAATACATCGACTTCAATGGTTAGGGCACGTTCAGCGAATGGAGGAAGGCCGAACCCCAAAGAAGATTCTCGACACACGACTGGAGGGAAGACGTGGTGTGGGGAGACCCAAGCTGCGGTGGATGGACGGCGTACAGGAGCATCTAAAGAGGATTGGCGTTGCAAACTGGAGAGTGCAGGCGATGGACCGGTTTAAATGGCGAAATTCTGGAGGAGGCCAAGGTTCACAATGGGCTGTAGCGCCAATGATGATGATGATGATAATCTTCATTATCACTGAGCAGTAAGTCAGTTGTTTCCACATGATTAGCTTTCTTTGGCACATTAAGGGCAGTGTCTGCAAGGTTTTAGAGTTCTCCGGACTCTTCTTATGTTCTTTATGTGTTCTTTCAGAGTTTTGCAAGGGGCCGTTATTAGTCCCCATAAGCAGAACGGGTGGTGGTGGGGTAAGAACAGGTGCTTAAAAATTTCAAAATCATAAAATTCCACAATTCTATGGTAGTGGAAGGAAATCAAAAAATAGGCTTTAAAAATTTAAAACCACGAACAACTGCCAATATTTATTTTTATTTAAGAGAAAATATTGTTAGAAATGTAAAACGTGACACATCTAAAAATGTGCCCGCGTGAAAATGTTTTTTTTTTATTAAATAAAATAAATTTTTGAAAAAGGTAAAAGTTTGTGTAAAGCTGTGGGACATTATTATTCAGGGTGGCGTGTGATTCACTTTGAGTATTATTTGGTAAAAAATATCTTGGTGGAATTGCTTCCATCTCATTTGTCACCGGGGGGAGGGGAGGCTAGGCGTAGGGGGGCGCGTCATCATATTTATTTTGATCCCACAAAGCCTCGCCTTTCGTCAATTCAAATTTGCAAAGTAGACTTTATCCTGTTGAGGTATTGAGCTGTCGAGAATGTTTGCCGTTAGCCGGGAACGATACATAGCTTCTTTGTGGTGTAGCAAATGTTTCACTCTCAATATACTGTAAGATGTTCGAACGAAAAACGAGAATGTTTGCTGTTCGACAGGGACGATAACTTCCATGTTGTTGCAGACGTTTAAGTATCCACTTTAAATTTTCAAATAAAAAACGAGTATTTTTGTTGTTCGACAGAGACGATAACTTCCATGTTGTTGCAGACGTTTCTTTTTTTTTTTAACATGTCTACGTAGGGGACACCAGCTATTAGGATTTGGGTCCATTTTGCTCTTCCGAAGAAGTGCACTACGTAGCGTTGGGAGGGGTTTGCAGTCTAGAAAAGAGTTTATTGATTCAGATTTTAAAAAGACCCGGGTTGTACGAAGGTGGAAACACAGAATTCGGAAGATCGTTCCACAGTCGAGATGGTCGAATCTCGAATCTCTCTACTTTAGATGCTCGAATAAAGAACGAGTATTTTTGCTGTTCGACAGGGACGATAACTTCCATATTGTTGCAGACGTTTAAGTCTCCACTTTAGATGTTCAAATAAATAACTAGTATTTTTGCTGTTCGACAGGGACGATAACTTCCATGTTATTGCAGACGTTTAAGTCTCCACTTTAGATGTCCGAATAAAAAACGAGTATTTTTGCTGTTCGACAGGGTCGATAACTTCCATGTTGTTGCAGACGTTTAAGTCTCCACTTTAGATGACCGAATAAAAAACAAGTATTTTTGCTGTTCGACAGGGACGATAACTTCCATATTGTTGCAGACGTTTAAGTCTCCACTTTAGATGTTCAAATAAATAAATAGTATTTTTGCTGTTCGACAGGGATGATAACTTCCATGTTGTTGCAGACGTTTAAGTCTCCACTTTAGATGTCCGAATAAAGAACGAGTATTTTTGCTGTTCGACAGGGACGATAACTTCCATATTGTTGCAGACGTTTAAGTCTACACTTTAAATGTTCAAATAAATAACTAGTATTTTTGCTGTTCGACAGGGATGATAACTTCCATGTTGTTGCAGACGTTTAAGTCTCCACTTTAGATGTCCGAATAAAGAACGAGTATTATTGCTGTTCGACAGGGACGATAACTTCCGTGTAGTTGCAGACATTTTAGTCTCCTCATGTTCGAATAAAAAACGAGTATTTTTGCTGTTCGACAGGGACGAAAGCTTACATTTTGAGGCAATCGCTTTACTCTTCACTAAAATGAGACTCAATATAGGCGTTTAAGAGGACACATAAATCCCCAATTGGAAATGAAATTTCTCAAATACCTATGTTAAAAAATGTATACCTAAAAAATAACAAATCTATTCAACTTTTCTCGTCGTATGACATAAAAATCCGGCTTAAATATAAAACGTTTATTTAAAATTAATTCAAAACTATATTTCGTAGCGAAATTTATCTTTAATGAGCTTTTTCCATTTTAAGTCAGATTTGTTCTTAAAATACAAAAAATTATCAAAGTTTGCTTTCCAATAGTTTAAATCACGCATAAACTCTTTTTTACGCTCGCGATAGTTATCCTTACTAACACGTAACTTCATAGTGTATTAGACGGCTTTAATATATAATATTTTCAGTTTTCATGTCACTAGATTTAGCGTTATATGTCCTCTTAACAGATTGCTTTATGGTTGCTCTTCGTCAGGGACTATAAATTCTTGGGATGTGGAATCGCTTTACGACGCGATATTCAAATAAAGAACGCAATAAAATACAACTCAATTATTTTAATGATTCTAGAGTTTTTGAAATTAATAAATGAATTAATAAGTATTTTTCTTGAATATTTTTATAACGACCGAACGTTTTCGCCAATATGACTTGGGATTGTCAAGGTCCAAACGAAACTAAACAAAATTATTTTATTTTTTACTTTCATTTTTTAAGGTCGTAAGCCCTGTAGGTGCCTTGATTTCCTGGTTCTCCTACAGTAAATATTCCAACTTCGTCTCTATTGAGATAATTAAAAATCTGTTAAAAAATATCTTTGACTCCCGACAGGGAAAAAAAATCCAATGTTTGCGCATATGCAATAATAAAAATATTCGATTACTTACGCATTGGTACAAGTAGGTAAATAAGACAAAAATGACCTTATAAGTCTGGCGCAATTCAGGGGTGACTTCTATGCGAAAGATGCATTTGTCACCTCAGGTATAAGAATTGTTGCTCTCATTATTTACAAAAAACCAATTATCTCAATAGATGGCGTTACATCAAAATAAATAAAAATAATAAGAATGTTGTTCATAATTTCACACATAGATGGGTGTAGTAAAAATTCCTTATTTTCAAGCGAAAAGAATTTCAGTATTACAATATATAGAACTTTCAAAATTGAATTGATAGGGATCTCATTAAAAAAGGCATAATTGGTGAACGTTGCGCAAGCGCATAAAGTGATCACGTAAACCAGCCGATGACAGGTCGTAAGCCCCTGTAGGTGCCTTGATTTCCCGGTTCTCCTACAGTAAATATTCCAACTTCGTCTCTATTGAGATAATTAAAAATCTGTTAAAAAAAAATATCTTTGACTCCCGACAGGGAAAAAAAATCCAATGTTTGCGCATATGCTATAATAAAAATATTTCATTTTTTGTTTGGCATTGGCATATGCTTCTCTACGCCATCGGCTGCGTCATATTTCGGCTATTCAAAACCCCGCTTCACATCCAGTCAGCCAGTTAACGGCCTCCGGGGTTGCATCATGGATATCCATCCCCCCCCCCCCCCCCGGGATATCTCCTAGTCAGGCACTCCTCTACCAGGTGTTGGACAGTCTGGTTAATTGCTCCACAGTCACACTCCGGAGAATTTCTTTTGCCCCATTTCCACATGAGGTGATTGCAGCGCCCCTGTACTGTGCAGATTCTGTTTTGCTGGACCCAGACCCAGGGAAAGTTTGAAGCCCGGGACCTTCAAGGTGGGATCTTGAATGATGTTCTTATTTTTCATTGGATCTGTGTCTGTCCACCTCTCTCTCCACGAACTAGGCAGATCGAAGTTTGTCAGGTGATTTTACTTACTCATAGCAACAATAATTCCATTGAATATTAATTTTTCTAACTCATAGCAACAATAATTCCATTGAATATTAATTTTTACTAACTCATAGCAACAATAATTCCATTGAATATTAATTTTTACTAACTCATAGCAACAATAATTCCATTGAATATTAATTTTTACTAACTCATAGCAACAATAATTCCATTAAATATTAATTTTTACTAACTCATAGCAACAATAATTCCATTGAATATTAATTTTTACTAACTCATAGCAACAATAATTCCATTGAATATTAATTTTTACTAACTCATAGCAACAATAATTCCATTGAATATTAATTTTTACTAACTCATAGCAACAATAATTCCATTGAATATTAATTTTTACTAACTCATAGCAACAATAATTCCATTGAATATTAATTTTTACTAACTCATTGCAACAATTATTCCATTGAATATTAATTTTTACTAACTCATAGCAACAATAATTCCATTGAATATTAATTTTTACTAACTCATAGCAACAATAATTCCATTTAATATTAATTTTTACTAACTCATAGCAACAATAATTACATTGAATATTAATTTTTACTAACTCATAGCAACAATAATTCCATTGAATATTAATTTTTACTAACTCATAGCAACAATAATTCCATTGAATATTAATTTTTACAAACTCATAGCAACAATAATTCCATTGAATATTAATTTTTACTAACTCATAGCAACAATAATTCCATTTAATATTAATTTTTACTAACTCATAGCGACAATAATTCCATTGAATATTAATTTTTACTAACTCATAGCGACAATAATTCCATTGAATATTAATTTTTACTAACTCATAGCGACAATAATTCCATTTAATATTAATTTTTACTAACTCATAGCGACAATAATTCTACTGAATATTAATTTTTACTAACTCATAGCAACAATAATTTCATTGAATATTAATTTTTACTAACTCATTGCAACAATTATTCCATTGAATATTATTTTGGTCTTCATATCTCACTTTAGGTACTCTCATCACGATACTTGTAGAAATTGTTATGAAATAAGCTTTAAATTGCTAAATAATAACTCAACTAAGTGGAGTTACAAAGAAAAATTAATTGTAAAATGTGGTATATTTATCAATAAACAAACCAATGCAATTTAACACTGTTGCATTAATCAATATATTTACAATAATTATAACAAACTATTTTACTTAAATTCCGCACGTGTATTATATACAGATAATACATACATACCTAGTTTAACACAGTGTGAACGCTTTCAAGGTTGAACGAAGAATAACCGAAGATTTACGACAACTAACGACATGACACGATGACACTTTATTCACTGTCGTTGGGCAAGTACAAACCTATGTACTCAGTGGTATCAAATACCACATAAAATATAATTCATTTAATTTAATTTATATTTATTAGGAAAATTAACAGCTACACAATATTTTATGTTTATGTTTATAAATATTCATACTAAAAAAATAAACAAAATAGCTTTTAGATGCGATGCAGTTAGGCCAAAGTTTGTATGTTTTGATACGACGCGGTTAGGCTGATTGATGTCTGTATGTTTTCATTTTTTCTCTCACATTTGATATGATTCTTTTCAACTCCACGATGACTTTTACTGGGAGAAAAACCGCTTTTTTACGATGTGGCCAATCCTCTTTAATTTCAGCCAAATATCATTGTTGTTGTTATATTTGTGAGCTGTATGTATGTTTGAAGGTTAGTCTGATGTGTCGTGTACGAAAGCAATATTTTTAATTCCATTAGCCAGTCTTTTTATAGAAGCATAAAAAGTATTAAGTCTCTTACCATCCTGTCTTTTTACGCAATGCCAATTTCTATTGTCGCAGAAGACACGGATTATCAAACTGCGGTTCTTAAAAAACGGACCTTTAAACCTTTTTTTAAACCTTTTGACCTTTTTATTTTTTTCATTTGTAACTTCTTGTATATTTTATTTTCCCCACTTAAATAGCTGTTTCGGCACCATGGTGCAAAAAGAAAAATCAACAATCCTGAATAGAAGAATCACGCTCGGCAGATTTTTTCGTTGGTTGAACCAAAATTAAAACTAATCTCTTATCTACAGTGGTTCATTTTGTACATGACAACTTAGTAAAGTAATGCTTCATAATATTACTGTGTCCTGTGTTAATTAGCTGACTCAAAGTTGCGAGGACAGAGCTTGCTAAACGCTATGACATGTAAAAATAAGAGCAATGATTTCAACCGTTTTGGCATGTGAATTTTTCCCTAAACCACTATATAAACCACTATATAGTGGTTTATATTGTGGTTTATAGTGGTTTAGGGCAAAATTCACATGCCAAAACGGTTAATATGAACAACCACAAAATATCCGTCGAGTATTTAAACTATAGCAATGATTTAATTTGCGGCGGAACATCCCTATGATGTCCCCACATCTCTTCTGCCATGTCATTGCTACCAACACAATCGGGGGTTATAATATGTAAGTAGTTATCCCCACCTTTGCAATTCATTCGGAATTTCGCCGTGGCCAGACGTATCGCGAACTCTCCTTTACATTCTTATTAGTGTGAATTGTATATAATACTGTGTTATACATTAAGTTAAATAAATATGTATCAGAGTGAGTACTATATTTTATTAAATGAATTATCAGTTGTCCCCAATTATTGTCTGTAGTATATCTAATATAGAGAGATGAGTTTTTAACAATAACTACCTTTGGAACACGCAAATAATCATTTTTATAAATATTCTTTAAAACTAATTAATCATAATAATATAATAACTAAAACAAGAATTATAGATGTCGCCAAACGTATAGCAACTCTAAAATGGCGGTGGGCAGGTCACGTGGCCAGAAGCTCAGATGACAGATGGCCAAAAAGAGTCATAACATGGAGACCAAGAGCAGCAACCAGGAGCGTGGGGAGGCCACCATTGCGATGGAGAGACGACATTGTAAGATATGCTGGTATAAACTGGATGCAGGCAGCTCAAGACAGAGCAAAGTGGAGAGAAATGGAGGAGGCCTTCGTCCAGGAGTGGACGGGAGTAAGCTAACAAGAAGAAGAAGAAGAATAACTAAATAACCATCTCCCTATACATTTAAATTGCAAATAAATATTACCTGCCGATTCTTCGAGTTTTTAATTAAAAAGTTTGAGAAAGTGTGTAGGTAGGTATGAGGATTAATCTGGATGTTATCTAGTGGCGCTATAAATCTCTGAGCCTACCCTGTGCTGTACTGTATTATAATATACAATATAGAAAGTGTGTAGGTAGGTATGAGGATTAATCTGGATGTTATCTAGTGGCGCTATAAATCTCTGAGCCTACCCTGTGCTGTACTGTATTATAATATACAATATAGAAAGTGTGTAGGTAGGTATGAGGATTAATCTGGATGTTATCTAGTGGCGCTATAAATCTCTGAGCCTACCCTGTGCTGTACTGTATTATAATATACAATATAGAAAGTGTGTAGGTAGGTATGAGGATTAATCTGGATGTTATCTAGTGGCGCTATAAATCTCTGAGCCTACCCTGTGCTGTACTGTATTATAATATACAATATAGAAAGTGTGTAGGTAGGTATGAGGATTAATCTGGATGTTATCTAGTGGCGCTATAAATCTCTGAGCCTACCCTGTGCTGTACTGTATTATAATATACAATATAGAAAGTGTGTAGGTAGGTATGAGGATTAATCTGGATGTTATCTAGTGGCGCTATAAATCTCTGAGCCTACCCTGTGCTGTACTGTATTATAATATACAATATAGAAAGTGTGTAGGTAGGTATGAGGATTAATCTGGATGTTATCTAGTGGCGCTATAAATCTCTGAGCCTACCCTGTGCTGTACTGTATTATAATATACAATATAGAAAGTGTGTAGGTAGGTATGAGGATTAATCTGGATGTTATCTAGTGGCGCTATAAATCTCTGAGCCTACCCTGTGCTGTACTGTATTATAATATACAATATAGAAAGTGTGTAGGTAGGTATGAGGATTAATCTGGATGTTATCTAGTGGCGCTATAAATCTCTGAGCCTACCCTGTGCTGTACTGTATTATAATATACAATATAGAAAGTGTGTAGGTAGGTATGAGGATTAATCTGGATGTTATCTAGTGGCGCTATAAATCTCTGAGCCTACCCTGTGCTGTACTGTATTATAATATACAATATAGAAAGTGTGTAGGTAGGTATGAGGATTAATCTGGATGTTATCTAGTGGCGCTATAAATCTCTGAGCCTACCCTGTGCTGTACTGTATTATAATATACAATATAGAAAGTGTGTAGGTAGGTATGAGGATTAATCTGGATGTTATCTAGTGGCGCTATAAATCTCTGAGCCTACCCTGTGCTGTACTGTATTATAATATACAATATAGAAAGTGTGTAGGTAGGTATGAGGATTAATCTGGATGTTATCTAGTGGCGCTATAAATCTCTGAGCCTACCCTGTGCTGTACTGTATTATAATATACAATATAGATACCCTGCTGTAGGTTGTACTAAATAACCAGGGTCGGTGCGAGGGTAATAATGGAAAATAATACACTGATGAAAATATCAATAAAAGGGTTTGCTAATCTAAGGGATGAGGTTACCTACATTAGATGCATACATAAAATTGTATTTATTTGTAGTAGGTACTTAAGTAAAACGAGTGGGTCGTGGCCAACGCTTTACTCCTCACTACCAGGTCACTCCATTTTGTATGGAAAATTTTCAGTATTTTCATAAAATGAGTTTGATAAATTTGTTTTGATTTAAATATTTTATTATGAAAACTTGATAGCTCTTCAATGCCATTTTATGAAAGTGATGTATGTGCCTTTAGTGCAATTTGAAGATTAAAATATCAAATTTTAAGTTTCTTGAGCTGGATGTCACTTTGAAATATTTGATAGTTAATAAAATTGAAGAACACTTTTCAGACTTAAAAATCTAATGGAGTCTAAGCGAGTATTAGATATACTTCTTCTTTCACCTTAGCGGTTTTGTCCAGTTTCTATCGGGGTACGTTTTGACCATGATCCTGGAATTACATTGAAGCGACTGCCATCTGACCTTCGTAACCCTTAGAAAGGGGAACCAGACAAATTGGATCATGGCTACACATAGCTAGTGATATGAATCCGCACATAGATTTTTGATTTTTTTGCCAAACTATAAACCCATAAATACAAATTATTGATTATTTTAAGATATTTTGTTTTCTATACAACACATGTAGGTATGTATGTAGGTATGGAGGTCAGTCCTTTTTTCCTACCCAGAATATGAAAACAGCATGATGGTATGTATGTATGTTTGGAGATGATGTATCACTATTAAGTCAATAAAAATTTACAAAATTTAAATAGGATCGAATGAGTAGGTACTTTAGTCTAAAATCGATAAAATAGAATGAACACGCCTTACATAGAAACTTTCAGAATACAATCTCAGCACGATACTCATTGATAATCTGCAAATAAAAAATACCCCCCCTCCTCTTGGGGCAGTGACAAGTAAAAAAATGTTTTATGCATAAAATATAATTTCTAACTAACGTCGTTGAAATTTCACATGCATATTTTGGAGCCTGCCGATTCGTCTTCTATTTGCCCATGGTCTCCATTTAAGGATTTTTGGAGCCCAGCGCTCACCAACTTTGTCTTGTGACATGCCCTGTCTGCTGCCATTTGTACTTATGAAATTTATACTTCATACAAAAAAATAAGCCAATCTTTACATTTTTAACCCTAAAGTCTCCCATGAGGTAATCTCGGGAAGGTGAAACAATAAACATCAACTTCTATTTTCCACCAAACTATTGAAATACAGAATGATCTGTTTAGGGTAAACGTACACACAAAGCAACCAACAAGAGTTGGCACAAATTTTATTTATTCAACAAAATACGAAAATTTCAGAGAAAGAGAGAGGAGAATTTGGTTTCGGTATGGCAGCAAAGCTTTATCGAGCATTATTCAATTTCGTATTCAAAGTGGAATTTCGTCTTCTTGGAAATCAATTATGGGATTTATTTTACCTGGCTCGTTGTTCGACCGTAGCGTGAGCACCACATTTTCTATTGTAAAAGGAAAAATTGATAATAATAATAATATTTTTAAAAAGAATAGTAATTCTCGCTATTCGCGAAGTTTTGTATTTCAGGGGGACCGCGTATATTGATACACTTTTTTTATTATTGAAATATAGAATCTCGAGCAATTAACAGGTAATATGTTATTTTATTCATATTGTTTCAAACTACGAGTGACTTATTTGATATGGTTTCGAAGCGAGCGATACACATTTGCTTCGACTATAACAGTGCGTGAAAGAACAGTATTTGAGAGTTGATGGTTGCATGGTTGACACAATCAAAGCGTTAGAAATTTCTAAATTATTTCTCACATATGTAATTATCTCTTTGTTCTCTGAGCAAGAAACACCGGAGCATGTGCAGTATTTTTCCGCAAACCGTCATTGTTTGTTGATAGTAAAATCCTTTCAGATTGCACAAAACATTTTAACGAGCTTGATGAAATTAACTGTAAGTATTTATTGATTCTTCTTCTTCTTCTCAACCTAATCCCGTCCACTCCTGAACGAAGGCCTCCTCCATCTCCTTTCACGCCACTCTATATTGTGCTCTGAGCAACCAATGGACACCAGCATGATGGCTGATGTCATATTTTCATCTCATTGGCGGTCTTCCAACACCTCTGACTTCATTCTCGGTCTCCAAGCCAACACTATCCTTGGCCAGCTATTGATTGCTCAACCTTTATTTTTTTGCTAACATGGCTATGTGGGGGACACCAGCTGTTATGATTTGGGTCCATTGTACTCTTCCGAAGAAACAAGTTACTTAGCGTTGGAGCTACTGAGATTGGTGTAATTGGTCTTTCGAAAGGACCTCTTGAATTGCTTAACTATTGATTGATTTTGGTGAAATTGCATGTAAGAATGTCTCACGTTTTAAATGAGCTTGGTGTTATTGGTCATAAGAACTTCTCGGATATGCTTTATTTTGAATGAGCTTGGTGAAATTGCAAGTAAGAACCTCTCGTATTGGTTGTATTTTTGAATGAGCTTCGTATTGGTCGCAAGAACTTCTCGGATTGCTTAACTTTTGAATGAGCTTGGTGAAATTGCCAGTAAGAACCTCTCGTGTCGGTTGTATTTTAAATAAGATTGGTGTTACTGGTCTAAGAACCTCTCGGATTGCTTAAATTTTGAATGAGTTTGATGAAATTGCCAGAAAGAACCTCTCATGTCGGTTGTATTTTTGAATGAGCTTGGTATTGGTCGAATTGCTTAACTTTTGAATGAGCTTGGTGAAATTGCACTTAAAAATTTCTCGTATCGGTTGTATTTTTGAATGAGCTTACTATTCGAGAGAACTTCTCGGATTTTTGAATGAGCTTGATGAAATTGCCAGTAAGAACCTTTCGTATCGGTTGTATTTTTAAATGAGCTTGGTATGGACCTCTCAGGCGTAAGTCAACATCGCGAATAATGAAATCCTGAATATTGAAGGATAAGATCCGTAATAGGATTTGACTAGAAAAGCATACCTACCTACCGCATTTAAATATTTGATGATAAGAGATAGACACCAATATTATATTAGGTAAATATAGAGAATGGTAGTGAAAAGAGAAAATAATATAACAAAGTGTTTATGGATGTTTTGTCGTGTAAAAATGTATTGTTACGACGGTTTCGAATAAACAAAAAATATATATTTACAAAGACAGAAAATAAATTTGATGAATACATTTTTCGTTCCTTTGTTTTGTTAACTCTCTCTGTAATACTTCTTCTTCTTCTTCTTCTTCAGCTAGGACTATGTCCTGTAGTTCTCGGCACCTGCTCCTGGGAGGAGGACGTCCAGCTGTCCCTCCATCGTTTGGGTGGTCTTCCTGGAGGTCTGCTACCTGAAGATGTTCATCAGCTGATATCCTCACTACTCGGTCTGAGCTTGCTCTCCCCACGTGGTCTCTCCAGAAACGTCTTCTTGTTCTACCCCATCGTACCACGTCCTCAACATCACAAATTTTCCTTATTTCGGAGCTCCTCATTTGATCACGGAGGGTTACTCCTGCGATGGGCCGTAGAGTCTTCATCTCCGTGGTTCTAAGGAGACTTTTTGTACGGGTGGTGTCAGCTCTTGTCTCTATGGCGTATGTCATGATTGGTCTTATGCAAGTCTTGTAGATCCTGACTTTACTCTCCCTCAGCATATCCCTATTTCTCCACACAGCACTTCTCCACTACAGCAGCCTTGGTTGCTTGTTCATGTACTTCGTTATAGAGATCATTGCTGCTGGATATTTCTATGCCCAAGTACTTAAATCTCATCACTTGTTCTATAGTTTTATTGTCTATAGCAAGTTTACAACGTACTGGATATCTTGAGGTTACCATGCTTTTTGTTTTCTCTATTGAGATTTGCATATTTAGTCTTTGGGAAGATAAGTGGAATTTATACAGTAGTTTCTGAAGATCATCCTCGGAATTTGCAATTATTATCTCTGTAATACGTAAAGATATATTATTTATTTATTTATTTTATTCTATGTAGCTTCACGGGCAACTAACAGGTACTACGTCAAATAATTATTTAACACGAACCTAATAACATGTTGCCACATTCTGGAGACTTGTTCCACTCGTTTTTCATGTCATGTACATACACTGGCGGGTTTGTTGCCATCAGGCAATTTGTTCCGATCAAACGGATATACTTATAACTTATTTTATCATTTGTTACGATCAAACGGATATATCACTTATTTTATCATTTGTTACGATCAAACGGATACATTATTTATTTTATCATTTGTTACGATCAAACGGATATATTACTTATTTTATCATTTGTTACGATCAAACGGATATATTACTAGTTTTATCATTTGTTACGATCAAACGGATATATAATTTATTTTATCACTTGTTCCGATCGAACGGATTTATAACTTATTTTATCTTTTGTTTCGATCAAACGGATATATAACTTTCATTTGAAATCATTTGAATCATTTGATGTTTCTGTTTTGTTTCAGCCGTATGTGAGACGAAGAGTCGCGGTCTGTCCGCCATCTTGGACGCCCTAGCGCAAGAGTCAACTCGCGCTCTGATTGGTTCTCTGGAGGAGGATCTGTGTGACGTCACTTCTCGTTTGGCTGACATGTGGGGGAAGCCGTTGCTCTCATGGAGCTGTCCACAGGTAATTCAAAAAAAATAATTATTAATGAATAATAATCACTTCTACTTCTTCTTGAAGTGCATTGTCGGGTCCCACGGCGCTTGTCGTTGGCTATCATCCGGGCAAACGACTTTTTATTTTGGGTACTGGACATTATGGCAGCGTTGGGATAGAACACTTGATGTCGAGTGTCGGATGTACCTGGATTGTATTCAGAATCAATGCCGAGTTCGCTCGGTGATGCTCTAAGACACTTTGTCACGTTCAGATTGAAGGCCGAGTGTACGTTACAAAACGCTTTGTATAATTGTCGGGTGAAAAACATTCTGACAGTTTGTGTCTGTGTCCCACGTCCCCCCTTATAACTTTTGATCCGCTCAATTTTAAGTATATAGTTATATAATTAAATTAAAATTACATATTCTGTATGTACAGGACTCTTTTCAGGAGCCACTTTAGACAGGAATGATAATTTTTTTTTTTATTACCAGTAGTGAGTATAATGCACCATGAAATCAAAGGTGGGCTGATTAAGTTACAATTACTTATGTTGCTATTCTTATTTATTATATTTGTTTAAAAAAATATTATTGTACGTTGCCCATTTTTTCAAATAAATAAATAAAAAAAATATATATAGGACTATAAAACTTTTATACTCAAAATTTTGAATTGTTGTTTAAATCAGGGGTTATCATTTTTTTTTATTTCTACTTTATTTTTCCATATATCTCAAAAATCATATGATAGAACTCTGAAAATTGATATTAATATAGACAAATACAAAACCTCAAATTTATTTTTTCAAAAAAAGAGTTTCTCAAACATTTTTTACTATAAAAAACAATTTTTTATGATGAATTTATGTGTTTGACTGCCTATATTTCAAAAGTTTTTAAAAATATCGAAAAAATCCGAAACACTGATGGTATTAAACGAATGACAGAAGGTCACTGTAACAGAGAGGCATGAATGTAAAAAGTGGAGGACTATAATCTTCCGGTGCCTTGAAACACTTGACGTTGAGTGTCGGATGTTCCTGAAGTTGCAGATTATGCCGTTTTTCACACCAATCTCAATGAATGCTTTTGAGCGGCATTGGAAATATACGCAGTCAAACAATAAATTCATCATAAAAAAAATGTTTGAGTTTTTTGAAAAAACAAATTTGAGATTTTGTATTTGTCTATACAAATTTTCAGCGTTCTTACTTTTATGGTTTTTGAGATATATGGAAAAATAAAGTAAAAATTCAAAAGTTGTGACCCCTGATTGAAACTAAAATTTAAAATTCTGAGTATAAAAGTCTTATAGGCCTAAAACTTTCTAGATTTTCTGAAATTTTTGGTTCTTTGCATTCAGCGGATCAGAAGTTATAAGGGAGGGACACACACACAGACACACAAAAAGTTCTACTCCAAATTCTGAATTCATCCATATAGGGAACATATATACTACGAAGCCTCGAAGTTGGCGTTTTTAGCATGCAAATGTCCACTACAACATACAAAATGTTCCTTCATACATGCGTCTTGGCATAATACTGTCGATACAGTAAGAGAATTAAATTGAACTAGTAATTTTTCTCTTACTGTATCGATAGTTGGATAACTTGGTCTATCTGCGTATCCAGTTTTTCCTCTTCCTGTCTTCTAGTTAATAGCCAAATAATTCTTTCATTTTCTACTTGCTGTTAGCATTTTGTATCCATAAAATTTAAAATTTTATATAAGATGCCTTTTAGGTGTATACACGTTTGGGAGTTTATATTTAATTATTTGTTTAATATCAGAAGGGTTATATTGCAATAGACGAACATGTATGAGACGATGCATGAATGTGGACGAGGCGAGGGATGCGTGCCAGGATAGAAAAATGTGGCGTTCGGTTCTCTCTGCCTACCCCGCAAGGGACATGGCGTGATGGTATGTATGTATGTATGTATGTTATATTGCAAATTTGCGTGTTCAAAAGGATTCTATTTTTTATTGACAAACATTTTTTCAGCATCTCAATAGAGACGAAGTAGGGATATTGTAGAAGCGCATAAAATGATCACGTAAACTAGCCGATGACAGGTCGTAAGCCCTGTAGGTGCCTCGAGTTCCTGGTTCTTCTACAATATCCCTACTTCGTCTCTATTGAGATGCTGAAAAAATGTTTGTCAATAAAAATATCATTTGACTCCCGAAAGGCAAAAAATCCAATGTTTGCGTATATGCAATTAAAAAAGAATATTGGATTCTATTTTATTTAAAACATATACATCTAAGTATGATATTGCTTACAACATAATACGTCTGTTCATTAAATAATTGATAATACATAATTTATAGTGATGAAGGGTTTCAATCAAAGAACTACTTACATGATCAACACTGGTTTATTCGAAATAAATGAAATTACAATATAAATAATAACTTAATTAATGTGTGATGTCGTGGGTCGGAACTAATAGATAAAGATTAAACGCGACTATGCTTTATTGAACGATCAACACATGAATAAGGATCTGTAGGTACATTGCCTCAAATCGAAATGCAGCGGGCTGTGGTTCGTTGATCTTCGTTAATCTTCGGGAGTATTCGAGAGTCACGAGGCTATACATATTGCAGCTGACAAGGCGCAGCTACACACGCATGTGTGTGCTTCCTTTAAGATAACGCACACCCGCACACCTGACGTTGGTTGCCCCTTATTGTGGGACAAGCCGCGTTGCTATTTGTGTTTATTAACGCTTTGTGTTCTATAATAATATAGAATTAAACGTTAAATGCAACTCTTTGGTACCTACATACTGTGTTGTTAAAATAACGACAGAACTTTTAATGACAGAGAAAACGTACAAAGATCATTTAATTTACTTTAATCTATTCTAAATGTGAAGTAGTAATGATCAAAGAGACGACGACACGATACATTAACTAACATTAAAGGAATATGTACGTTAAAACTAATCTTTATTTGCACGGTTTTCACTAACAACGCGGGGCTTAGGGTCACAAGGGCGAAACTACAAATCTGTTTTTTGTAGTTTCGTGGCTAATGGCGTGTAGCTAATAAGTGGCTGAGCATTGATTTAAAATAAATGAAATATTATCCATTATTTTTACTTATCACAATAACAAGAAAGTTACATACTATATTTAAAAAAATACATTAAAATATATACAATTCTTATTATGTCGTTTGTATGTCGTAGGTATATTTCTTTTTTTATCGTGTTTGTCTTTGGAGTCATGAAAAGATGGCTGTGTGTTGTGTCGTAGTATAATATGATTAATTTTGTCTTTAAGAAATAATTATTAACAGAGATTTTCAGTTATTTGAACCCATAAAATTGTAAAATCGAATATTTTTTTAATAGCATATACGCAAACATTGGATTTTTTAACTGACAAAAAATATTCGATTCGAAAAAAAAATCGATTTTACATACACATATTAAGTACAAGTAGGTACAATCGATTTTGGTACAAGTAGGTAAACAAGCCAAAAATGAAATAATATTTCTGGCGCAGTTCAGGGGTGACATCTGTGCGAGACACCGTAACCTCATTTATTAGGACTGTTGCTTTCATTGTTTACAAATAAACCAATTTCTTAATAGATGGCGTTACAAAAAAAAGGTTTCTTCGTTACTTCATAGATGGCAATAGTATAATTCCATATTTTCAGGTGAAATGTTTACACATTATTCAAATATATAGAATTTTCAAAAATTACATTGATAAGGGAACTCAATAAGAAGGAATAATTGGTGAACGTTGCACAAACACATAAAGTGATCACGTAAACCAGCCAATAACAGGTCGTAATCCCTGTAGGTGCTTTGAGTTCCTGGTTCTTCTATAATATCCCAATTTCGTCTCTATTGAAATGTCAAAAAAGTTTGTCAATAAACATACCACAATATAGTAATAAAAATGATGAAAGGCATATGATAATAGCTATGGTAGAATTTCTCATGTTATGAAGACAGAGAGTAGTGAATTATGTAAGGATATTTAACAGTATATGAGCAGATTGTATTCTGCCATTTATTTTCAACCAGTCAATTTCCAGTTTTTTGAAGTGTGTTATGTCGCGTGAGATATTGCGTTCTATGTCAGGTAATACTTTATTGTAAAGTCTAGGAGAAAGAAAGGGGTAATGTCGCAGGACAAAAGTTGTCCTTATTAGTGGGAGTCTTATCTGTTGCCTAATTCGGGTGATGTTAGAGAATACACAGTCAGGTAAGAATTTTCATGTTTTTATGAAGCAAAATTGGAAATATATTGCCCATACAACTCCTACTTCCACCAGATAAAGTCAAAAAGAAATCAGTGATTTAAAATTCAAAGTTTATTTTTATGATTTAAAATTTAAAATATGAAAAAAAAACAAAAGGAGACAGGTATCTTTTATTTTTTTAAATTATTTACTGTGATTTATTGACACAATTACCGTGGCTTATGATATACAGGCCTGTGCGCGCTTTTTACCGACATCGAACTTAGTGCTGTCGATTCACCTAGGTAGCGCAGCATTACGTTCATCTAAATACATTGCAGTATTAATTTTTAATTTACTAAATATTTATAAAGTATTTTTTTATTATATTTTGAAACATTTAAGTAGGTATTAAGTAAGTGGTAAAATTAAACATGTAGATAAATTTAATATTGTTTTATATTTCATTCGGCTACTTTTAAAATTTAAACATCTATAATGCTTATTTCTGTTATTATGTATATTGATGTTATTGAAATTATGCATATATTTTACACTTTCATATATTATACCAAAGTTTTAAAACAAATAATACTTATAAACACAGTTCAAAGTAAAGTTATCTTCGCGGAGGAACGTTACCCGGTTGAAACAACTTCAATACTAACTTGGTGATGTGGGGGTGGATGGCACTAAGTTCGTATTTTGTAAACGGAGATTGACCAGCGCGCTCAGGCCTGTTTATCGTAGGCCACTCAATTACGTAGTGACGTAATAAATAGATCAATGGTCTATGCTTCTTACTCTCACAGTGTTACCAACAGGACATCTGAAAAATTCGAACAATTGTTTTTCGAAATATTATCATAAGATATTTTATTTTCGAAGAATTGAACATTCGATCAATTGTTTTTTCAAACAATTTTTCTGTTAGCTTCGTAGAACTGCACAAAACTGAACCATCGGCGCCCATGGAACGATCTTGAATCATTAAACGGAGCTATAAAAATTCATATTATTATTATTAAGAAAGAATATTTCATGTTGATGATATTTGTATAAAAAGCATTACTTTAATATTTCATCCGTCAAAACTTTTAAAATGCTCTCATGTTTGCGGATTCGCTCTCTGTTTTTAAGAAAAAAGTTAACTCGCGCGTGTTGGTTTAAGAGGGTCTCAGTGCTATTTGTATACGCTATTTGATTATAATCAGTTTTAAATTGTCTTTTCTCCAACTGATGTAAGTTTTTTTTTACATCTTATGTAGGTACATATTTTTTTACTTCGACTTATGTAACTTGTGTAACTTCTATAACTTTTTTTGCTTAACTATTTTGTAATGTTGTGTGCATCCATAATTGGACGTCCAGCACTCATAATAATAACCAATATTGTTTTCTTTTTATGAAAATTGTAATCTGGATGTATGTTGATGTACCCTTTTTAAGTAAAAAAATATAGATATTTCATATTTGTAAAAAGAAGTATTCCATATAAATATACTATATACAAATGCGTTCAGGGAATGTAAATCTTTCAAGCAAAAAAATATTGTACGTAGGTACACTTATTATATATAGAAGGAGTTTAGTATTGGCCACAGCCCGCTCGTTTTCAAAAGCTCCGATACAATAGATCGGTTTCTTTTTATCTACGGAAAATAATATTCGAAGTCGATGTTCCAGAATGAAGGAAAAGATCGCTCCAGGATAATGTTTGACATTTTCCAGGTTGTTGGGAGAAAATATCGCAAATTGAACTATAAGGGATATGATAAGTCTCAGGGCCGGATTCACCGTGGGTCTATATGGTGCAGTTGCACCGGGCACATAAAAATCTGGACCGCCAAATATAGCTATTAAAAAAAAAAAATTTAAAAGAAAACAAAAAATAAGAATAAAATTGTGGGTTATGGCCATCATTAAACTCTACCTAAATAAATCGAAATTTTTATATTTGCCTATATACAACGCGTATTTTATAACATATTTTTAATATCTCAATGGATGACAGAGTTGGAATATTAAAGGAGAGCCAGGAACTCAAGTCACCTACAGGGTTTTACGACCTGTCATATGCTGGTTTACGTGATCACTTTAAACGCTTGCGCATGTTCCCTATCAATTAGGTTCAGGGATGACATCTGTGCAAAAGCATTGTAACCTCGTGTATAAGGACTGTTGCTTTCATTGTTTAGAAACCAATTTCTCAATAGATAATGTTGTAAATTTATTTTAATTTTTGGAGTAATTCCTGTTTTTATATTAATTTTTGGAGTAGGTTCATGTAGGTAACTGTATTGTGGAAGTTGTTTTGTCATATATGTTTTTCAGGATACTAGAATACCTATAGTCCACTCTGCAGTTTTCCAAACCCTTCATAACTGCCCAAATCTCAACTGAATCAAATGCCTTCTCAAAGTCTATAAATGTAAGAACCAATGGCATATTGTATGTATGTTTATCAAGGGTAATTTAGCACTTTTTAAATTGAGTGCTCCAGGTGCCGAAAACTCTACATCCGGTCCTGGTCAGAAGACCCAAAGGCGTGGCGGACTTTCCCAAACAATTTGTAATGCTGGTCACACTGGTGTAGCCAGATATAAAATATCAAGTGAATATAATACATTGTTTATTATATTAATATTATTATGGAGTATGGAGGTCGGGCAACAAATTGACATTGTATTCATCGACCCGTATCATATTTATAAAGATTTTTACCTAGTTATTTTTATGGCACGAAAATATTGATGATATTCAAAAGATATGGAACAGAAAATTGAATTTGTTGATAATTAGAAAGTTTGTGTTAATACAGTGGAAATCCATTTTGAAATTAAATAAAAACTTTATTTGTCTAATAGTTCCTGAATTCCTTCTATATTCTTCCGTTACCTCCTTTTCCTTATTGCTATGATCAGTGTTATTTTTATAATTCTTTTTTAACTCCCTTTTCATTTTTTTTCTCTTTGTATTTTTTTTCTCTTACTCGTTTATTTTTTTTTTTATCAAATTATTTCTCACTAAATACGTATTGTACCAATTTAACTTAGAGACTTCACGTTGCTCGGGTTGGTTGGAAGAAATTGCCTTATGGCAATAAACCTGCCTTTGTACACATGTACATAAATTATAAAATAAATAATAAATAAATAAATGCAGTATTTTTATTGATAAACTTATTAATATCTCAATCAAAGTTGGAGTAGGTATTATAGAAGAACCAGAAACTCAAGGCACCTACACTCTACAGGGCTTACGATTTGTTATCGACTGGTTTACGTGATCACTTTATGCGCTTGCGCAACGTTCACCAATTATGCCTTCTTATTGAGTTCCCTTATGAATGTAATTTTTGGTAAGTTTATTTGAATAATTTTGTTTTATTTAGCTTCTCGGACAAGCAAGAGGTGGTATGTCAAATAATTATTTAACACGCACCTAATAACAAGTTGCCACATTCTGGAGACTTACGATATTCATCGTGTCACAAATCCAGACTGAAAACATAATTAAAGTGCGGAGTACTGCGCACCAGTGTGGGAGAGAAGCGTCCATTGCAAAACCCTTGATGCCGAATTAAATAAAACAATGAGGACAATCACCGGATGCGTAAGGCCAACTGCACTCCCGTGGCTCCCTGTGTTTTCGAACATTGCTCCTCCTGATTTGCGCAGGAGCCAGGCTACAGCTAGAGAACTTGCCAAGATTGAAAAGAATCCCGCAATTCCCGCATTTCAAGATATATTCCGTCCACCAAGACAACGACTGTAGTCCAGAAAGCCTGTTTGGTCGAAGCTACTCGGCGAATTCAACTTGCCTAGAGCATGGAAAGAGAGGTAGAATGATTCAGACCTGGTATTAAACAAACATATTATTCTAGACCCTAACGAAAGGGTCCCAGGTTATAACCTTCCCCGAAAAGTTTGGATTCAGCAAAACAGAATTCGTACAGGTCAAGGACGATGTAACTACCAAATGTGGAAATGGGGAAAAAGGGATTCTCCAGAATGTGACTGTGGAGCAAGAAGCCAAACTATCCAGCATCTAGTAGAGGAGTGCCCGATACGGAGGTATGAAGGAGACTGGATGGACATCCATAGGGTGACTCCAGAAGCTGTGAAGTGGCTGGCCGAACGGGAGCCAAGAGTGTAGAAGGGAACTACTCAATGACGCAGCCAAAGGCGCAGGAAAAGCCGTAGCCATACAAAAAGTAAAGTAAGTACATAATTAAAAACTGTATCTTCACCGGGAATCTAACCCGGGACCCTTGGATCAGCAAACAGATACTTAACCAACTGAGCCACGAAGGCCGACAGTAATGTGTAACAATTCACCTGAAAATAAGACATTATTACTTTTACCATCTATGAAACCTTCTACATATATAAAACATGTAGGTATGTATGTCACGATAGGATAGTATGGGGGGTCATTCTGTTATTCCTACCCAGAATATGTAAACAGCATGATGTATGTTTGTAGATTAAGTAGGTATCAAACTATTGAGTGAGATATTACCCCCTATTAAGTAACTATTGTAACTAGAATAGGAACTTTTTTTAACTTTTCTACGGACAATTCTTGGTAGAACTCTGACACTTTGAACTTTGAAAATGGTCACTGGATGACCGAAACTAGTCAGTGTCATTAAATTAGTAGAACTGAAAACTTTGGTTTTATTTTACCATTCCAAATTTATTTATTAGAATAGGAACGTTCTAAAATTGTAGATTTTAGATTAACGGTCTTATTTCAGAGTTATAAAATATAAACTTGGACTAAATGAAATTGGAACGTACCTGTTTTGGCCGAAACGTTCTTAAAAAGTTACTGAATCAGACGTATTATGAATAATTATGAAAATTATAAAATTTTCATCATTTTCATAATTATTCTTAATACGTCTTATTCAGTAACTTTTTAAGAACGTTTCGGCCAAAATGGGCACGTTCCTATTCCATTTAGTCCAAGTTGATATTTTATAACGAGTAAATCTAAATAGTCTGCAGTCTGCAGAAAATTAAACTGTACCATTTTTTAACAGCGTTTTGTTCTCATATAACGTGTCTATATATAAAATGTCATTGAGTAATACACCGCTGAGGAAATAGACGTTAGGTTTTTTCTGGCCGGTTTGTCCGTGAAAGGAACCCCCCAGCGTCTTTATATCGGAAAGCGATTGAAATAGTCAGTTTGGTGAGGGGTCCTAACAAGTATTTCTGACAAAATCGATACAGGTGAGTGACAAAGCCATCATATTATTGGCTACCTCCATTTATATAGACATGGGTGGATCTTTTGTGCTGGCAGTACCCACAGGCAGTCTCCGCGGACTATAGATAGAATAACGTCTACATAATACTTATTACTACACTACGGACAGATCCGGCCTTGACTTGAAGGCTTATCCTAGTTTTGATGATAACAATAAAATAAAACAGCCGTAGGTCCACGTGTACACGTTAGAATCTGCGACATTTTGTCGCTGTCGCAGCCACAGCAGAAGCAGTAGTAGGATTGTGGTTATCTTTTGTTAATGGTGGAGTATTCTATAGAGAGGTAAATAATTCGTTATTTCCACCAACAACTGCTCTGCATATTGAAGTAGGTAGACTCCAAAATGAAATGATTGTGTCAACAATAAAACCTACCTTAATTCTTTAGGTTTCTTCTGCATATTGTATTTTTTTGGCTGTCATCTTTTTTTGTGAACTTTTTACTGTGTAGGTTGATAAATAATTAATATTTAAACTGTGAATTTTTTATTGTTAAGGTTGATATACCTATATATTTTGTTGTTAATTTTTATGTATAATATGTATGTTTTATATTATGTTGTACTATAAAATGTAATAACTTTACAAACTTCGGAACAGACGCTGTCTAGTGAAGCAGTTATCTTTAGTATATTTTTTTTATATTGTTGTACTAAATAAATAAATAAATATGAGGACTGTAAACTGCCCCTTCACAGAACGATAAGTGAACGACAAGAAAAAAATAAAATATCGGCACCATAGAGCAGAAAGAACAATCGACGAATGTGATTGACATCAGATCTTGTTAAATGTAAAGCATCAGATGTGTGAACAAGATCTCAGAAAAAATAACTTAGTGAGAATACCAATAGAAAGACACCAAAGTTTCCGTGTCCTGTGAAAAATTGGGAAGCCAGGGACAACCCAGGAAGATTTAAGTCGATTCTTCGATTATTTTTTATCCCTAATCTCGTGACTGAGGTTGGCAGCCACATTCAATGAGTCGTGAAATTGTTCGCCTCCACGTACGGTGGTCTGGGACATATTGAAGGGCTTTGGTGATTGAAGACTCTATAACTTTTCAACTATAAAATGAAAACAAGAAAGAAAAAAAAAAACGATTGACCAGTGGAAAAGATGTTGAGACAATTTTTAAAATTTGAATGATGGTAACGTAAGAAGTTCACACAATAGAACAGCATTTAAAAGTATTAACAATGATTCTACTACATCATTAAACATTTTTTTTCTGCCTTATCCGAAAAGAAAAACAATGTAATTTTATGAATTTATTTTATTATAAAAAAAACGATAAAAATGGTTTCGATTAATGCCTAAGTTACATTTCATAATTTTTACTTTTGGTTTGAAACCATACCATGTTTTATATAATTAATATTTATTGAAATGACATTATGTCGCACCGCAGACAAAACAGTCGCAGGGCGTGTGAACCCGGTATAAGGATTACGACGAAATTTTATGATCAGAAGGGGTGAGGGTAGATTTTAAAATACTTAATATTTGGCGGAAAATAATGACAATGAGATTGTTAGAGGCATGAAAATACAAACATACATACTTATAATGAAGATGTCTAGGATAATGATAAAGCAATATCGTAGAATTGATTAAAATAAGGATACTGCTATGGGCCATAAAGAAAGAATAGGTGACAAGAGAATACCAAAAAGGATTTTCGACACAAATCCCCAAGGTATATGTGGCGTCGGTAGACCAAAAATTGACATCTGGTTGGAGTACAGCAAGATGAAGACATTATTGACATCAGGGACTGGAGGAGTGAATACCAGGATAAAAGGGCTGGAAGAAGTTGTAGATCCATTGATGATGATAACATGAAATAAATTTCTTCCTTTTCTTCAGCCTATTCCCGTCTACTCCTGAAAGAAGGCCTCCACTATGTTTCACAGCCATATAGCAGTATACTCCAGACAAGAGTTTTGATCAAATTTTTCCTAATTTTGATGGAAATATTAGGGGATTCAAAAATTGTTGATCTTTTGTTGAAGGCGACTCTTGCTTGGTGGATTCTGCTTTTGATGTCTGCTGTTGAATGTCCGTCTTGAGATAATCTGCTTCCCAGATATACAAATTCTTTCACCTGCTTAATTTCGATGCCCCCCAGAACAATATGGATATATATGTGCTACAGACGCATGGCTAAAGTTCACTGGAAGAACACATCAGCAACGACGAGGTACTATTATTGATGGGGGTAACTGTAGAGGTCGCCCCAGAAACAAATATATAGACTAGATAATCGATGACGTGCGCTGTAGCAGTTACAAAGAGATGATGAGACTGGCGGACGATAGAGTTAAGTGGAAAGATCGAGTGTTTGGTGCAGACCAATCCTAGGATTGTGACCCAGAAGAAAAGCGTACGTATGAAAATGTATATATGTACTTATCAAAAAAAAAATTGAATCAACCAATAAAATAAGTTGGCGTTCGACGTTGTTTAGCGTGTTGCGTTTATCTTTTGCCCTGACCTTTGCAAACATATGAATCTGTCACCTATATGTTTTACTTGTCGAGCTGTACCTATACTGCTTTCAAGCTCTGATGGTGAAGCAGGCAGCTAGTCTTCTTCTTCTTCGTGCCATATCAGCTTCCCCCGATCAATTCGCCGACGGCTTTGATGCTGGTCCACTCACGAATGTTGCGGAGCCATGACCTATTCTGTAGCGTCCCTCTATTGCAGACCTTCATAATCACTTGGAGCATCCTGTACTTTTTTTTTTTTTAACATGTCTACGTAGGGGACGCCAGCTATTAGGATTTGGGTCCATTTTACTCTTCCGAAGAAGCACACTACGTAGCGTCGGGAGGGGTTTGCAATCTAGAAAAGAGTTTATTAATTCGGATTTTAAAAAGACCCGGGTTGTACGAAGGTGGAAACACATAATTCGGAAGATTGTTCCACAGTCGGGCTGCTGTATTAATAAAGGAGTTCGAGAATCGACTAGTTCGTATATGTTGAAGGTCCACTGTGAATGGGTGCTGCGATTGAGTGAAGCGAGTGACTCTGTTGCGAGTGGGTGGAGGAGGGACCAAAGATGCAAGTTCTTCTGAGCAATTCCCGTGGTAGTATCTATAGAATAAACTTAAAATACCGACTCTGCGTCTGCTACTTTTTGCCTCGCAGTTCTGATTTTAGAAGGAACCAGCTAGTAGCGAAACAAATGATATTATTTTATTAAAGGTAAAATAAAGACTCCCAGCTGCGTGATTTATTATTCTGTTATAAAATTATATCGTTCATAAATAACGTTTATTACTCGACACACACTGTTTTATTATTTTTAATAGCATATCACTCGATATTATTAAACTAACAAAATCTAATAAATTACCTCTAACTGTGAAGATACGATGTTTAATTAAACACATAACCCTTGTCTGCGGTTTGGCCACACAGGAAGAATTGTTAATATAATTAATCCTCTCTTACATCTCGTCGTATCAGTAGGTAATTCAAACCACATGAAATATTTCGGATTTGTAAAATACAATTTGACCTTTTTATTCTGTACGACTATAAGACCTTTACCTACGAGCAAGAAGTCTGTTACATTATTTTTTTTTGCATAGTATAAGTAATTTAAAATTATTGTATCTTGATACTTTGCAGCTATTACTTTGTGGTTCATTTTAATTTATTAGTTAAAATTATTGATTTATTCTTTATCACAACACTTACATTATATGCGTCATTAAAAATAGTAAACTGCTACCCAACTAGGTATACTATTTCTAGGGCTAACAGTGTACGTATTACTATAATATTTCACAGGAGAAAGCGGCATATATGTTGTATGTAGATTTTAACAAGTAACTTAACTATTTAAATTTAAATACTTCAAACACATTAGAAAGGAAGTGTTTGTAGGTATCTCGTATTTTTATGTATTAATTGCACAAATCGGACCATTGACAAAGTATATTAGGATTAGAAACTTTCCGAGCATCAATGTGACTGTGTGCATATTCTTTGGTGATTTGAAATAAACTTAAAATTCTTTGTGTTAGTGATAAGTTTTTATGGATAAATTCCTAATTATAATGTTATGTGTTTTGAATTTGCAGGTGACACGAGGAACACAGAGACTAGTGCCGTCTTTGGAAGAGACTGCAAACGCCATTGTGGCTCTAGCAAAAACTCTCTCGTGGAGGTCAATAGTCATCATCACTTCGGGTAAGAAATTCTATAATAATTATAGTAACAAGATTTTGGTGATAATTTGGTGTACCACAGGGATCAGTTTTGGGACCCATTATTTACATTATGTTTATTGAAAAGCTCGATGGTATTACAAAAAATAAAGGCTTTAATTCATATTATGATCATATTGACGACCAACTCAAAGTATAATTCTGCACTGCTTAAGTCATACAAAGAAGTATTTAGAATGAAACTTAGCTGGATTGGAAAATATATATCATTGATGTCACTTTAACCTAAAATTAAACCTGACAAAAGTATTTTAGGTAGCTTCATCAAATAACATAATTTATTAGGCGTTCATTTGGACAATTAACTGTCACTGGATTTGCAAATATTCAAAATGGTTAGATCATATTTCTTTCATCAATAAGATGGCTTGCTTCGATTCCTGTTTCAGTGGAAACGGGTTTTTGCAGAGATATAAATTTTCCCCTTGCATACCAGGAACACATAGCCTTGACACTTTCAGTAAATTACTTAAAACTACTTTGTTATAGCGCCCTTGGGGTGATCTTGCGTCACTAAACGGAGCTTTATTGATAAGTATAGTGGCGATAATAATAAGAAAATCAATAAAGAGGAAAATATAATCATTCATAATGTTATCACGTAAAAAGTAAGTAAAAAAAAATACTCGGAAAAGTCTGTATTTGAAGTCAAGCGTTCATTAGACTCTTAGTTATTATTGTTGATTGATTCGGTTAAGTGATGGCGATTTGGTTATGCGGGTTATATACACAAATATTTGTAAAGTTTATTTTTTTCAGATATTTTTCCTTTTAGTTTCTGTTCTTTAATTTTTTGTGTGTTTGTTAGGTATTGTTTCAGTATTTTAAATTGACGCGCAAAATAATATATAATCTAAGTTATCATTTATCAGCGCAAATGTACGAACTGCCTTTCCCCTCCATACCTCTCCATACCACTGTACATATCCGATCCAACCTTCAAGGTCAATCAGTAGTCGTCGTCGTTCGCCAGTCGCAAGCGCTGTCACATTTCGCTCGCTGTCGTTTGTGTTACGTAAAATTCGTTCGTCGCAAAACATCTCGTCGTGTCGTTATAAGAAAATTTTCGTAAAGTGAAACATTTATCAGTGCAATAGTGAAAGGAGGCGAATCGAATATTTGGTGAGTCCTATCTCAAATCCTTTCGTTTTCCTTGTTACCGGCAGATTGAAGATTCAATCTAATGCATAGCCTGTGACAATATTATTGAAACCATAATATCTTCCTTCAATCTTCGATAATTATACAGTCCACTTTGTTTGTCGTTTTATAGCCCAAATTGCAATTCAGCAATCGGCGCTAACAGTGTTGATATAAGTTGTGTTACTATGTGAAAGAGAGAATCTGCTTTGCCAAGAAACTGCTTTGCATTTTGGCGTAAACCAGTCATAAGCCTTATAATTGTCTTGATTTCTCTTTTCTATAATATTCCAAATTCGTCTCTATTAAGATATTGAACATTCGACAGGGGAAAAAATCCAATGCTTGCGTACCTATTTGCAACTTTAAAAATGTTCGATGTATCAATAATCAAATTATCAATAATGAATATGTTCCCGTCGTTAACTAAATTGAACTGTCTCTGTCACAACCTTCTATTTTTCTTTGATTACTCTCTATATAAATAAGGAAAAATGCCTATAGCCCTAAAAATAGATCAACTAAATCAAGTAAGTTAGGAACTCTAGTTTCTCGAATCTCTAGTCCATCGCGTTTTTAAGGCTTAGTCATGAATATCTCCTTAACTTGATATTTACATAGGTACGTTTTTGTGTCTACATTTTGAACAGAATCACAAACTGTATAACATTGTGTATGTACCTACGGTTAACCAAGTTACAACTTGTAATCCTTTACAAAGTGTTGTATATACCGAAACTTTGAATCCGATAAAGAATCACTCCGCAACTTAGGTAAGTACTTTTTCAAAAAGATTAACCATAAGTAGAACCAGTGGACAAAATATAAACAGTCTTATTTTATTAGGTTTAGTTAAATTTCATCATAACGACAGGACAGTGGATTTTAATCGACAAAAATATTTCTCCGTTATTAAAATGGTAAAAAAACTTCCAAAATATCCTCTGTTTTTAAGATTTTGAAGTTCGCTGTTGGTTTTTTACTGTTGTTAAGATGTCAGGGCTATGACAATAACTCGTTGAATGTTAGTTTTGCTGTCAGTGCTGTGTTCAAATAGAACACTCGACGTCGAGTGTCGGATGTACCTGAAGTTGCAGATTATGTCGTTTTTCACATCAATCTCACTGAACGCTTTCGAGCGGCTTTTCAATCTGAACGCAGCATCGGGCGTTTTAAATGTCGAATGTCATTTATCACACATGTCTCTTTTAAGGTAATATATTCATGGAACGACAACCGTTGGTCAGTGGAGTAAACAATACTCTCTGACCTATTATTGAAAACTTTTTAATGATAATTTTCTTAAATTAACCTGTTATGAATGTAAATTGTCATAAGAGGGGCAAGTCTGGTTCAATCGGCGAAATCAAAACCCTCGTGATGACCCATATTATGGATATAATTATTATATGGAGTTCTACAATATCTTTAGATGTCATATAATTTCATACGATAATTATATCCATGATATGGGTAATCACTAGGGTTTTGATTTCACCGGTCGAACCAGACTTGCCCCCCAGATGCAATATATGTAAATTGAAACAATATACACTACAGAAGTCATCTTACTACAGATAGAATAGATACTATCAATAGATACTATAACTGTCTAAAGGTTTTTCACCCGACGATTATACAGAGCGTTTGGGGCGTACATTCGTTGTTCAATCTGAACGCGACAGAGTGTCTTCAGAATCTGTTTCTGGTCATTATAAACGGATTTTTGCTCCACTAAGTGCACTCGGCGTTCGTTCTAAACGCACTTCTGCATTGCATATGTCAATCACCAGTTGAATGGATATTACGTTGTCAGAATTAGATATATTATGCATCATCACTTGAATGGTTGTTATGGTGTTAGGATTACATATTATGCCAATTATCAGTTGAATCGTTGTTACGTTCTATGACGATTGCCGGTCGAATGGTTGTTACGTTGTCAGTATTTTGTCATTTGCCTGTTGAATAGTTGTTACGTATTTTGTCAGTTGCCTATTCAATAGTTGTTACGTTGTTAATACTTTGTCAATTGCTTATTGAATAGTCGTGACATTGTCAGTTATTTTTTCAATTACCAGTCAAATAGTTTTCGGAAAATTACACATAACAAAATATTTTTAAATGTTTAATAAACAGTTAACTAAAGTTACAAGGAATATATCACCTCACTAGACCTAGGTCTTTTCTGAGGTGATACTATGTTTTATTATTTTTTTTGTCATGATGATGTACATAGTGAATGTAATAAGAGTTAGTAATAATATGCAAAGGAATGTGAATATCAAGTGTGTAAGTGTAAGTTATCTCACGTATATCGTCTAAAGACTCTAAAGCATTATCGTTTTGTTATTTTATGATGTAGGTCAAGCAAAGTATTTCTATGACTCATTTCTTTCTCTATCAATGAGCCACTTGGACACCAATTTCGCCTAGTTTTTTCCACTCGGGGAGATTGAGTTGGTAAAATACATTTTTAGTAAATACACTTTGTTTTATACACTTTTAGTAAATTATTTAATACTACTCCATATCATACACTTAATAATTATTGAGCAACAACGTTCTTGGAATAATCTTGTGTCATTTTACGGTACTATACAATAATCATTAATACTATCCACACAATGTGTAAATCCAATAGTATATCATTGCGTCTCCAATTCCTAATAGCCAGCATTTCAATCAGACGGAGAGTAATTGTACTCCTGTAATTATTGCCAACTAAATTGGGACGAACTGATTCGTTGGTAAATTGATATTTTTACTAGAAATATTCGTTATTTTTCTTCAAAATCAATTCGAGCTTTTACTCGAATACACACATTTGCGAATTCTTTCAAATATTCAAAAAATGTATTTTTTTATGAAACTATATGATGTCTATTTTGTTTTATCTCAATTTCAGCCTTCTTTGTGTTTATCGTCAGTCGTTTACTATTTATGTAAATAAAGATTGGTCATTACTATCATTTTGAGTTATGTATTTCGAAGCTAAACCACTTCTTAGAGAGTACGTCCATATCAGCGTTCTAATATTTTAGAATTTTAAATTATTTTCGTATTCTATAACTGGCGTAGTTCCTAAAATTGAAATTTATAAAATAAGGGCACCGTAGATAGTACATTCAATTGATATATTTTTATTATCATATATCTTGGCGCCCATACTTTATAATATATATACGAACGACCAACCCACCACCAACTTGAACACCAAACACTTTATATATGCCGATGATACTGCTGTGGCGGCTAAGGAGGATACATTTCAGCGGGTTGAGGAGAGTCTGACTAGGTCACTGCGGGTTCTTGGGAGTTGGTATAGAGAAAATAATCTAAGGCCAAACCCAGGGAAAACGCAGCTCTCCGCTTTTCACCTAAAAAATAGAGAAGCTACCAGAGAACTTAAGGTGGAGTGGATGGGGGAGAGAGTGAAACACTGCGTCACTCCTAAATATTTGGGGGTCACCCTGGATAGAACCCTGACCTTTAAAGAACACTGTCTGAACACAAAACAAAAAGTATGCGCCAGAAACAATATTTTGCGCAAGCTCACTGGGACAGTGTGGGGTGCGACGCCATCAGTGCTGAGGACGTCAGCTCAAGGCTTATGCCTGTCTGCGGCGGAATATGCGTGTCCGGTTTGGCAGAAATCTACTCACTCCAAACAGGTGGACGTTGCCTTGAATGATATGGCACGGATAGTCTCGGGGTGCTTAAAGCCTACACCAACTGAGAGACTGTACCCAATAATTGGAATTGCCCCACCACATATTCGACGTAGAACTGCCGCAGATGCAGGGAGGTACAAACAAACCCACGACATACGCCACCCTTTATACCATCACCAGCCAGTGGTGTCGCGCCTGAAGTCCAGGAAAAGTTTTATTAAGGCCACATCCCCTGTTGAGTCCTCTCAACAGCGTAGAGAAGAACGCTGGCGTCTGGAACGGCACCATGGATGGAACCAAATGAGAGTATCGGAGTTGGAGAACACATACCATATGCTCTATGGAAGACCCTCAATAGAATCAGGGTTGGCGTCACTAGATGCAAAAAAAACCTGCAAAGGTGGGGGTACCTGCCTGCATCAGATGACACCCGATGCGAATGCGGCGCAACCCAGGATGACAGCCACTTGCTGATGTGCCCACTGATGGGAGTGGTCTGTAGTCCTGGGGATCTGATTATGACAAACGACAATGCGATGTCAGTCGCTGCTTATTGGAGTGGTAGAGCTTAGCCGGACACGAAAAAGAAAGATTATCATATAACTAGAATATATTTTTATTATCATTTACTAGAAGTGAGTCATGGAATACCAGGCGTTTGACAACATATTTCAGTTTCCCTTACATTTCAACACATCATAGATTACTGTCCTCTAAAACTTAGTAAACAAAGTGTTTTTTCGACAAATAAATCCGAAAACAATTCACATTATTCGTTATCCTCTATAGAAAAACGATGTGGTCTGCCAACGAAAACGTCAAAAATCCCCCGAACAAATATCTCACTTCGATTCATACAAAATTTGCTAACTACGACATGTAGAATATTTCTTATAATAAAAATCTATGTTTCAACTCGAATTGTCTATGGCGCAAACTACGCATGCGTACTGCGCATTGTTCGGACATGTTTATTTATGTCATTTCGCCGTGATGTCGCCTTGATTGATCTGCATTAATAATCTGTGGTTTTTATTTTCAACATACCTAACGCAACACGTGTAAATTATCCATTTTTATTTTTTCCGTACACCACTGATGTTTTCATCTTAAATTAAATATACCAGACTGCTGTGAAAATAAATAGTACGCTTCCGATTAGGTGTGAACCTAAATTAGGAACGTTTTGACAGTTGATTTAACTAAAATGTGATTTGAGAATAGGGAATTGAACTAATACGTGACATATTTGGAGTAAGAACCTTCCTATTTTAATGTTATAGAAAATCAACTTAGACTAAGTATAACCAGGAACACACCTTCAACACACACAGGAAAATCTTTATGATCTAATTGTTCATATTAATACTGAAAATGCTGAAATGAAGGGTGAAATTAAATTTATGAGAACTCTGACAAACAATTTAACAAAAAACTTAACTGAAATAAAAGAAATTATTTGTAAAGAGAATGAAATAATAAAAAACGATGTCAAAAATATTTATGTTGACCCAGAAAATAAATACATTTGAACTGAAAAGAAAAACAAACATGAGCCCATAATTATTGTTAAACCCAAAAATAAAGATCAACACAATCGAAAAACGCAGGATGAATTAAAGGACAAGATAGACCCAGTAGATATTGGTGTAGCCGGTATTAGAAATTCTAAACAAGGATCGGTTATAATAGAGTGCAAAAATTCAGAAGGGACAATAAAAATGCAAAAGGAGGTTATGACTAAACTAGGCGATAAATACGATGTTTCTATACCCAAACCAAAAAATCCAATGGTTAAAATTATTGGACTTAATGATAAGTACACGGCAGAAGAAATCGAACAAAAAATAAAGATGCAAAATGACTTCATTGATAAAGATTCAGCTAAAATAAATGTAAAGCACATAAAACAATATAACAATAAGGGTGGCTATGACTGTTTTATTGTGTTCATTGAAGTGGATGGTGCTACTCACTCTGTAATGATGAAAAAAGAAAAAAAAATATCGGTTGGAGTAGATGTAGACTTTATGACCACTTGTCTATAATGAGATGTTATAATTGCAATGGCTTTAACCATAAAGCACAAGAATGATATAGTGTCAAATCATGTGGAAGGTGTGCACAATCACATGAAGTTGCGGAATGTAAAGCAGATTTTGAAAAAATGCAATGCATCAACTGCGTATCAACAAATAAGCGATTGACATTGCAATTGAATACCAACCACCCAGTCTGGAGTAAAGAATGCCCAGTATATTTGAGGAAAGTAGAATCCGAAAGAAGAAAAATAGATTTTTTAGCTTAAATAATAAATATCAAACCATATATTATCTTAATATTGCAAGTCTTTTAGCGCATTACAACGAAGTTGAAATTTTATTACAACAATATCAACCAGACATTTTGATGCTCAGCGAAACATGTGTAACAGATGAAATAAATGAATGTGAAGTAACATTTCTTGGGTATTCAACCGTAAGATGCGACTCTTTTAGTCGACATACTGGAGGAGTTATTATGCTCTTTAAAAGCAAAATAACATTCAAAATTATATCTAAACAAATCTTGGACCAAAAAAATGCATGGATACTTGCAGTTAAAATAAAAAAAAAATTGGAAAAGGTACTTTTATAGTAGTGTACCATTCGCCAAATCAGAGTCATACAAAATTTTTAGATTTTTTTTGAGACGTGGTGTAATAAATACAGGACTATTCAAGAAGCCTTTTTCATTGCTGGAGATTTTAATATTGATATGAAGCTGACAAATAGTTATAGCAACAGACTTTCAAATATTATTGATGGTCTAGGATTAAAACAACTCGTCAAGACTCCTACTAGAATAAGTGATTCATCAGCAACCATCATAGACCTGATAATTTCAAATAATTTTTATATAGATGTAAAAGTTGTCGACATACCTAAAATCTCTGACCATGAAACAATTATTACTAAATTTGAAAACCCGTCACTGAAAAATGTCCAAAGAATTATTACATACAGAGACAAAACGGACTATAATGAAGATAATTGGAAAAATGAACTTTTAAAATGGAATTGGAATAATGACGTAGAATTAGATATTAATAAAAGAGCTGAGACATTCATAAATAAACTAATGTCATCAATAAATAACTTAATGCCTCTCAAAAAACTTGTGCTAAAAAATACAAATAAATGGTACACAAAAAATCTTCAAGAGTTGCAATTAAAAAGAGAAAATGCATATAAATCATTAAAACTTCAACCAAGTGAAGAAAAATCGAAACAATATAAAATGTGGCGGAATATATACACTAAGGAAATTAAGCAACAGAAATGTAAATACTACAGGGACAAATTGGAACAACAACAAAACAACCCCATTAAAATGTGGGAAATATTGAAAGAGATCATAAAAGGAAAATCTTATATCGAAAGTAAATCGGTCGTTTTCCCGGATGGAACAGAAGATGATAACAAAATTATACCCGAAAAGTTTAACCAAAATTTTATAGCCAGCATAGAAAATATAAACAAAAGTATTCCGGTAATTGAAGAAAATGTGCAGAGTGAACATATAGAAGAATTTAGTGATGTTTTCAGGTTTCGCATGATCGATATGGAATATTTAAAAAGTGTGATTCGTAAAATGAAATCAAAAAACTCTCAAGATGGTATTAGTGTAAAAATAATTAATGACGGTATTGAAATCATAGGAAAATCATTCCTAAAAATTATTAATGACTCTCTTTTAAAAGGAATATTCCCTGAAACATGCAAAACATCTTTGATCACCCCTATTGCTAAAATTGATAATCCTGTGAAATTTGATGACTATCGACCAATTAACTGTTTACCTAAATATGAACAAATATTGGAACTAATAGTAAAAATACAATTAGTTGAATATCTTGCGTCTAAAAATGTTATTGTTAATCAACAATCAGGATTTAGGGATAAACATTCGTGCGAAACAGCAATTAACTATGTGATCAATGAATGGAAGTTACATAAAGATAAGAAAAGAAAAATTGTGGCGGTGTTCTTAGACCTCAAACGGGCGTTTGAAACAATTGATAGAGAGGAACTTATCAAGAAACTGCGTCGTATTGGAATTATTGGAACTGAAAATAAGTGGTTTGTTGACTATTTATTTAATAGAAAACAAATACGGAAACTAAATACGGAAATTTTTTTCTAATGCGCAGGTAACAGATAAAGGAGTACCTCAGGGTTCAGTTCTTGGCCCAATATTGTTCATTATATATATCAATGATATTATAAAATGTCTTGAATTTTGCGAAATCAAATTATTTGCAGATGACACATTGATATATGTAACTGGTGATAGTATTGAACTTTGTCTTGAGAAAATTCAATTTGATTTGGAATTAATTGCTATCTGGCTTAATAAAAATAAATTAAAATTGAATGTATCCAAGAGTAAATTTATGATTATTGGTAAACAGATACTTAGTGACACTAAGTACACACTTAAGATTCATGATGAGGAAGTTGAGGAGGTTGAAGACACAAAATACTTGGGAGTATTAATTGATAATAAATTGAGATTTGACAAGCACATATTATGTATTACGAAGAAAATCGCGAAGAAGGTGGGATTTCTAGGAAGGATAAGAAATAAACTTGATTTAAAAACATCTAAATTAGTGTATTATAGCATTGTTGTTCCGCACATTAACTACTGCTCAAGTGTATTATTTGTGAGCAATGTAGGTGAAAATAAAAAACTACAGATAATACAAAATAGAGCAATGAGGACAATATTAAAATGCAATAGATTTACCCGTATTGAATATATGCTTGAGCAGTTGAAACAGCAGTTGACAGTGAAACAACAAATAATTCTGAATGTGCTAATTTTTATTTACAAATTAAAAAATAGACTTTTACTACCTTATTTACAAAAAAATATTATGTACAATTTTGAATTTCACGCATACCCGACGAGAAGTAGGCGGGACTTTAGACTGCCGCAGACAAACCTGGCAGGTACACAAAATAGTGTGTACTACAAAGGCTTACAACTTTATAATGATTTGCATGAATCTGTAAAGGAGGCGTCTAGTCTTGCCTCTTTTCGTCGCTTAGGTGCTGAATACATAAAACAAAAGTTTTTTTGAAAAACGTGTGTTTCTATTGTTTATATATTATGTTCTAAGACTATAATATCTGTTTTGCTTGTTTTGATACTATATTGTTATTATTTTTTTTTCATGTTCTTTGATGTCTTCTATTGTGGTAGTGTGTTTTCATTTTTTTTTACTTTGTGTTTTATTGTTATTGATAGATACGTGTCTTTTTTGTGTGTTCATTTAGTCATCCGATGTTGATTTGTTTATTTTTATTGTTTGTTTTTATTTTCGTTTGTACTAGATGTAAGAAATTGTATTTAATTTAATACAATACAATACAATACACCTGTTTTAGCTGGAACGTTCTTAAAAGTTATAAAATCGGACGTAATATAAGTTCGTTTCCAAGAATAAGCGGTTCAGCCCTCCTAGACAACATGTCATTTAGCTAAAAAAAAAACAAGAAAAGATACACCGAAATATAATTTTTGTTAATAGTAACCTAATTTCAAGTTAAAATTAACCGAGCTATAGTGACTACAATACAGTTGGTTTTGTGCAAATAAATGTTTTGGCCACACAGTAAATAATAGATAAGCCTTCATTACTCATAGCAAAGGTTTATCTAAAACGCTGGTAGCCTATTCGGTTGTCATATTTTTTTTCCCGTGTAATTCAATGTATGAAAGTGACAGTTGTCATGTGACTGGCAACTGTCACTTGCCGGTCACGTGACAACATTGTGTTATCTTTTCTTGAGCTCAATGACACGTTTTCTAGGGAGGCAGCTTCGAAAACTTTCGGCTTACAAGAACGACTTAAAACGGTGGTGATAAAAGCAGTCTAAATTTTATTTAGCAATGTGTTACGAAGTATAAGCATAATCGTTTTGTGTTTATTATTTAATCTGCCTCACTAAATAGATAATACTTTCATATGTTGTCGGCCTTTGTGGCTCAGTTGGTTGGGTATCTGACTACTGATCCAAAGGTCCCGGGTTCGATTCCCGGTGGAGACACAGTTTTTAATTGTGTTTTCAGTCTGGATCTGTGAGACGATTAATATCGTAAGTCTCCAGAATGTGGCAACTTGTTATTGGGTGCGTGTTAAATAAATATTTGACATAGTACCTGTTAGTTGCCCGAAAAATAATATATAAATAATATATAAATATGTTATTTAACTACGAACTTGGCTGAACCTCATCAGCATTCTAGTTTAATTTGTATCTAGATTTAAGTATCCAGAAATTAAATGATTCCCTATTGCTATTTTACCAGATGAATAAATATTAATTACATTGTTAACTCGTGTATTTAGTTTTTCTTTGTGCTGTACAGTTTGCATAATTAAAGGCGTTTTATTTTTTATAGTTTTTTTTCATTATTATCTCCGTGGTATTACATTGTAACTCCTCACTACCCTAAGAGGACATAGTTAGTAGTTATGAATTCGCATATTTTGAAGTATTTTTTTTATTACATGTAATCAACTAGCACCATGCAGAGATTGTATTCTGAAAGTTTCATCACAATGTATCTGTGTGTGTATGCTGTGTACTATGTGCTATGCACGGCGTGTTAATTTTACTTTATCGATTATAGACTCATTCGATTCTTTTCAAATTTTGCAAATTTGTATATCTAAAACTCGCTGAAAACCGATTAGATATTGAAGGATATCTGAATAGTGCTTCTCAATTTTTGTAACTGTCAAATTGAGCTTGAGATTATATCGCTATCGCGTATATCACGATGTGGGGTAACCAGCGATAAATTTTCTGTCTATCACATCAACCTTAATGTTTTGATATTGTTATAATGATCGTTGATTTAAATGTTTTAACGAAACAACTCTTACTATTGTGGTATCTAGCTACGCCCACCTCCATCCGCTCCGCATACGGGAACTGAAAACGGCTCCATGGCAGAACGCTAGTAAGAAAGACAAAGAATGCATGACACGAAGAATAGCTCTAGAAGCTCCTCTAGACTCGTGGTCTCTGCACAATAGTGAAAAATATTGCGGTATTTGTGTGAATTGGTTATGGATGAAAGAGACACCAGTGTGTGAAAGAGATGGATGCATAGTATACATAAATTGCGCCTAAGTTTATAAGCGGCCTTTCCGATATACGGCTCTATATTAGGTAGCAGGTAAGGTTAGGTTAGATTAGCCCCTATTCAGTAACTATTGTAACTAAAATAGGAACGTTCTAAAATTGTAGATTTTAGATTTACGGTCTTATGTCAGCGTTATAAAATATCAACTTGGACTAATTATGATTAATTATGAAAATTATGAAATTTTCATCATTTTCATAATTATTCAAAATACGTCTAATTGAGGAACTTTTTAAGAACATACCGGCCAGTATAGGTACGTTCCTATTCCGTTTAGTCCAAGTTTATATTTTATAACGCTGAAATAAGACCGTAAATTTAAAATCTAAAATTTAAGTTACTATAGTTACTGAATAGGGGGTATTGTTTGGAATTTGGAGTATCCTAGGTTCTACCTTGCAAGTTACACACAAGGTGTTAGTCTACGGACAAGGTCTCCTGTTATTTCGGTTGGACTGTTAATAGAATTTTTGTGTAATCTGTGTTTTTGCGTTTGCATGCATATAATTGTGTCTGTGATCAGTGTGTATGTGGTGTGTGGGGATAGAAATGATGTCGGCTGCGGCCTGATTTGAGACTCTCCCCGCATTTGCTTGATTGGTAGGGAAACCGCAGAAACCCTATCGGGGAGACCGGCCACATAGGCCTTCCTTGACGTTGTGACGTCCGGCATTTCTGTATTGTTAGTGTTTCTGTGTAGGTTAGGTTAGGTTGGGTCAGGTTCGGCTATGTTAGGTTTAGGTTAGCTTAGGTTAGGTTAGGTTAGGTTGTCTTGACGTTCCGTATTAGGCGGTGTGTTCACTTACCCCTCTCAGACTCGTCCCATTGACGCTGCCATCTTCGCAATGTTTCCTCTTTCTCGGCCTTTTTGACCTCCATTTCTTGCTCCATCCGATACAACCTTTCTCTTTCCTCAGCCAGCAGAGGAAGGGGAACTAGGCCCGCCATAACCAGGACCGCCTCCGTTGAGACTGTGCTATATGCTGAACAGACACGCAGAGCTATTATTCTTTGCGTGCTGAGCACCTGCTCTTTGTATCTGTGGTGGTTCATGGCAGGTGCCCACAAAGGCGCCCCATACAGCACAATGGATTGCATTGCCAGTGACAGAACTCTGCGTTTGCACGCGTTTGGTCCTGTTGTGTTCGGTAATATGGCGCACAAGGCTCTCATTACTTTTTTAGCTTGGAGCATGGAGAGGTAACGTTTCGTCTCACGCAAGTACTCACTGGGCATGGAGTATTTATGAAGTATGTAAATAAAATAGGAAAAAGAGAAAACGCCAGGTGCATGTATTGCGAGGAGGACGATGATGTAGAGCACACGCTGCTGGCATGTGAAAGATTGAAGGAAGAAAGAGAGATGATGATAGCTGGGTTGGGACAAACGATAACGCCAGAAAACATATAGATAGATAGAACAAATGCTGGAGAGCAAAGAAAAATGGAGAGTCGCGGCTGAACTGTTGGAGAGAATAATTGCAACGAAGGAAAAGGATGAGATGATGGAGGAAAGATGAAACAAATAAATATTGCTGTCCAATGTAATGCCATTAATCTGGCGGGAACATACACAGCAAAGAATAGAAGAGGTTTTTTAGCCGGTATGAGTCCGGCACTACCCCAAAAGGATGTCCATGAAGGATTTTTCCTCTTCGAAAAAAACAGGTTAGGTTAGGTTAGGTTAGGTCCGGTTAGGTTAGGTTAGGTTAGGTAAGTTAAGGTTAGGTTAGGTAAGTTAAGGTTAGGTTAGGTTTAGTTAGGTTAAGATATTGTAAATACAGAGAGACATTGTATTCTACACGGTGTAATTGTCTGGAGTTTTATCGCCCATAAAGAAAAGATAAGTACCTACCTGAGAGAAATACTGTGAATAACTCGCCACATCATTTTTTTTTTTTTTTTTTTTTTTTTTTTTTTATTTATGATCATATAAACATATACATTATTTTAATATAAGATAGCCGCCTCACTAGAATAAATCTGTTCTGAAGCAGCCACCTGTACATTTGTGAAATTATTACATTACATTAAAAAACAAAAGAATAAGAAAGCTATAAAAATAAACATTAGGAATACTTACATAATTTTAAATTAAAAAATACAGTTTTAAAAGTGAAATAAATAAAAATAAACACAATATAAACAGACAACAAAAAATAATTAGTTAAGAAATTATTGTTGCAACGTTACTTTCATTTTGGGTTCTACCCACATCGAGTAGCCACTTGGTACCACGGGCTTTGAATTGAGTTAACCCTTTAAGGTCCGATGGCAATTTATTATAAATTCGAGGTGCAGTAAATACAAAAAATCTTTGCCCAAATTTAGTATTCATTTTTGGCACCAAGTAGTTACCCGATATTTTACCTCTTGTGTTATTCAAGATGGAGTATTTTTGAGGAGGTTTGTTTTTTAGAAATAGAATTAATATTGATCTGGTATAAAGCTGCCTCACATCCAATACTTTGAATTGCTTAAAAAGTTCTTCAGAACAATACCTAAAAGGCTTTTTGTTGATAACTCTTACCACAAATTTTTGTGATTTAATTAGTGGATCCAGTAATGTACGCGCAGCACCACCCCAGGCACTAATTGCATAACTGATAATACTCTGGCACAGAGCGTAGTACACCATTTTTAATAGTGAAATGTTCATAAAGCTACGTAGAATTTTGAATAAATATATTAATCTTCGCACCTTGGCGCTAACATATTCAATGTGTGGGACCCATCTCAGACCGTCATCCAATATTATACCGAGATACTTGATTTCAGTTGCCCTTTCAATAGTCTCGCAGTTACACTGTAGGGCTGCATTTGTAGAGCAAGTGTGTACTTTAATGAAATTTGGGATGGTGGGGTTCTCTTGTTTGTTGATTGAAAATGCTAAGAATTTAGTTTTTGTGGAGTTAAGAGTTAGTAGATGGTCATCAAGTAGACTCTTGATAGCTGAAATACATTTTTCTGCCCTTTTAAATGTTTCCGTCCATGTAACACCATTAATAATAATGGCTGTATCATCTGCGTAGCTAATTGTGATTTCGCTATCTATAGTAGTTTTTAAAATGTTATTTATATATATCAAGAACAATATTGGTCCAAGTGTGCTTCCTTGAGGTACGCCATATTTTATGTACATAGGGTTGCTGCGAGTGCCGTTTATTTCTGCAGATTGCTTTCTGAGTTCTAGATAGTTCTTGAACCAATCTAGTCGAGTACCAGTGATACCTATCGAATGCAGCATGTTTAAAAGCATGGAATGTGATATGGTATCAAACGCCTTAGACAAGTCTATGAAAATGCCCAGAACCTTCTGTCTTTTGTCCATATTTGTGGCAATATTTTCCACCACCTCTGCAATGGCATCTTCGGTTCCCATATTTGACCTAAACCCGTATTGATTTTCAGAAAGAATTTTATTATTTTCAAGGTAAACCATGAGTCTCTTTTTCACTGCCTTTTCCAGTATCTTAGCAAAGCAGCTCAGCAGCGAGATCGGTCTGTAGTTAGTAATCTTCGTTTTATCATCATTTTTGTAGATGGGCTTAATGATTGCCTCTTTTAAGTGATCCGGTACTATACCAGTTTTCAGGCTGAGGTTAAATATGTGCAGAAGTGGTTTCAGAATAAAGTCCTTAATTTCCATCACAGTTGAGCTTGATATCATATCATGACCATTTGCACAGTTTTTACGAAGTGATGAGATATGTTTTGATAGTTCACTTGTAGTTAATCTATAGAAGTTAAAACTGTGTTGTGTATGGGAATACATAGCAGTTACTTTTGCATGCTGCCTGTTCTGTTTTTTATATTTGATTATATTTTCTGCTAATCTGGGGCCAACATTGGTATAGTGGTCGATAAAATTATCGGCAACTGATTTAGGATTTATTTTAGCTGACAAGGTGATGTCATTTATCTTAATATCATCTATTGTCTGATATTTAGGGCTGCTGTGGTAAGTTGCATCACAACAATTATATCACAACTATGACGATTTATCTAAGTAAATGTCAACTTTGAAGGTTACGATGGGCAAGGCACGTGGAAGGAATGGGTGAAGAAAGAGTACCAAAGAGTTTCATGCACATAAAACCCCGTAGGTAGACGCAACGTTGGTAGACTCAAACTCCGTTGGCTGGAAGGCGTGCAGCTGGATGTTGAGGCTGTTGGTGTAAAGAACTGGAGAAACACGTGCAAGGATAGAGGAAGATGGAGAGGAATGCTGGAGGGGGCCAATGCTCGCAACGGGTTGTGGAGTCACTGATTATTATGGTGACGACGTGTCAACTTTGAATAACACACCGTTTATATCTAAGCCTCACTCAACATTGAGGAAACTTGATGCACGATCGAAGACTTAGCACTTTTAAGAGGAAGGTTCCACCAACAAAACCCATAATTGTTGATAAATTACACCAAGACGTGGTCTGAATGAGAATCGTGTGTAATTAAAGGAGCAATTATCAATGTATTTACGGACTGTATTTAAAATGGCGCTCACGAACGTCCGTTTTGAGATTACAAGCAAATACAAAGACCGAAAATAGAAATAATGCTAATTAGGAAAACGAAAATTTGTGATTTGAAACAATATAACCCCAAAATAATGTAGAACTATTCCGGTTGCCAACCATTTGAATTCACAGCAGAGGAAAAATTTATTTTAATTAATTTCTTACGCAAATCTTGTTTCTCTGGACTGGAAACATCGGTTAGATGGAATATTACTGAGCTGTTGACATAAATATATTTAAATGTCGAATATTTTTTTAATTGCATATACGCAAACATTGGATTTTATCCCTATCGGGAGTCAAATGATATTTGTTGCGGCTTGGTAATCCTTCAATTCATACCTTCCCGACATTTCCTGTATTTTTGCCCTAGCAACATCCATGAATCCAAAACCTACCTAATTACCCCGTTGTAATAATAAAACCACGAACAAATCGACACAAAAATTCAACTCAGCCAGTTTTCAGCGACTAGCCGACGGTAACGTTAATGACAGCCGCCAGTAGTGAAAACCGAAAAAGCGCCGTACGGCCGTAACGTGTTTTTTGAACATTTATTTAACAGTTATGTACTTGTGGGATCAACGGAGAGTGGTAAGGTAAGGTAAATTAACGGAGGGGTAAGTCCTTTGTATCTTTCCTTGATTTACCAATTGCCATAGTTGTGATTTTGCTTCTCCATGAAATCAAAGTGTCAGAGCTGCATTTAATCGCTTCGAAACCGGAGATCGTTGAATCCTCCATTTTGCCGCCGAAGATCACGCCAGGCATTAAAATCATCAATTCTTTTCTGTGTGGGCTTTAAGCCTACACAGAAATTTATTGACAAACTTTTTAACAACTCAATACCGTCACCAAATTTATAAGAACTGTTGCTTTCATTGTTTACAAATAAACAAATTTCTCAATACATGGCGTTACAGAAAGTTTTCTTCGTTACGTCATAGATGGCAATAGTAAAAATGTCTTATTTACAGGTGAATTGTTACACATTTTTCAAATATATAGAACATTCAAAAATTACGTTGATAATAAGAGAACTCAATAAGAATGCATAAATGGTGAACGTTACGTTGCGCAAGCGCATAAAGTGATCACGTAAGCCAGCCGATGACAGGTCGTAAGCTCTGTAGGTGCCTTGAGTTGCTGGTTATTCTATAATATCCCAACTTCGTCTATATTGAGATGTAAAAAAGTTTGTCAATAATAATATTTAAATGTGTTACTTTAAATTGATACCCAACGAGAAGGCAGTGTGACTTTATTCTTCGTTTCAATGTATTCTTTGAAAAGTGCGCACCTTTTTTTATACATTTTTGTGAATCTGCCACAGCTAATCAAATTATATCAGAAAATTTCTTCATATACATAGATTTTAGACTAAAGTCCTCGATCAAGGGTCGTATTACGAGAGTTTTTTAAGAAAAAGGTAAGTTCCCATATTTATTTATTTATTTATTTATTTATGTATTTATTTATTAGAAAACCAACAGTTTTTTATTTTTACATAATGTAGATATAAACACAAGAAATATCAAACAAAGAAACTAATGACAAATACTTTATTTAATTATTTATTTATTTATTTATTTATTTATTTATTTATTTATTTATTTATTTATTTATTTAATTATTTATTTAATTATTTATTTATTTATATATATAATTATTTGTTTGTTTGTTTATTTATTTATTTATTTATTTCTATATTTATTTATTTGTTTGTTTATTTATTTATTTATTTATTTATTTCATTATTTATTTATTTATTTATTTATTTTTTTATTTATTTATTTATTTATTTATTTATTTATTTATTTATATATACGCCCTAAATGGGCTTTTAAATACACAATTACAAATTATTAAACATGTGTTCATGAACCACGAAGCAAAATACATACACACATAATAATAAATAGGTATATATAGCAACAAAAAAAATATTTCAACAAAAAAATGAATGAATTTATAAAATATATTGGTTGTGACGTACAATAAAATTACAGAAAAAAAAACAAGCAAGGGATTAAGCAAAAACAAAAAATTAAAAATTAATAAAAAAGAAGTAGAATCCAGAATTATTTATACAATCTTTAAAAAGTCTCTCTTTATATTCATATATTGCGAGAATACTGCTTACAAAACCTCAACTTTTTCTTATATTTTTCTCAGATAACTCCCGTAATGGGACCCTTAGAAGCTAAATCCTTACCGTAATATAAATATTTTACTTACACGTACGAGTTACAAAAGTATTTAAAGTTATTGTATGTAGTGAGTGTAATGAGCTTCAGTTAAGTTGTAGGCAATCACTATTTGTGAGTCAATCGACCTTAAGGAGTAGAATAAGACATTGAGTTTAGTACATTAACTTTACTCTACATTACCTACATACATTAGTTTGTACTTACATTAAATCAGAACCGTCTGGATGAAAACTTTAGCCTCAGAGAATTAAGAACTTAAGTGTGTTTTTTGTGGATACAGTCGTAAAAGTTTAAGTGATTTTGAGTTTGACTATAGATAAAAGACACAGACTATCCATGCCAATTTTACTCCTCACTAACCCAAGGGGATATTGTAAGGAGTTATGAATTGGCATTTTTAAAGGTTTTTGTTTTTTACAAGCAGTTACAGAATTGCAATATAATAAGTCAACGTTTATCTACAACCTTACAGTATTCACAATGTATATAAGTGAAAGTTTGCAAAGCTAAACAATAAAAAGTAAAAAAAAAGTTAAAGCAAAGTTGAACATAATAAAAATAAAGAGCCATAAATGATAAAACAAATAAAACAAGTAGTAAAAAAATAATATTAAGGAAATTAAATAGTTAAGAAATTGATTATACAAATACATTAGGGGGCAAAAAAACAATAATTATACAAAAAACATAAGAAGAGTAAAAAAATTAAATTAAAAACTAGTTGCATGTAACACATGAGATCCAACTGTCGATAGCGATAGTATGTATAGTTGAAGAATATGTACCAAACTATAAACCCATAAATACAAATTATTGAATATTTTCAGATATTTTGTTTTCTATGCAACATATGTAGGTATGTATGTCAAGATAGGATAGTATGGAGGAAGATCCTTTTTTCCTACCCAGAATATGAAAATAGCATGATGGTATGTATGTTTGTTTGGAGATGAAGTATCAAACTATTAAGTCTTCTTACATATTGTGTATAGGCGACTGCCATACAAAATGTATGAAGCGATGTCGTCACTAAATTCAATTTTTAAAAAAATTGTTAAAAAAAAATTGAGATCTTCTACTACAATGTTAATATTTTTTATAGAAAATTAAATTATCTAGTTGGGGTGTTTCGGTTTTTTTCGATAATTGTAAAAGTTTTGGAAATATAAGCAGTTAAACTCATAAATTTATCAAAAAAAAAATATTTTTCTTAATAAAAAATGTTTGAGAAACCCTGGAATTTTTTTGAAAAAACTAATTTGAGATTTTGTATTTGTCTATGTTTGTAGCAATTTTCAGCGTTCTAGCGTTTATGGTTTCTGAGATATATGGAAAAATAAAATAAAAATTCAAAAGTTGATAACCCCTGACTGAAACAAAAATTCAAAATTCCGAGTATAAAAGTTTTGTAGGCCTGTAACTGTTTATATATTCTGAAATTTTAGGCTCTGTAAATTGAGCGGATCAAAAGTTATAAGGGGGGGGACGGACACACACACAGACACACAGACACACACACACACACGAAATGTTCTACTCCGAATTCTGAGTAAATCCGTGTATGGAACATATATGCTGCGAAGCCTCTAAGTTGGTGTTTTTTGACTTCAAAGTTGGAAAAGCCGTGAAAAAAGTAGACCTCTCCATACAATTCTCGCGTATTCTGGCTTGATACATTGTCGATATGTTAAGAGAACAAAGTTCTCCTGAACAAATCGACAGTTGGATTAAGAAGCCATAATTCTATAGTACGAGTTGTGTATGTGTATTATGTCATCGCGTGTTGTGGTGATGATTATAGAATGTGTCTTATTTCATGTTTATCATGCTCCATCAACGAGTATCCACACACCGCCGGCAGCATTACATAGACAACACCTCTGTATCTGTTGCAGACACCGACATTATTCCTAAGTCCGCCGTTAAACTTCTGGGAGTACATATTGACTCCAGTCTAAGTCTCAAAAAACAGATAAACAGCACAACATCCTCTGCTTTCTACCACTTACGACGAATAAAATCTATCAGACGAAATATACCTACGGAAGCAACGAAATCTCTAGTAAACGCATTCGTTATTTCCCGCCTGGACTACTGCAATGGTATCTACGCAAACCTTCCAAAGCTGGAGCTAAACAAACTTCAATCCGTCTTCAACGCTGCTGCTAGGCTAATCACCGGAGCCGCGAAATTCTCACACATATCCCACCATCTACGAAATCTTCACTGGCTAAAAGTGCCAGAGAGAATCAAGTACAAATTATGTTTGTTGACTTTCAAAGCAATCCATGGCATGGCTCCCACGTATCTTTCAGACTTCTGCATCCCTCTCACCGTAAACGAGCGAGAACAAACACTTCGGTCAGCCACCACATCCATGATTGGCAAGTTGACTGAAATAAATAGAGTCAACACTTCATCCTTCGGTGATCGTGCTTTTGCTGTGGCCGGACCAGCCTCGTGGAATAAACTACCACCTGAACTGAGGCAAATCGACAACTTAGCACTATTCAGGAAACACCTAAAAACTCACTTCTTCCGCGAGTCTTACAATAACCCCTAATATATTCAAAGCGCCCTTGAGGTGAGGTTATCACAAAAACCGCGCTATAAAAATAATCCAAATTTATTATTATTATTATCATTCTGAAATTGAATTCTGAAAGTTTCATCAAAATGTATATGTGTGTGCTGTGTACAATGTGCCATGTACGGCGTGATTATTCTACTTTATCGATTAAAGACTCAAAAACATTCATCCGATTATTTTCAAATTTTGTAAATTTGTATATCTAATACTTTGCTTTTCAAAAATATTATTAAATAATTTGACTCTGCTTTTCAAAAGTTGGTATTTATTTTTGAAATGAACATCGTATAGATAATCAACAGCTGTTTCTATAGTTATGAACAATGTTTGAAAATCATGAGATTGGATCATTTGAGCGAATAAATCATAGTATTTGTCATGAATTCGTTTTAACCATTGATTTAATTTATTTTGTTCATTTACTTTTAACATTTAGTTATAATTAATTTCATTAGATGTTTTCGATTTATCTCTGAGCGTGAGATTGGATCGATGTGCAATATGACTAGAACTTGAACATGAACATGTACATACTTGCTTAGAACCCATTAGATTTTGAGGATATCTGAATAGTGCTCCTCAATTTTTTTTAACTGTAAAATATTTCAATGTGACCCCAAGCTCTGGAAACTTGAAATTTGTTACTTTTAAATTCAAATTGGTAAAAAGGCACATCACTTTCATAAAATGGCATTGAAGAATTATCAAATTTTTTAGTTAAAATATTTAATTCAAAAATAATTTAACCAAACTCATTTCATGAAAATGCTGAAAATATTCCATACGAAATTGGAAAACTTGTGGAGTGACTAGTGGTAGTGAGGAGTATAGCGTTGGCCACAACCCACTCGTTTTATATTCACACGCATCCGTTGCCTTATAATGTATTGTAAAATGTATTGTAAAATGTATTATTGTATTCATGTATTGTAAAATATAGTACATACTTATACCATCAAAGCATATCCCACAATGTGGGGTCACCAGCGACAGGTTTGCGTGTACTTTTTTTTTAATGAATATGTCCTTGTTAAACAAGTACATATACATCTTCCTACGTTCCCCAAAATAAGCATAAATGCTTGTGCTATAGGTGAAGGAAATCGGTCGAGGTAGGATTCGAACTCGGGACCACTGGATTGCTAACCCAGCGCGCTAACCGCTCTGCCATCGACCCATCCAAAAAAAAATATTTTATCATTATCTTATAAAAGGAAGCACAACACATGCGTGTATACTCGCACATTAATCTCGTCTAACCACTAAATAGGCACTACATTGTGGTTTACCTCATTGCTGAACTTTGTGATGTGTCATTTTTTAAGTAAAGTAAAAGTTCAAATATTTTTTAAGTAAAGTAAAAGTTCAAATATTTTTTAAGTAAAGTAAAAGTTCAAATATTTTTTAAGTAAAGTAAAAGTTCAAATATTTTTTAAGTAAAGTAAAAGTTCAAATATTTTTTAAGTAAAGTAAAAGTTCAAATATTTTTTAAGTAAAGTAAAAGTTCAAATATTTTTTAAGTAAAGTAAAAGTTCAAATATTTTTTAAGTAAAGTAAAAGTTCAAATATTTTTTAAGTAAAGTAAAAGTTCAAATATTTTTTAAGTAAAGTAAAAGTTCAAATATTTTTTAATTGCATATACGCAAACATTGGATTTTTTTCCCTGTCGGGAGTCAAATGATATTTTTGTTGACAAACTTTTTTTAACATCTCAATAGAGACGAAGTTGGGATATTTTAGAAGAACCAGGAACTCAAGACACCTAGGCTTACGACCTGTCATCGGCTGGTTCACGTGATTACTTTACGCACTTGCGCAACGTTCACCAATCATGCCTTCTTATTGAGTTCCCTTATCAATGTAATAGTTTTTATAGTTTTATATATTTGAATAATGTGTAATAATGCCCCCGAGTCATATCGAAAACGCTTAACGATATCGCCAAACGCTATTTTTTTTGTATGGGATTTGACGTTTGTTATTGTAGAAAAAAATTCTACAACAAACGTCAAACCCCATACAAAAAAAATAGCGTTTGGCGATATCGTTAAGCGTTTTCAACTTAACTCAGGCCCAATAACATAAAGAAACAATTTATTCAAAATTCTTACAAAAAATGGCTGATTTCTTGTGGCAGGCTGGGGGGGAGGGGGGGGGTTGTCCACCCTTAACACCTGACTTACTTAGTTTTACTTTATCTTCCTATACTTCATTTCTTCTAATTCATTTTTTTTTTAAATCTGAAACTTTACTTCTTAAACTTTTTATTTTTTTAAACTTATTGAATGTAACATTTGTGCACCTTATATATTATGTATCCTCTATGTATAAATAATTTGTAAAAGTAACAGCCTCGGAACAGGTCTTGCCTGGTGGGGCGTTACTTACTTAACCTAAATAAGTAAAAATGTATGTGTATTAAGGTTAAATAAATAAATAAATAAATAAATAAATAAATAAATAAATAAATAAATAAATAAATAAATAAATAAATAAATAAATAAATAAATAAATAAATAAATATATTAATAAATAAATAAATAAATAAATAAAAAATAAATAAATAAATAAATAAATAAATAAATAAATAAATAAATAAATAAATAAATAAATAAATAAATAAATGAATAAATAAATAAATAATTAAATAAATAAATAAATAAATAAATAATTCACTTGAAAATAAGGAATATTATACTATTGCAATCTATGAAGTAACATATTTATCATTTACAATTAAGTATTATAAATGTATAGCTGTTAAGTTTCTAAACAAACAAAAAAAAAAAAAAATAATACTTAATGTTGTTTTTCAATTCATACTTAATGAATAAAAGTAATCATGTTTACACGTTTATACAGTTTATGTTTGTATCTGAAATGATTCTGACTCACGGTGATTATTAAATGAAAAATTATATCGAAAACTCTTTGATTTTTAATTATTAATTCGTGTTTCCTTTGCTTGGTCCGGCCCTGGTCAATTATATAATGTACTATGACATGATTGTTGGGAATCCCCGTTGACAGTTGATAATACTTCATTATCCTTTACTGCCGTCCCTTCCTTACTTATTCCCCTCCTCTTCTAGCACACATTTTAAATTTATATCACGTGTCTGGGTAAAGTCTACCACAGGAAGGTGGCACGTGACTGGTCAGAGAGTCGCGAACTTTCACAAATCGTACTACAATTGGCCCTTTAGTATTTTATATTGAAATGAATTCATTAATCAGGAAAATGCGCACTTTAATATTTATTTGATACTTTATAGACCCAAATTAATATTCCTTTGTTGAAGAAATTTTCGTTGTGCCCAACGATATTGTTTTTTCGACCATAATGTTTGCAAGTGAGACATGGACATGGCAGAAGACGCATGAAAGTAAAATTAATGCTGTGGAAATGAGATCTCTAATACGAATATGATAGAATAGGTATAACGATATCAGAAGAAAATTGAAGATGTTTTGTGATGGTTAGGTTAAGGGTTGAATGTGTGACAAACCATCTATGATAGGATAACATATGAGGATATTACAATAGAATGTAAGATTGAAAGAGATGTTGTGAGCAGAATGAATATATGTAAATGTTATGCGATGGTTTGGAGATGTACAAAGAATAAACGATGAACGACAAAATAAAGTAGATAACAAGGCTAAATGAGTGGAATGAGATGTAGGGACCGGCCGAGAAAGAGTTGGCATAGTCATTTGAATGTGACAAGATTTTTACGAGTCTGGCATTCGGTTTTCTCTGCCTATCCCAAATAGGAAAACGGGGTGATGCTTTGTCTGTATGTAAGCAATTAGGATGTTAAGTATGCAATCAAAATAAAAAAATGGATAGCATATAATGGGAAGAAGTAAAGAAAGACAAGGATTGGATAAGCAGTTGGAAATAAAGCGTTATTTGTAAAGATATGATGTTTCAGATCTCTGCAGTTTCCACTAAAGAAACTACACCTTGCAATTGCTTCCCCGATAATTGACAAGGAAATTTTAAAATTCGTTGAGCAAAAAAAAGTAGTTTTTTAGGCGTTGTTTGTCTTTTCTTAAACTGTTTTTTGTTTGTATTTATATAAAATTCTCACGTAGTCAAATGGCACAAATCTTGCTTAAATTGTAGTATAGCCTTTATTGAAATAATAATAAATGATGTTTCAGATTCATTTTGAAAAAGAAGGATGGTTTTGTAAAATATGTATATGCGGTGTATTAATGATTGTTTAGTTTTTAATTTTTTTTTTTTTTTTTTTTTTATTAGACAAAACATACGTTTACAAATATTTGGTTACATATATCATTATATTTATATTTCCTTTCCTAATTTAAGCTAGAAGCTTGTGTTTAGGAAAGCAGCAGCTCTTTGCTTACATTTTTTGAATACTTCATTATTAAATCTTATAAAATATATAAAACAAATCAATTAACAATTATATATAAAAAAGGACACAATTTCAGAACAAAATATATAAAGAACAAAAAAAAAAAAAAAGAAAATACATCCAAAATCAAAAAAACACCAACATTAAAATTACAACAGGTACATAGAAAAATAAAAATTAACCACAAAAATAGCAATTTTATAGAATGGAATATGAGGGAGAGTGTTTCAAAGTGTCTTGAGTTTATCCTTAAATAATTTGTAATTTGTTTCTGTTCTAATATTTATTGGTAGGTTGTTAAATAATTTAATGCCTTTATATATATAATGATGCTGTGCTGTAGTAGTTCGAAATAAAGGTGTCGTGAGACCTCCTATGGTGCTATTTCTAGTACTAATATTTGTGTCTGTGTGTATATTGTTGCTGATTTCTTTATGTATTTGTAGCAATGCGATTTTGTTGTATATTTTTGAGAGTGGCGGGACTGGAAAAAGTTTGAACACATTATTAGTTGGGAAGTCATACGGTTTTTTTAGTATAATTTTTATTAAAATTCTCTGTATTGTTTCAAGTGGCAATAATGATGACTTATACGAACCTCCCCATCCAATAATACCGTATTGTAATACCGTGTGAGCTAGTGCAAAGTAAATGTTTTTTAGCGAGTTCAGTGATACAGTGTTCCGTAGTCTATAGAAAATGTAAATCAACTTTCTCATTCTAACTACGGTTGAATTTATTTGAGATTTCCATTTAATATTGTTATCTATTATAATTCCAAGATATTTTATGCTCGATTTACCAGATATGTCAATACATTTTGAATCGCAGTTTATATATCCTAGCAAGCACTTTCGATGATGAACTTTGATTGTAATATTTATATTTGCAATACTTTCCGTTAGGCTATAGGGTATATAATAGGTTTTTTCGGCATTTAATGATAGTAGATTTTTATCGAACCAGGTTTTCAACATATTTATTGAGCTATTTGCTATTAATTCTATCTCTTTCCATGTGTTTTCTTCAAAAGTTATAACTGTATCATCAGCATATGATATGATCTTTCCACCAATTGGTATTTTAAGCATTTCATTTACATATAAAATAAACAATATTGGACCTAATATTGTTCCTTGTGGAATTCCAAATTCTATTATTTCTGGTTCACTTAGTTCATCTTTTATTTTAACTTGTTGTGTTCTTTGGGATAAATAGCTTTTTATCCATGCTTTAGCTTTTCCACTGATTGCTATATTGTTTAACTTATTTATTAAAATTGAATGCGAAACACTATCAAACGCTTTGCGTAGATCTATAAATATACTTAAGCATTTTTTTCCTTTGTCTAAGGCTGCATATACATTACTAGTTAATTCTGCTATTGCATCTTGCGTGCTTAGTTTCTCCCGAAAACCATATTGTCCGGGATTTAATAATTTATTAGATTCAATATAACTTACAATTTGTTTTTTTATTACTTTTTCATAAATTTTAGCTATACTTGATATCAAGGTTATCGGCCGATAGTTTGTAGTTTCTTTAGTATCTCCTGTCTTAAATATGGGCACAACAATGGACTTTTTGTAATTATTTGGAAATATTCCTGTTTCAATACTTCTATTTATTATGTGTGTAATTGGTTTTAGTAAAAATTTGCAATTTTGTGTTAAAATCTCGGTGGTTACACAATCATACCCAGGTGCTGCGCTTTTTTTTAGAGAGTTAATAATACTTTCTACGGCCTGTTAATCAATTTAAAAGGAACTTTACTCGGTTTTGATTCACTCAAATCCAATCAAATTAATCCGATGATAAGTAGAATTGTTTTAAAATAAAGGTACCAGGTTCGATTTGCAGAATATAGTAAAATGAAAGAAACTTACAAAGTTTAAAACGACTACATATGTTTTTCTTATTACGCTTACCTATAATATAAAAATGCTTTTTTCTAAGGTACAAATATTGAACACGGGAATATAAACGAGAGAGAGAGGTTAGTTTGATACTGCCTGACGCACCCTCGATCAGTCACTTATAACGTCTTCCGACGCTGTTTTCTGGAGAGTTCTAGGCCTGTGTATTGGCTCCGTCGTCGCTAACGTAGAAAATACTCTTCTTATTGGTTGCATAGTTGTCAGGCGTCGTGTTGCCACAGTTTTAATGACACGAAGTTGCGATGGGATGTCGTTCCAGAGACGGGTTGCTTGAAGAGAGAACAATCTTATCAAGAAAGATGTATTGTGCACTTGATTCGCAACGAAGAGACTCAGAGGGAAAGTGAAATTAATTTCGTAGATAAATCGGAACAGTGAGGTTGTTAAATACCTTGTATAGAATATGTAATATTGTAAAGAGGGCAATTATTGTGGAACTGCGTACTATGAACACTTTCTTCATGTTTTAAAATGGACAGTCATTCGGGAACTGCGCACTTTGATATTTCATATTGTAATAAGAACAATAGTGCCATCATCCCAATTCTTTGCCATACTTTTATGACAATTTATGTAACTCTTTCATAGTTTCTGCAATCAAAACTTTATTGTCTGCATCCTACACTATAATAGCGCTTAGTTAAAGCCATTGATTTCATTCCTAAAGGTTGTAACGCAGAAGTCAATGTATGTACATATTGAATAGCGGTGGTGGAAGCACGCACGCTTGTCTAACGCTTTTGTTTTTATATGCAACCACGTTGTTTCTGTGTCAAGAATAAATGTGAATTGCAATAAATTGTTAATTTTTTAATGCCCAGGTCTCTCTCGCGTTTATTATCGTTAACGTGTATTATATTATGCAAGGAGAAGTTGGCAAATACACTACCTTCAAATAAATTTTGTTTAAATAAATGTATACCATGGAAATTCTTAATAAAATGTCTACGAGTTTTTTCATTTTAAATTTATATTTAAAAATAGACTTCGGCGGGATAAACAAACTCTTTTTAAGGCACACAATCGATATATTCCTTTGATGTTTCGGGTTGAACCGTTCCCCAAGGGAAAAGGAGACCAAATACTGGTTATTTGGGATTAACTGAATATTTTTACCGGTATAGGTTCCTTGGGTCTGCCAGAGATTTACCGACAGACCGATTGTACATTAATCTACCAACGCGGCTTTATAAGTAATTACCTTTGGGAGAAGACTCGGGGATAAATTGAATCGAATTTAAATTTATTGTAAATTAGCTGGTTCTGTTTGAAACACTGAGCGATATTATTACCGAGACATACGTCCCAGAATAACGGTTAGCTCACAATAATTACTCGAGTTGCTGTGGCTTAGATAAGGTATCGAAGAAAAAGAAGAAGGCATCCTGCTTTGTATTATATTTTTATTTATTTGAAAAACTGGCAACGTATATTTTATTCACCATCATCTGTGGCTCCACAACCCAGGTCGGGTCTTAGACTCCTGCAGAGCCCGCCTCCATGACTGTCGAACCTGCGACGCATTACGCCAGTTATGGACGCCGATGCTGTTCGCATCCTTCACCACTCCGTCCAGCCATCGAAGCTTCGGCCTTCCAACTTTTCTTCGTCCCCCCGGTGCACCATTCATGATTCGTCTTGGGACGTCCTTCTCGCTCATTCTTTGGACGTGTCCAGCCCATCTGAGTCTTCCTACTCTCATTTCTGTCAGTATGGTAGGCTCCTTATGTCCAGTATGTCCTTGTCAGTATGGGCATGTTGCAAGACAGGGTACCGAGAGGTGGACACCCAGAATACTAAAATGGAGACCGTGGGAAAATAAAAGACCGGAAGGGCGACCACAAAAAAGATGGGTGGACGATATCATTCCTGTTGCGGGAAGGGGTTGGCTGGGGGAAGCACAGGACCGAGAGAGATGGAGTTCATTGGAGGAGGCCTACATCCAGCAGTGGAGAGATGGCTGATAAAGAAGAAGAAGAAGAAGATGGTAGGCTCCTTGTACGGATCATACAATTCGTGGTTGTGCCTGATTCGCCACTCTCCATTGTCACAAGTCGGACCGTAGATCCTTCTCAGTACCTTCCTCTCAAAAATTTCCAGGGCTCTTTCATCAGATTTAGCGATTGCCCAAAATTTTGATCCATATGAGAGTACTGGCCGAATAAGAGTCTTATAGATGAGGACTTTTGTTTTTCTGGTGAGGTGACGAGATTTCATGTGCCTCTGCAACCCATAGTAGCACCGATTTGCAGACACTATTTGGCGTTTAATTTCGGTAGAGAGCGGTCAGGATCTCGAGACACTGAACCATGTGTTCTTTGCCTGCCCGTTGGTCTCGGATAGAGGTATGTACGGAGAAGTGGTGAAAATAGAAAGACCCTTTAATATGGAGCATCTGTTGGCGATTGGCTCACGACATGTAATCGCTACTCCCACCACCACCCGCTCTGCCTATGGGGACTGTAATCGGCCCCTTCACAGAACGCTAAGTGAACGACAAAAAAAAAATGCATAGCACGAAAAGTAGCTCATGGAGCCCTCTAGATTAGCAATCTCGGCACCATAGTGCAAAAAGAAACAATCAACGAGTGCGAACAGAAAATTCACACCCGTGGACTGTCTATGACCTCAGATCCCCCTACATGCAGACCATCAGAGAAGTGACCAAGATCTCTGGAAATAATTAATTTAACGGGAATCTTCTAAAAGTAAGGCACCATATCTATGACAGAAAACCTTAAAAGCTTTATAATTTTTCTTCGAGATCACAAAATCCGCATGACCAATGGGACCTTGAAGAGGCCCACGGACAGCAACGAGGAGCTCCGATCTATATGAGGACACCATTGGGTGGCAACATTCCCAAAGGATATGTTCCGAAGTTTGGTCCGGGTATTGACAGAAATGACATGAAGCAGATGAGGCAATGTTAAATCGGTGAAGATAACTTTTAAAGTTTCCGTGTCCTGTGAAAAATTGGGAAGTCCAAAAGTCTGGAACAACCCAGGGAGATTTAAGACGATACCTCACGTCGGGAAAAAATAAGTAGGTAATTCTTCCCACTGAGCAGGCCGTCCAGCGAGTCTGCCAGATGTTCTGCAAATTTTCATTTACAGTCCTTTCAACAAAGCCGCGTGACACTCGACCCTCTGGAGGGAAGAGAGGAATATTTCCGATCATAGAAGAACAGCCCCGCGTAAGGTTGAAAACAGCCCCTCTACGCTGAAGTTCCAGATCAAGGGGAGTCATGCCTGTCAAAATTGGCAGTGCTTCAGTGGGACTCGTTCCATATGCTTTGGATAAAGCGATGAGAGCGAATCGTTGGCCTGAGAGCAAAGTTCTACGTATATGTTGAAGCTCACAGGCGTGAGACCAACATCCTGCTGCATAGCAAGCAATGCCGAGGTAAACTGCCTTATAGAAAAGACAGGATACTTGAAACTGTAAACCCCAGTGTGCCTTGGCGATGTGTGAGATCTTTAAAAAAGCTGACTTAGCTTTGTCGACACACAATCGAGCATGGTTTTTAAAATTTGGTCCTCTTTCCAGAACAACTCCTAGGCAAGTGATTTGGTCCCGAAAACTTACATTTGTTCCAGAGAACTTAATAGACGGCTGTCTACGTAGTAAGCCTTTGAAAACCAAGCCATATGTCTTATTAGGAGCGAAGCAAAGTTTATTTTTTACACCCCAGTCGGAAACTAAGGAAAGAGCTTGAGTAGCTGAGTTCTCAATAAATCTACGGGAATTACCACGGACGAGGATGTATGCATCATCGGCATACGCTTGAATCGTACAATTACTGGAGAGAGGAAGATCCAGCAAGTCATCAAAAAGAATGTTCCAGAGAAGTGGACCGAGAACAGAACCCTGAGGACATCCAATGCTTACCTGTCGCGTATGTAGAAATTGTCCCCCGGGCAGGACTATGCGGCGATTTTCAAAGTAACTCTTAACTATCAGATATATATTGCGGGGTATATTCCTTGACTTCAGTTTATGCAAAATGAGCGGCCACCAAGCATTGTCAAATGCACCACTAATGTCAAGGGAAATAGCAATAACATATTTTTCGTCAGAATGTCTTACAAATTCTGACATATAATTTATAGCATCGACTGTTGAAATTCCAGGTCGGAAGCCAAATTGGCGAGAAGAAAGTGGACGTGAGTTAGAAAGATGGGATTCAATTCTACTGCATATAAGTCTTTCCAGAATCTTGCCCAGAATAGGCAGGAGAGTAACAGGTCTATATGCTTTTGGGTCCGTGCTAGGACGATCGCATCGTTTGGGAATTATAGTCATGAGGCCCGTTTTCCAACAGTCTGGAAAACAGCCTTCGTCTAAACATCTTTTTAAGAGGGAAACCATTTCAAATTGAGCCAAACGCCAACATCTTTGTATTAAAATAGAGTCGATACGGTCGAGGCCTGGGGATTTATTTAGTTTAAGGTTCCCAATAATTAAATCGAGTTCCTCAACAGAAACTGGTGGCGAAGCGGGTGTCTGAGGAATGTTGTGTTGAAGAGCACGTACCCATTTATGAAAAACATTGTCGGTAGACGGATCATCCGATGGAATCAACGCGTCCAGAAAAACGGAAGCAGTTGAATCGAGAGACGTTGTGAACTCACCAGTAGTTGCATCGCGGATGCAAGATATTGTTGCGCCATTTCCTCTCTTAGAAGAAACGGCGCGATATACCGCACCCCATGGATCTGAAGTCGAGACCTCGGAAACCAAACGTCGCCAACTTACCTTCTTCGCACGAATAATTTCGTTTTTATATAGATTGTGTGCACGTCTATAAGCAGAGTACAAGTCGAGAATAATAAACTCAGCAAAGTTCCTATTGCGTCCCAATTTAAGAGTTCGACGTGCACGTGTAACGCTGCGTTTCAAAGAATCGAGTCCTGAGTGCCACCAAGCGTTTGGTTTTAATTTTTCTGGAGTAGATCTGCCAATTGACTTTTCTGCGCATATAATGATATTGTTAGTGAAATCAGAAGCAGTATCAGATATAGACATAGCATTTGGGTTAAAGCGATTCAGAAATCGAATAAATTCAGCATCAAATTCGACAATGCGCTCACACCTCGTGCGAAAACGCCTTGGAATATGAGACTTTTGAACCGAGTCAGTAGGTGAAGTAGAAATTGTAAAGACAATAAGTTCGTGATCGCTACCCGAATAATCTGTATAAACACGCCAGGAGGAAGTCTTTTGAGCTATTTGAGCCGAAGCCAAAGTGACATCGATGTGGCCAAACCCAACCGCACCAGAAAAAGTGGGAGGACTAAAGGGATCATTGATAACGGAAAGCTCGTGCCGAGCTATGAAGTCCTCACAGAGTTCACCTCTTTTTGCTTTCCTAGACCCTGCAGTGGTAGAATGACACCATAGAGGGGACTCAGCATTGAAGTCACCGCCAATCAAGATGGAATCTCCGCCTAGATGACTCATTACATTATCTAGAAAGCACACATATGGCTCTATCGGGTCGCCAAATTTGAAGTAGGTTGAAACTAGGTACATGGATTTACCTGAAAGAGAAATTTCAAGCACGACTGTAGTGCTCGAGGAAAGATGATCTAATAAAACATGTAATATTAGAAATCGCTAAATTCATCTCCACCACCGGTTTAAAGATATAGCTGATTGTAGGAAGCCTTTCACTCGACCATTAGAAGGTGACTGACGCATTTAATGTTTTATTGTAAATTATTTAATTGCTTGTACATATGCTTCCCTTTTGCAATCATTTGATGTAAACCCCTATTTCTCTGAGATCTAATGGAATTCTGTTTTTACTCTTCTTTTCAACAGTAAATATATTATGATCTAAATTGTACAGCACAAATCCGCCTCTATTGGTGGCTGTGCCTTAATAATAAAAAAAAAATTCGGTAGGGACATTGTTGTCACTTATCACCATAGTACCGAGGTATACAAACTATCAATATTTTATTAAACAAATATAATAAATAAGAATTACTACATAAGTAATTGTAACTTAATCAGCTCACTTTTGATTTCATGTTGCATGTACTCACTGCTGGTAATAAAACAATTAATTATTCATGTCTAACGTGGCTCCTGAAAAGGGTCTTGGACATACAGAATATGTCCACGGACCTGATCTTTTCCAAATTATTATACGTGGTAAGGCATCGGTACAATGTTGAATTCTGAGCGGCATTAGTGTTTTGATTGTCTAAAAAGAACGTTAAGGTGTGCCTTGTTCGTCTGTTTGGTATTAATTTATTTATAAAAACAATTATTAATTTGATTTATTTTAACGATTTATTGAATTTCATTATATGCATGAACTTTGCTGCTCGCTTTGGCAGCGAAACGTGGATTATCAGCCGGAGAGGACGTCTGGCTGACTTTTTTGAAATGTGGTGCTACAGGCGCATAACTAGGATCCATGGGTCAGGCCACATTCCAAACGACGTGGTACTGAGCAGAGTCAGAGAAATGAGTCAATTTTTAAAGATGCCTGGCAAACTTTTTTGGTTGAAAAAAGTTGGGTAATCATCTTTTCAAAAAAAAAAACACGTTGCGCAACGTGTTTTTTTGATGAAAATTATTTAAAATAATTACATAAATACGCCAATGTAAAGGTCATAATTAATCCAATTCTATTTTATCAAACACATTTTACTGATTGCGCTAGGTCTTATAACATGCATACCTAGTTGGGCAGCAGATATCCATCCATCACGGCATATCCCACAATGTGGGGTAACCAGCGAAATGTGTGCAGGTGTGCATTGCCTTATAAAAGGGAGAACAAGACATCTATGTATACCCACACACCAGTCTCGTTTCACCAAAAAAGGCACTACATTCAGAATGGGTGGTGAACCTCATTACTGAACTATGTGAGATGTTATTGTTGCCTGTTGAATTTTAGATTACCCGGCTCTTACGGGACACTCGAAAACAATGATTTAAAAGAATGGAAGCACTATTCTAAGCCGGTGCCTCAGCCGGTGGGCAGCAGATATCTTTTTTTGATAATGTGAACGATGTGATATATAATAAATAAATTATATTGAATTTTTATTTAGTTTATTATGACACTATATGTATTTTTTGAGAATGATCATGTAAACTTACCAGAAATTCTTGTGCCATAGGTGAACTTACATATTATATTTGAAACTTTACAACATTTTCTGTTTACCTACATATTTTTTTCTAGTTCTAAAGATTGAAAAACACCATTTGTTATCAAATGGTCTTTCACAAATATGGTTTTTATTATTTTATTTGTATAAAATTAAAAAGTGCGAGTTCCAACGAACTTATTCTCATTTTATGGACGAAATCATTCTGTAAAACTTCAGCCATAATATAATATTAGATCAGAAAAAAAAATGTTTTTAAACCCAGAAGCGCGCGAGAAATTTAAAGTCTCCGTTACCGAGAGAGACCCATAAATAAATGTTGGTTTGTAACTTATCTTGGGCCTCTGAGTGAACTCCAAATTATTTGCAATCGTTATTTGAAAAGAAGGAAAAAATACTCTCTTTTCTCAACACGGTCCCATCACTCATTCCATTTCTCTGAGTCTCGCTCTCCAAATGCTTTTTAACAGATAATTTACTTAACACAACTCCTTATCGTAAATCCTATCTTTCTTCCCCAATTTTCCAACTCTAGCAAGACTTGGGGTGGTATAACGAAAGATTTTTGAGAAAAATCTAATAGAGTAAGGGCCAGTGAGTGCCAGACTCGTGCCGTAGTATACCGAGTCCAAGTAGGGATCAATCCAGCAGAGTTCTCAATCTAGCAGGATTTTTGCGGAATGAATGAAGAACACCTGACAAAGAAAATATACAAGGTGAAATGAATTGGACAACAGATTGGGGTTCGCTACTCCCACCACCACCCGCTCTGCCTATGGGGACTGTAATCGGCCCCTTCACAGAACGCTAAGTGAACGACAAAAAAAAAAATGCATAGCACGAAAAGTAGCTCATGGAGCCCTCTAGATTAGCAATCTCGGCACCATAGTGCAAAAAGAAACAATCAACGAGTGCGAACAGAAAATTCACACCCGTGGACTGTCTATGACCTCAGATCCCCCTACATGCAGACCATCAGAGAAGTGACCAAGATCTCTGGAAATAATTAATTTAACGGGAATCTTCTAAAAGTAAGGCACCATATCTATGACAGAAAACCTTAAAAGCTTTATAATTTTTCTTCGAGATCACAAAATCCGCATGACCAATGGGACCTTGAAGAGGCCCACGGACAGCAACGAGGAGCTCCGATCTATATGAGGACACCATTGGGTGGCAACATTCCCAAAGGATATGTTCCGAAGTTTGGTCCGGGTATTGACAGAAATGACATGAAGCAGATGAGGCAATGTTAAATCGGTGAAGATAACTTTTAAAGTTTCCGTGTCCTGTGAAAAATTGGGAAGTCCAAAAGTCTGGAACAACCCAGGGAGATTTAAGACGATACCTCACGTCGGGAAAAAATAAGTAGGTAATTCTTCCCACTGAGCAGGCCGTCCAGCGAGTCTGCCAGATGTTCTGCAAATTTTCATTTACAGTCCTTTCAACAAAGCCGCGTGACACTCGACCCTCTGGAGGGAAGAGAGGAATATTTCCGATCATAGAAGAACAGCCCCGCGTAAGGTTGAAAACAGCCCCTCTACGCTGAAGTTCCAGATCAAGGGGAGTCATGCCTGTCAAAATTGGCAGTGCTTCAGTGGGACTCGTTCCATATGCTTTGGATAAAGCGATGAGAGCGAATCGTTGGCCTGAGAGCAAAATTCTACGTATATGTTGAAGCTCACAGGCGTGAGACCAACATCCTGCTGCATAGCAAGCAATGCCGAGGTAAACTGCCTTATAGAAAAGACAGGATACTTGAAACTGTAAACCCCAGTGTGCCTTGGCGATGTGTGAGATCTTTAAAAAAGCTGACTTAGCTTTGTCGACACACAATCGAGCATGGTTTTTAAAATTTGGTCCTCTTTCCAGAACAACTCCTAGGCAAGTGATTTGGTCCCGAAAACTTACATTTGTTCCAGAGAACTTAATAGACGGCTGTCTACGTAGTAAGCCTTTGAAAACCAAACCATATGTCTTATTAGGAGCGAAGCAAAGTTTATTTTTTACACCCCAGTCGGAAACTAAGGAAAGAGCTTGAGTAGCTGAGTTCTCAATAAATCTACGGGAATTACCACGGACGAGGATGTATGCATCATCGGCATACGCTTGAATCGTACAATTACTGGAGAGAGGAAGATCCAGCAAGTCATCAAAAAGAATGTTCCAGAGAAGTGGACCGAGAACAGAACCCTGAGGACATCCAATGCTTACCTGTCGCGTATGTAGAAATTGTCCCCCAGGCAGGACTATGCGGCGATTTTCAAAGTAACTCTTAACTATCAGATATATATTGCGGGGTATATTCCTTGACTTCAGTTTATGCAAAATGAGCGGCCACCAAGCATTGTCAAATGCACCACTAATGTCAAGGGAAATAGCAATAACATATTTTTCGTCAGAATGTCTTACAAATTCTGACATATAATTTATAGCATCGACTGTTGAAATTCCAGGTCGGAAGCCAAATTGGCGAGAAGAAAGTGGACATGAGTTAGAAAGATGGGATTCAATTCTACTGCATATAAGTCTTTCCAGAATCTTGCCCAGAATAGGCAGGAGAGTAACAGGTCTATATGCTTTTGGGTCCGTGCTAGGACGATCGCATCGTTTGGGAATTATAGTCATGAGGCCCGTTTTCCAACAGTCTGGAAAACAGCCTTCGTCTAAACATCTTTTTAAGAGGGAAACCATTTCAAATTGAGCCAAACGCCAACATCTTTGTATTAAAATAGAGTCGATACGGTCGAGGCCTGGGGATTTATTTAGTTTAAGGTTCCCAATAATTAAATCGAGTTCCTCAACAGAAACTGGTGGCGAAGCGGGTGTCTGAGGAATGTTGTGTTGAAGAGCACGTACCCATTTATGAAAAACATTGTCGGTAGACGGATCATCCGATGGAATCAACGCGTCCAGAAAAACGGAAGCAGTTGAATCGAGAGACGTTGTGAACTCACCAGTAGTTGCATCGCGGATGCAAGATATTGTTGCGCCATTTCCTCTCTTAGAAGAAACGGCGCGATATACCGCACCCCATGGATCTGAAGTCGAAACCTCGGAAACCAAACGTCGCCAACTTACCTTCTTCGCACGAATAATTTCGTTTTTATATAGATTGTGTGCACGTCTATAAGCAGAGTACAAGTCGAGAATAATAAACTCAGCAAAGTTCCTATTGCGTCCCAATTTAAGAGTTCGACGTGCACGTGTAACGCTGCGTTTCAAAGAATCGAGTCCTGAGTGCCACCAAGCGTTTGGTTTTAATTTTTCTGGAGTAGATCTGCCAATTGACTTTTCTGCACATATAATGATATTGTTAGTGAAATCAGAAGCAGTATCAGATATAGACATAGCATTTGGGTTAAAGCGATTCAGAAATCGAATAAATTCAGCATCAAATTCGACAATGCGCTCACACCTCGTGCGAAAACGCCTTGGAATATGAGACTTTTGAACCGAGTCAGTAGGTGAAGTAGAAATTGTAAAGACAATAAGTTCGTGATCGCTACCCGAATAATCTGTATAAACACGCCAGGAGGAAGTCTTTTGAGCTATTTGAGCCGAAGCCAAAGTGACATCGATGTGGCCAAACCCAACCGCACCAGAAAAAGTGGGAGGACTAAAGGGATCATTGATAACGGAAAGCTCGTGCCGAGCTATGAAGTCCTCACAGAGTTCACCTCTTTTTGCTTTCCTAGACCCTGCAGTGGTAGAATGACACCATAGAGGGGACTCAGCATTGAAGTCACCGCCAATCAAGATGGAATCTCCGCCTAGATGACTCATTACATTATCTAGAAAGCACACATATGGCTCTATCGGGTCGCCAAATTTGAAGTAGGTTGAAACTAGGTACATGGATTTACCTGAAAGAGAAATTTCAAGCACGACTGTAGTGCTCGAGGAAAGATGATCTAATAAAATATAAGATATTAAAGAATTAAAAATAATTATTGAAGCTAGAGGGGGTAAATCCATGGAACAGCAAGTGGCAGAAATTATACGGAAGTCTGAATCCGTCACACACATAGAGCCGTCGCCAGTGTATGGTTCCTGAACCAGACAGATATCGATATTCAGTTGATGGGCGAGTTGTTTAAGCTCCAAGGTGGCAGCACGACGTCGGCCCAGATTGAGCTGTCCGATTCTGAGACCTGTTGATACGGATATGCTACTGGCCATAATCAACTGTCAATAGGGCGCGGCTCAACGATGCCTGGAATGCTGGACATTCATCAGAACCAGATTTGTGAGAGGCTGGTTTTTTGAAAAATGAACAGACCGCACAAATTGGTGGACTGTCTTTAGCAGGACATACTGAAAAATCGTGCTCACCAGAAGCACAATGGCCGCAGCGAGGGGGATCTTTGCAGAACTTACTTGTATGGCCATACATCCGGCATCTTGAGCACACACTTATTGGTATGAAGTCTCTGACCTTACACACGCTCCATTCAACAAAGACTCTTCCGCACTCAATGAGTTTGTGTCTTATTGTCGGCGGTACTTCAAACACTCTGTCACAGGTAGGCCCAGTGCGAGGTCCCATAAAGTGGCTGAAACTAGCACTCTTAACAAATTCATCCTGGTTTATGCCCATATCCGGGACGGACAAAAACGCCAGACCCAAGAACTCCTCGTGAGACATGTCACGCGGAACAAAACTGAAGCGTAATCTGGGGTTTCGTTTCGAAGCAAGTCGGACGCTGAGGTCTTTGGAAGATTTTAAAGCCGGTGCATTGAGGAGTTTCAAGGAGTCAGCGGTAGTGGCAGTGTTGACAACAATGCCTTTTCCTCTTATATTTCGTACGCTCGTAACTTGCGCACCGATTTCACTGGGCTTTAACGTTGTTTTGAGCACTCGCCTTGTTTCTACCGAGGAACTTATATCATCTCTAGTCGGGAAAATGCAAACGTAGTATACCGAGTCCAAGTAGGGATCAATCCAGCAGAGTTCTCAATCTAGCAGGATTTTTGCGGAATGAATGAAGAACACCTGACAAAGAAAATATACAAGGTGAAATGAATTGGACAACAGATTGGGGTTATCAAACATGGCATGACGATATGAACGTAATGAAAGAAGGAAATATAAGAATCTTTTACAACAGAAGAACATTGTTATCGATAAGGCGATGGATGTCTGTCAATATAGAAAATTCTGGCACTTGGTTATGCTATGAGGGACATTGCATGATGGAATATATAAATCAATTTTGTTCTTCTCCTGTTTATGACTATAGGCAATTTCGTTCTATTACTGTCTTGGACCAATAACGATTTTGTAATTCTCCTGACTTGAACTATTATGAAATTTTGTTATTTACCTGATTTCTCCAATATTTGTTTTTTGCTGGAAACAATTGATGTCACAATAACATGAAATGGAGCAAGACAGCACTTTACACTTGACACGCTAATTCAACCCAACCAAATCAAAAAATTTGAAATTCACATGTAATACTATTATTTTGAATGATATTATAACATAATATATAATGCAACTCGCTCACGCGAGTCACAATAATGACTATAAAATAATGACCTATTCTTATAAAAATATGGTTAGAATAGGTTGGCTAGGATTGTATGCAGATATTATATCGACTCGCGTGAGCGAGTTGCATTGTGTGTTGTGTTATAATTATTTTGAAATCACAATGATAATAGCAAAGACAACGAATGACATAATTCGATGCTTACGCGCTCATTTCATGCGTAATGTTATTTTAAATTTTCATAATAAAAATTATCTAAGGTAGAGTAACAATAAATAGGATAGATTTCCATTGTATGAAGTATGTGTGTCCAAAATAGACACTAGATATTTATCTCTTCCCATTTATTTCTGTAGATTATCAACCGAAATTGACATTGTCCCATTTTATGGAATTGGCATCCAGCGGTGAGTAGGGATGAGAAAATGAAAGACCATGACCACGATAAGGGTGGTCTTAGTCTTGCATTTATAGGATTGAACTTGGGGTAGGTTTGCATTATTTATACAATTGAACTAGTATCGGTTTTGGTGTTGCATACTCGGTCAAGTCTTATAGATTTTATAAAAAAAAACTTCTGTTAAGGTCAGGAATTATAATAAAACCTAAAAAATCTCTTTATAGTAAAATTCGATACTTTTATTCATCCACCACCACTCGTTCTGCTTATGGGGACTCACAACGGCCCCCGGAAAAACCGAGATCACATAAGAACATAAGAAAAGTCCGGAGAACTCTAAAACCCTGCAGACACTACACTTAATATGCAAAAGAGAGCTAATTATGTGGAAACTACTGGCTCACCCTTCACTGATGGTGAAGATAAGAATGCACCGTATTTGATAGAAAGTCTTGAAAGCCCTAAATTTGCTTTTCGTGTTAATTTTAAACAATGAAAAATGATAGAATTTTTTAGATCAGGAACCTTTTAACATTATTAGTGTCTTTACAACTGATAAAATACAACATATATAATCTCTGTTTACAAAATAAATAAATAATGATAATAAAATAAACAAATAAAGCTAACATAATACGATATGGTCTCTCTTGGCCTCAGTTATACGAGCAGTCTCGATCTTTTATTTAATGCAAGGTTCACTAGATTTTTGCTCATCACTAGCAGAGCGAGGGAGAGATGGATTCAAAGATTTGGTGTTTATCTTACGGTCCATGTATTTCTGAGATATTCGGAGGATTTCCTTCCGAATCTGTACCTAACCTAACCTAACCATTTCCATTTGACAATGGAGATACGGTGATCTGAGGACAGACAGATTTGGCAAGACATCTATTTTACTAAATCTTTCCAATTGTCGATAGTAAATAGGTACCTACTTTATTTTTTGTTTTGTTTTTCAATATTAAACAATTTAGAGGAATTTACTATGTAGTGATTTTGAAGTTACTATCTAGTGTAGCAGCGAATGCTGGTTCAAATATTTATAATGATTTGATACGATAATGTTATGTTTGAGATTTGTATGCACTGCAGTTTGATAACAATGGACACCTCGTATAATATATGTCAAAAGGAAATAATGCACTTACCTTTAATGGGCTGGCAGATCCTTGGGCAGAGGGGCACTCTTCTCCTGCAGTGTTAGCGTGCTTTTTTGATGGTGTTGATCTGTTAAAAATAGTGCTGAAATATTAGTAAACTGCGATGTTATTGAACAATTATGTGGTGAAGATATCGAAGAATTTGTGGTAAAGACAGCAGTCGGAAATTAACGGGTTTTCTTAAGTCAGAGACGGTCACAAGGACGCAGTAAAAATATGAGTATGTACATATATGTACATCTTCCTACATTCTCTAAATTAAGAATAAATGCTTGTTATTTGTTAAATTAATGATTTTAAAAGGTATTTGAAATAAAAAATGCAGAAGGTCATTATCTAGTGCTGACTCAGAAATTAATATTTGACAGATGAAAACATATTTACATAAAAAAGATAAGTTTGTCTTGTGGCCAACACTGAATTTTCCACTACCTAATTAGTGAGTATACACTTCTAAGTTGACAATCCCTAGATTTTAATAAAGTACATTTTTAGCAGAATTAATCTGCATCTCGTTCTTCGTCCCCCTGCCCTTCCCTTCTTTGTCCTTCAGCAAAATACCATCCAAGGCCAGTCGACAAGTAGTAGGCAAATCTTCGATAGTGTATGAATTGACATTTCGATACGACGTGCGTCACAAAAGATCGTCCGACCGTCGGGTGACGGACAATCTACATTATATGTATAAACATTAGATGGGTCGATGGCAGAGCGGTTAGCGCGCTGGGCTAGTAATCCAGTGGTCGCGAGTTCGAATCCTGCCATTAAAAAAAAAAAAAGAAAAAAAAAACATAAGGCGGTCTGAAGAAATAAGTGGAATTTACGTTAAGTTCACTTCCTGCCATATCCTTTACTATAATATTCCAAATATCATTAACCAGAAAAATATACAGTCCACCATTCAAAATATACAGTCCACCATTCAAAATATACAGTCCACCATTCAAAATCCTATGTTGTCAGTCTTCAGACGCAGCAGATTGCATTGGCAAAAGAAAGTTTTGACAGATAAAATGAAGAAATACACCGTTGTCTATGGAAACAAAAGGAAACCATATCTCTGTGAATATATTATTTCTTCAAAAATACCCATTTTGTATTTTTTTGTGCAATTTATTCCTCCAATACGTGCTAGGAGTCTCGGCTAAGTAATAACACATTCTAATAATACCTTTAAGGGTATTTATTTGAACGAAACCAGTTAGGTCTTTGTGAATAAAAAATTAAATTACCTAAGGAGATATAATCTTTATTTAGAGGTTAACACCTTATTTACAGGGGATCCCTTTTTTATATTCTTCGGATTGTAGGTTCAAAATAGGATGGACTGCTATTCACAACGTCTTTGGGGGATTTTGTAGCATTGAATAACAGATATACGAAACCTTTTAAGAGGGTATATAACGCTGAATCTAGTGACTGAAAACATCTTCTTCTTCATCGTGTATTAGGTCATTTGACGTGTTTGTGAGGGTGGACTTCTTCTTCGTCTTTCCATTTATTTGCAGGTCTTCCGGGTAGTATTCTGTTTTTTTGACAAACTTTTGTAACATCTCAATCAGGACGAATTTGGAATAATATAAGAACCAGGAACTCAAGGCACCAACAAGGCTTACTACCTGTCATCGGCTGGTTTACGTGAACACTTTATGCTCTTGCGCAAGGTTCACCAATTATGCCTTCTTAGTGAGTTCCCTTATCAATGCAATTCTTGAAAGTTCTATATATTTGAATAATGAGTAATAGATCACCTGAAAATAGGACATTATTACTATTGCCATCTATGAAGTAACGAAGAAACCTTTTTGTATCTATTTCTTCATTATGCATTTTTAGCATTTTTCCCTTGTGGTCAAAACAACTCAGTGTGTTCACTTTCATTATATTGATGACATCTTTCTTCATATTATACATCATCCACATTTCCGTTTTTTGCTCAAGCTTTAAAGATATTTATAAACGAATTCTTGAACCAAAACTTTGAATCAGCTTATCTGACAAAAAATGTTTAAACTATTAGGATCAACCCAAAAGTTGCGCACCACTGTTGTAGAAGGAATACCGTCGAGTTTTGTAAAGACTTGCGCTGTTGGCTATTCTTCCAATACTAAATTGTAAGAAAAGTTGGAACATTCTAGGGTTCCAGAATGAAGAAAACTTATTATATACATATACTCTATACTTTGTGGGCAGTACGGAAAAGGGTTTTGAGGGTATATTTGTATCCAGATACAAAACCCCGCCTTCCGACCGATATCGGTAAACTGTTAAAAGAATACAATTCTATAATGTTAACAAATTTTAAAATGTATGTGTCCCATTTGACGTTAAAAATAGAGTGATCATTAAGGGTTGCTCAAAAGGATAACAGAGGATGATAAAATGTTATTGGATGATACGACACATTACAGCATTATCAGAGACAGATAAAGATGTTCTTAAACCCTAACACACAATCCAACATTCCACTCCTCAATAACTAATGATCCCAGTCCTCCTTGTCATCCTAAAATATATTATGTACCTATTTTTAATTATCTCAATAGAGACGAAGTTGGAATATTTACTGTAGGAGAACCGGGAAATCAAGGCACCTACAGGGCTTACGACCTGTCATCGGCTGGTTTACGTGATCACTTTATGCGCTTGCGCAACGTTCACCAATTATGCCTTTTTAATGAGATCCCTATCAATTCAATTTTGAATATATAGAACTTTCAAAATTGAATTGATAGGGATCTCATTAAAAAGGCATAATTGGTGAACGTTGCGCAAGCGCATAAAGTGATCACGTAAACCAGCCGATGACAGGTCGTAAGCCCTGTAGGTGCCTTGATTTCCCGGTTCTCCTACAGTAAATATTCCAACTTCGTCTCTATTGAGATAATTAAAAATCTGTTAAAAAATATCTTTGACTCCCGACAGGGAAAAAAATACAATGTTTGCGCATATACAATAATAAAAATATTCGATTATGTACCTACCTACTTGTTTTTTTCTTATATCATTGTACTTTTATATTATTATTATTTTTTATGTATCTTTTTTCTCTTTTTTTTTTTTTTTTTAAAAATTGATATTACTTGTATAATTTTTTTTTCATAACTAAATATGTCACCAAACATTGTACATTCACAAATGTAAATAGAAGAAAGCATTTTTGGCTATGTTAAAATTTAAAAACTGAATTGTAAATGATATAATTAACAGCTGTAGCTTTCTGAGAGTAAATAAATAAATAAATATATATAAAAAAATGGGATATGAAAAGGGAAATAGGCAGGCCTCAGAAAAGGTGGACTGATCATATTGTCCTCGTCGCTGAAAGGAGATGGGTCCAAAAATCCCAAAAGACGAATGGAAGTACATAGAAGAGGCCTACATACAGCAGTGAAGAGATAGAAGAAAACAAAGAAGAAAATAACTTCCATGTCTCAATGGAATACATTCTGATTACTTATATGTCATAGTGAGTAGCAAATTCAGTTATCCTTTTTCTTCTTCTGGTGCCCTGTCAGGAACCTTCGACGTTGACGATCACTCTGGCGAATTCTTCTTTGTCCTGTGTTGCCCGGAATATCTGCTCCACAGTTCTGAAGCCCGCCCATTCCCTAATATTACACAGCAAGTCTTACACGTATTACACGTCTGTCTCCTTCCAGTCCCTCAGCGACCATCTATCTTGCCCTCCAGTATTAATTGGAGCAAGTGGTATTTTTCTCACCTCATTATATGGCCCAGATATGTGATCTTGCGGACCTTTAGTATTGGATCTCGGGCAACTAACAGATACTATGTATGTACAATATTAATTTAACACGCACCCAATAACAAGTTGCCACGTTCTGGAGAGTTAATCGTCTCACAGATCCAGACTGAAAACACAATTAAAAACTGTGTCTCCACCGGGAATCGAACCCGGGACCTTTGGCTCAGCAGTCAGACGTCTAACCAACTGAGCCACGAAGGCCGAACTTTATTGAAGACAGGGGTTGCTTATTGTCCTGGCTCGACTTAAGACTTCTGAATTTGTAACCAGATCTGTACATGTGGATTTTGAGCATTCTGCGATGCAAACACATCTCAAAAGCTTCTAACCTATTCATGGTATTAACATTCAGCGTCCAAGTCACACAGACCATACTATTTTATTCCTTTTTTTTCAATGAATATGTCCTTGATAAACAAGTACATATTCATCTTCCTGCATTCCTTAAATTAAGCATAAATGCTTGTGCTACAGGTGAACGAAATCGGCCGAGGCAGGATTCGAACTCGCGACCACTGTATTACTAGCCCAGCGCGCTAACCGCTCTGCCATCGACCCATCTAACGTCTCCATCTCTCGAAATTCCATTTATGTGATCGTGCCAACTTTTCCTTTACTTTTCGTTCCTCTTTTATCAGCCTTATATAATTTTTTTCAGACGGGCATTTATTTTTATCTTACTTACGATCTTCGAATCACACTTTCTCGTCTAATATCCTCATTTCTTATTCTATCATACACCGTTTTACCACACATTCGTCTTAGGCCTCATTTCAACCACGTTAATTCTACTTTCATGCGTCTTCTGTCATGTCAATTTTTCACTAGCATACATTAGAGTCGGTAAAATTGTAAAAATAAGACAAATTAAACATGTTTTCTTTGTTTCAGATGTGGGCTGGTGGCCAGTTCTTGCTAACAAAGTGGAAGTCGCTCTTCAGGAGTCCGGAGTGTCACCGAGACATCTCTATTGGGAAAATCAGTCTCTTCGGGGACTCCATAGTTCACATGCCAGAGGTAATTTTACATTATTATCTATTTATATTGACATATTAAGAGCTTTACATATTATTTTTAACGCATTTAAAAAATGGGCTTGATAGACTGACTAGAGAGAACCGTAATTTATCTATTCTATGGCAATATCTTCCAACTAACCAGTGTTTCCACCCCAGAGAAGCAATGTTTGCGTGAGAAATGAATTTAAATAAATTTCTCCTCTGCTGGGAATCGAACCCAGGACTGTGCCATGGCGGTCATACATGATGTATCGTTTCATACACATTCATCAATCGTTCAAGTTACTTGTTTCCCAGGTTGACAGATGCACCTGCCTTAAATTCATTTGCATTACTTCTTCAAAGGGTCACAATTCCAGTAAATCTGTTGAAGATATACATCATTTGTATATCTTCAGCAGAAATTAACTTGATTTTTTCCAACGTGGAGGCATTTTGGCAGATGAAATCATATGAAGAAAACTCTATTTATTCACAGCGTGGAGGCATTTTGACAGGTGTAATCATATAAAGAAATTAACCCGATTTTTTCACAGCGTGGAGGCATTTTGGTACATGAAATCGTATAAAGAAATCAATTCGTTTTTTTCACAACGTGGAGGAATTTTGGCAGATGAAATCATATGAAGAAATTAACTAGATTTATTTACATACAACGTGGAGGCATTTTGGTAGATTAAGTCATATGAAGAAATTAACCGTTGTCTATGGAAAACCAATTAGCTTCGAGTTAAAAAAGAAACTTAATAAATAATATGGAAAACCGACCAACTCATTGAGATATTGATGAGAAACATTATGAAAATTTCATGGTTATATTTAGAGATGATCGTTTAAACGAAAGCTGATTAAAATAATCGTTTAAAAAAAATAATCAATCAAACGTTATAAATTTTAAACCATATTCGTTGAACGTTGCGAGTGTTACAACGATTTCAATCATGAATCATAACGTTCCGATGATGATTTCGTTAAAAGCTTATTTTATAATCATAACAAAGATGTATTATTTTTAACGACAACGTTGCGAGATGATTGTGATTTATGATTAGCTGACCGGTGGCGAGCGTTGTCGGTCGCTAGACATCTGTTGACATCATTGTGACGAATGATCAGTTTCAAATCGTCTTGTTTCGTTCAACGTTATAAGTTATTATTATTACTGATTTTTGTAAACGTTTATTTTTTGTTTCTTTAGTATCGTTTAAAACGCCTATCGGGTTGGTTTATTGTGCGTTGTCGGCTTTGTTAGATGATTCGAGCGTACAAAATTATTATCAACATAATTTTTAAACTTTATATGTATGTATTGTATAACATTTCTACTGTATTTTCGTCAAAGGGTTTAGACTACATTTTAAATACTTTCTAGAGGAAGCAAAAAATTAAAAGTACATTATATTTATTTCAAAAACATACCTTTTTTTTCATTGCATGTTAATGTGTTAATTTTTTTTATATTTAGGCATATTGTACTTGTAAATATACAGTACAAATATAAATAAGCCTTTAAGCTTTTTAAGCCTTTAAAAATAACGTTATTTAAAATTAACGAAACGTCTATAACGTTTAAAAAAATAAGCTGTTTTTCCCACCTCTAGTTATTTTGGTACGATTATCAGTCAGTGAATAATATTCCTCAAATCTCACATTTAAAACTATATAATATGAAATTTATATGATACGTGTAGAAAAAAATACGTCTTCTTGAATTACTTTAAACATATTTTACTTACCGTCTTACTTATACACGTAAACCATATACATATTTTAGTACCCGGTAATAGAGTGTGATTAACGAGCAAGTTTACTTATAAACCGTGATTATCTATATTACCTACACCTTTATTTCACATAGGTACGTCTAGCTTGACTAGCGCGTCATACCAAATATTTCAAAATGGCGGATCTTTCACATATGTTCCGACGCATATTTGAGATTGACAGTAAAATTTTATACTTAAAACGATTTTAAAACGACTCTTATGTATGCTAGTGAGACATGGACATGGCAGAAGACGCATGAAAGTAGAATTAACGCGGTTGAAATGAGGTCACTAAGACGAATGTGTGGTAAAACGATGTATGATAGAATAAGAAATGAGGATATTAGACGAGAATGTATGATTGAAAGAAATATCGTAAGTAAGATGAAAATAAATGCCCTAAGGTGGTTCGGCCACATAGAAAGAATGAGTGATGACCGTCTGACAAAAAAAGTATACAAGGCTGATAAAAGAGGAACGAAAAGTAGAGGTCGGCCAAGAAAAAGTTGGCACGATCACATAAATGGGATTTTGAAAGATGGTGATGTTAGAAGTAAGAATAATAGAAGAGCGTGTATGAGACGATGTATGGACGTGAATGAAGCGAGGAATGAATGTCAAGAGAGAGGAGTCTGGCGTTCGGTTCTCTCTGCCTACCCCAAATAGGGAAATGGCGTGATGGTATGTACATATGTATGTATGTATGTAGTCTTCATCGCAATCGTGTTTAATTTGACTCAACACGGCACAACGCTGTGTTTGTTTTCATTTTTCGATGTCAGTTATCCAAAAATTACATGCATTTATCTATTTTATGACATCTGTGAAGCCAATGCGGCCATATGATAAAAAAATAAATGAGGGTGCTCGTTATTAACAATTCGGTGAACTAGTTAGTCACATCTTAGTATACGTTTATAAGTAAGATTTTTTAATACCGCTCTTAACCATTTTAGTTGTGATTATCTAGTTTCGCGTTAAATAAGCTATTAACGAAATCTAATAAGTAAGACCGTTTAGTTTTTTAACGATTTGTGGAGGAAAAAATCTCCAATTTTAAGGAATATTCTATTTTTAACGCAAATCCCATATTCTCGTTAAAACAAGTATTCAATAACTATCGACAAAATTCATTTCTTTGGCATGTTTGTAACAATATAAATAATTCAATACTTATCTCCCCAGAATTTGACGTATTCCAGTGTTGTATTACAGGGGCAAGAAATGTTCTTAGTGCTAAGTTCTTTAATGACATGTGATTTGTTTGTGAATATAAACTTTTTTTAATGTAATTTAATATTTTCAAGTAATATTAGGTTTACCTCGGCTGCAGGATGAAACTTTAACACATTATATTGTGATGTATTTTCATACTGCAACTGATGGTATGGCCTTATCAGCGGAGACTTATAATTGGCTATTTAATTATTATCTTATATGTAAAACTGAAATGTATAGCTGTTTTTTTTTTTCTTTTTTGGCGAGATGACTCCTAATAAATGGGTCTTACGGCCAGTTTCAAGTTAAAAGATAAAATCTTCTCTTTGTTTAAAAAACAATAAAATGAAAAAAATAAGTATTACAAATATAGATATATTAAATCAAATCTTGATGTCGTTTCTTTTGACGAATTTTGATATTAAATTAAAAATTATATTTTTTTTTATTTTATTATATATATAATAATTACTTGGTATACACCACTTATGAGCACAAATAACTGTCGACCGGTTTCGAGAACGATGTTCTCATCTTCAGGATGACTTACGTACTAAATTAAAAATGAAAATATAGACTTAACCTAAACTAAAGATGTGGGAGGAGTCAATTCAAAAGTAGTGGGGCAAGCGACAACCCGGTGTTTAGGAAACGCAAGATATAAATTATTTATTAATATATTTATTATTATTATTTTTTTTTTATTATTATTATAATAATAAACTGAAAAATATAATACTTAATAATAAAGACAAGATAAATAAATAAGAAAAATCGGGAGTATACAAATTAAGTTGTAATGACTGTAATCAATTTTATATAGGGAAAACAAATAGAAATTTTCAAATTAGAACACAAGAACACTTACGCTGTCTGAAAAATAATAATTTTTCAGAATTCGCTGAACACCTTATAGAATTTAATCATCATTTTGACATTAATACAGGTTTACAGATATTACATACAGGACATTCAAATTTAAAATTAGCTGATTTGGGAATATTAGAAATTAGGAAAAGCATAAACAATAACCAGGATATAATAAACAATCAAATTAATTTTCCTAATAGTCCGCTACTAAATATATTCCCTATCAAATAAATTAACATAGATTAAATTAATAATAATAAAAAAAATAAATAATAATAAATATATTAATAAATAATTTATATCTTGCGTTTCCTAAACACCGGGTTGTCGCTTGCCCCACTACTTTTGAATTGACTCCTCCCACATCTTTAGTTTAGGTTAAGTCTATATTTTCATTTTTAATTTAGTACGTAAGTCCACGGGTTGTTCACTTTCATACTAAAATTGGTCATGAACTGGTCCATATAGAAAAACAGTTTGGTTTTCGCCTGTATTTGACGCAGGGGAGGATTGGCGCCACAGTCGTGAAAATTGCAACGGTTTGCGGCGGCCATGTTTTTTCCATTCTTAAAAGAGGCAAGTGTTTGTTTACATGTGTATCTTATGAGAATTTTGAAAATTAGCTTTTTGTTCTTAATGACTTTTATTTTATTTGTTTTTATTGTTGTTGTTCAATTTACTGTTCTTTGTGATACTGCCCTTCTTTTTATTTTTCAGATTAACAATGGTTCGCGTTAAAAAGTGTAATGTTCCTGGATGTGTATCGACGAATAAAGTCATAAAGTTGTATTCGTTTCGTTAGACAAAATAAAAATATTAATTCATTGAAAAAATACTGCATTTTATTTTCCAGTACCTTATTAAATATTCCACAGAAATGTGTGTAATTTTGATTTTACACACAGTAACTTATCATTATATTGCTTATTTAAAGATAATATCTGATAATATTATATTATAAAAAATCCCTCGAGGGGCGAGGAGATCAAGGGGCGCGTCATATCGTCGCCTTCAGCGGACAATAGAGGTACTTATGTAGGTTGGCGTGACCAGTCGGTAAGTATGAAGTGAGAGATCTGTACTACCATATAATCTGTGCGTAAGTCATCCTGAAGATGAGAACATCGTTCTCGAAACCGGTCGACAGTTATTTGTGCTCATAAGTGGTGTATACCAAGTAATTATTATATATATTATAAAATAAAAATTATAATGATGCCACAAAGTTACTTCCTTAAAAATAAAACTGAATTAAAAATTATATTTTTATTACTGCTATGCAGCAAGGTCAGAATGTTCACTGGCAGTGGGATCTTATATTTTGATAGAGATTGGTAAAGTGATGGGGATTGGGAGTTGAGAGGACAAGAAAAGAAGATATGGTCCAAGTCTCCCACTTCCTCACCACATTCGCAAGCTGGAGCTGTTAATCTCCCATTAATTCAGATGTTAATATAGCTGTTAATCTCCCAAAAAATTGTAAATAAATAAAAAAAATAGCAACACCATTATACGCATTACGCAATGATACCAGCATACCCACGAAGTGCATTTTTAAATGAAACGCACGACTATTCACCATTCCATTGTAAGTAACGAAAAGGAAAAAAATATCGTCTAGTGTTGCCAGTAATTTTGAAAAACAATGCAAAATATACAAATTGTTGCGCAGCTGTTATAAAAGTCGAGGGTATTATATTCTCGTTGCCTTTTGTTTCATTATTGAATCGTTAAACTGTATTTTAATAGTTGAATATAGTCGCCATTTTGCGTGGACGTAGGTTATGCATAGGTACGTATTTAGATATATTATGTATCCCTCGTTGAAGTTGGTGCAGCTAGATAAACTTAGAGATACTTTTAATACTTCATGGTATATTGGATTTTATGTAACAGGTCTTGTCAACCATCACAATATATTTTTTTGTTAACTTGTCAAAATGTGCAACAAGTATGTACCTATCCCTTTTACTCCTCACTAACCCAAGGGGATGTAGTCGCAATTTTTAAGGTCTTTAACTAGTATCATGCTGAGATTATATTCAGAAAATTTCATCACAATGTATCTGTGTGTGTGTGTGTGCTGTTACTATGTGCTATGTACGGTGTGTTTATTCTACTTTATCGATTATAGACTAAAGTACTCATTCGATTCTTTTCAAATTTTGCAAATTTGTATATCTAATACTCGCTTAGACCCCACTAGATTTTGAAAGATATCTGATCAGTGTTTCTCAAATTTTTCACTATCGAATATTTCAATCAGACCCCGAGCTCAGGAAACTTAAAATTTAATATTTTTATTTATACCTGTATCTTTATTATAATTGCTAAAAGGCATTGATGAATGATCAAGTTTTCATAATGAAATATTTGAATCAAAAATAATTTAACAAACTCATTTCATGAAAATGCTGAATATTTTCCATACAAAATTTGAATACTTTATGGAATAACAACACTAACGCCTCTCAGAATTCGCCATTGTACCGATGCCTTACCACATATAATAATTTGGAAAGGATTATTTTCTAACTGGGGCATAAAAAATAAACTTTGCTTCGCTCCTAATAAGACATATGGCTTGGTGTTCAAAGGCTTACTTCAAAGACAGCCGTCTATTAACTTTTGGACTTAATAACTCAATTTTTCACAGGATACGGAAATTTTAAGAGTTATAATCGCCGATTTAAAATCACCTCCTCTGCCTCGTGTCAGTTCTGTCAATACCCAGACCAAACTTCGGAACATATCCTATGGGATTGTCGCCACCCAATGATGTCCTCTTATAGATCGGAGCTCCTCGTTGCTGTCCGTTGGCCTCTTCAAGGTCCCATTGGCCACGAGGATTTTGTCATCTGGAAGAACAATTTTAAAGCCATTAAGAAGTTTTATTATAGTTGTGGCGTCTTACTATTGTTAGATTACCAGTAGGTTAATATTTTACAGAGATTTTGGTTATACCCCTGATGTTTCTTATTTAAAAAGATCTGAAGTCCACGAGTGTGAATCTTCCATTCACATTCGTCGATTGTTCTTTTGCACTATGTTGCCGAGATCGCTAATCTAGAGGGCTCCACGAGGTTCTTTTCATGCTATGTATATTTTTTCTTGTCGTTTGCTTAGCGTTCTGTGAAGGGGCCGTTCAAAGTCCCCATATGCAGAGCGGGTGGTGGTGAGGTAGCGCAAATTTGGAAAGGATAAGGTCCATGGAAATATTCCGTATGTCCAGGGCCACATTCTTCTTCTTCTTCTTCCGATGGCTCTACAGCCCATATCGAGCCTTGGCCTCCATCATACCTCGCCTCCAACTCCTCCTGTCTACTGCTGCTGTCCTCCAATCTGCTACTTGCAGTAATTGTTCTGCATCCTTTTTCACATCATCCTCCCATCGCAGCCTGGGTCTGCCAACCCTCCTTCTTCCACCCGGATGTCCCTCAAGGATCCTCTTGGGTGCCCGTGATGACGGCATTCTCTGTACATGCCCAGCCCATCTCAGTCTGCTCAGTCTAGCATGTACAGAGAGCCTAGGAGTTTTATAGATGCTGTATATTTCATCATTATACCTTATTCTCCAAGCTTCTCCATCATTCACGGGTCCCAGTATTTTCCGTAGCACTCTCCTCTCAAATGTATCCAGCATCTCTGCGGATCTTGCTGTCATCGTCCACGCTTCGCTCCCGTATGTCACCACTGTTCTTATTATAGTCTTATACAGGGTGATTTTTGTTTTTCTGTGAACACTTTTTGATTTAAGCACCGGGAGCAGAGAGAAGAATGTTTTGTTACCAGTTGTGATCCTTCTTATTATTTCTATGTGGTCTTCATTTTCCTGGAGCCACATTAGGCAGGAATAATTCATTGTTTTGTTACCAGCATAAAATGCTCTATAAGCTTTTTGCCTACCCTTCGATGGCTATCTCTTGATAATATTGTAAATGAATTTAAAAAAGAATAATCTAAAAAACCTTCAGGATAATCTGTACAAATTGTATGAAATCTTATCAGTACAAAAGCGACGTTTAATTAAAAAATTTCCCAGTAAAATTCGGACTTGCTGTCTCCTGTTTTTACACAGAACAGACTATGGACTATAGTATAATGTATTTCCAGTTGAATGAATGAAAAGAGGACAAAACGAGTACGATCAGTAATTGCTTTGTTCGTGCTCATTCTACATGTCCATATTCATATTTGTTTTTTTAATTGAATTATTTGTTTATTTAATTTGCTTCTAGAGCAACAACACGTACTATATCAAATATTAATTTAACACGAACTCATATTAATACTCTCACAGATCCAGACTGAAAACACAAAAAAATTGAAAATGGTCTCTCCACCGGGAATCGAACCCGAGACCTTTGGATCAGCAGTCAGATACCCAACCAACTGAGCCACAAAGGCCAACAAAGATATTGATTTTGAGATGAACGTATTGCGCATTACAAGCTATCTCAAATCTGCCATTATTGAAGTTTGGTCATTCACAATTTTAGCAATTGACCATTTTGTAGATATGTAGAGTTGTAGCCAAACATCTTGAACTTTTAGCTGAGAAGGGGGGCGATTTGCACGTAAACCAACGAAGCAAAAAGACACAAAATTTGCGCTCTGAGCAATCGGATACTTGTTCAAGATGTTTGGCGAAAATAATACATTATAAAACAAATGAAGCATTTAATCTAGTGACTTAAAACATCTTCTTCATTTGACCTGTTTGTGAGGGTGGACATCTGGGAGGAGGAGGTTCAACTGTCTTTTCATTTATTTGCAGGTCTTCCGGGTAGTGTTCTCGCACATATGTCACCCCTGAACTGCGCCAGAAATATTATTTCATTTTTGGCTTGTTTACCTACTTGTACCAATATGTATGTAAATCGAATATTTTTTTAATTGCATATACGCAAACATTGGATTTTTTTCCCTGTCGGGAGTCGAGAAATATTGTTTTTATTGACAAAGTTTTTAACATCTCAATAGAGACGAAGTTGGGATATTATAGAAGAACCAGGAACTCAAGGCACCTACAGGGCTTACGACTTGTTATCGGCTGGTTTACGTAATCACTTTATGTGCTTCCCCAACTTTAATCAATTATGCCTTCTTATTGATTTCTATTATCAACGTAATTTTTGAAAGTTCTATATATTTGAATAATGAGTAACAATTCACCTGTAAATAAGACATTACTTATATTGCCATCTATGAAGTAAAGAAGAAACCTTTTTGCAACGCCATCTATTGAGAGATTGGTATATATGAAAGTAAGTAAATGAGGTGACGGTGTTCTCGCACAGATGTCACCCCTGAACTGCGCCAGACATATTATTTCATTTTTGGCTTGTTTACATTTTTGTATTTGCATTTTCTATGGAAAATTGTCAACAAATCCAAATGACAGTTGTCGGCAGTCCGATTGGTGCGCCTTTGTGGACGCACTGCCACAAATAAATCCGTATGGACGCCAACTTTCATTCTCCATTAGAAAGGTAAGTTCTTAGCGAAATATTCTAAAATGGGTTCAGATTTGAAGTCAAGGACAAGGTTGAAAAGCATACCTTTATAAAGTAGATTAGGGTAGTTGGTTTGAAGGTAGGTTCTGATAATAATAGTATTATATATAATATAGCGTCAGATTTGTAGGTTCTAAGCGTAGATTGAAATTGAATTTGGAATCTAGTTTCGAGTGTATGGCCGCTGGTCTCATGCTTCTCTTTCCTCAAATTTATACAATAATGTACTGGTTGTAAAAGATTGCCTTGTGGCAATTAACTTGCATTGAGACCCTTGTTCACAAACTGGGTACGTTTAAATACAGTTTTTTTTTCTTAATACATAGATACTTTGCATAAACGTAATTGGAAAATAAGCATAATTATTTTTCAAAGATTTTTTAAGAGGTCGACTGCTGCCAACGTACCTATTTTTTCAATTTGATATTGCATCATTACTACAAAACAAATCATTTTTAAAAAAATAACCTAGTTAGTTTGGATATTAATAAAGAAAAATGTAACTTAACTTTTTAATTATGTTCTGTATATATTCTTGTAGGAAAATAATAATCATACCCCGATTTTTGACATTTATCTTAAATTTCTAAAAAACTATTTGGTATAGAGCACTATATATTTTTACAAATTAAAGAAAATCAAAATATCTGGAAAAATATGATGTGACGTTGCATTAATGCATCAGGTTAAGTTAATAAACCAAAAATACTTTTATTTCGCAATGGCGCTGAATGGAAAATAAATGTTTTTTTAGGTTTATTTACTAAAACTGAAGCATTAATGTAACGTCACATCATATTTTTCTAGATATTTTTGTCTTCTTTAATTTAAAAAAATATGTTGAACTACGCCTTATATTTAATTAAAAATATAAGATAAAAGTGGAAAATTGGGGTAAGCCATTATTTTTCTACGAGAATTTAAACAGAACATTATCAAAAAGTAAAGATATATTTTTCATCCAAACTATTAAAATTTTTTTTTTCAAAACGATTTGATAAGAAATTATGATGGTATATCAAATTGAAAAATAGGTAGGTACGTTGGCAGCAGTCCCCCCCTTTTAAGTAGGTATTAGAGGACTACTGTGTAAAAGTTTTTCATACTTGCTCTATTGAAAATATCTTTTATAAGTATTTTTCTAAACTGAATAATCCTCATTCATGTTTAAAATATTTTATTTCCTTTTTAATATAATTAAGGATTTATTTTAAGAAGGCAGTAGAGAAAATTTATCACTTTAATTTTCTTGCGATAAGAGAGGTAGTCGTTTTCTCTACGGGATTTTATATAAATTTTTGATATCTAATACTTTTTTTTTACTATTTAATTTTTGGCATTCCACCCGATATATACCCGATAGATAAATAAGGATTCTGTGTTTGGTTCTAATGCATCACTTATACTTTAAGTATCTATGTCGATTATACTCTGAATTTCTTATTCAATTTATTTATTAATTTACATATATTTTTCTTTTTCTTTTTTACTTAACTTTTGTAGCCGAATTATTTCTAATTTATGCACTTGTGTAACTTGCGTGTGTGATTGAGTGAGAGCTCATGTAATTTTGTGTGCATCCATAATTGGACGTCCAACACTCGTAGTAATAACCAATATTGTTTTCTTTTTGTGAGAATTGTGAGCTGGATATCTGTCGATGGACCCTTTTAATAAAATAAAAATAAAATAAAATACAATATTTCAGTACAGTACATTTCATAATGGTATACATAGTAAAAATATTGAAATTTTACTATATCACTAGGCTGAACGCCTGTTCTAAGGTAGTATTCTTAAGTATTTAGACTAAGGTTAAATATTGAGGGTATATTATTAAGATTATATAATTAAGAAAATTTATTTATACTGGATTTGTAAGTTTCTTGAATGCCCCAGAAACGATGGGTATCCATCCTTTTTTACCGTCCTCACAGAGATTGGGGTTCCAATGTCAACAAATGTGAGGACATTATTGAGCTAAAATTCCAGGCAGGTGAACATATTGACCAAAAAATTCATCAAACTTAATGACATTAAAATCTAACTCTGTACATAAAATTGAAATTGATTGAAGTAAAATAAATATCCAAAAATATTTTAGGTTTCTCTCTATTTAGACAATTTAATATGTTAACTTGTATGGCTGAGAACACTCTTGACGAGTGAATAGCAAAAAAAAAGTTAATTTACATGTTCTGTATATATGTGTGCAAATTTAACTTAAAATGTATGTTAGTGCTGTTTCCGATCCCTGTTATTCATAAGCCAAAGTGTTACCAAACGCTTTAAATTGTTGTGCGTGGAGGAGGGTGGTGTATCGTTATTAATAATATTGAATATTTTTGGAGCAAGATATCTGTAATGTCTTTGCCCGTAAGTAGTACGTGTCCAAGGTGGTAGAAAGTTATATCGATGTCTTGTGTTATATACGTTTTGCCCCGCAGTATTGCTTGTACTTGTATCTTTTTTGAATAGTGAAACTATTGTTTGTTCGTATGTATAGTTTCAATTGTAGCCATTTATAAAATTATTATAAAACATATATAGACATAATATTCTAGTATCTATAAATTTGATTATTGGTATTGGTATAAGTAATTAATGTCAAATGGCAAGTGATTAATGCAATTAATGGCAAATGTGTTCTATAGAATGTTGTCATTTGTATGCATATATATTTATCAACATTTTCATTTTTCGCTCCATCAGAAATGTTTTACCGAAATCTGTCATTAAATTAATGTACTATTCACTTTACCAATCAATAGTAGAATATGGTATTATAGGGTGGGGTGGCACTTACAGAAGAAATATAGATTCAATAGTTAAAGCCCAAAAATCCGTTTTGAAAATAATATTTAATGTACCTATTCGCACACCCTCAGCCGAACTATTCAAAAAACTTGACATCCTAGACATACCACAGTTATATGCTAAAAACATTTGCACTTATATCTATTCACACCTTAACGACTTCCAATCGACCCAAACTACACGTCAGACTAGACAGACTAGACAAGCAAATATACAGATACCGAGAACCAAATCGACTTATGGACAAAGAAATTTTCACTTCCTTGGAGTAAAAATTTTTAATTTGCTTCCAATTGAATTGAAGAAAACTACAAATATAAACAGCTTTAAATGTGGATTAAAGAAGTGGGTAAAAGAAACAGACAAGACAGTGATAAATAAACAAATCTACGTTAACATACAATGACACACACGCACACCTAAACAATATACCTATATAATTATAAGCTGCTTCAGAACAGGTTTTTAACCTAGTGAAGCAGTTTACATTCCGCATCTAGTTCTTAAGTATCTTTTTTTGTAAAAATATTGTATTGTTAAACTTTGATGTGTACCTTGTATATTATTTCTTATGTTACAAAAAAAAAACATGAAACTTGACAGAATCACAATTTAAACTGGTCAAAATAATTTAAATATAATTTTTGATATATGAGTATATGTAGACAACAATACGACTTATTTTGATATGGTGTACAGTATTACCTAATGTTGAGCTGTTAGTTGGCTGAATAAAGTGATAATAATATAATACAATGTAATACTATGTAGACAAATGCAAAACAATAAAGTGATAATAATATAATACAATGTAATACTATGTAGACAAATGCAAAACAATAAAGTGATAATAATATAATACAATGTAATACTATGTAGACAAATGCAAAACAATAAAGTGATAATAATATAATACAATGTAATACTATGTAGACAAATGCAAAACAATAAAGTGATAATAATATAATACAATGTAATACTATGTAGACAAATGCAAAACAATAAAGTGATAATAATATAATACAATGTAATACTATGTAGACAAATGCAAAACAATAAAGTGATAATAATATAATACAATGTAATACTATGTAGACAAATGCAAAACAATAAAGTGATAATAATGTAATACTAGACGGAAGTGAAAATAATGTGATACTATACAAAAATGCAAAACAATAAAGTGATAATAATATAATACAATGTAATACTATGTAGACAAATGCAAAACAATAAAGTGATAATAATATAATACAATGTAATACTATGTAGACAAATGCAAAACAATAAAGTGATAATAATATAATACAATGTAATACTATGTAGACAAATGCAAAACAATAAAGTGATAATAATATAATACAATGTAATACTATGTAGACAAATGCAAAACAATAAAGTGATAATAATATAATACAATGTAATACTATGTAGACAAATGCAAAACAATAAAGTGATAATAATATAATACAATGTAATACTATGTAGACAAATGCAAAACAATAAAGTGATAATAATATAATACAATGTAATACTATGTAGACAAATGCAAAACAATAAAGTGATAATAATATAATACAATGTAATACTATGTAGACAAATGCAAAACAATAAAGTGATAATAATATAATACAATGTAATACTATGTAGACAAATGCAAAACAATAAAGTGATAATAATATAATACAATGTAATACTATGTAGACAAATGCAAAACAATAAAGTGATAATAATATAATACAATGTAATACTATGTAGACAAATGCAAAACAATAAAGTGATAATAATATAATACAATGTAATACTATGTAGACAAATGCAAAACAATAAAGTGATAATAATATAATACAATGTAATACTATGTAGACAAATGCAAAACAATAAAGTGATAATAATATAATACAATGTAATACTATGTAGACAAATGCAAAACAATAAAGTGATAATAATGTAATACTAGACGAAAGTGAAAATAATGCGATACTATACAAAAATGCAAAACAGTAAAGTGATAATAAAGTAATACTAGACAAATGCAAAACAATAAATTGATAATAATGTAATACTAGACAAATGCAAAACAATAAATTGATAATAATGTAATACTAGACAAATGCAAAACAATAAGGTGATTATACTGTAATACTAGACAACTGCAAAACAATTAAATTTATATGGGAATAAAGAATTTCATTTGCCTCCCAGATGAAATAAAACAGAGTAATGATTTTAAAAGGTTCAAAAAAAGATTGAAAAAACATTTCACAATGTAAACTGGTGTATGTTATCATGTATGTGTTGATATGACTTAAAAACGTTTCGAATTGAACGGTTTCTATTGTTATTTTTTATGTATATTAGTTATTATATTTTTTTTTTCACCATTGTATAACTATGTATTTATTGTATTATCTAATATCAAATGATTCCCTCATCAAGCACAAGGTTTTAATCTTTTTGATGAGGTAATGCTACAATTTTACCATAGTATATCATTATGTATTTTATAAATTTGTTTGTAATATTATTAAAAAAGTATGGGCTGACGTAGAAGAAGAAGAAAAAGAAAAAAATACTTGGATGGGACTCATTCTCCGTAACAATAAATACGGTCTTCTGCATCTCATCATGAATGGTAGGTAGTCACGGAATGGGTAGGAGTCTTGACTATTAAACACCGGACCGGAGTCCACAGAGTGGAAGAGCTTTTTCAGTTAGCTCAAGACAGGGATGCCTATGCTAGTGTGGTAGCCGAAGTCGCGTCGGGGGGAACTGTGACATGCCATAAGAAGAAGAAGAAGAATATTAATTTTGGTAAATAATATCGTCATCACTTTGATGCATTTTGCGAAAGTGGCGAGTTGATCGCAAGGCGGCAATTTCTTCCAAACAACCGGAAAAGCGTAAGAACATTTTTTTATAAATTTCGAGATTGAATACACTCCGCTGATTAAGAAGTAAAATGATTAACCACTTAATGAAACAAAATAGAGGGGTGGTGGCGGAGCGGTACGGGCTGGATTAGTAATCCAATGGTCGCGAGTTCGAAAAGATGGTGTTCCAAAAAATAGTTGCTTGATGGTGATGGCGTATTTTCAAACGAAAAGATTTTCCTGATTAAAATATAAAGAAATTTCATAAATTGAATTGATGGGGATCTCAATAAAAAGGCATAATTGATAAACGTTGCGCAAGTGTATAAAGTGATCACGTAAACCAGCTGATGACAGGTCGTAAGTCATGTAAGCGCCTTGACTTACTGGTTTTCCTATAATATTTTAAGTGTGTCTGTATTGAGAAAATGTCAAGAAATATAATGAAATTATTAATTACAATCTAAACCCTCTGTAATGATCGATAAAATAATAAAAAGTATAGGTATTGTAATTGAAAAAAAAAATGAAAAATGATTATTCAGACGGCCTCCAAAACAAATTTATTAATATATTTTAGTTTCATCGTTAATTTAATTACCTGCCTAGTAAAAAAAGAAACCATCGAGTCTTCATAAGAAAAGGCCTAGGGGGCGAAAAAAATCCTATTCAGCCGTGTAATACGATTTTTTTAAACCATAATAATGTTAGGGAATTCGATAAATAAAGGGAATTTGACAGGTTATAAAAATCACAGGAATACTAGGTACCTAACTATTAGGGAAAACGGTATTTCATATTGGTTTATAATTACAACACGAATGTCTGTTTGCGACCAATGAACGAAATATTAAACATGTTTTTTTTTTTAAAAAGTTGTAAGACAATCGCAGTTAGTTATTTTTGTCACATAACAATTTCACTGATGGGCGATGAACCATAAAAAACAAAAGAAATATTTATAGTCAATCGCAGTTAGCTATTTTTGAAATATATTTTTTTCACTAGTTGACAATCAACCTACATAGTTAAACATAATAAATAATCAAAAGTCCTCGTCAAACTTTAGGAATTGATAGTCAATCGACGTTAGTTACATATTTTTGTAAAACAAAAGTACCTATAGCTGATGGGCGATCAACCTCGTTAAACATAATAAATTACTGAGAGTCAATCGACGTTAGTTACATATTTTTATAAAACAAAAGTACCAATAGCTGATGGGTGATCAACCTCGTTAAACATAATAAATTACTGAGAGTCAATCGACGTTAGTTACATATTTTTGTAAAACAAAAGTACATATAGCTGATGGGCGATCAACCTCGTTAAACATAATAAATTACTGAGAGTCAATCGACGTTAGTTACATATTTTTATAAAACAAAAGTACCAATAGCTGATGGGTGATCAACCTCGTTAAACATAATAAATTACTGAGAGTCAATCGACGTTAGTTACATATTTTTATAAAACAAAAGTAGGTACCTATAGCTGATGGGCGATCAACCTCGTTAAACATAATAAATAACTGAGAGTCAATCGACGTTAGTTACATATTTTTGTAAAACAAAAGTACCTATAGCTGATGGGCGATCAACCTCGTTAAACATAATAAATTACTGAGAGTCAATCGACGTTAGTTACATATTTTTATAAAACAAAAGTACCAATAGCTGATGGGTGATCAACCTCGTTAAACATAATAAATTACTGAGAGTCAATCGACGTTAGTTACATATTTTTGTAAAACAAAAGTACCTATAGCTGATGGGCGATCAACCTCGTTAAACATAATAAATTACTGAGAGTCAATCGACGTTAGTTACATATTTTTATAAAACAAAAGTACCAATAGCTGATGGGTGATCAACCTCGTTAAACATAATAAATTACTGAGAGTCAATCGACGTTAGTTACATATTTTTATAAAACAAAAGTAGGTACCTATAGCTGATGGGCGATCAACCTCGTTAAACATAATAAATAACTGAGAGTCAATCGACGTTACTTACATATTTTTGTAAAACAAAAGTACCTATAGCTGATGGGCGATCAACCTCGTTAAACATAATAAATTATATTAGTGAGAGTCAATCGACGTTAGTTACATATTTTTGTAAAACAAAAGTACCTATAGCTGATGGGCGATCAACCTCATTAAACGTAATAAATTACTGATAGTCAATCGCAGATTGTTATTTTTGAAAAACAATAGTTTCACTGTTGGGCGATCAACTCAACTGATAGTCAATCGCAGCTCTGTGAAAAATGATTGACGATCAACCAGATAAAATTCCTAAAGGAATTAATCGTCAATATTGACATTAGTTTATTTTTAAGAGAGCTATCAACCGTGTAAAATGAAATAATCTGAAGTCAATCATAATCCACGATTGTGAATCTTATATTCACATTCGTAGATTGTTGTTTTTGCACTATGGCTCCGAGTTTAGCTATTTTTCGTGCTATGCATTTTTTTGTAGCTCAAGTAGCGTTCTGTGAAGGGGCTATTTACAGTCCCCATATGCAGAGCGGGTGGTGTGGAGTAGCGAATTTCAATTATCATCGTATTTGGGTGTACCGTAATCGAAAGACATTTGGTTGTATCGTAATTGTAACCTCGGCGGACCTGTGAGACCGAGGACATCATACGATGGAGTAGAGCTAGGAGAAGATTTTGGAGGGACCATGTCAACAGGATGGACGCATCTCGAATCCCATCCATAGCGGCAAATGAAATCCCACCAGGGCATCGCCTCCCCGGAAGACCACCGAAGAGGTGGAAAGATAGCTGGACCTCAGTTTCACAGGAATAGCTTTCTCGAAAAAACAGATCTACGATCTTATCAAAAATACGGTTATCAAAAATACAAGAGGCTAAATAACATCTCGCCTAGTGCTAGTAGGACACTTTACATCCTTCTAACACTCAATTTTTCTTTTCTGAAATTTTCTTTTCTTTTTTTTCCGAACTGCTTATTTTTTATACATATTTTTTGTTTCTGTATATTCATTATTTTTTTTATTTACTCTTTAATATGCTCTGTACTCTGTTAAACCATGATGTCATGCTATTTCAATGTATTACATCAATTATTGTGACCATAATATTGTGAACCATGTAACGATGGACCCAAGTGTTCTGTAAAGAACCTAGGGGGGATAAAATACAATAAACAATACAATAAACAGTGCTTTTTTGGTGAGCTTTTCACTGAAACGGCGCTATATAAATTTTAAAAATTATTATTACAGACCATACTCGTGTTGAATACACGCACATGTCGCGCTTATAATGTAATGCAAACCTGTATTTAGTTACCTCATACGATCTTTTTAATAAAGATTTTTATTTATATTATGAGCTATTGATATGTTGAGGCAACGCTCGCTGCTACCAGAAAAATAATAAAAGTGTTTTCGTGTATGAAATCGATAAAAACAATCGAGATGAAATAAAATAAATATATGGCAAATAGATAAGATTAGATAAGGAAAGAGGATGGCAGATAAAGTTAATGAATTATTTGGATCAAGTAGGTATTAGGAGATGAGAATTGAGAGGAGATCTTCAAAGAAATATTCCACGTATTCATATACATATTGTTATTTTTATTTGTTAACGTATTTTCTTTGATATTATTGGAAAGAAGAGATCGAAAGAAGAGTTATGACAGGAAACAGAGTGAATGGAGCACTAAGACCAATTATGAATGATCGCAACATATCAAAGGATGCCAAAGTTGCCATTCATAACGCCATCGTAGTGCCAACCTTGACTTATGCAAGTGAAACCTGGACATGGCAGAAGACGCATGAAAGTAGAAATAATGCAGTTGAAATGAGATCGTTAAGAAGGATTTGTAATAGAACGATGTATGACCGGGTAAGAAATGAGGACATAAGGAAATAATGTAAGATGAATGCCATTAGGCAATAAGTCCGCCATTTATACTAGCTATTAAGTAATGTACAATAAAGTGTTTAAATAAATAAATGAAGAAAGATGTCATTACTAGAATGAAAGTGAACACATTGAGATGGTTTGGTCACATGGGGAGAATGAATGAGGAGCGCCTGACGAAGAAAATATACAGAGCGGAAAGGGATGGAATGAGAGGTCGGGGACGCCCAAGAAAGGGATGGCATGACCATGTGAACGAAATTTTGAAAGACGGAAATGTTAGAAGTGTGAGCAATAGACGAACATGTATGAGACGATGCATGAATGTGGACGAGGCGAGAGATGCGTGCCAGGATAGAAAAATGTGGCGTTCGGTTCTCTCTGCCTACCCCGCAAGGGACATGGCGTGATGGTATGTATTTGTGTATGTATGTTATTGGAAAGAAGTAAATAAAGAACTACAATAATTCGCTCTCGATTCTCTCTACATATCCCGTTTGGGATATGGCATGATAGTATGATTCTCTCTACATATCCCGTTTGGGACATGGCATGATAGTATGATTCTCTCTACATATCCCGTTTGGGACATGGCATGATAGTATGATTCTCTCTACATATCCCGTTTGGGACATGGCATGATAGTATGATTCTCTCTACATATCCCGTTTGGGACATGGCATGATAGTATGATTCTCTCTACATATCCCGTTTGGGACATGGCATGATAGTATGATTCTCTCTACATATCCCGTTTGGGACATGGCATGATAGTATGATTCTCTCTACAAATCCCGTTTGGGACATGGCATGATAGTATGATTCTCTCTACATATCCCGTTTGGGACATGGCATGATAGTATGATTCTCTCTACATATCCCGTTTGGGACATGGCATGATAGTATGATTCTCTCTACATATCCCGTTTGGGACATGGCATGATAGTATGATTCTCTCTACATATCCCGTTTGGGACATGGCATGATAGTATGATTCTCTCTACATATCCCGTTTGGGACATGGCATGATAGTATGATTCTCTCTACATATCCCGTTTGAGACATGGCATGATAGTATGATTCTCTCTACATATCCCGTTTGGGATATGGCATGATAGTATGATTCTCTCTACAAATCCCGTTTGGGACATGGCATGATAGTATGATTCTCTCTACATATCCCGTTTGGGACATGGCATGATAGTATGATTCTCTCTACATATCCCGTTTGGGACATGGCATGATAGTATGATTCTCTCTACATATCCCGTTTGGGACATGGCATGATAGTATGATTCACTCTACATATCCCGTTTAGGACATGGCATGATAGTATGATTCTCTCTACATATCCCGTTTGGGACATGGCATGATAGTATGGTTACTCTCCTCACTCATTTATTTATTTAACACTTCATTGTACATAACTTATTTGCCAGTACAGATGGCGGACTTATTGCCTAGTGGCAATTTCTTCCAGACAACCATCTGTTACAATTATGGGTGAAAGTGGGACTTGTACAAAAAAAGAAAACCTACATAAAACTATAAACATATACCTAATATTTATTTACAAAAAAGTAAAAAGAATAAAAATATGTACATCAATGACAATTAGACATATCTTAGATGAAACCTGATACAACACAAGGGAAAAAAATGGAGAAGACATATGTCTAACTACAGGAATAGGGAAATTAATGGGAAGTATGTTGGTTATATACCTTGGACATAAGATGACCCTAGGCAGAGACAATCAAACCATAGAAATTGAGAGAAGAATAAGTCTCGCATGGGCGGCCTTTGGGAAACTCTATACCACCTTTCGTAGCCCCATACCGAATTCCCTGAAGTCAAGGGTGTTTGAGCAGTGCATTCTGCCAGTATTCACTTATGCCATGGAAACAACGACCTTAACCAAATTGTCTGCCAACAAGTTGCGTGTAGCACAAAGAAAAATGGAAAGAATAATGTTGGCAATAAAACTTGATAACAGGAAGAGGAATTACTGGATACGCAGTCAGACCTGTCAAACTGTCCGATGTGGTTGAGAGAATAGCCATGCAGAAGTGGAGATGGGCAGGACACATATCAAGAATGACCGACAATAGATGGACGAAAAGACTGGTGGAGTGGAGACCGAGAGGCGACAAGAGACCACGAGGGCGACCACCTAACAGATGGATGGACGACATAAAAAGATTTGTTGGACCACAGTGGATGGGAGTCGCACAGGAATTGGAGGAGTGGAGAAGGAGAGGGGAGGCCTATGTCCTGCAGTGGGCAAACACAGGCTGATAATGATGATGATGTTGGTTAAGAAATAGAAAGTAGGAGCGCTTGCTTTAATCTAATTTTGAAGGTTGCTAACGTTGGTGCAGTTCTAATGTCAAGGGCCAAGTTGTTCCATAACCGGGGGCAGCATGGACAGTAAAGGATTATGTGATGGGATTGTGAGGGTTCTCTCTTATCTTGATCGAAGCGGGAGTCCATGAGAGGCCAGAGGTTGAAATCTTTTCAACTCTTTTAACTTTTTTTTTCGCTGCGATAACATCTTATTGATAATGCTCCTATCAAAATCAATGGCGAAGAATGTATAATTCCTAGGCGTTCACTTGGACAATAAGCTATCGCTCGACCTATAGATCTCAAAACAGTTTCCTTCATCTGAGGCAGCTTAAAGGTATCCGCCAAAATTTGCCTAAAATGATGCAATACCATAAACGCTATTATAGCGTCTTATTGAAGGCATAATTGGTGAACGTTGCGCAAGCGCATAAAGTGATCACGTAAACCATCAGATGACAGGTCGTAAGCCCTGTAGGTACGCACAGTTTTAATGTGTATTTTCAGTCTGGACCTGTGAGACGATTGATATCTCAAGTCTCCACAATGTGGCAACTTGTTATTGGGTGCGTGTTAAATTAATATTTGACATAGTGCCTGTTAGTTGTCCGAGAAGCAATATTAAATAAGACTTCTAAATTAATACACTTTAAACTTTGTGTCACACACTTCACTCCGTTGATACCTTGACCGGTAAGCTTAAAACTTCCTTGTTTCGTAGAGCCAATAAATAAGCAAAAGCGCCCTTGAGACATTGGTTGGTGAAAATAATCGGTAAAGCTCAATATACAAAAAAACGGCTTACGCACAAAACCACTATACGTATCTTGGCGTAAAGTGTTATAAAGAACTGTTGCCTAAGCTTCTGCTAAATCAATCTAAAGAAATTTTTTGTAGATATAAAGAGGGTTTGTGTATAAAAACTGGTCTTATCTGTTCATTTTTGTTATATATGTAGGTATAATACGCTTATTTAATTATTCATAATTGTTATTTAAATATTTTATTACGTATATAAAAGCCTATTTTTAAGTATGTTTTTTGCTACCTGTGATTATTTTGTTACATTGTTTTTTGTTCTTATTATGTAAATAGTTCCCTTCAAAACGCGAGTATATCTTTTTTGAAGGAAGTCATATTATAAAGTGTTTTAATTTCTTTTTGTTGTGTAATTTTTTTATGTAAAATATTTTTTTTGTAATAAATAAATAAACAAAATATTGAAATGTATGTAAGTATAAGTTATTTGAATTACTTACAACGATAACATGTTATTTACAAAAATGAACGGATGAGTATTTAGATTGGTAGTGTAAATATGTGAGGTTTTTTCACATTATTTCCTTTTGGTATATATGTATGTAAGGAGGAGTCGGTAATCGTTGGTTTAGCTACCCTGTGGTAAAATTATTATTTTATCTTAGTTTACTCTGTGCCTATACAAGAACACGCATTTTCATAAAATTTACCAGTTGCAAACTATGATTATACAAGGAGAAAAAATATTAAAAATATGCGGAGGTAAAAGGAATTCATGGCATGGCAAGGCACATAATGTGGGGTGTAAATTAACTGATAAGGGAGCACAATACATGCTTGTGTGCCCACACAACAGTCTCTACTCACCTAAAAAGGCCCTACATTCAGAATGGGTGCTGAACCTCAGTGCTGAACTATGTGAGATGTTATTGTTGCCTGTTGTATTTCCGATTACCCGACTCTCACTGGACAATCGAAAACAATTATAGAAAAGAGTGGAAACTCGTGATTTTCCGTGATGATATTATATTTGTATTATTTTTCTTCAAGTCGTATAACCTTAGTCTTTCAAGGTACATTAGACAGTCCCATACCAGTTTTGATGTAACCTGGTATGATTCTAGAGCCTTAAGGGCTGCCTGCCTGTCTAATAAAATATATACGTCTCCGTTTTTATAGTTCCTAAAGTAAGTTCTTAGCAAACATTTGAAATGTGGATTGAAAGGCCGTTGGTCATCTAAACTGACAAACGTCATAAAAATTCTTATGCTGATTAATGAATCCTTTGACCGCGCAGAATTAAAAGTTATTACGTCCCTCGAGTTTCACATGTGAATTATTTCACAAATCTACGTACAAAATAGGTTGGTGTTGAAAGTTTGTCGATATCTGTTGAAGGAAAAATCTAGAAACGTAAGCACGAATTGTGGTAAACTGATCCATATTCCTTATATAGGTACATGATATACTTTAGTACATAGGTATGTATGGATATCCACGGTAAGTAAATAAGACAGTAATCAATTACGATATATCGAAATGTTGTTATGCGTGAAGGAATCTCTACTGAGCCAATATTAAGTATACATAAAACTGAGACTCGTCCATTAAAAAGGTCAATGTCAATCAATGCTAGTAATAACTGCTACAAAAACTCTCTATATAGTACTATAATGTCAATCTCTCAGGCAGTATCTCACATTCTGATGTATTCACTGGTAGTAATAACTGCTACAAAAACTCTCTATATAGTACTATAATGTCAATCTCTCAGGCAGTATCTCACATTCTGATGTATTCACTGGTAGTAATAACTGCTACAAAAACTCTCTATATAGTACTATAATGTCAATCTCTCAGGCAGTATCCCACATTCTGATGTATTCACTGCTACAAAAAACTCTCTGTATAGTACTATAATGTCAATATCTCAGGCAGTGTCCCACATTCTGATGTATTCACTGCTAGTAATAACTGCTACATAAACTCTCTATACAGTACTATAATGTCAATCTCTCAGGCAGTATCCCACATTCTGATGTATTCACTGCTAGTAATAACTGCTACATAAACTCTCTGTATAGTACTATAATGTCAATCTCTCAGGCAATATCCCACATTCTGATGTATTCACTGCTACCGTTTTCCACTTTTTTCTTCCAAACCAAAGAATATTAATTTCTCTTGTTGGTTCAGACCAGTAACAAATATCTTTTACTTGACCTCAATCGTGGAAATTTCCTAAAGGTAAAAAATATCTTGGAGGGAAAATATTATTGTCATTGTATGTTCTGAAAAATGATTAAAAGTATCACTCCTGTGTACCCTCTTCTGGTAGATCAATCATCATTGTGATTTGTTTTTTGAATCTGAGACGCGAACCACTTAAAAAATAATGACTGTGTCCCAAATTCTTTTAAGTATATAAAGATCTGTAAATTGGTACATTTTCGCTGTAGTAAGAAAATATTTTTCTGCTTTAAATTGGGAGATTTTCAGTTTATATTTTTTTATGTTCAGAATCCTGTTGAGGGTTATCACAAAGTTGACATGAGGATGGATCGGATAATGAAAACGAAAAAGATAACTTTTGAAACTGCAGGGTCCAGTAAGGAATTGCGTGGTCCAATAATCGGGAACAATGCACGAAAAAGAAATTCGAGTAGGCACTCACATTGGGAAGAAATAAAATTGTCAGTCTGCCCACGGAAGAAGACGACCAGCGAGAGTTCTTCTCTCTTCCAAGCGTTGCCAAGCGTCTAGAAGAGAACTCTCGGCAAAGTTCTCAATGTTTCCACGAACTAACCTTACCTAATTTAACCTATCCATACCTAACCTTACCTAAATTTGTATTGTTTTCAAGTATTTATTACGAGAAACATGTACACATATCTATAGGAACGGTGTCAATACACATTGGTCATTGCCTTATTTTATTTATTTATTTTATGTAGCTTCTCGGGCAACTAACAGGTGGTATGTCAAATAATTATTAAACACGCACACAATAACAAGTTGCCACATTCTGGAGACTTACGATATTAATCGTCTCACAGATCCAGACTGGAAACACAATTAAAAACTGTGTATGTAGTTTTAAAGTTTTATATAGTTTACCAATGAATTCGCTACATCAGACTTATACACACAAATCGTGTATACTTTCTAAGAATTAATTTTCTAATACTTCTAATAATGTATACTTTCTAAGAATTAATAGTGTTCTGAAACTATACAGTGGAAAAATACTATTAATGCGTGCTGGCTGTGTATGTATACATACAAAAAAACGACAAACTTGCAATTTGCAATTTATTTTTAAAGAATAAATTTTTTTTACAAATTTTTAATTAAATTACTATTATCATAGAAGAACGTGTCTGAATAGCGAGAGGAGTCTGGCGTTCAGTTCTCAATGCCTACCCTAAAAAAATGATTTTTATACCTTCAATTTTGTTTGTTTAATCATACATTTTAATTAGAGACACTGGCTTCACAAAGAAAATATACGATTCAAGAAAAAAATTATTAAATATATAATATTAAGAAAATCTCATAAAAAAAGCTAGCTTAAACCTAGCTCCAAAGCGCAATGTTTTGTAATATGAATTTTCATCATGTTTTTACAGCCAGAAGGAATGTTTGGCAGTAAACCCTGTGTTGATTCATACAACCGAGGTATAACGTTTCCTCATTTCCTTTACCAATATTTATGTATTGACCTAGCAAGATGGATACCAAATATTTTCCTTCTTACTTCATTATGCAGCCAAAATTTTAATGATTTGCGACACAAGGTTTTTATAAAACTATAATTCTTAGCATCTAACAAGTACTATGTCAAATATTAATTTATCGCGCCTCCAAAAACAATTTGCCACATTCTGGAAGCTTACAATATAAATCGTCTGACAGATCCAGACTGAAAATACAAACAATAAAAAACTGTGTCTCACCGGGACCGAACCCGGAACCTTTGTATCAGCAATCAGCCTTTCCAACTGAACCACGAAGGCCGACATAATATATATCCATATAATATTGATCCTTATTAAGATCCTTCTCATCCTATAATTCCATATTGCATCACAGATTGTGTTATATTAAAGTTATATTCTGTGACTTTTCAATTATTTATTTTTGTATCATTTTTAAATTAAACTACGATTAAATCTCATTTATCCGTTTTCGTACTAAACATTATTTCATATAACAGTTTTTGATATAAACTATGACTTATTTACCAGTTTTTGTTCACATTTAATAAATATCACATTTATTGAGTTGAATATAAACTGCATCGGAGAGTAAAGTGTTGGTCACAGACCACTCTTGTGTGTAGGATGTGTATTGTGCATGTTAAAAATACACGCACCTATTGAGATAAAAGCGTGTCATTGCCATAGTAACCGGGAGATGCTGATGTCGTTGTTTGGTCCATATAAATTATGCATCAGGAAGATGCTACGCCACATAATATGTAACGTTATGTGAGTGGGAAATTGGCAAAAAAATAATACAATTGATCCTCAATTTGCGGAAGAAATTGGTTACGTTGAAATGCTCATATTAAAAAAAAATATTTATTTACTTATTTATTTATTTATTTATTTATTTATTTATTACTTATTTATTTATTTATTTATTTATTTATTTATTTATTTATTTATTTAGTTATTTATTTATTTATGTATTTATTTATTTATTTATTTATTTATTTATTTATTTATTTATTATTTATTTATTTATTTATTTATTTATTTATTTATTTATTTATTTATTTATTTATTTATTTATTTATTTATTTATTTATTTATTTATTTATTTATTTATTTATTAAAATCTACGCTCATTAGAGCATTTACATAAATTTGTTAAACAAAAAAAAAATAAAGGTATATAAACTTGTGCATTGCCATTATCATAAAAAAACAACAAAATAAAATAATAAAAACAAAAAATATAAAACATAGGCAAGTAAAAATTAATAATAAAGAGAAAAAAAATACTCAAAACAAAACTTAAAAAACAATAAATGAAAAAAAAAAATTTTTTTTTTAATATAATAAATAAAAATCTCAAAAAATCTAAAAAAAGACAAAACAGCAAAACATAACAAGTTAAAAATATAGTATTAAAATAAATACACTATGAAAATACACTGACAAAAAATAGAAAAAACATAAAAAATAATATAATGAAAGCAAAGAATAAGACAATAATTAAAAAGTTACATGTTATTAAAAAGGATTCTCTGCATTATGTGTATATACACAACAATAAATAAACTGCGATGACTTTTATAGCCGTTTTAGCGCCTTTTTTGTGATAACCTCACCTCATGGTCACTTTGAATATATTATAGGTTTTTGTAAGACTCGCAGCAGAAGTGATTTTCGGGTGTTTCCTGAATAGGACCAAGTTGTCGATTCGCCTCAGTTCAGGTGGTAGTTTATTCCACGAGGCTGGTCCAGCCACAGCAAAAGCACGATCACCGAAGGATGTAGTGTTGACTCTATTTATTTCAGTTAAATTGCCAATCCTATGGAGCCTATGGAGGATTTCCAATGCATTGGCTAATCCTCCATAGAAGTCACCCCTGAATTGCGCCAGACTTACAAGGTCATTTTTGTCTTATTTACCTACTTGTACCAATGTGTAAGTAATGCGAAAAATGCAATGTCACCTCAGGTATAAGAATTGTTGCTTCATTATTTACAAAAAAAAAACAATTCTCTCAATAGATGGCGTTACAACAAAAATAAATAAAAATAATAAGAATGTTGTTCATAATTTCACACATAGATGGCTGTAGTAAAAATCCTTATTTCCTGAAGCGAAAAGAATTGCAGTATTGCAATATATAGAACTTTCGAAAATTGAATTGATAGGGATCTCATTTAAGAGGTGAACGTTGCGCAAGCGCATAAAGTGATGATGTAAACCAGCCGATGACAGGTCGTAGGTGCCTTGATTTCCCGGTTCTCCTACAGTAAAATATTCTAACTTCGTCTCATATCTTTTACTCCCGACAGGGAAAAAAATCCAATGTTTGCGCATATGCAATAATAAAAATATTCGATTTCTTAAGGTGCCACTTATGACGCAATCAAGTGCAAGTTAAACGAGGACATGAGCAGAATAAGTTCCTAGGCTAAGAAGAATTTATAATAGGCCGATGTAAGAGAGGGTAAGAAAAGGATCCAATATAATAATTTAAGATAAAGAAAGATGTTACTTATAGAATGCACGTTGAGATTGTTTGGTCACTAGGGAAAAATAAATGAAGAACGCCTGGCACAGTGAATATACAAAGCGATGTGAAAGATACGACCACTTGAACGACACGACCATGTGAATGACACGACCATATGAACGACACGACCGTGTGAACGATACGACCATTTAAAATTTAAACTATACGACTATTTGAACGACGCGACCATCTGAACGATACGACCATTTGAACGATGCGACAATAGTTGAAATGACACTCTAAAACTGGGAAAATATGATGTTTAAATAAGAAACGAGTATGTATGAGAAGATGCATGAATGTTGATAATGGATGATGAACGCGTGTCAATACAGAAAAATATGGCGTACGGTTCTCTCTGTCCACCCCGTGGGGGACATGGCGAGATGATATGAACGAATATAAGTATAGTTATCGGAAAACAACATGAATTCGTCACGTGGGTGCGCAGTTCGCAAATTTGTGTTATTTTGCTTGGTTGGTATATGTGCAAACCGCCCCCCCCCCCACTCTGTTATTATCATGGTTTTCGGGTGTCACGTTAGAGTCAATCAAAAATACAACAGGCAACAATAATATCTCACGTGAGGTTCTTCACTCGTTGTTCTGAATGTAGTGTATTTTTAGTTGAGACGACACTGGAGTGTGGGCATATACGCACGTTTTGTGATTCCTTTTATAAGGTGATGCACATGCACCCACGTATAGTGGGATATGCCGTGATGGTATGAACTTATCAAAAAAATGCTTGTATCGCAAAACATCTGCAATACGAGGTTTGTATGTAATTAAATATTGTGGTATGGGTATGGAGTAGAATGTATGTACATGACGTGTTTTTGCTCACAACAATAACGTATAGAATTTAATGTTGACAATCGAAATAAAATATTACGATAAATATCAACAAGAAATAAATGTGCTGATAAAAAAAATAAGTTTATTAAACCGGGAAGACAAGGCAACAGATCCGTTAAATAACTGTCTGCAACAAGTCGAAGTCGTTAGCCCTGAAGATGCTCAAGGCATTTCTGCTTCATCAAAAAACATCTCTGTTTGTTATATATTAGGTTAAATTATATTTGATGATGTTACATTTTTCTCTGGGAAACTTAGAGGAAACTATAGAGGACATTTTCTATAGCAGAACAGGGAAATCTATGAATTTTGTAATTTCAAGGCATATTCAATGTTCATTGTCTGAAGATTCCTACGTTGATTTACACTACACCTACACTGTATCGTAAAATATTTCAGAAATCATTTGATATTTACGATTGGGAATACATTTAGATCGCAGAACTCCATAGAGATTTAATATTCCACGATTTTTTAAGGTTTAGAGTGTCCTCAAATAATGTATATCCAATAATTTAAATATATACATATACCTAGATAACCAATATAATGCACAATGTAGACAGGTTATATTGATATTTTTTTATTTCCTTGTTTCAGTTATCATTCTTTGTGCATCCTTGAGATCGTCCACCGGAGAAACTATTCTTCAAGCGATCGACAGTTTGAAGCTATCGCAGACCATCTTGCTCGCCATCGACGTATCCAGTTTCATCCCGTTCCTTCCCAGAATTGTCACCAACAACCCCACAGAGGGAAGTATCCATGATCAACTACAAAATGATGCTCCACTCTTTGAAGAAAACATTCAGAGATTACCTCTAAATGACGATATGAATAAACGAATAAACATAAAACCTTCCGCTGAAACTGCACACGCAGAACTCAATAAACATTTCGATGGCAACAATTTCTTAATTAACAATTTATTGATTGTAAATAACAATGGCAATTTGGAATCTGACGCTTTAAAAACTAGTGCAATAAAATTGAATTTTACTTTGAACAAGTTCATCAGCGATCTTATGAATCGAACCGTTGAAGAAGAGATTAAAAGTCTCAAAAGAAATGAAACCAAAAAGTTAAGAGATCTCAGAAACAAAACAACCAATGTGAAGAGACGCAACGACGAGAGTTCTAAAAGATCTGCTGAAGCAAGACGAACGAGCATAAATTCGTCCATTAAATACTTTCATAAAAATAGAACTAAGACAAGACACGATACAAGAGACAAACAAATAAACAAGCGCAAGAATGATGTTAAGAAATTAGATACACCACCTCTAATTACAATGTCGCATCACGAAGAACATGACAATATATCGAACGTTGAAAGCCACGTGGAAATTGCGACATTAAATAGAGCGAAGATCTCGAGTTACAACGGGAGTGTTGTTAATGACAGCACTCAAAGTAATTGGATACTGAGAGAGAATTCTTTTAAAGTTTCACCTGAGACAAAAGAAAATTCCTTAATCGACACGAAAGATGCGCAGAATGCAAGCGATAATATTTCCGTAGTATCAACGACTAAAACAGAATCGAATATAAACTTTGGTGACGATTTCAGTTCGAGATGGATTCAAATTGGAAATGTAAAATTACATAGTCTGGACTATGACACTGTAGACGCGAGTCCTTTCGAATTCAGTGACAGACGTGGAGTTAGAAGAAAGCGGAGTTGGAATCAAAATAGATACGAGATGTTTGAAAACATCAGCATAGATATGAAAAAGTCCTTTATGATTCTGACCAGCATGGACTCGAAGAATATCGTCTCGGACGTGTTCATGGAGAAGTCTTCGAGGAACGAGCTGTTCGAGCACATTCTGGAGGGCCTCAAAGTCGTCGGCGAGAGCTTCGAGAACAAAACGGCCAAAGTCTTTAAGTTTCTGTTCCTCGATTGGAAGGAGGAGGTGACGGACAACGAAGAGGCCAATGCTGCGTCTCACTGGAGGCCACTGGTGATTCTCCAGTCGACTAAGAACGCCACGTGGAAGAATGATAAGGGTGAAATGTTTCACCAGGGCGACGTGTCGTTGAACATCCTGAAGGTCCAGCCGAACTTCGACGACTGGTTCCGGGTGAAGGGATTCGAGTTTGAGGAGGACTCGTGCTACGGTGATTTCTGTATCAGGGGAGCGCAGATCAAAGTCAATACTACTCATATCATCATCATTGTCAGCGCGGCTCTGCTTTTTTCTGGATTCTGTATCGGGATCGCTTTGATTGTTAGGTAAGATTCAATAATTGATTTTAGAAAAATATTTTTCATAAACGACAAAGATACTGATCAATTTGCCGGTCTTTTTAGCCCAGTTTTTTTTAGATATCTGACTTCTGAACCAATGATTTCGGGTAAGATTCCCGGTACAAAATCATGTATTCGATGTCTTTTTGGTCTGAACTTTTAAAATGTATTAGTAACTTACTTATTATCATGTGGAAGTCTCCAAAATGTTGCAAATTGTTATTGTGTCAATTATGAATCAATGTGTGTAGCTGTTATTTGCCCAAGAAGCAAATTAAAATCAATAAAAAAACATTATTAATACGATGACATTTGTAAATAATTGTGTCATATTTGGCAATCAGAGAGTTGTACATTTAAATGTACAGAGGGCGTACGTGATATCTCCGGTAAGCTGATGAAGAATAGGCTGAAGTGGTTTGGACATACCCGAAGAAAACCGCCAGAATACACAAGAAACACCCTTTACATCCCGAAAATTCTCTTTAACATTCCCGAGGCAAACTAGAAAAAAAAATACATTCCTGTTTGTGGCACAAATTATGCACAGCATTTTTTCATATACAGAGCATGAAGAAATTATGATTTTTCTTTTTATGACATCGAACTTTTCAACTCGTCTTGTACAAAATTTAAATTATCCAGTATGACCACGTTCCCTCATCACGCACGCTTCTCGTAACCTCCCATTTTCTTTTTTTTTTTAATAAATGAATATGTCCTTGTTAAACAAGTACATATACATCTTCCTACGTTCCCTAAAATAATAAAGTAAATGCTTGTGCTATAGGTGAACGAAATCGGTTGAGGCAGGATTCGAACTCGCGATCACTGGATTACTAGCCCAGCGCACTAACGCCACTAACCGCTCTGCCATCGACCCATTCCTTCCAAATTCCTTTTCCTACAGCACAAAATACTTTTATTATCAAGTATGAAGCAACGTTTCCTTTCAATTTATGTTTTACTTGTTATATTTATAATAAAAACATGGCTAATTTATTGCATTACTGCATTTTTGTGTTATCGTATATACTAAATTGGCTGTGTTTTTGTTTTCAATAAATAAATAAAATAAAATAAAACACTGCACTGAACTATCGAGTGTCAGGCAAAAGACCCAAGAGGAGTCCCAGAATACGATGGAAGGGTTTGGTTACAGAGGAAAAGCGGACATGTAATGTCCCTGAGGACGATGCACAGGAGGAGCTGACCCCACCACCGTGTGGTATAAAAGCTCAGAAGAAGAGAGGCAGAGTTGTACATGTAAATGAGCCGTTTACATCAGTTTGATTACTTTGAAGTGAAGAAATATTCACTCAAACATACCTTGGAAAGTGTTTGCCCATTATATTCCCAAAGCTATATAGATAGATCTCTCTTCCATCGTAGTGGGTACATATTCCACAGGCTGACTGTGGAGGTGCGGGGACAAAAGCTGAAATCACTCTTCGACATTTCCGGAGATTTATGCCCATTTTGCTTTTAACCCACATTCTCCAAAGAGACTTTGGCCTCTTGTCCCTTTGTGTGTCGGAGCAATACGGCCTCTTTCGCTTCTTTGAGCTGGAAACAAGGAAGACAAATTACAGATATAATGTATAGAAGTACAACAGTCTGAATATAGGCACGATACAAAATGTCACAGGTATACAATTGAAAAGTAGGCAATGGTATAGAAAAGTATTTATACTATGAAGATACCATTCAAATCTTAAATTCAGATGTTCATTTTTTGCGCATTTATTGAATCCAATTTTTATATATGCTTAGAACTGATGTCATTTTTAAATATTTTTAAATTAATTAATTTATTTATTTATTACAAATTTCGGCTTAGTAACCCGGCTTAGGCTTAGTGTGTAAAAACACATGCAAACAAATCAGTATTTAAACATGATAATACATACAATAACAGAATGATTTAAAAAATAAAAAATATATTAATAAATAAATGAATATGTCTAATGAAATAACAAACGAATAACAATAATATACATATAAAAATAATGTAAAAATGCAGATTGCAAATAGAAAAAAAGAAAATACAAATCTCAAATGTAACAAAAAAGAGGAAATTCCATACAAATATTTCGAAATTCATTAAAAAAATTCATAAAAAAAATGTTATTTTGAACATAAAAATATTGGTGTAAAAAGTATTTATAGTTTGCCAATGACAAATAATAAATATAGCTTAGGATATTAATGAAATTTTCGATCCTTTCTCACGTAATTCTTACTTCTCTGAGCTTATGTTATCCAAAGGTTGTTTTAAAAATAAAAAATATACCTATAGTTAATCCGTCTTAAATTATAAACGTAAACTATCTATAGATTGACGAAAAAGTTTACTTATAAACCGTGACTATCTTTATTACACCTTTATTTAGTAAACGTCAAGATAGGACGGGTCGAAATGTTGATTAACGCTTGATAACGCGTCATACCAAATATTTCAAAATGGCGGATCTTTCACATATTATTATGATCTGACGCATATTCATTTGAGATTGATAGAAAAATTTAATGCTTATAACGTTTTTTCTTGTTATTATTCATCGCAATCGTGTTTAAATTGATTAGACACGGCACGATGAGATGTTTTTTTTCATTTTTCGATGTCAGTTATCCAAAGATAACATGCATTTATCTATTTTTTGACATCTGTGAAGCCAATGCGGCCATATGAAAAAATATAAATGAGGGTGTTCGTAACAATTCAGTGAACTAGTTAGTCACATCTTAGTATACGTTTATAAGTAAGTACCCAAGATTTTTTAATAAGTACCGATCTTAACTATTTTAGACGTGATTATCTAGTTGTGCGTTTAGTAAGTCTCAACGAAATCTAATATGTATGACCGATAATATTTAAATTTTCATACATACATACATACATACCATCACGCCATGTCCCTCACGGGGTAGGCAGAGAGAACCGAAAGCCACTTACTTCTATCTTGACATACATTCATCGCCTCGTCAACATTCATACATCGTTTTATACATTTTCGTCTGTTGTTCACGCTTCTAACATTTCCGTCTTTCAAAATACCGTTCACATGGACGTGCCATCCCTTCCTTGGGTGGCCCCGACCTCTCATTCCATTCCTGTCCGCAATGTATTATATTTTCTTCGTCAGGTGTTCCTCATTCATTCTCCCCATGTGGCCAAACCATCTCAATGTGTTCACTTTCATTCTATTAATAACATCTTTCTTTATCCTACATTCGTTCCTTACGTCCTCATTTCTGACCCTGTCATACATCGTTCTATTACAGATTATTCTTAGCGATCTCATTTCAACTGCATTTATCCTACTTTCGTGCGACTTCTGCCATGTCCAGGTTTCACTTGCAAACGTCATATTTAAATTTTCAATGCACCATAATTTAAAAACATATATTCTTTAAAACATATTTCTTCAATTCTCAGATGCAGATATTTCTTTTTCCTTCATACTTCTTTTTTTAAATATACTTTTATTATTATCCATTTTGTTTATGTTATGTTTTAGACCAGAGATTATCAAACTTATTTCTTTTACCGCCCCCTTTGAAAATAAATTATTTTTCAGCGCCTCCAATTTTTTATACACTCCTAAAATTTAAAAACCACAATTTCATTACTTTAATTAATTTAGTTATAGTGTGCTAAGTTTGTCGGTTCTGGTGTTTGAACTAACATTCTAAATTAGAATTTTTTACGAGTGAGAGCAATTAAAACGCTACTTCATAATATTAAGAATATAATATTTTAATCAAATTAAAAGAAACAATATAGTTTGGTAATCAATTTTAGTTTGAAAACTAATCTAATCAGATGGATGAATTTGATGATTTTTAACAAGTTTATTGATATCAGGTTCGATTTTACTCAAAAACATCAGTATCATACAGGGTAGAAATATAAACTAGTAATTCGATATTGAGTAGTAGGTAGGTTTTGATTTTCGTGAAATTTAAAAAATAAAGTAAGTGAAATTACAAATCAACTATCGCCCCCCTACACCACGCCAACGCCCCCCATTTTTTCTGGTCCCCTTAACGCCCCCCTCTAGGTCTCCAACGCCCACAAGGGGGCGTTATCGCCCACTTTGAGAAAGACTGTTTTAGACTTTTAAAACACAATGTTCACACTTACCCTACGAGAGGATGTCAGGATTTTAGACTTCCAAAAACGAGATTAACAAGTATACAAAATAGTTTATACCATAAAGGTCTTAAAATATATAATAGTTTGCCACCAAACATAAAACAAACCACGAGTCTTGCCACCTTTCGTAGTCTAGGTGCTGAATACAAAGTTAAAAAATATTAATGTTCTCCATACTTTTACATGTTTTAATAATTTAGTGTCATACTATGTATTTATTATAGGATAACCTAGTCTACACGCCATTTTTGAAAAACCTAACCTACACAAGTTTGGTAAAAAATAGGTTGGTTAGGTTTGTTTGTAGTTATAATTGCGACTGGCGTGAGCCAGTTGCATTACATATTAAAAAAAAGTAACTAAAATATTTAAAAAAATAACTAAATTGGTATTTTTACCAAACTTTTATAGGTTATGTTTTACAAAAATGGTGTGAAAACTAGGCTATCCTGTCCTATTCTGATTCGTTTCAGAGTACGAAAACGTCTGTAAACAACGGGCGACCATGGATAAAAGGATTTTGTTCGCGCGGTGTGAAGTAATGAGTCTTGTATAAATGCAAGAACCTTTTTTACATTTCTCATGTACTAAAATTCAGACGGATAAATTTAGACGAATCAGAATTGGACATATTCTGTACCATAATTTAAGATTGTATAATAAAAAAAAATTTATATACTTTTCGTTTACACTAGATGTATTAATTTTGTATTTTTACGTCTAAATAAAAGTTATTACTACTACTACTAATGTTTTGTTAACACGTGAAAACCTATAGGTAACTAGTGTATATTTTATTGGTGGTTTCTTTTGTATCTTATCATTTGTATGTACTGTTGGTTTTTCAATGCAATAAAATAAATAAATAAATAAATATATGTTATGCCTACTCGACTTAAAAATAATAAATAAATTTGGAATGGTAAAATAAAACCAAAGTTTTCAGTTCTACTAATTTAATGACACTGACTAGTTTCGGTCATCCAGTGACCATTTTCAAAGTGTCTAGTAAAAGTAAAAAAAAAAACCACTCGACTTACATACTTTCACAAACAAACACGTGTATTTATGACAGCAACTTAAAATAAATGATAAAAATGTCACTTTTTATCAGGTATGAGCCACGAAATGCTCCACTTCCGGTTAAAACGGAAAATAGATGACGTTTAATCGTATTATTTATGACCGCCCCCTTTCAGCTAAGCCAGTCAATTTCGGCGTGTCAATAGCAACCCCCCACACCTCCCTCAATCCGTTCATCCCCTTAGAAGAAGCATAGAAATAAATTCTCGAGAATGAGAAGAAGACAAAAAGGGGGTAAGATTTATGAACACCTTAATTAGCTTTTGTAACGACTCTCCATTTCCGAGGTCATATTGGATGCCAAGTAGGTACCTACTTATGAAGAACCTACCCTAATTTTTGACACTGACATGACCTGATTATAAGATTCTTGAAGACATGGAATAAAATATTTTTACAGAACTAATGTAGAAAAAAAAATAAGAAAGATTGTTAACGTTTTTCATTCACACCATCACGGCATAATATCCACGGTTACCAGCGATACATATACGTAACCCCACACACAATTCTCGTTTCACCTCAAAGGCTCTAATGAAAAGGCACTTCGGAATGAGTATTGAACCTCATTGCTAAACCATGTACATAAGATGTTGTTATGCCTCCTATCATATTTTCAATTACCCGGCCAAAAACGTTTTAAATTACTCTTGTAAATTGATAACATAAGATCCCTTAACTTGTTTAAATGCTGGTTTATTGAACCCAGAATATTTTTTACTCCTCACTAACCCAAAGGGATATTTTTATTTTTATTTTATTTCATTAAAAAGGGTACATTGACAGACATCCATCTTACAATTTTCATAAAAAGAAAATAATATTGGTTATTATTATGAGTGTTGGACGTCCAATTATGGATGCACACAAAATTATATTCAATCAAGTAAGAGTTACATAAATAAGAGAATATTCGGTTACCAAAGTTAAGTAAAAAAAAGAAGAAGAAAAAAAATAGTTACATAAGTCAAGCAAAAAAAAAACAAGTTATAGAAATTACACAAGTTACATAAGTCGAAGTAAAACAATAGGCACGTACATAAGAAGTTAAAAAAAGTTATATAAATATTAGAGAAAAATCAATTTCAAGCAGATTACAATCAAATAGCATATGATAGGATAGTAGGGAGTTATAATTTCGCAATTTTTAAGGGAATTTTTTATTGCAGATTATCAACTAGTATCATGCTGAGATTGTATTCTGAAAGTTTAATCACAATGTATCTGTGTGTGTGTGCTATGTGCTGTGTGCTATGTACGGCGTGTTTATTTTACTTTATAGATTATAGACTAAAGTATTCGTTCGATTCTTTTCAAATATTGTAAATATGTATATCTAATACTCGCTTAGACCCCATTAGATTTTGAAGGATATCTGAATAGTGCTTCTCATTTTTTTTAACTGCCAAATATTTCAAAGTGACCCCAAGCTCAGGAAACTTAAAATTTTAAATTTTTATATACTAATTGGTAAAAAGGCAAATCACTTTCATAAAATGGCATTGAAGAAATGTCAAATTTTTGAAGCAAAATAATTAAATAAAAAAATATTGTAAAATCTCATTTTATAAAAATGTTGAAAATATTCCATACAAAATTTTGATACTTTGTGGAGTGATTTGCGACTTGGTAGTGAGGAGGTTAGTGTTGGCCACAACCCACTCATTTATAACATGGCTACACAGGGGACACCAGAAATCAGAATTTAGGTCCTTTATACTTTTCCAAAGAAGCGCACTACGTAGCGTTGGGGAGGGTTTGCAATCTGCTCAAGAATTTTTTTACTCCTCACTAACACAAGGTGATATAGTGGGGAGTTATGATTTCGCAATTTTTAAGGGTATTTTTTTTTTGCAGATTATCAACTAGTATCATGCTGAGATTGTATTCTGAAAGTTTAATCACAATGTATCTGTGTGTGTGTGATATGTGCTGTGTGCAGTGTGCTATGTACGGTGTGTTTATTTTACTTTATAGATTATAGACTGAAGTATTCGTTCGATTCTTTTCAAATATTGTAAATATGTATATCTAATACTCGATTAGATATATGAATAGTGCTTCTCAATTTTTATAACTGTCAAATATTTCAAAGTGACCCCAAGCTCAGGAAACTTAAAATTTGAAATTTTTATTTTCAAATTCGTTAAAAGGCACATCACTTTCACAAAATGGCATTGAAGAGTTATCAAGTTTTCATAATAAAATATTTAAATGAAAAATAATTTAACAAACTCATTTCATGAAAATGTTGAAAATTTTCCATACAAAATTTGAATACTTTATAGAATGACTTGCTAGTGAGGAGTTTAGCGTTGACCACAACCCACTCGTTTTTTTTATTGCGAATTCTGTTCCTGAGCATCTTCCCTGTGATAGCCCTTAAAACCTTCATTTCCGATGTTCGTAGGAGGTTTTTGGTTCTGGTGGTGTCGGCTCTTGTCTCCATGATTGGTCTAACACATGTCTTATAAATTCTGACTTTATTATCCGTTCTTATATGTGATGCCATAAATACTATCCCCGACCATAAATACTATCCCCGACCATAAATACTATCCCCGACCATAAATACTATCCCCGACCATAAATACTATCCCCGACCATAAATACTATCCCCGACCATAAATACTATTCCCGACCATAAATACTATCCCCGACCATAAATACTATCCCCGACCATAAATACTATTCCCGGCCATAAATACTATCCCCGACCATAAATACTATCCCCGACCATAAATACTATCCCCGACCATAAATACTATCCCCGACCATAAATACTATCCCCGATCATAAATACTATCCCCGACCATAAATACTATCCCCGACCATAAATACTATCCCCGACCATAAATACTATCCCCGACCATAAATACTATCCCCGACCATAAATACTATCCCCGACCATAAATACTATCCCCGACCATAAATACTATCCCCGACCATAAATACTATCCCCGACCATAAATACTATCCCCGACCATAAATACTATCCACAAATTGAAATACGCGCAACGATCCATGGAGCGGTAAATATTGGGCATAAGTCTGAGTGATACAAAACAAATACAGAAATCAGACGCCGAACAAAAGTCGCCCGATATCATGGATCGGATCGCAAAATTGAAGTGGTAATGGACAGACAGCCAAATTCAAGATGGACTCCCAAAGTCTTAAAGCGGAGGCCATTGGAAAACAAAAGGCGTGTCGGTCGGCCGCAGAAGAGATGGGCCGACGATATTGTTGTGGTCGCCGGAAAAAATGGATTGAAGCGGCACAGGATAGAGAAAAAAAGAGGCCTACATCCAGCAGTGGAGGGAAGGCTAGGAAGAAAAAGAAGAAGAAGCCCTCACTGTGGTTCGAATGGTAGATTTTACACCACTGTACATGTCGGTGATTGCATCATTATAGGTTTCTGGTATATGTGTCGTACGTAGGCTCCACCGCGTGTGGTATTACGAGGAATCTTCTTATTTTTTAAAGGGAATTTCATCGTTGACAATGTCCTTGTTTCTTTCTGTGACTATACAATTCATTTTAAGAGGGTTACTGCTGCCGACCAACGTACCTATTTTTTCAATTTGAATTTGCATCATTACTACAAAACGAAAAAATAACCAAGTTAGTTTGGATATAAATAAAGAAAAATATACCTTAACGGGGTATGCTTATTATTTTCTTACAAGAATATATACAAAACATAATCAAAAAGTTAAGGTATATTTCTCTTTATTAATATCCAAACTTACTAGGTTATTTTTTTCAAAATGATTTGTTTAGTAATAATGATGGTATATCAAATTGAAAAAATAGGTACGTTGGCAGCAGTCACCCTCTTAATGCAACGTTACATAATATTTTTCTAGATATTTTTGTCTTCTTTAATTCAAAAAAATATGTTGAACTACGCCTTATATTTTATTGAAAATATAAGATAAAGGTTGAAAATCGGGGTACCTATGCCATTATTTTTCTACAAAAATTTATACAGAACATTATCTAAAAGTAAAGATATGTTTTTCTTTATTAATACCAAAACTATCCAATTTATTTTTTCAAAACGATTTGATAAGAAATAATTATGGTATATCAAATTGAAAAATTGGTACGTTAGCAGCAGTTCCCCCCTTAACAGAGTCTTGAGAGTTGTGACATATAATTTTATAAGTCTTACACAACGGAGTAAGAAATCAACGAACGACCATCCTCAATGTGTTTAATCGTCTTTGTCAAACCATATTTCTTATTTTTCTTCCCTCTAATGGATTCACGATCATTAAAAGTGAAATATATTCCTAAGACTACCTATTTCTTTCTGTGTGTGTACTCTGCCTCCCTCAAATGAGACATTGAGATACCTCACGGAGCAATTAGCCGGAATGGAATGGGTGTGTCCTTTTAGATTTAGATACACATTCTTCGTCTTAAAACCCAACATTTAATTTTCTGCTTCTGTTGAGATGGATCCATTATTTTTCATTTGGCAGTCCCGATGCGGCTCTGTGAAATTGAATTAATATATTACAGGACAGCACTCAGGGCGTTGATTTAATATTCTGTTTTTTTTTATTTATAACAGAAATAGAATATGATTTAAATTAAATCATTTTTATTTTTTTAATTGTCAATACTGACGGTGTTTAATGTGTTGAACTCCATTATACTAGGTATTTCTTTAATCAAACAAAAATGATTGTGGTTCTACATATATATTTTCCTTATAATAGGACGACCGTTTCGGCTGACTAGGCCCTTATCAACTAGTTGCAACAGTTGATAAAAGCCTAGTCAACAGTTGTAGTGTGGCTAATGTTGGGAAATTACTTCTGTGCAGGTGTTTTCAAGAGATATAGAATAATAAGGTAATGTAAAGTAATTTGTATAGTTGTAAAATAAACCGATTTCTAGTAGGTATATAAGAAAAAGACACTACTCTATGTTTACCAGTTGACGAGGACCTACTCAGCCGAAACAGTCGTCCTATTATAAGGAAAATATATATGTAGAACCATAATCATTTTTGTTTGATTAAAAAATATACCTAGTATGAATCATATAATATGTTGTTTTCTTTTTACTGATAAGATTATTTTTTTAATTAAATAATTCTTCTTTTTAATTGATTTATTGTTTTTATTGACGAGTTTGGTGCAAAATCCATCATTTTCATTAGAGTAATGAATCAGATTGGTATCTAGATGGCAGAGCGGTTAGCACGCTGGCTTAGTAATCCAGTGGTCGCGATTTCGAATACTGCTTCGACCGATTTCGTTCACCTATAGTACAAGCATTCATGCTTAATTTAGGGAATGAAGGAATATGTATATGTACTTGTTTAATAAAGACATATTCTCTCTCTTTTTCTCATTCTCTCAGCGCTTTTGTCCCGTTTTATCGGGGTACGCTTTGACCATGATCCTGGAATTGGCGAGTCTGGTTATTGCTTTGAAGCGACTGCTATCTGATCTTCGTAACCCTTAGAAAGGGGAACCAGACAAATTGGATCATGGCTGCATATAGTTAGTGATATAAATCCGCAAATAGATTTTTTAAAAATCCAGAGGTGCATGCCCCGCCCGGATTCGAACCGTCGACCTCACGCATGTGAGGCGACGACCTTAGCGCTGGGCTATCGCCGCTATAAATAAAGACATATTCATTCAAAAAATATGAACAGCAGAAGAGCGTATATATGAGCGTATATTATTGTATGGAGGTTTATTAAGCGAGAGATGTTGGTCTGGCGTTCGGTTCTCTCTGCTTATCTAGATTAATAATTAATAATAATTAAGAACTTTTATTGTAATAAACAACGTAACGGCCTTATTGCCCGCAGGCAATTTTAACCATTCAACCACCATAGTAAATTCAATCAGTTAGAGGAGTAATTAACAAGTGAATACAAATAAAAAAAAATAATAAGAAATTAAAAATACAAAACAAAAATAAAAACAATACAAAAATAAAAAAAACATACAGGTTTATAAACCCTTCATATTCAAAATTTAAAATGTTTATAAATACCTGTATGCATACATACAACCACGGCAAATCTTTACGATGTGGGTAACCAGCGACAGGTTTGCGGGTGTGTATTACATTAAAAAGGAAGCATGACATATGCTTGTAAAAAATATACACACACACTAGCCTTATCTCGCCTAAAAAGACAACGTTCAGAATGGGTAGTGACCCTCATTGTGAGATGTTATTGTTGCCTGTTGTATTTTCGATTACCCGGCTCTTACGGAAACACCCGAAAACGATGATAATATCGAATATTTTTTATTATTGCATATGCGCAAACATTGGATTTTTTTCCCTGTCGGGAGTCAAAGATATTTTTTAACAGATTTTTTAATTATCTCAATAGAGACGAAGTTGGAATATTTATTGTAGGAGAACCGGGAAATCAAGGCACCTACAGGGCTTACGACCTGTCATCGGCTGGTTTACGTGATCACTTTATGCGCTTGCGCAACGTTCACCAATTATGCCTTTTAATGAGATCCCTATCAATTCAATTTTGAAAGTTCTATATATTGTAATACTGAAATTCTTTTCGCTTGAAAATAAGGAATTTTTACTACAGCCATCTATGGGTGAAATTATGAACAACAATCTTATTATTTTTATTTATTTTGTTGGAACGCCATCTATTGAGAGAATTGGTTTTTTGTAAATAATGAAAGCTACAATTCTTATATCTGAGGTGACAATGCATTTTTCGCATAGAAGTCACCCCTGAATTGCGCCAGACTTATAAGGTCATTTTTGTCTTATTTACCTACTTGTACCAATGTGTAAGTAATCGAATATTTTTTATATATTCGATTTATTTTTTAAAATTTGATTTCCCGGTTCTCCTACAATAAATATTCCAACTTCGTCTCTATTGAGATAATTAAAAAATCTGTTAAAAAACGATGATAATAGAAAATAATGGAAGCACTATTCTTAACCGGTACCTCACAGTAAATTACCTTAAAAATCCTCACCTCATTTATAAGGACTGTTGCTTTTGTTTTGTTGTTTTAAAAATTACGTCTTTTAATATTCCTACAAAGTTCAAGTAATGATTATTTGGTTTTACTTACATAGTTTTAACTCACTTGCTCATGCACTTGGACTTATAATGTGATTATTTTGATTTAATACAACATTGATGATGTTACACAAGGATTGATTTATTATTAGGATATATTATGTCGATCGACAGATGATATTTTGCGGTTTTAACACTCCGGATTTATTTTTTAACAGATTTTTAATTATCTCAATAGAGACGAAGTTGGAATATTTATTGTAGGAGAACCGGGAAATCAAGGCACCTACAGGGCTTACGACCTGTCATCGGCTGGTTTAAGTGATCACTTTATGCGCTTGCGCAACGTTCACCAATTATGCCTTTTAATGAGATCCCTATCAATTCAATTTTGAAAGTTCTATATATTGTAATACTGAAATTCTTTTCGCTTGAAAATAAGGAATTTTTACTACAGCCATCTATGGGTGAAATTATGAACAACAAGTGAACGTTGCGCAAGCGCATAAAGTGATCACGTAAACCAGCCGATGACAGGTCGTAAGCCCTGTAGGTGCCTTGATTTCCCGGTTCTCCTACAATAAATATTCCAACTTCGTCTCTATTGAGATAATTAAAAATCTGTTAAAAAATATCTTTGACTCCCGACAGGGAAAAAAATCCAATGTTTGCGCATATGCAATAATAAAAATATTCGATTACTTACACATTGGTACAAGTAGGTAAATAAGACAAAAATGACCTTATAAGTCTGGCGCAATTCAGGGGTGACTTCTATGCGAAAAATGCATTGTCACCTCAGATATAAGAATTGTAGCTTTCATTATTTACAAAAAACCAATTCTCTCAATAGATGGTGTTCCAACAAAATAAATAAAAATAATAAGATTGTTGTTCATAATTTCACCCATAGATGGCTGTAGTAAAAATTCCTTATTTTCAAGCGAAAAGAATTTCAGTATTACAATATATAGAACTTTCAAAATTGAATTGATAGGGATCTCATTAAAAGGCATAATTGGTGAACGTTGCGCAAGCGCATAAAGTGATCACGTAAACCAGCCGATGACAGGTCGTAAGCCCTGTAGGTGCCTTGATTTCCCGGTTCTCCTACAATAAATATTCCAACTTCGTCTCTATTGAGATAATTAAAAATCTGTTAAAAAATATCTTTGACTCCCGACAGGGAAAAAAATCCAATGTTTGCGCATATGCAATAATAAAAATATTCGATTACTTACACATTGGTACAAGTAGGTAAATAAGACAAAAATGACCTTATAAGTCTGGCGCAATTCAGGGGTGACTTCTATGCGAAAAATGCATTGTCACCTCAGATATAAGAATTGTAGCTTTCATTATTTACAAAAAACCAATTCTCTCAATAGATGGCGTTCCAACAAAATAAATAAAAATAATAAGATTGTTGTTCATAATTTCACCCATAGATGGCTGTAGTAAAAATTCCTTATTTTCAAGCGAAAAGAATTTCAGTATTACAATATATAGAACTTTCAAAATTGAATTGATAGGGATCTCATTAAAAGGCATAATTGGTGAACGTTGCGCAAGCGCATAAAGTGATCACGTAGACCAGCCGATGACAGGTCGTAAGCCCTGTAGGTGCCTTGATTTCCCGGTTCTCCTACAATAAATATTCCAACTTCGTCTCTATTGAGATAATTAAAAATCTGTTAAAAAATATCTTTGACTCCCGACAGGGAAAAAAATCCAATGTTTGCGCATATGCAATAATAAAAATATTCGATTACTCCGGATTTAGATAATGATGTTCACAGTAAAACGTCCAATGATAATGTGGGGCGGATAGGGGAAGGTATACGGAAATACATGGGAGAGAAGGAGACAGATATAGGTTTTTATCAAACTTGCATAAATCGTAAAAATGTGGTATTATATTGAATGTATTGCACTTAACAGCTTTCATTGTTTATAAATAAACCAATCTCTCAATAGATGGCGTTACAAAAACGTTTCTTCGTTACTTCATAGATGGCAAGCGTAAAAATGTCTTATTTTCAGGTGAATCGTTACTCATTTTACAAATATATAAAACTTTCAAAAATTACATTGGAACTCAATAAGAAGGCATAATTGGTGAAAGTTGCGCAAGGGCATAAAGTGATCACGTAAACCAGCCGATGACAGGTCGTAAGCCCTGGTGCCTTAAGTTCCTGGTTCTTCTTTAATATTCCAATTTCGTCTCTATTAGATGTTAAAAAGTCTGTCATTAAAAATAATTTCAAATCATAAATTTATTCTTATGTTTAATTTCCAATTGCTTTTTAGGCAACCAACAGGTTCAATGAAAACCCAAAAACAAGTGGCCACATTATGGAGACTCTCAATAATTATCGTCCAACAGACCCGGAGTGTCTCCACCGGGAATAAAACCTAGGACCTTTGGCTCAAGTGTCAGATATCTAATCAACTATGCCACGAAGGCCGAACTTCAGCCTTTTTTGAAGTTCCGCTTCGAACGCCTCCATCTTGGCTTGTAATAATATAAAGTTTCATTATTTGTCTGGTCGGCCCTAAAGAATTTCTCCAAAAGTTTCGGTGAAAATTCGAGAAATTTGAAGTTTTCCCAACTCCACTCTGCCCACTTTTCTATCACTACCCCCCCCCCCCCACATCTTCAAATAAAGTGATGTCTTTGAGTGGCAGCGATTCTTGGAAGCAGACGGTATCCATCTTTACGCCGTTCATCTCTACGGCATCCATCTCTACAGAGAGAAAGTGACTGGCGGTCAAATGGTTTAAATTTAGACTTTTTCATTTTCACACTGCCTCCTCCATTTCTTTGAGAAAGTGAGAAAAAATGATTAATTCTGAAACCAGTTACGAAGTAAATTGAGTCAATGGTTTCCTATTTTAGTGTACTATAATTAAAATCCATTTCGACGTCCAAATCGGTAAACATAGATTTTTATTTTTTTACTTGTTGATACCTATCTCCTTTACACACGTCGGGGTCACCAATTATTTGGGGGTAAATGTTTATCGTTATATATCAGAAGTATCAACGTATTTTTTACTGTGTATCTTTTCCTGTTTTCCAACTGTCGATTCGTTCATGAGAATTCAATTCTCTGAATGAATCGACATTATTAAGCCAAGATGCGTGTACGAAGGAACATTTCGTATGGCGTAGTGGACTTTTTGCATGCTAATAACGCCAACTAGAGGCCTCGCAGAATATATGTTCCCATACATGGATTTACTCAGAATTCGGAGTAGAACATTTTATGTGAGTTTTGTGTGTGTGTGTGTGTGTGCGTGAGGGTGTGTGTGTGTGTATGAGGGTGTGTGTGTGTGTGTGTGTGTGTGTGTGTGTGTGTGTGTGTGTGTGTGTGAGGGAGTGTGTGTGTGTGTGTGTCTGTGTGTGTGTCCGTCCGTCCCATATAACTTTTGATCCGCTCAATTAACAGAGCCTAAATTTTCATAATATATAGACAATTATAGGCCTACAAAACTTTTATACTCAGAATCGTGAATTTTTGTTGTAGTCAGGGGTTATCAACTTTTGAAATTTTGATTTATTTTTCCATATATCTCAGAAACCGTAAAAGCTAGAACGCTGAAATTTGGTATAAACATAGCCAATAAAAATCATAGATTAGTTTTTCAAAAAAATTCCAAGGTTTCTCAAACATTTTTTATGAAGAAAAATATTTGTTTATGGTAAATTTATGAGTTTAACTGCGTATATTTCCAAATATTTTAAAAATATCGAAATAAGACGTGACGACATTGCTTCATACAATTTGTATGGCAATCGCCTATACACAATATGTAAGAAGACTTAATAGTTTGATAGGTACTTAATGTCCAAACATATGTACATACAGAACCATCATGCTGCTTTCATGTTCCGGGTAGGAAAAGAGGACTGATTTCCATACTGTCCTTTCTTGACATACATACCAACATGTGAAATAAAATAAAATAAAATAAAATGCATTAAAATTTTCAATAATTTGTATTTATGGGTTTATAGTTTGGTACTTTTTCTTTAACTATACATACTATCGCTATCGACAATTGGATCTCATATGTTACATGCAACTAGTTTATTTAAATCATTTTGAGCACATGTGCACAATGGCGGGCTTATTACCAGATGGCAATATCTTCCAACCAACGATATTCATTTGAAATAAATTATTTTTAATACGTACGAACAATTTAATTTTAAAAGCCTTTAAGAAGTGTTGTCATAGTTATGGCGCCTTACTTTTGTTAGATTCCCAGTAGGTTAATTTTTTTACAGAGATCTTGGTCATACCTCTGAAGTTTCTTATTTAAAAAGATCTGAATTCCACGATTGTGAATCTTCCATTCACATTCGTCGATTGTTCTTATGCACTATGGTGCCGAGATTGCTTATGTAGAGGGCTCCATGAGCTACTTTTCGTGTAAGGCATTTTTTCTTGGCGTTCTGTGAAGGGACCGATTAGTCCCCATATGCAGAGCGGGTGGTGGTGGTTGTAGCGATATATGAATAACATCTATAATGAAAATATATATATACATATAAAACAAAAAAAAGGTAAAAAAATGATGAGGTGTTGCAAAAATGTTATTATTGTACATATCATATATCTTGTAAATTTATATTTGTAATAATTTAACGCAAAACAAACGTAAAATGAATGAATGAATACATTAAATAAATTTCTCCTCTGCTGGGGATCGAACCCAGGACGGCCACACAGAAGCAAAACGGCTTACTGACTATGCTAAGACGATCGGCAATTTTATATATAGGTACTATGTAAAATAAAATAAATGGGATTCACTTCATAAAAAAAAAATTTTGTTAAAAGAAAAAATATTAGTTTTTTAAACATTTTTTTTTTGTTTTCAGAAATTTCCTGTTGAAGAAGAGGCTATCGAAAGGACCAAATAAGATCGTTTTGACAGCAACAGATTTTGTGTTTCCTCAGGTCCCGGACAGCAGAAGAGTGAGTATAGTTGATTTTATGTTTTCAAATTTTATTTTTTATTTTATTTTGACAGTTATGCAGAAAAAATGAGTGGATTATGGCCAACGCTAAACTCTTTATTACCAAGTCCTCCACAGAGTATTCTTATTTTATTTGTAAAATTTTCAGCATTTTAATGAGTTTATAATTGGGTTTATAATGAAAACTTCACAATTTTTTATTATCATTTTATATAAGTAATGTGCCTTTTTACCAATTTGAAAAGAAATCTTATTTCAAGTTAACTGAACTAGGGGTCACTTGTAATTTTTGACAGCTAAAAAAACGGAAGCACTGATATATCCTTAAAAATGTAATGGGGTCTAAGCGAGTATTAGACATTATTAGAGTTAATTTGCCAACCGGAAATTAACTTCAGTCTATAATCGATAAAATAAAATAAACTCGCCGTACATTGTACATAGCACACACTGCACAAACACACAGATAAATTGCGATGAAACTTTCAGAATATAATCTCATGATACTAGTTGATAACTTCATCAAGTATGTAAGTATGTATGTATGTAAGTATGTAAGTGTGTAAGAATGTAAGTATGTAAGTATGTAAGTATGTTAGTATATAAGTATGTAAGTATGTAAGTATGTTAGTATATAAGTATGTAAGCATGTAAGTATGTAAGTATGTAAGTATGTAAGCATGTAAGCATGTAAGCATGTTAGTATGTAAGTATGTGAGTATGTAAGTATGTAAGCAAATAAGTATGTAAGCAAGTAAGTATGTAAGTATGTATGTATGTAAATAAGTAAGTTGTTAGAAGTATGTATGTATGTACATATTTTTTTTTTTTTTTTTTTTTCGTTATCACACGACAGCTGCTGGCCAGTTATGGTGTGATGTGCGGTTCGATGACGGCTACCTCTGTTTAAGGTACGATTTAAAGCGCCTTATATTCCAATGGAAAATATCTACCTCGTCCGAGAGTGAGTTTATTTTTTCCATAATGCGCACCAGAGTGCTGCGGGCCACTACATCCGTTCTGGAATGGGGGACGTTCAGAAGATTATGACCTCTACCCCTTATGTAGTTGGGTGGCACAAAAAGCCCTAGCCATTCTAGCAGTTCTGGACAATCAATAAGATTGTTGAAAATCTTGAAGCCGGTCAAAAGTAGTGCGTTATCACGCCTGCTTTCAAGACTCATATAAGAACAGGACGTCAGAAGTTCAGGGTGGTGCATGTATGTCGGATATACTCCGTGCATTCGCATATACAGGTACCTCATGAACTTCTTCTGAATTTGCTCCAACATATCGGAATATTTTCTTTGGTAGGGCGCCCAAACTGCGCTTCCGTACTCCAATTTGGTACGCACCATACAGTTGAAAATATTTTTCAATGTTTCATGGTTAGAAAAGTATCTTCCAAGGCGCATTGTAAAGCCCAGAAGTTGACCGCATTTGGTAGTTACTAATGGTATGCGCTCCCAAACCTTCCATCTATTGGGATGAAACTTTAGTAAATTGTCGAGCGTATCTATGTATAACCGGGATGGTTTTTGGAATTAAACATTTTTCTTTTTACATTCTTTTAAATTTAAAAAATAAGTATTTTTATTTTATATATCTACATACAATGGAGTTCTATCAAGAATTGTCGATCGTAAAACTAAACATACATTTTTCTTCTTCTTTTTTTTCGTCGTGATTCACACAGTTATTTTGTACATATAGGTAGGTAGGTATATAGAACAAAGTGATTCATTTATGTGGAATAGTTTCATTTTACTATTCGTCGACTACTATTAGTTCTTGTTGCCTCAAATGATCTGAATTGATTCAATATTTATGGTAATGCGGAACATTCGCTTATTGAAACTCTGGATGAATAATAATTCCAGCCATAAAATGCATTTTATGTAAAATAAATCCAAGGACGACGTGTTTTTCAGAATCCGTGAATGTACATTTAATGGAGTATTTGCCTCGGGGATTTAGTACATTTAGACATTCAGTTGAAATGCAGAGTTGATAATGTGTTATTTATGGCAATTGTAATAAGTTTTATGAAACTGTAACATGGGCTCGTACCTTTTTAACAAAACTACGTAAATAAAAATCGACTGCACACCGCAGCATATGTATGTCATGATCGGTCGCACCCATGTCTTATATATTCTGACCTTGCTGTCAATACGCATGTATTTATTTGAAATTGAAATGAAATGAAATGATTTATTTCCATTATTTACACATATATGTATATAACAATAACAAAAAATAACTATATTTTAAAGATACTTATTATAAACATACATAGGAACAGTTATTCCTATTTGGAAATTTACTGCCTCACTAGAAAAGTCTGTTCTGAGGCAGTACTTTTTCAATTTGGCCTAAGGTTACATGTTTTTGAATGCAAAATAATTAAACATAAACACAAAAGAAAAATAATCAGAATAATATAAAGTGATCTCTCAGTTATTTTCTCCCTCCCATATAATTGTAGTGGAAATGATGGATGGCACCAGCCACCAAGCTATGGTACAGTTTCTCAGGTTATGAAGGCACATAGCAGTGAACTATGTAAGGATATTTAACAGGACATGAGCAGATTGTATTCTGCCATTTCTTTTCAGCCAGTCAATTACCAGTTTTTTGAAGTTTTTTTCGTCGCGTGACATATTGTGTTTTATGTCAGGTAATATTCAGACCATATTTTTTAGACATCCAGATATGGCAGATGCTGTATTGACTTGTTTGCATTCTTCAGTGTATAGGTTATTAAGACTGCAGGGGGGCAAGTCTATTCCAACCGGCGAAATCAAAACCCTCGTGATTACCCATATCATGGATATAATTATCATATAGAGTTCTAAAGACATCTAAAGATATTATAGAACTCCATATAATAATTATATCCATGATATGGGTAATCGTGAGGGTTTTGATTTCGCCGGTTGGACCAGACTTTCCGCCCAGATCTCTACTCGTAAATATTTATACATACTTTTCACTAGGACATATTTTTATTATTTATTTCATTTTATATATTTTTTACAAATACAATGATAAAACTTGAAAACAACATAGAAAAAAAAATACGTTGAAACTCTCTTGATAGAGTTATTAACTTGTGTACGTGAGAGGACTTTCGTTTTTCACATTACCTGCTTATTTTTACACACAAACAATATTTAAGCATTTAAAGGATTGTTTTTTGCCAAAGATACGATCTTTATGACCTATTTTATATTTGTTCTGGGGGGCAAGTCTAGTCCGACCGACGAAATCAAAACCCTCACGATTACCCATATCATGGATATAATTATTATATGGAGTTCTATAATATCTATAGATGTCATAGAACTCCATATCTTGATAAGTATTTATTTATTTCTTTATAAACGGCATAAAATGCCTTTTACATACATAGATAAAAACACATATTGATGATGAAAAAAAAAATCAATTAGGTATACACTTGGCAAAAAAACTGAAACCTAAACAGTAAGACAAAAATAAAAAAAAACAATAGATGTAAGCAAACATAAAAAAAAGATTATACATATGGACCCAAAATAAACCAAAACAGTAAACCAACAAGGGTGCCAGCAGTGAAAAAAAGAGAAGGAAGAAATACATTTTATTTTTTAATTACTATTAGATTTTTATAGGTTATGACATGTGGTCTGTCCTCAATGTTTTGTGTTGTCCTAAGGCTTTGCTGAAAACCAGCAGCACTCCAGGGATACTTGGTAGTGCGCAGCTGAGCAATAGCCTTTTTGTTGTCAATTGTAGTTCAAAATTGTATATATATATTCTTTTTTTTTTGTTTGATGTAACATTAATGGCAACAAATAAATGGTTTATTTATTTATTTATTTATTTAAATTCAAAAATAAAAAAAATCAATAGACGTAAGCAAACATAAAAAAATGATATACATATGGACTCAAAATCACCAAAACATTAAATAAAAAAGTATTATTAAAAGAAAAAATAGCAGTGTCATGTAAATTATAAATAAACAAAAAATATTATATCCATGATATGGGTAGGTAATAACGAGGGTTTTGATTTCGCCGGTTGGAACAAACTTGCCCCCCTGATCATTTAATTATCTACTGTATGAAGGCAGGTCATTAAAAAAAATATTCCTCTCTGTGACAGAAATATGCTATTTAAAGAAAATATGATATTTAAATAATATGCTATTTCCTATGAAAATATGCTTTTTCCTTTTTTTAAGAAATATGCTATTTAAAGAAAATTGTTTAAATTATATTTATTTTTTTAATACAGGTCGACGAAGGGATAGAAGCCATGCTATGCTGTTGGCTTCAACAGCTGCAAGAGTTTGGCGGACCAGAGGTGGACAAACCAGATCTTCTGAAGGGATCCATGGGTTCTCTCGGAGCTGTTGGACAGCCAAACAACAGAGGACCGTCTTCCAATGGGAGTCTTGCCAAGAATAACTATATAATCGACCATAGGATCAGATACAATGTAAGTGGTGAATTGATTTAATTGGGATTTAATGTATTTAAGCGGTTTGACCGTGGGAGAAGTGACGGTGGACAGAGTGTGTGGTTTTGCGAGGGACGGCAGGCGTTCGTCGGTTTGTATGCATGCAAACGTAAGCTTCACTTATGAGCATTGGCTTTCTGTTGCAAAATCTGACGCCTGTTTACTTAGACTTCACCCAGAAACGAATGAAGATATTGAATATGCTTCTCCCTCAAACTCGAGATTCGATCTCAACTGTGGGATGAATATTCTCCATATTTAAGAATGTTTATTATTATTTTTAATAGATTATGTCAATTATTTTTATTAAAAAAAATGTATACAAACGTTTTATTTATATTATTAAAGCCTTTGTATACCTTGGGCATGCGATTATACACTAAATTACCTTCTAATGTATGAAACACGAAAAATATTGTTTATCAACAAATTTGTGACATATGTTTTTTTTAAATAGCAAGATAGTATTTAAAACATTAAAATAGTAAAAAATTTCAAAGGGTTGATTTTCATATTCTCATTCAATCAATCAGTGGCGCTACAACCCATCGTGAGTCCTGGCCTCCTCCAGAAGCTCCCTCCACCCGTCCTTGACTATCGCTTCCTGCCGCCAATTCGCAACGCCCATCATCCGCAAGTCTCTCTGCCCCATCTAACCATCTCAGCTTTGGACTACCGACGTTTCTTCTGCCCATTGGTCTTGTAGCAAATAATCTTTTTAGTGAACATATTCTCATTCGGGTGAAGTAAAAATCTATTTCATAGGCTTTGTAGTTTTTTAGTTACAGTAAAAAAATAAAAAAGGGTTTAATTAAAATTAATATAACAAAAAAAAGTATTTAACAAATCAAAATTTACAAAAAAATTCAAGCAATAATATAAATATGTAAAAATATAGGTAGGTACTTTTCATTATAATTGGGAAAATATTTTCAAAATTTAATTAAAATTAAAGGTATTTTGATTCAGAGATGGGTGGTAGCAGAGCAGTTTCGAATTCAGTAGTCGCGAGTTCGAATCCACGACCGATTTCGTTCATCTATAGCACAAGCATTTTTTCTTATTTTTTAGGGAATGTGTGAGGATGTATATGTACTTGTTACATAGACATATTCATTCCTAAAAAAACATTATTTGTAGAAGGTGGTACATTTTTCAATTACCCATCGCCGTGGCACAGTTGGTAAGCCGTTTGGTTTCTGTGCGGGCGTCCTGGGTTCGATCTCCAGCACAGGAGAAATTTATTCAAATTCATTTCTCTCTCAAACATTGATTCTCTGAGCTGGGCTTTTTTATCCAACTAACACTGGTTAGTTGTATAAAAAATACTATATTGCAATAAACTCGCTACTTGCGCAGGGTGCAAGGATGTTTTTATTATTATTATCATTTAAAACAAATGTGACACTTTAAATATGGTAGACACCCCAAACCATCACGTCATTTTCTTATTTGGGGTAGGCAGATAGAATTGAGCGCCAGGCTTTTCTATCTTTTTATATACAAATATTTTTACACAAGGAGAGTCAATAAAAATGTATTATTGGCAAACGTTGCAAACGTTTCAAGTGATCACGTTTACTAGCCGATGACAGGTCATAAGGCCTGTAGTTCCCTGATTTGAGGTATTAAAAGAAATGTTAAAAAATAGTTAATTTCGTACGTGATTTATATTTTATCTTTGCTTCTGTATGTAAGTGATATTATTTCATTTCAATAAGTAGTATTTTGAACGTACGTCTTTCAATTTGCAAAATATTTTATACCCATAAGGCCTTGTTCGGCTTGATTCGTTTTGTCGAATATTGATTGTAACGATCCCATAAACTCTAATAAAAGTCAACCGATAAACGCCCCTATTGCTGGTGCAAAAGAAACCTCTGTGAGTTCTCAAATAAATATTCCTTAATACTGGAACAATTGATATTGCCAATGGCTCAGTTTTTAAATATTGATTTAATTTAAATCACAAAACAAAACTTTTTTTTATTTTAATACTGCATTTAAAACAACACATTTTACAGGTATAATTATTATCAACAAATAAATTTTTCGATACTGATTCATATTTGTAAATTCTGTTACAGCTTTTATTCTCAAAAAAATAATTTAATTTAATCTTATTTTAATTTAGTTAACGGTTAAATCATGTTAAGAAATGTATATTATTCCAGAAAATTCCATCACAGACAAGGGTTTAATAAGTACATTTATCTAGTCGAAATCGATAACTTTATTTTCCCATATAGATGTCATTTTACATCTCTATAATAGGTATAAATTTTTCATACAAATATGCAATTTACCTAAGGGGGGACTGCTGCCAACGTACCTATTTTTTCAATTTGAATTTGCGTCATTACTACAAAACGAATCATTTTGAAAAAAATAACCTAGTTATTTTGCATATTAATTATTAAAAATATACCTTAATTTTTTAATTATGTTCTGTATATATTCTTGTAGGAATATAATAAGCATACCCCAATTTTTGACATTTATCTTAAATTTCTAAAAAACTATAAGGTATAGAGCATTATATTTTTTTATAAATTAAAGAAAATCAAAATATCTGGAAAAATACGGTTAAGTTAATAAACCAAAAAAAATTATATTTCGCAATGGCGCTGAATGGAAAAAGTAAATGTTTTTTTAGGTTTATTTTCTAAACCTGAAGCATTAATGCAATGTCACATCGTATTTTTCTAGATATTTTTGTCTTCTTTAATTAAAAAAAAAACATGTTGAACTACGCCTTATATTTTATTAAAAATATAAGATAAACGTTGAAAATCGGGGTATGCCATTATTTTTCTACAAGAATTTAGACAGAATATTATTAAAAAGTAAAGATACATTTTTATTTATGAATACCCAAATTATCTAAATTATTTTTTTCAAAACGATTTGATAAGAAATAATGATGGTATATCAAATTGAAAAATAGGTACGTTGGCAGCAGTTCTCCCCTTAACTTAATTGGTATAACAGACCATAGATATTTTCTATAATGGTTGACATTTCTTCGGTGAATTTTTTAAACGTATGCATTTTACACATATGATATCAATATTCAGTCAATCGGACTTATATTTTGGGCTGTAGTTTAATTATTTTTTTAAAAAAAAGCATAATGTATTATTTATTGGAATAGCTAAATGTTTACTTTAAGCTAATCTTGATTCCCTGAACTGAAATACTGTTTTGTTAGAAGAAACCATCATATTGGCAGCAATCTTGCTATGTATGTATGTACTTGCACAGGGTGTATCATGTACCTGCAAACATTAAAATAAAACAATGCAAAACATAAGCAGTTTCTGAGCGGCCGCATCTTCCTCGGGACGGACAATAACTGTGAATTATTCTTTCTTAATTTTGTTCTTAAGTGCGTAATTGAAAAAATTCAGTTAATTTAATTTAACCAAACACAATTCCCTAATACAGTCATGTCAAATTTACGGCCCGCGATCGCAATGTGTCACAGAAAGAAGAATCATATTTTTTATACTTTTTTTTAGACACAACATGAATGAAATGGAATTCCCAATTTTCAACAATCCATTAAATTTTGAATATTCACAGGCACCAGTTCATTTGTAAATGGAATTGATAGATCTTCAATCGGACAGTATTTTGAAAGAAAATTTCAAAGAGGTTAACGCTCTTACATTTTATACACAATATTTCAAGAGTTTGTATAACTACCCGGAATTAAAAAAGCATGCAGCACGCAGCATGTATTCTGTGCATGTTTGGTAGCACCTATTTATGAGAGCAGATGTTTTCCGCCATGAAAATAAATAAGAACAAACATCGCGCAACACTTACAAATGAACATCTCCAATCAATTCTTTAAATAATTACAACGAATATGATACCTGACATCGATGAGCTTGTCAAAAATAAAACAGGGCAGGTATCTGGATCCTCGAGCTCAAAATTACTACCCTCTTTTATAACTTTGAAATAATTTTTAACAACCGTATATTATATACTGTATCTGGCCCGCCTACACATTCTAAATTTTTAATAATTCTAAATTTAATATATGGCCCTCTGCAAAATTGAGTTTGACACCCCTGCCCTAATAGCTCTATACCTACTAATTATTTTCCGAATACAAAACTTACTTAACCAATAACTTTTTAGCGGTATGTATGTTCACCAATGTGGTCGAAGTTGCCACTTGGGTTGTAAGTGTTTGCACACCAGCCGGGGCTGAGATGCAAACCTGTCGGCGTGAGCCGCGACAGATAGATGGTGGTAAATGCCGGTCTGCTGGACGTGTAGGTATAGAACCTGTGTGTCCGCCTTGGGCTACATACAGCTAAACGATACCGCACCTGCCTGGATCGAACCTGGATACCTTCTGTCAGAGTCTCCCGACAGCCAGGCACATAGATAGATCGACCAAGCAAATGTGATACCGTATTGAAAAGATGATTAGATACAGAATGAAACTCAGGTAGATATTGATGACAGAGATATATATATATATATATATATATATATATATATATATATATATATATATATATATATATATATATATATATATATATATATATATATATATATATATATATATATATATATATATATATATATATATATATATATATATATATATATATATATATATATATATATATATATATATATATATATATATATATATATATATATATATATATATATATATATATATATATATATATATATATATATATATATATATATATATATATATATATATATATATATATATATATGTTATAATATTTTTATCTCGGTTTTCCCGTGTCAGTAGGTCTTGACTAAGACCATTTGTCTTCCGACGTTTCGCCTGAATATCACCAGGCATTTTCAAGGACTTAACGAAAAGCACGCGCGCGACACACGTCTACTCACACTGAAAGCTCACCGTCAAGTGACTCGTAGCGTACAAGATGGCCGCTTATGTCAAATATTGTTAGCGCGACGTGATTGGCTCCTTGTGACACGCCCACCTGCTGTCGTGTTCGTTGGTAATAATATTTTATCATTATTTTTGTGTTGTGATTTATTGTTAATTTTAGTTGTGACATTAATATTATTATTGTTGTGTTTTGGGGTTATTTTCGCTATGGTATTATTAATATTATTATTGTATTGTTTGTCATATAAAATGTTCTTCCAGGTACTAGGCAAACGAACTCCGTCGTCCCGATTGTTCATTATATCCCTTCTCTTATATATTTCTATAGCTTCCCTGTAAATTCTGAGAGGTTCACTGTTTAAACTTGAGCACAGAGTCGACATGAGAAACAAAAAACTTACATCCTCACTTGTACAACACTCGCTCACAGAAGGACATACAATAGATTTTGACCATTCAAAAATAATAGCAAGTTTAAACAGTGAACCTCTCAGAATTTACAGGGAAGCTATAGAAATATATAAGAGAAGGGATATAATGAACAATCGGGACGACGGAGTTCGTTTGCCTAGTACCTGGAAGAACATTTTATATGACAAACAATACAATAATAATATTAATAATACCATAGCGAAAATAACCCCAAAACACAACAATAATAATATTAATGTCACAACTAAAATTAACAATAAATCACAACACAAAAATAATGATAAAATATTATTACCAACGAACACGACAGCAGGTGGGCGTGTCACAAGGAGCCAATCACGTCGCGCTAACAATATTTGACATAAGCGGCCATCTTGTACGCTACGAGTCACTTGACGGTGAGCTTTCAGTGTGAGTAGACGTGTGTCGCGCGCGTGCTTTTCGTTAAGTCCTTGAAAATGCCTGGTGATATTCAGGCGAAACGTCGGAAGACAAATGGTCTTAGTCAAGACCTACTGACACGGGAAAACCGAGATAAAAATATTATAACATATTTCACCCGTGAAAACATCAAATATAACATATATATATATATATATATATATATATATATATATATATATATATATATATATATATATATATATATATATATATATATATATATATATATATATATATATATATATATATATATATATATATATATATATATATATATATATATATATATATATATATATATATATATATATATATATATATATATATATATATATATATATATATATATATATATATATATATATATATATATATGTTATAATATTTTTATCTCGGTTTTCCCGTGTCAGTAGGTCTTGACTAAGACCATTTGTCTTCCGACGTTTCGCCTAAAAAAAAAATAACAAGATCAAAAAGAATTGCAGACCACGAGCATAAAAAACAAGAATTAGAATACACGAAAAATGCTCTACGTTGTAATGGTTTCTCAGACTATATAATAAACAAAGCATTAAAGAGTCCAAAAACAGTGAAAGAAAAATCCAATGAAACACCATTATCAACAGCCCGACTACCATATATCAAAGGCGTCACCGATAAAATCAGCCGTCTATTAAACAAAAATAACATACGTACCGTTTTCAGCACAACAAATAAAATATCAACCTTTCTAAGAAACCCGAAAGACATCATTCCACTTGAAGCTCATGGAGTATATGAAATACCGTGCGGATCGTGCAATAAGACTTATGTAGGAAGAACCAATCGAAAAGTTGAAGCACGAATAGCGGAGCACAGAGTCGACATGAGAAACAAAAAACTTACATCCTCACTTGTACAACACTCGCTCACAGAAGGACATACAATAGATTTTGACCATTCAAAAATAATAGCAAGTTTAAACAGTGAACCTCTCAGAATTTACAGGGAAGCTATAGAAATATATAAGAGAAGGGATATAATGAACAATCGGGACGACGGAGTTCGTTTGCCTAGTACCTGGAAGAACATTTTATATGACAAACAATACAATAATAATATTAATAATACCATAGCGAAAATAACCCCAAAACACAACAATAATAATATTAATGTCACAACTAAAATTAACAATAAATCACAACACAAAAATAATGATAAAATATTATTACCAACGAGCACGACAGCAGGTGGGCGTGTCACAAGGAGCCAATCACGTCGCGCTAACAATATTTGACATAAGCGGCCATCTTGTACGCTACGAGTCACTTGACGGTGAGCTTTCAGTGTGAGTAGACGTGTGTCGCGCGCGTGCTTTTCGTTAAGTCCTTGAAAATGCCTGGTGATATTCAGGCGAAACGTCGGAAGACAAATGGTCTTAGTCAAGACCTACTGACACGGGAAAACCGAGATAAAAATATTATAACATATTTCACCCGTGAAAACATCAAATATAACATATATATATATATATATATATATATATATATATATATATATATATATATATATATATATATATATATATATATATATATATATATATATATATATATATATATATATATATATATATATATATATATATATATATATATATATATATATATATATATATATATATATATATATATATATATATATATATATATATATATATATATATATATATATATATATATATATATATATATATATATATATATATATATATATATATATATATATATATATATATATATATATATATATATATATATATATATATATATATATATATATATATATATATATATATATATATATATATATATATATATATATATATATATATATATATATATATATATATATATATATATATATATATATATATATATATATATATATATATTATATATATATATATATATATATATATATATATATATATATATATATGTTATAATATTTTTATCTCGGTTTTCCCGTGTCAGTAGGTCTTGACTAAGACCATTTGTCTTCCGACGTTTCGCCTGAATATCACCAGGCATTTTCAAGGACTTAACGAAAAGCACGCGCGCGACACACGTCTACTCACACTGAAAGCTCACCGTCAAGTGACTCGTAGCGTACAAGATGGCCGCTTATGTCAAATATTGTTAGCGCGACGTGATTGGCTCCTTGTGACACGCCCACCTGCTGTCGTGTTCGTTGGTAATAATATTTTATCATTATTTTTGTGTTGTGATTTATTGTTAATTTTAGTTGTGACATTAATATTATTATTGTTGTGTTTTGGGGTTATTTTCGCTATGGTATTATTAATATTATTATTGTATTGTTTGTCATATAAAATGTTCTTCCAGGTACTAGGCAAACGAACTCCGTCGTCCCGATTGTTCATTATATCCCTTCTCTTATATATTTCTATAGCTTCCCTGTAAATTCTGAGAGGTTCACTGTTTAAACTTGCTATTATTTTTGAATGGTCAAAATCTATTGTATGTCCTTCTGTGAGCGAGTGTTGTACAAGTGAGGATGTAAGTTTTTTGTTTCTCATGTCGACTCTGTGCTCCGCTATTCGTGCTTCAACTTTTCGATTGGTTCTTCCTTCCTACATAAGTCTTATTGCACGATCCGCACGGTATTTCATATACTCCATGAGCTTCAAGTGGAATGATGTCTTTCGGGTTTCTTAGAAAGGTTGATATTTTATTTGTTGTGCTGAAAACGGTACGTATGTTATTTCTGTTTAATAGACGGCTGATTTTATCGGTGACGCCTTTGATATATGGTAGTCGGGCTGTTGATAATGGTGTTTCATTGGATTTTTCTTTCACTGTTTTTGGACTCTTTAATGCTTTGTTTATTATATAGTCTGAGAAACCATTACAACGTAGAGCATTTTTCGTGTATTCTAATTCTTGTTTTTTATGCTCGTGGTCTGCAATTCTTTTTGATCTTGTTATTAGTGTTTTTGCGACTGAGCATATTTGTGCGGGGTGATGATTGGGACGTTGCGTGTAGGTATCTATATATATATATATATAGTATATAATATATAGTATATATATATATATATATATATATATATATATATATATATATATATATATATATATATATATATATATATATATATATATATATATATATATATATATATATATATATATATATATATATATATATATATATAATATATATATATATAATATATTATATATATATATATATATATATAATATATATAATATATATATATATATATATATATATATATAATATATATATATATATATATATACTATATATATATATATATATATATATATATATATATATATATATATATATATATATATATATATATATATATATATATATATTATATATATATATATATATATATATATATATATATATGTTATATTATATATATGTTATATTTGATGTTTTCACGGGTGAAATATGTTATAATATTTTTATCTCGGTTTTCCCGTGTCAGTAGGTCTTGACTAAGACCATTTGTCTTCCGACGTTTCGCCTGAATATCACCAGGCATTTTCAAGGACTTAACGAAAAGCACGCGCGCGACACACGTCTACTCACACTGAAAGCTCACCGTCAAGTGACTCGTAGCGTACAAGATGGCCGCTTATGTCAAATATTGTTAGCGCGACGTGATTGGCAACGAACACGACAGCAGGTGGGCGTGTCACAAGGAGCCAATCACGTCGCGCTAACAATATTTGACATAAGCGGCCATCTTGTACGCTACGAGTCACTTGACGGTGAGCTTTCAGTGTGAGTAGACGTGTGTCGCGCGCGTGCTTTTCGTTAAGTCCTTGAAAATGCCTGGTGATATTCAGGCGAAACGTCGGAAGACAAATGGTCTTAGTCAAGACCTACTGACACGGGAAAACCGAGATAAAAATATTATAACATATATATATATATATATATATATATTATATATATATATATATATATATATATATAGTATATATATAGTATATATATATATATATATATATATATATATATATATATATATATATATATAATATATATTATATATATATATATATATATATATATATATATATATATATATATATATATATATATATATATATATATATATATATATATATATATATATATATATATATATATATATATATATATATATATATATATATATATATATATATATATATATATATATATATATATATATATATATATATATATATATATATATATATATATATATATATATATATATATATATATATATATATATATATATATATATATATATATATATATATATATATATATATATATATATATATATATATATATATATATATATATATATATATATATATATATATATATATATATATATATATCCGTTATAGATTCAGTTGTGACAGTTGTATTCTTTTCACTCCAACAATTATTACAATTTTAGACTGTTTTTGCCTAATTATTTGTGTTAAATACATTCTAACGTGTAAATAAGTTTCTTTTATATCCGTACAGATACTGGTAAACAGTTTTATACACTCATTGTGTTTAAAATATCCAATTTAAATTTACTGTGTTTATTGACATTACTTAATAGGTATTTAAAAACTACCGCCGTTCAATTATTGTGAAGTGTTGTGCATTTCGATAGCAAGTTGTACATATCACCTTGACAGTAATCTTCAGTAGTTCCCAAATTTATCGGAAGAAATGGATTGTGCAACGTGTAACACCCTTATTACCGATGGAGTTTTTTGCAAGATTTGTAACAAAAACTATCATTTTGCTTGCGGAGGTATCACTGAAATTAACTTTCGTAAATTGTCGCAGGAAAAAAAAAATAACTGGAAATGTCAATCATGTAAAACCATCCCCGGAATCAACAGTGAATCTTCCATTATCAGGGAACTTCAACGTATGAACGAAGAACTATCCTCATTGAAAAGTATTAAAACTCAAGTTAATGAGTTAACCTGCGAAATGGCGGACTTAAAGAAATCCATTAATTACAATAATTCTCTGATGGATACATTTGCCTCGAAATTTACGGAACTGGAAAAGAAAATAAATAAAATTGACACTCTGGAGATTGAGGTTGCTTCTCTCCACACCAGAGTTGCCAGACTTGAGAAAGAGGCAAACAATCGGGAGCAGTGGTGTCGACAGCAAAATTTGGAGATTAGAGGAATTCCTCAACTTAAAGATGAAAACACACATCATATAATCTTGAAAATTGCAAACACACTCAACGTGCCATTGGATACAAAGGACATAAATTTCTCAACTAGAGTAGCATCTGCCACCACCACGCAACATCCTAAATCAATAATAGTGAAATTCGCCAATATCGATTTAAAAAATAACTTTCTTGCTGCCGTTAAAATGAGAAAGGGTTTATCTACCAAGAGTTGCGGACTTCCTGGTGCTGACAAAAATATTTACATAAGCGATCACCTGACTAAATCTAATAAGCACCTTTTTCATCTTGCTCGAGCAACTGCCAAGGAGAAGGAATATCAATTTGTCTGGTTGAAGAATTGCCGGATTTACGTTCGGAAGAACACAACATCCCCACCGATATTGGTTTCAAGAGAGGACGACCTAACCAAGATAGCCTAATATTCAGTTGCCAACTTCTCCTGCTATCCGTAGCTCCCTCAGATTCCACTGATTCTCCGGTCATTCCATTCTATTTCTTTCCATCCCGAATTCACCACACACATATAATCATCTATCTCATCTCCAGTTTACTCATTCCTTTCATGTTTATTAATTGTCACCGACCACGCCCCAACGTGTTGAGAAATACTGGTTATATCAATATTGCTGTAAACATTATTGTCGATGCCGACTGCACCGATAAGTCTATATCTGTCCCGCTCGCACTCATAAATTCTCGGATAACGTTCTTTGATTCGATTTTTATGTACATAACTAATGCAAATATCATTCGTAATTATTTCTTTGATATTTATTGTTTCAACTGTCAAAAATGGGTAAGTGTTCCTTCTTATTTTATCATATTAATTAATTTAGGTAGCGTAGACTGTGCGCATTCGTCATTCTCGGATAATACCATCAACTATTACAATAGTGCTTATACACTATACATTCAATATCATATCACTCACATGCAATTCATTCATATTTTCACTTGGTTGTATCGTATGCCACCTCAATATTTTATAATGACATATTTTCAACCTACATTATTACTTACTTTAAATATATTTCTCATCAATATACATAGATTAAATAAAATATGCATATTATGTACACTTACTTACATGCATATAAATAAAAACATGTTATTTATTAGAACCTTTTTATACATATCTACACCATATGTATTGCATCAGACAAAACATAGTAATGATTTGTTGAATTTGTCATTTTCTATTTACACTTGTCACATTCACGAATATCACATTCACTCACTATATGGCCTCCAATATTTTTTTTTTGTATTAATTATATTCTACGTATTATCTATTATTATAAGTGACACCCTGTTGAATCGAATGCATACCCTTGACTTGTTATTTAATAATATAATTTTATCTTATCAATAATGTTTAACATTTTGTACCAAAACTGTAGGGGTTTACGCACAAAAACTGATTCATTTTACCAAAATATACTATCGAATGATGGATGTAACATTTTCGGTGTGTCTGAGTCTTGGCTTGTGAGCACAATTCATGATGCTGAACTTGCACCAGTGAATCTTTATGACATATTCAGACGCGATAGAGCTGACCGGACACAACGTAGAGGGGGCGGGGTCATGATTATAGCACAAAAAAACTTACAAGCATACTCTCGTGACGATATTGTATGCTCTGCCGAATGCCTTTGGGTTACTGTGCCTGCTTCTAGCTTCACTAATGGGAAAAATGTTCACGTTGCCTGTGTTTATCTTCCTCAAGGAACAGGATATGAATTGGCCGTTGACTCTTTCTTGAATTCTTTATGCTTTGTGCGAGATAAATATCCTAATGACTTTATTTTCGTAATGGGTGATTTTAATATGCCGGACATAAGATGGACATTACACTCAAACACAAATTATTTAGAACCAGAAAATCTTTGCAACACACCCAATACTCAACTGGCTGATACATTGGCCTACACTTGTTTATATCAATACAATCATATAATTAATACAAATAATCGACTTTTAGACTTGATTATCACGAACATTGATTGTATTGTTACCCGCGGATGTACTCCATTAGTAGACGAAGACGATCATCATCCTACTTTAAATACAGAATTACATTTAGGTAATATAGTCCCGTTAAAAGAAACCACAACAGATATTTTGTTATTTAAAAAAGCTAATTACAGCGATATAAATGTCCATCTATCCGATACCGATTGGACATTTATTCAGATATGTGATTCTTTAGATGCAGCTGTAGATTGTTTTTATGATACGTTAAAACAAATAATTACGAAACATGTACAAAAAAAGACCATTAAGAAAAACAAATTTCCATGTTGGTATTCATCAGCTTTAATCAAAATTATCAAAGAAAAACGTAAAACTCATAAAAGGTGGAAATTACACAACAATCAACTTGATTATTTGGAATTCACGTTACTCCGTTCCCGTCAAAAATCTGTTCAGAGTGAATGTTACTCACGTTATATTGATGACACAGAGAATAGTATACAAAGTAATTGCAAAAAACTGTGGTCCTACGAAAAAAGTAGACGGAACAATACAAACATACCTAAAACAATATTTCTAGGAACTGAATCAGCGACTGGTGGCGAGGAAGTTTGTGACTTATTTTCTAATTATTTTAATTCTACTTTTGTTACAACCTCATCCGCTGGGTTTACGACTGCTGGTGATGAATTGGAGTCCAGATGTGCCTATGACGGTATTGGTGTAATAACCATTGATCAAAGCAAAATGTTGAAATACTTACAAGCTTTAGATATCAAGAAGGGTCCGGGCAATGATGGTATCCCTCCGTATTTCATACTTCAATGCGCCGAAACGCTAGCACTTCCACTAACCATTCTCTTTAACAGATCTATGAACGAAGGTAAATTTCCTAGTAGATTCAAAGAGGCTCTCATAGTTCCCATATATAAGAAGGGGTCGAGGAACAATGCAGAAAATTATAGACCAATATCAATACTATCAGTTTTTAGTAAATTATTTGAACGTATTACATATGATCAAGTATATCCTGTAATAATCAAATATATTCAAGACCAACAACATGGTTTTCTAAGAAACCGTTCCGTGTTATCAAATATGCTCATTTTTACTGAATATTTATCATCTAATATGGAGGATAAATATCAAATTGACGCAATATATACAGATTACTCAAAGGCTTTCGACAGAGTCGATCATGTTATATTAGCTAAGAAATTAAAATTAGTCGGGATACACGGTAACTTACACAGGTGGTTTGTGTCGTATATTGAAAACAGGTCTCAGTCAGTAAAAATTGATAATTACAGGTCCAATTTTAAGTTTATTCCATCTGGCGTTCCACAAGGCTCACACTTGGGACCGTTATTGTTTAATATTTACACTCACGATATCTACATGTGCTTTACAAACTCCTTATATGTCTCATATGCTGATGACATGAAGGTTTATTTAAAAATTCGTTCAATTGCAGACTGCCATAAACTTCAGAGTGACCTGGATAGATTATCACAATATTGCAAACAAAACAAACTTGACTTGAATATCTCAAAATGTAACAAAATTTCATTCACTCGTGCAAAAAACATTATTAAATATAATTATACGCTTCACAATAACACGCTCGAAGAAGTGGATCATATAAGAGATTTGGGGATTACGCTTGACTCAAAATTAATGTTCGACAAACATCTGGATATAATAGTTAATAAAGCTTATAAATCTTTGGGGTATATTATCCGCCTGTGTAAACCATTTAAAAATGTCAGTACACTTCATAGGTTATACACCACGTTCATACGTCCACATTTAGAATACTGCACTCCAATATGGTCTCCTTACTACCTAAAACATATAAATAGAATCGAAAAAGTACAAAAGAAGTATTTGAAACATATCAACTTTCGTTTACGCATATATTTTCCTTTATATTCCGAATCAGTTCAATTTCACAAATTTGACACACTAGTTAATCGACGAATTATGGCCGATCAATCTCTCTTATATAAGGTAATAAACAATTTTTTTGACTCTTCTGAACTAATAAACTTTATACCACTCAGAGTTTCTGGAAGAACTACCAGACGGCCCGAATTGTTTCACGTTCCTGTTTGTAGAACGAACTATCGGAAGTTTTCAACTATCCCTCGAATTTGTCGACAATATAATGAAAGTTTTAATGATATAGATATATTTTTCCATTCTTATAATCAATTCCGGGAGAGGGTTAGGTGCGAGTGCGGACGTATATCATAATGACGAAAGGTGTTGTGACATACCATAGTTTCTCTACCTCTCACATTCCTCCACTTTTCTTTTTCTATTCCTACAGTTCCTCCCCCATCTCCGTCATTATCCTTGTTGCTTTTGTTATGTATATATTTTTTTTAGTTTTTTTTTAATTTTTATTTTAGTTTTTAATAGGTATAAAATATTAATATTTTTTCAGAATCAACTGTAAATATGTACTTTGTGGACAGTTTTTTGGCCTTGATTTATTATTCATTGTTTTATATTCATATTAGTTAATGATGCTGTTATTGTCCCAAATAAACCAAATAAAAATAAATAAATTAAATATATATATATATATATATATATATATATATATATATATATATATATATATATATATATATATATATATATATATATATACATA